>BSBN01000914.1:5419489-6038979 GCA_027924645.1 Cunninghamia lanceolata | reverse complement strand
CAACCACAAGAAGTGCATTTATCATTCATTTGCCATTTAGTCCATACATAACTGGAAACGACAAGGCTTCTTATAACATCATGATCTCAAGACATCTAACAACACAACACATGAGTACAAGACATCCCAAGCTGAGCCTCTGGAACTCTAGCCACACAGAAATATACACAATTCAAAGGCTATAAGGACGGTTTTACGACCCACAGATTGGATTAACACATCATGAGAATCAATTATGCTTATGCTCAATTATGCCTTCTTACAACTAATTTCATTATAGCAATTGCACTTGACTAAGTGTTACATTGGTATATCAATCATCAAGATAAAGCTTGTCGTTCAATTGTATTCTTGCAAGGGATAAATGTATGACTTACAATATAGTGAATTACGTTAAAACATGTATTAAAATAATCATTTAATTAATCTATATGATACAATTGTCATTGACGTAACCAAAGTAACTTCTATTATCAGTGATAAAATCTCAAATTGATTAAATGATTATAAGGAAAGTTTAAATTCGTTTCATACGGTTAAGTTGAGTATTCTGATTAAATTTTATAACCAAAGGAGGAACAATGTAAATCAAATCTACGTAATTAACGAATACCACTACCTATGGATCACATCTAACTACTACAACATTCACGAGCATAACAAAGTATATTTATAACGAACGAATCTAGTTCAACTAGTCATTAACAAAGAGGAGGTGATAAAATTTAAATACTACGTTGAATATATTTATCCATTCTACGAATCAACAAATTGATCATTCATTTATTCCAAATCTAATTCATCGTCTTTCATTATCACGATCTATTTACATACTAAACTTGTTATTTGATCCTATAATTCTTGTTAATTCAATTTAAATAATCACGGGACCAACGTGAAAATCAATAATAATAATAACAATATTAATACCGATAATAACAATGTACCATCTTTTCCGTTTTGAATTTCATATAGTAATAATATTAATGACAATAATATTAATATTACTAATGATAATAATATGTCATCTTTTTCTTCCTTTTGGATTTAATAACAATAATGTTAATAACAATGATATTAATATTACTAATGATAATAAATGTCATCTTTTCTTCCATTTAGATTTAATAACAATAACGTTAATAACAATGATATTAATATTATTGATAATAATAATATGTCGTCTATTCGGGAAATTCCATAACTTAATAATTCTCACAAGCTTCAACCTTAACCCTATTAACTCTAGAAATAGTTAAAGTATTCGACTAGAGGTCGATGTTCAAAGAAATTATAACACTACCCTCATTATCATTGTTCAACATCTAAGAATTTAAAAGGTATATCTTTTGTTATCTATGAAGAAACAGCACTCAATTGCCTCCATGATCGCCACATGTATTACATTCTCATTACAATATGTGGAATTTGGCTGAAGGCAGATCAAAACTAGAAGCAGATAGAACTGCCAAAACCAAACAGAACTTTCTACAGATCACCTTCCTATTTCCCATGTAGCCAAAAAGGAAACTTACCCATCGACTAGGATGATTTGATGGGAACTTCTAAAAGGAGACTGCCTCATACAAGGCAAGGTGAAGGTAAACATCAAACGCAGAGAGCAAGCAATGAAAACACAGAGAGGAGATAGCAAATGCTGAGAGCAAAATGCAGAGAGCAAAACGTAGAGAGTTAATAATGAAGCACAGAAAGGAAGCTCCAGACGTCATCAACAGAGAGCCTTCGCATGGAATGCAGAGATTGCAGCAATATAACGATGTAGTCCTAGATGTAATGCAAGAAAAGAAGAAAAGATACAGATTCGTTGACCAGACTTAAGGGCTTCCAAAGGTATACTTAGCATGGGATGTAGTAGACATAAAAATGCGCTCCCTAAACAACCAGCTTCCTCTATGATTTAAGCAGCTAGCTTTGGTATCTTTTATTTTATTATTTCTTATCTTTTCTCCTATGAGACTAACAACAGCGGACTGTATGTCCTTTCTGGCAGCGGTTAAGAACAACTACAGTGATTTGCAGTAGGAGGCCAGCGAATGCATAAGGAGTGCAATTTGTATGATGATTACAGGATTCATTTTCCTGAGAAGGTTGCTTATCCATTGGAATCCAACGACCTATGAATAAGACAAAGGATGATAAGGGATTAATGTCCATAAAATGCAGCTGATGTTTAGAAAAGAAACAGTGATTAGCATGTGTTAAGGATAGTGTTGATAAGGGAGCGATCTAATTGGCATGGTAGTGATAAGCAATTCCCACTTGTTCAAGCATTAACGAAGAGGTGGGAATTTATGAGGGTTTGTGCTCATTGAAAAAGACATAGCTCTTCATAAAGGATGCCACCATTAAAATGGTATCAAATGTGAAAGAAGGTGGAAAAGAAATAGAATGAATTGTTTCTGAGAAGAGTAGACCACCCCGGGAAAATCTCTATGTGAAATGTGTGAATATCAACAGCATAAGAACTAAATGATAGTGCCACAGAGCAAAACGACCGGTGAGTGAAGACTTGGGTTCCCTCAATAAGGCTCAACGGCTATGAGGACCATCACACCAAAACAATTCATGGGTTTTATGAAGGTTTAGCCCCGAAACCATGTTTTAAAACCAGTCCTTCCCCAACTTATACAAGCAATTGTTTAGATGAGAACTGAGAATCAATGCTTGAGTCTTAATATATATACATTTTTGTTATATATATATATATATATTTTCTTTTTAAATTTTGGATTCAACCTATTTTTTTTTAATTTGCATTATCCTCTTGCCTTTGTCACAATGCAGGACTGGACTAAGAACACTGTACCAGGTGGTTAGGGAATTCTTGTCTAAGACACAATAGATTTGAGGAAGCAGAATAAGGAAATTTGACTGATCACAAGCTCAAATAGACAGGTTCCCTCACAAGCAAATGATTACCAAACAAAACAATTTAAGAGGATCCCACAGACACAGGTGGTTACAGAGAGTTGCTCACGACATTGGAAGGTACAACAAGATGACAAACACCAAAGAGAACCTATATAAGTATAAGGTTTCATGAATGGCTTTAAACAACTGTAAGCAAACTATGAGGACAAAAACACAGTGCTCCCATAACAATAAATTTTCAACTTAATTCTAAACTCTACTTACTCTTAATAAAATCAATGATGAATCTGCAAATGTAAATATTAATCTATGGAAAAGATAAGTACCCGGTCAAAATGTTCAAGAGTTGCCCTATTGATTCCTGTAGCTGCTTTTCCCTTCTCCAATTCCTTCAGATCTCCTCTTCTCAAAATTTCTTCCCCCCTTCCCACCAGGACTCCCTTCCCGGATATATGCAGGAGGTAAGCCTTCCTTACCAACCACCCACTTTCTTGAAACAAGGATTGGGCTCCTTGGGTAAATGCAGGAGGCATGGCTCTCCATTTTACCACAGCCCACATTCTCAAAAAGTTCAAATTTAATTATTTCCAAGGACTCCCAATTCCTCCCATTAGCAAATGTCGGCACCCTGCATTGTTTGCACATCCCCAAGTACCGAGTACATGGAATAGAGTAACAATCTTTATTAATTAATCTTTAGGACATTACTTTTACTACCGTCAATTCATTTAATCAAAATGATAATTGTTTAATCATCTTACATAAGAATCTTATTTTCTTTTAATTAAATCCTCTTACCACTTAGGACTTATTATTTCTTTTAACTTCTTTAATTATTTAACCAGTTTATTTGTTAATTACTATTTTTTTCATATTAGTTTTACCAATTGTCAATAATTAATTATTTATAATTAATAAACCACACACACAATCCCTAGCAATGTTTATTTAATAAGCTTTAATTTAACCTTATTTGAATGAAATATTAATCATGCATGAATTGACACTTAAGTTGGATATACCCTAATCACAAGGTGATACCTGACCCAAGTGAAGCCACAGGACATAGCGACCAATGACGACAACAGTCCCACTGATGGTGACGACAGGGTACAACATTGAAAGCTCATCCTCCTTGAGGATGTTAACTAATTAGGGGAACCTCATGTCAACTCCAATCCACAATTCCATTGGCTAGGGCACACTCAGACCTGGCAAGTCAGGTGGAGTCGATGCCTGGTACCTGCATCCTGCAACGAATGACAAGGTTGTGCATATATACATATATAACCATGTAATCACAAGCATAATGAATGGAAGTCGTAGCGTGGCAGGGTACTCAGACATGAGTAATGCAACACTGTTCCATTCAAGTAACACATCATTAAATAACTTATACCAGTCATACATCATAATCATGATCGAACAACATATTAAACTAAAAGTAACATCAATCCATAATCACGTCCATTAATTGTGAAAGCACAAGGTACAAGAAATCAAGCATCATCAAACATAAATCCATATCTAGCTCATATGATAACCAAGTGTCTAGCAAGATCAAGGAGAACATCAACCATAACATAGAAATCAAAATGTCTCGAACTGCAACATGCACTATAAGACTATCATCTATACTAGAACTGTCATAGGAGTCATGAAACTAACATCTATCATAAGCAAAAGCGAGGGGCATTACATTTAACACTAGTAGTTGTGACTTTAAGATTGTTAGTGTTATCTATAAGTACTTATAATTGAATGAGATGTGCTCTATAGATCTATAAAGAAACCAATCATGTGATGTGACATCAACACACCGAGAAAACATGACTTAATGCAACTATTGGTCCACCCTTTATTTTGGGTCTTTTTGGACACCTCAACAAAAAGCATGTTGATGTGGCATTATATTTGATGATGTAGACCTGAAACCTTATTTATAAGTAGGGACCTTGCCAAGTAAGCTATTGTAAAATTTTTGGAGTGATTCAAAATTATCATTTATGATTTTGAGAGGTGTGAAGTTAGGGTGCTCAACTACTAGGTCCTCTCACCTATAGATTTTAGGATTCAACCACATGTGTTGGAGTATGATAATATAAGTCCTCAGAAAAGGACTTATATTAGGATTCCTCTATAGAAAAGTCCATAGAATCAGGTGGTGAATTCTTGCTTTCATCATGTAATAATATTTTTAATGAACATTGGTTGGTTGACTCAAGATGCTCATATCATATGACTCCTCATAAGGAGTGGTTTTCCACATATGAAGAATATGATGGAGGTGAAGTCTACCTTTAGGACAACAATTCATATCCAATAGTTGGACATGGCAAGGTATAATTGTGTTTCAATGATGGGAGGATAAAAACCCTCCTTAATGTTTTACATATTCATGGATTGGCTAGAAATTTAATTCTTATATCTAAGTTGAATGATTCGGTAATGGATGTAATGTTTGATAAGAATGGTTGCAGACTGGTGAGAGGGAGCTTGGTGGTAGCAAGAGGGATAAGGTTGGGAACTTTGTTTAGACTGAATGCCACTACTTTATGTAAATCCACATATGTGACTCAAAAATCTAAAAATACATGTATGTTGTGGCATCGTAGATTGGGCCACACAACTTAAAAAGGTTTAAAAGCCATTATGAATAAAAAGTTGTTTGACGACTTCTCCTATTTTGATGAGTATTATAATTTTTTGGAGCATTATATATTTGGTCCAAACAAAATAGAGTATCATTTCCTTCAAGAAGTAATATAGCAAAGAGTAAATTAGAATTTATTCATACAAATATGTGGTCCTTTGGATATGATTCAATTAGAAAATCTCAATATTTTGTGTCCATTGATGATGTTTCAAGGTTTACGTAGATTTATTTTATAACACATAAATATGAATTTTTCACTAAGTTTAAGGAATTTAAAGTCTTAGTAGAGAATCAATCAGAACATAAGATAAAGGTGTTGAAATCTGATAATGGAGGGGAATATTGTTCTAAAAAAATTTATGAGTTTTGCAAGCATGTAGGTATCATAAGACAAAATACTACTTCTTACACAATTCAACAGAATGGGGATGAACTAAACTTTAATGGAAAGAGCCAGAAGTATGTTAAGCAATGCATCAGTGGACAAATGCTTTTGGGTAGAAGCTATGAGTACTAATATTTACTTGATTAATAGATTTCCTTACAAGGCTCTTGATTTAACTTCTTATGAAGTGTGGATAGGTAAGAAACCTTTTGTTTCACATCTAAGGGTTTTTGACAGTGAGACTTTTGTTCATGTGCCTAAATAAAAATGTTCTAAGTTAGATGCAAAAGCACATAAATGCATCTTCATTGGATATGGTGAGAATGTTAAAGATTATAAGGTTTAAAACCCTCAAACCAAGAAAGTTGTATATTTTAGAGATGTGATTTTTAGGGAACTTAGAGCTATTTTTGATTTTGAATAGCCAAAAGATAAAGAAGGGAAAAAGATAGTGCATTTTGAATTGAAGAAATAAGATTCACATAAGGAAGAACAAAATGATGGATTTGAGGATGGAGAGGAAGAAGAGGGTTCAAGTGGGAGTTTTGAGTAGGATGACTCAAAGATTATTGAAGAGGTTAAGCATGTAGAAGAACAAGAGGAAGAATCCCTTACTCTACCCTTGAGAAGATCCACAAGACAATGAAATCCATTTGACGGGTATAGCCCACCAGATTTTTGTTGTGTATTTGCTTTATTAAGTACTGACAATGAACCTATATCCTACATGGAAGCTATTCTTGAGATGATAGTGAGTCTTGGTAGCAAGCCATTAAAGAGGAGATAATGGCTTTAGACTCATGCAATACCTAAGATCTTATTTGTTTGTCCAAAGGAAGGAAGGCCATTGGATCTAAGTGGGTCTACAAGAAGAAATTTGGAGTAGATGATTCGTTGGAAAAGTACAACACTAGATTGGTAGCCAAGGGCTACTACCATAGAGGGGGAGTTGAATTCAATGAAATACTCTCTTTTGTTGCTAAATTATCTTATATTAGATTTATTTTATCCATAGTTCTTGCTTATGATTTTGAAATTGAGAAAATTGATGTTAAGACTACATTTTTGCATGGAGATCTATAAGAGGAAATTTATATGCAACAACCTAAAGGTTTTGAGGTAAAAGAGAAAGAGCACTTGGTTTGTAGATTAAAATGGTTGTTTTATGGTTTGAAGCAATCATCTTGGATGTGGTATCAAAAATTTGATTATTTTATGCTGAAATTGAGTTTTGTATGAAGCGAAGAAGATCGCTATGTTTACTATTGATACTCATATCTGCACCTGAATGTTGCACCCACATACAAACTTGCATTAACATGGGAAGTTTTACAAACATGGGATGCAACTTTCAAAACGACCTCTAGGATTTTAGAAGCCAACTCTTCATAGAATTTTTAATGAATTCACTTCAAACTAATGAGGAAAAGAGAAAGAAAGAAACTAAAATTGAAACCTATCTAACATGCAATGCCCCAAATTAAACCCTCTTGTTCCCATATGACTTAATTTGAGCATGATGTACAACCATGAAATAAAATGAACACAAATACATAATGAAAGGTGAAATTGAACAATCATTAATTTGTAAGAGGTTTGATAGTTTTAGAGGTGCGAGTAAAGCATGCATATGCAAAAATAATAAGGAAAGATAAATCTACAAGAAAAATTAAATGATGCACAGTCAAGTGAAACATTTCATTCCATTTTTAAGCAGAAGTAGTGAAGTCATTAAAACTAGACCCAACCATTACAGTATAAGTGCCCATGTTAGGAAAAAAAAAACAATCTAGTCATCCACTTGTAGCTCAGAAGGCTAATAACCGGTAAGGCGGCAGGACATGCAAGATAGAGACACCACCATAATAACAACTTACTCTTCTCATTTTTTTCTAATCTGGATCGCTATGGCTTACAAAAATAAAAATAAAAAATTGAGTGCTTAAATTTATTCACTGTTGCACTATGGTGAAGTTTTAAAAGCCGCTCTTTAAGGTTTATTGCAGAGTACGAAATGTGCAGACTGTATAGCCCCGGTCATATCATACATTTTTGTCCTTGCATTGTAAATAATATACAATCACGCCGCTGCCAGTTTTGTAGAAATAGAGCACAGTTCTAAGCGTTCCAAAACCACTGAAAGGAGCTGGTTAAATATGAAATTCATCTTATGAAATTAAACAACATCTATAATATTTTCAAATATTTATTCATATGATACTTAGCTGCACTAGAATAAAAAATTCCAAGTTCCATCAGGCTGAGCTTAAAACAACGATTTATAAAACTACATAGTTCAGTATATAATCTCCAATTTGCTAAAATAACATCTTACCAACCTTGTAATGTTAATATCATAATTATTACCTTTCTCAAACTTGTTAGGGTTAATATGTATGGCAATGATTCTGGATACGCCATTAAGTTTTTCCTACAAAATAGAAGTGAAGAAAATTGCTTTCGAGTTAGGGAACGTTAGGAAAGTCTGGCAACGTTGCAATGCATTTTAATTAGTTTTGAAAAATCGAATGAAATTGGGTAGTCGATTTGTACCATTTACATGCCAATAAAAGTTATTGATAATTACTGATAAAAACACAAAGGCAAAAAAAACATAAAGTATGGAATCGATTATGTTGAATCAGGGGTTCCATGAGGAGTTAGGAGAGATCTCGTTCTATCATATTATGTGTTTAATAGAGTAATTTATCGAGGGTGAAAAGTATCCCATTTCAATCTCATACATCCCAAGCTCTACTTTTGTTATATTCTTCATCGATATAAACTCTTTATGCTCTCAAAGGCCAATAGAAACAAAATCCTCATGGCCCTAACACTCTACAACATATGTTTCTTCAATTTTGTGTCACAACTCATTTTCAAGCTTCCATATTTGTCCCTAATTTTTATAGACTTGAGTTTAAGTTTCCTAATCATTACCCATTCATGAAAACTTCTATTGGTAATGGCTCCAAACTATATGTGATTCGATGTGTATTTCCCCATGAAGGAATCTTAAAAGTTCAACCATGTTTTGCTTTAGTCAATGTGGCAAGTGCTTCTAGAGCATCTAATGTCATTACGTAAACTCATAGAAGTTAAAAGTCTATTAATAAGATAATCGTGAGGGCAAAATGAAATTGATTTTTATGCTTATCTTTTAGAAAGAATGATATTGTCTATATATCCATTTCAATGGTCAAACAATCAATAACAATTTTACACCTTATCTTCAACAAAAGTGGTAAATAAATGCTCTATTATTGACCAAATCTTACCTTGGGAATAAGAATAACCTACACACAAGTACATGAACATGTATATAAACCTATCATCTATTATAAATTAAATATGAATCAAAAATATAGTTAAGATACATGATTTATTAGATGAGTTATTAGAGTATATATATATGATAGAATTATTAACTTATGAAACAAAAGAAATGTAGTTGTTATAGTTTAATACAAATGTTTATTAAACTAATCGATATGATTGCATATTTACTGTAATATGGCATTGATTCTATTATAATGGTTTTGTTAGTAGAAATATGATAAATGGGTTTGGATTATAAATGTTGTAACTAGTATTTGATCTATAAGCATTTGTAATTAATATTGTCTATGCATTTGTTTATCTTGACGGTTAAATTTATATGTAATTGATGATTGATTAATATATTAGATAGAATTAATATTAATTAAACTAGACCTAGGTTTTATGAAATTCTTGGTGGAGTTATAACTTGAATCCAGTTGCTAATTTGATTAAATGGAATTGGATATGACAAAATAATTAGTGTAGATGAAATTTAATCTAGTTGATTTGGTTTTGTAAAGATCTTTTATAATGATTTTGTTAAGTTGAAATTGGATTGAAAGGTTGGAATTAGGTTAAACAACAATGTACTTGAAAATTTCGCCTTATAAGTAAAACTTATAGATATCAGGATAACTAAGAGATTGAATTGCTCTTGTAAGAGAAAAATTATGTTGTCAATGAGTTGATTAGTTGAAATTACTTATTGCAAGCAAAATTTTCATGTGAGTTGGTCTATGTGTAAATTGTCAAGTTTAGGTTCCAGAGGCATAAGGTAATATGATTTGATTGTATGTATTCTGTTCATAGTTGTCTTGAATTGAAATGTTGTAAGAACATGATGTCTCTTGTCTATGTATGCAGGTCTTGGTAAACAATAATGTGAGATGATGTACATACTGTGTTGTGAATATATTATGATGGGTTTAAATTTCCTTCACGTATGTGTTGATATCGAGCTTGTGTTTAGTATGGAAATGGGGAGAGCTTGTCATTGTAATGAGAAACTATTTTGGTTCATAGCTGAGATTTGAGAGTGAGATGATCCATACCTTGCTCTGAATATGTGTTGTTATGGGTATGGCGATTGATCAACTGAAAGTTTTGGGACAATGATGTACATGTTGGTCATTGTGATTATGTTTTGTATGCAAGAAGGTAAATGCCTTGCATTGTTTATGTATACTTATCAGTATGATAGTGATTGTCTTGCTTGATGATTAGGGTTTCTAGATGCAGGTAGGGGAGTGGCTTTCAATGTGGGGCCGGCGCCCAAAGTGGCTGTCAGGATAACCCATTGAAAGTTGTTAATTAAGTGAAAACCTAAAAATGAACTAGGGGGAAAAGGGTAAATTACACATTAACAAGATAATTGGATTTCCTCTCCCATGCCTGTAGTGCTCGTTTAGACTAAGGATGGGTAGAGAAGGCCTAGTTGGCAAGATCAACTTCCTTGTCCTCACGAAAGGAAGGTTGATTCTACATGAGTCACCCTATGGGGCTGGTGCCTAGTGAGAGGCTGTTAGGATAACCCATGTTAGGACCATGCGATGACACTCTCCGTACTGCAACCTAGCATTCCCTAGTTGTATTCTCCCCATTCGTCGTGTGTTGCCTTTGGAAGTGATATTGAGTTGCTTGTGATGTTGTCATGTGATGTAATGGAGTCATGTTAGTCCTTGTTCATGTTAGTTAATTATCTACCTGACTGTTTGATGTTTGGGACCTTATGTTATCTCCTAGCATGGGGGGTGGACCTTAGGGTTCCACATGGTCGGGTGGATGTGCTTTATCTCCATTGGATTTTTCCTTACCTTTATTCATGTGCAAGAAGGTTGCATCTCCTGTAGCAGATTCAAATCTTGTACTAGTTATAAAGACAGTTATTTATGCTCATGTACTATCCTATGTATCAGATTATTCATAATGTATGTAATCCAATGTAATCAAAAGTTGATGATGTAAACAATGTTATGTTGTATCCTCATGTGTATGGAAAAATTGTAGTTGTACTTGATCTGGATGATTATTTATTTGATGTCATGGAAATATATATGGTTATTCATTTAATGCAATAGTTACAGAATGAATTATTGTTGTCAGTTAATGCATGACGTATGAGAGAACATTACTTAGTATAGATATGTTAAATGTTACCTTGTTATTTCTTGTATTAAAAAAAAAATTGTCCTGTTTGTATAGTGTAATTGTGTTGTTCTTTAGAGTCCCTTGGCGGGGCGTTACATGATTTAATCTTTGCATCATGCACACCTCTACTTGATGACTTGAGTCCTTTTCACTTTCAAATCATCTTTTTCTTTGTTTCTACTTCCATTTTCCTTTGATTCTATCTTTCCACCTTCTCTGCTTTATTCCTTTTCTATAAATTAATAAAGAATCCATTTTATTATCCTTTCCTGTAGTTGTAACACACTTTTTTAATAGAATAAAAAGATCTTAAAAATGATTTTGATTTAAAAGATCTTTCAAAACTCTTCATGGTCCCACCTTCCATTTCAACACCCCTTTTCTCCTTTTTGAATGTTTTAATAAAAATATTAAAATGATTTTAATTTTAACATGAGTTGAAAGAAGATTTGTATAAACTAAAAACTTAATTCATTGAACCCCACATATGCCATGTCACCCATTTTTGACCAATGGCACAATAGTGGAAAGGAAGAATATTAAAAAACTAATAGAGAAGTGCCATTGGTTGATTTCTTGATGAGCTAGAGCTACATTTGGAGTTAATATTGTTGCATTGGAATTGATGTGTTGTGCATTTAGAGATTATGGATGAAATTTGGAGAGACTTCTATGCTCCATTCACATGTTGGAGCTAGAATTTTGGAGTTTTTGTGCTAAATTTGTAAACATTGTGTCATGTCAAATATTGTGCTAGAGATTTCAAATGTTGCACTAGAGTTTGAAGTGGTTTGGGTGTTTTGATTTTGTGGTTGGGAATTAAAAATATTGTTCTTCCTTATCCATTAGTTGTGCCATGATATGCAATGGTTGCATTAAATTTGATACTTCTACACCTCACTCCTAGGGCTACATTGGATTTTAACATGGCTAGAGTCTCTTTTCTAAAATATTGGCATTGAAACTTGATATAGTCCATACCTTTCTACCCTAGCTGCACCATGATCTATAGTTGTGCCTTAATATCAATGTGTTGTGTAGGAATTCATATATGGGTACTAGAATTCTTGTGTTGGGTTGTATTTCATGGAGGTGCCTTGATTTTAAAAGTATTGCACTAAAATTGTAATAATTGCACTATATTATTTGGAGTGTTGTGTTATGTTGGAGTGTGTTGGCACCTTTCTTGACTGTACAATAATTTGGAAGCTTGTGCTTTGGAATTGAGTGATGATGTTAGAATTTTAGGAGTTTCTTACCATTATATATAATTTCATTGAACCTTTCCATGGTGGCACATTTCTTTGGAGAGTGATACTTTCTCAATTACATGAGCTCTCTCTCAACAACTAACAAGTTCTTTTTTATCATATCATGAATTTACTGATCTAGATGAAATGTTCAAGAATACAATCGACTTTCCTCACAATTAAATGTAGTAAGAGAATTGGACTACAGTTCTAGGAACTTGTGGGGAAGTGTGCTTGCACATGTCAAAGCTAAGAGTCAGTATATTTTGAAATGAAGAACATCAGAGGGGGGCAACAATAAAATAAACCATCATGACATTACCACTAAATTTTCAACCAAATATTCAAGCAATGAAACCAAACTAATGAAAATTGCTATGTGCAACTAGGAAAGTCAAAATTGAACCTTTGAAATGACCACTGACAGACTTTGTGAACTACCCTCAAATTGACAAACACTGGAGTCAGCATCAAATACTCTGACAACAATACTGCCACTCTGCTTATTGAAAACAAAACTAAAAACTAAGGTTTCCCTTGCAACTTATTGCTTTAACCACAAAAATCAAACTACTATATACAAGAAAAAACCATGGGAATATGCTTGTTGACTAGGATTACAAAATAACTTTCCCATTTAATTATCTTACTCCATGCAATCATCTTTGAAGATGTGATAGATCAAATAAACTACAAAAAGGAAAACAAAAGGAATTGATACCTCTTTGCCTTCCGATGCTTAGGATTTTGTGTTTTCGACCCTCGTTGCCAATTTCTTTGATGTGAGTTCTCTACCTCATTCAAATGAAGTAAATAAATTGCCACATTCTGATGAAGAGAATTCTCATGCTTGTAATCAAGAATTTGTAACCTCATGAAATTGATCTCATCTATTTTATGTATTTCATGATCTTCATGGCTCAAGGAAATGCCAAGATTTGGCTTGATATTAACTATACTCCCAAGGACAGTTTGGAACCTCTTTATATGCATAATTGAAATGCATTGATCATGATTTTATTTTAATGATTAAGTATATTTTGCATTAAAATGCACATCATAAAACTCACACTTGTCATTATTATTTGATTCACCAAGTGAAACAAGAGTTGAAACATCATCAATATCCACAAAGAAGGAGTCTAGATCGAGCTCAAAGTCCTCTTCTTCAAACTTCTCTTCACCTTGATGCATGTACAAATGCTCTTTTTCATCAAGTTGAAAGCATTGTCCTAGTATCATTTTCCTCTTATATAAAATTAGAAAACATGTAAAAAGATAAACCTCCTCATGCCCTTTAGGATCACTAATGATCTCTTTCCATAGTTGTTCTTCAAAATGAGATAAAGGGATATCATTTTTTGTCAAATATGCAAGATCATTCTCTATTGTAGCCAATAAACCTTTCATATCATCATCATTAATGAGCTCATTTACACTTGATTTCTTCTCCAAACAACATTCCTCTTTGTCCCTTTTCTATGTTTGAAGATCTATGCCCAATGATAAGTATTTTCTCTCTCATCCTTCTTATAAAAAGCTTTGAAAAAATCCCCAAATGAGCTGAAATGCAAGGTCTTAATATCATTGTTTGATCTGACATTTTTTTCATGCTCTAAATAGTCTTTTTCTGCTATAAAATTTATAGGAACATCAACAAATTCTTGCTGATTTTTGACATCCTTTTGCTCATGATGGCTATCCATTACACCTACTTGACAAAAAACTTGTTCTTCAATACTAGAACGCTCAAAGTTGGGCTTGGAAAGCATTAGGGTTGAAGAGGAGCACAAAATATATTTGTTAAACATATGAGTTTGTATTTTTTGCATGTGAAAAGATGGGATTTTGACAAGAGGATGAAAGCAAGGTGATTGTTGTGGAATGCATGAAGGCATAAATGCTTGTTCATGTGACTTAATGGGTTGATTTTTCAGCTCTATGAGCTCACGAGGGATATGTTCCATCAATATTTTTACTTCACTCATCTCATTACACTTTATCATTTTAATGTGGAGGGTGGGTGATGAGCTTATAGGATGCATTTGTCTTTTCTGGATAACTTCAAAAGAAGTATTTCTAGAGGAAACAAAGACTACATAGGCATGGGAGGCAACTTTTTGTAGCTATGAGGTTTTGGTTAGATTTGACAACTAGATCATATGATTCGAGAAGGGTTTGATCACATAGAATTTGAATTATAACAAAAATTTTAGAATCCATAGCTTTTAGGAAATATAGAAATGCAAATCCTAGAGGAGGTCATAAATTTATAGGGAATCTCTTCCAAGCCTTATCAAACTATGATATAAAATCATCCATGCATTATGTAGGAGACCTTTTGATTTCCATGAAATACTAAAGAAGAGAACTTGTGTCTACACTCTCTTTAAATTGATTGAAAAGAAGATCACCAAGTTGATCCCAACTTGCAATTGAACCAGGCTGTAAGGTTCTATAACATTCACATGCTTTTCCTTTGAAAGAGAAAGTAAGAAATAGAAGAGCCACATTTTGAAAGGTGATATGATGGATGTTGCACAAATTTGCAACATATTGAATATGATCTAAGGTGGAAATAGAACTATCTCTGAAGAAATGAGGCAATGCGTTCAGTGTTGCTTCAAGAATTTGAGACCATTGTTGTTGCTATAATGGACCACTTGAATACCATGCCACAAATGGCAAAGTTCTTGGTGGAATATTGAGATTCACATAAATATTAGGAGTCATAATGATCTACAAAAGTAGAGATCTAATATGAAATCACTAGTGCTAAAAGAGTGACTTGTCTCACCTATGTAGGGTGTGCTACATGAACAAACAATCTTGTAGATTCTTGAGTTAAGAAGAATATCTTTGGGGTCTTTGGGAGAGGGGATACAATTTCTTAGAGTCAAAATGCATTTGAAGGCACATTGGAGTCCCTTTTTAAGAAGAATCTTGGAAAATTAGTTAGAAATGCCTTCAATATAGGGGATAGTGGCAACTGGTAGGTTGGAAGGGTTGGCATCCTTATGTTTGGAGATGAAGCAATAATTAGCTTGATTGAACACTCTCAAAATTTGTTTTCTCTTGTACATGTTCAATTTGAAGACCTTGGAAAGGTAGGCAAGCTCTTGGTCTATGTTTTTTCATCATAAATATGAAAGGCCATGTAGTGCCCCTCCATTCTCACCTTGGATGAGTAGGTGGTTGGGCTAAGGAGCATGAAGATGGAGGTAAGATACTTGGAATACTTAGGGTATGTTAGACATGTTGATGGCAGATTTACCATTTTGATGTAGTTGATGACACTCATTGATGTTTACTATGATGACATTGTTGATGCTTTATGATTAGTACATTATGCTTACATTGTGATCAGTTAAGATAGTGTTATCTGGTTGTTTAGTTACCAATGAATTTGTTTAATGAGGATATTGGTGATGTGTTTTATGGAGGGACAATGTAGTATTACTCATATTGAGTACCCTACTACACTGCAATTTTCCTGTCACTATGTGCTTGTTTGGATGATTAGATATATGTTTGTATTCGACACATGTTTGTTGCAAGTTGTAGGTACCAAGCATCAACTCCACCTGAATTGGCAGGTCTAAGTGTGCCTTCATACCAATGGAAGTTGTGGAATTGAGATGACATGAGGTCCCTTAGTTGACATCATTCTCGATGAGGATGAGCTCTTAGTCCTGAGTTTCATCAATTTGGTCGTTGGTGCATGATTGTGAGTCTTTGTTGTTCTATGGTTTGGTGTCATCGGTAATGGATTGGTATGTAGTCTTTGAGTTGATCATTGTGGTCTAATGTTGCATTTAATAGAAATTATTAATCTATTTTGTTAAATAAATAAAATTAATTTTTTAAGGCATATTAAGTATTTGTTAGAAATTAAATTAATAAAATAGCTAATAATACTAATAAATAAATTATGAATATTTAATATTTATTTATGTGAATAAATATTCTTTTGTGTAATTATTTAAGACATTATTTTATATTCTTGAATTAATAATATTTGGTGAGTTGTTGGAGAATTTGGCTGGAAGTGGTTATTAAATGCATTTAATTTTTGAGAAAGTGGGTTTTAGTAATGAGAGAGTTATGGGATGGAATCTTTGGTTTGGCTATTTTTATGATAGTGGGGATATTTGAAGGGGGTTCTCAGGAAATTTTGGGGAGTTTTGCAGAAGAAAACAGAGGAGAAGGGAAAAAGCAGGTTTGTGGGGGAAAAGCAAGTTCATGGGGAATAGGAGGAATTTTTGATGTTAAATTAATCCAAGTATGTTATTATTTATTTTTCTTTTGTATGATATTTACTGAGAGAATATTCTGAGATTTTAATCAAGATGATTATGCTAGAATATATTTGTTTCAAATAGGATTGCATGTATATGATTTCAAATGAATTTCTGAGAAATGGATGTGTGAGGATCAATTGTTTGATTTTCCTATATTCTTGACCACTTGGCACCATTTTATGTCATTCTATGCAAGCCATCTCTTTATGTTAAACCTGGAATATATTTTGATAGTTTCCAGAACTCTCCACAATAGGTCTCTTGATTTCTTTTATATATATTCCTTTGGCGCTTCTTTTGCCTACAATGTGTTTTATCTCTGAGTGAATACTTCATATTGCTGAGACTAGTAAATCAACATATTTTTCTTAGCTTTCTCTTTAAACCCTATGATTTTATTTTAAACAAAATAATATGCACCACACCATTGATTTCAATCCCCTATACAAACTTCCATGTTCTTCATAGATTATGGTGTTATCTATGATTGCAATGTGCCCTATTTTATGTTTTTATATTATAATTAACTTAAAAATATTATTTCCTGTAAACCATCGATATCCTTCCTATGTCTCAATGGTTGTATGCCGAACCCAATTTTGACCACCTCTATGCATTTACATACTAGAAAAAAAACATGAGAAATTAGTAATTCCAATTAAGGAGAAAGTTAGATTATTTTTTTTTTTTTTTAAAAGATAAAGATTAAAACCAATAATTAAATTACTTGTTTTTAATTCTTTTTAGAGTCTTTTTTTTAAGACATGACTTGCAAATACTTGTTGTTGTGCGCTCCTCAATGTGAAGGATGCTGCAAATGTAAGTTTAAAAATTAAAAAAAAACTATATCTAACAATGCTCATACCTAAGTGCTTAACATCTTCAAGATGTAGTCAAAAGTCATTAAAAAAAAAAAAAAACTGTGTGTAAACTCCTCCATGCCCTCCTCTTTATTCTTTGCATACAGGTTTCATGCGCCATGAAGCTGAGTATTTAAACCATCAAATGTTTTTGCTTCTCCCATTTTTGCCTCACTGCATGTTTTGCTTTTAAGCTTTTATTTAATGATTTTTGTTGCACCTTAGATGAGATTAGTAACATAAAAATATGCCTTTTGTATTACCATATTAGAATTAGAAATTTTGTTAGAGTTTAGAAAGTATTCTTATTTGTAAAGTCAAAATATATATGCATTATGAATTAGTGTTTATTCTTTTAATAATAAGTAATAGTGATTAAAAGGATAAAGCTATTATTATTGGTGGCTAAATATAAAATGCAATTAGAATAAACGTGCATAGTTCTGATATAGTTGAAATATAATTGGTATTTAAATTACAATAAAGTTATAGTGTGAGCCTTAGGAAAGTCCTAAAAGTTCCTTATTTTTCATGTTTAAGAATTCCTATCATGTAGACATATTAATAGTAAGGGTTGTTTTAAGTTATTATTGTTTTCTTTACGTTAAGTGTTAAGTTAGAATTAAAGGATGAAACTATAAAATCTCATTCTTTTGAATTTGATTTAATTAATTCTTGCATATAATAACTTATTTTTAATTTAAGAATTTAAATAATTAAACCTTAATAGCTAAATATTAAGTTTTTGATGTTGCATAATATTAATTATAAAGTTTAATTGTCCTTTAATAAATTATTGTTTTATTTAATTTGAGTTTTATTTATTATTTTGAAGGTGTGATGTCAACTCCCTATTTAATAGGGAAGAATAATTTTATGGATGTGTTTTATTTTTTTTAAGTATTTTTTTTAAGAGAAATCAAATCCCTATTATTTAGGGATGTGTTATATTTAAGTATTATTTTATTTATGAGAAATCAAATCCCTATTATTTAGGGATATGTTATATTTAAGCATTATTTTATAAATAAAAAGTCAAATCCTTTTAAAATAATTTATTGATTTATTATTTTATGCCTCATTTAAAAAGATTTGAATGTAGATGTGATTTAATTATTGGGTGTGGATATTGATATTTTTGTTGCATATTTTAAATATAAGAATATTAAAAAGTATTATTCAATTGACAATTAATTAGAATATTTAATTAATAAGTATTATATAGTATATAAAGTGGAGTTAGATGCTTAGGTAAAACTTATAATTAAGTTAGATTAATTAGTGCCTAGTCACTCCAAGGTGTCAATAAAAATTCTAAGACACGTTTGCAATGTTAGACAAGCATTGTACTAAACAAGGCAACTTGTATGACTACTTGAATTTTCTTAAGTAACTTATGTAAAAACCTCTTATGTGAAGAGTTTATATACTAATCCAAACTTACTATTAATAAGGTAGAATACCTCTTTTTATTTTAGAATGGATTAGAAATAAATTGATTTTGTTTACGATGTTGACTAACTATGGTTAAGGATTAGTCAAACTATCTTAAGTGTGAATGTAAATTAGAACATGTTTAATGGCGGGTCAAGTACAAAATTAGGTATATGATATGGAAACTATAGTCAACTTCTTTGGCTTAGTGTTATGCCATGAGTGTCTTGTGAATCTTAATAAATAACTTAAAATCAATTGTGTCCTTTTAACTAAATATTTAATCTTTTGTTTGAATCTTTTTTTTAGAAATCTGTCCTATGCACTTGAGTGGGTGGCAGCCAATGAGGAACTGTATATTATTTTATCTTGTATATTTAAGAATATTAGTAGTTTATCTATTGTAAGAGAGTTGGTTATGGATAATAAATAAGGCTTCTTAATATATATTTGTCTTAGTCAAATTGATGTAAATTATCATATTATAAATATTGAATTGTTATTTTAGATCTAGTTATAGGGTGTGTATGATGACCTTAGTTAAGTCTTTAATTTTAGTATGAATTAGGATATTTTAAGTAGTGTGCATAGAGTTAGTCTATGAATTTAATTTATGATTGTTATATTTCTAGATATCTTTGATATATTTTGGTGGAAGATAACATTTAGTTTAGATTTAGTAAGACTTGTCAAGTATATATATTTTGGTGGAAGATAACATTTAGTTTAGATTTAGGAAGACTTGTCATATATATATATATATATATATATATATATATATATATATATATATATATATATATATATATATATATATTGCTTTCTCTTCACCTTAAGGAACTTAGTGGTCATATAATGGAGTTTAATCTTATTTATAACTTTAATTAAAGATTGTACTTAGTTATGAAATTAGGTGAGTAAGTGGAGGTTAGGTTTGATATGATATAAAATATTTAGCATTTAACTCATATACTTTCAAAAGATTTAAAAGGGATGATTGGTTTTAATCTACTTTATGATCCTTTATGTTTTGCTTATACAATTATTTTGAATAGAAATCACCAAGTTGTCTAGAATTTTAATAAGATCCACATCAGTGTAGAAAGTGGTTTAGTCTAATAACAGGTAGTATCTTGTTTGACTAAATTTTCTGTTATAGAATAATTGGTATCCCTTCAAGTTATTATTGTTTGCATTAGAGTTACCTTATGTTGTTAGATGATTGATCATGCTTGGAATAATGTTACATTCTTTAAGACCATTATAGTGCATCAGATCATATGTTACATTTGTGGTTTTGTTATTGAATTATTGATCTTGG
Source organism: Cunninghamia lanceolata (assembly GCA_027924645.1). NCBI lineage: Eukaryota > Viridiplantae > Streptophyta > Pinopsida > Cupressales > Cupressaceae > Cunninghamia > Cunninghamia lanceolata. The sequence continues at coordinate 6,018,411 of BSBN01000914.1, read as the reverse complement.
TTTAGGATGTGCTTTGGAAAGTGAATGTGATGGGTGACCATTATGTTTTAATGATGTCAAGTGTTGTAGAAGTTGTTTCCAGAGGCCTAGGAGGGTGTGAATGTGAGTTGAATGAAATGTACTCTTGTAATATTGTCTCCTGTTTCATGTTGGTATGATACATGAGCAAGATGGAGAATGCCTTGCTCAGGGTACTTATTCATGTGATTATAATGAGCATGCAAGATGGGAATGCATTGCTTTGTGTAATGTGAAATGATGTATATTTTGAGAAAAGTGATAGTTCATGTGTTATGTATGTTTTGGGTTGTGAGAATCTAGATGGAGGGAAGGGGGAGTGGCTTCCAATGTGGGGCTAGTGCAAAAAGTGGCTAGCCAGGGTAACCCATTGGGAGTTTTGTAATCAAGTGATAACCTAATAATAAATCTAGGGGTTGGGTAATTTTCACACTAATTAAGATAATTGGATACCTCACCCATACCTATAGTGCTCGTTCAGGCTAAGGATGGGATGAGAAGGCCTAGTTGGCAAGATCAACTTCCTTGTCCTCACGAAAGGAATGTTGGTTCTACATAAGTCACCTAATGGGGCTGGCGTCTAGTAAGAGACTATTAGGGTAACCATAGATGGGGGCCGGTGCCTAGCGAGAGACTGTCAGGGTAACCCATGGATGGGGGCTGACATCTAGCTAGAGACTATCAGGGTAACCCATGTTAGGACCATGCGATGACACTCATCTCTACTATAGTCTAGCATTCCCTAATTATTTTTACCCATTCGTTATGTGATTGCCTCTGGAAGTGTTTCTTAAGTTACTTGCGATGTTCATATTGACCCGAGTTGTATTAGAGTCATGTGTAGTCCTTGCACTCATTAGCCTACTGTCTTCTTGACTGTTGTCATTGTGGGACCTCAGTATTATCTCCTAGCATGGGGGTGGACCTCAGGGTTCCACGTGGTTGGGTGGTTGTGCTTAATTCCATTGGTTTTGTGATGTCATGGCTCGTGTGACATGAAGATGCATCTCTCATGATTCCATTTTGCACTTGATTTTGAAGATAGGTATTGTACTATGTGCATCTAGATTTGTGTATCAATGAGATCCATTATGTAATTTTGATGTATCCAGGAAGAGAGAGCTTCTGTATCAATGTAGTTATTTAACATGGACTATTCTGTACTTGTAAAATTTATTGCAAAAATGTTGATGCAACTATCTGATGATGTATGCAAGTTGTTGATTAGTGTAATTTAAAAAGAGCTATGTATGTTGTTGAATATTGTTTAATTTCAATAATGCAGTTATGTTATTCCTAGAGATGTTAGTTTAACTTGTTGATATCAAACTATGTTAGATTTTGTTATCTTCACTTTTAGTTTTAAAGAAAAAAAAATTCCTCGTTTTTATTGCTTTAGTTGAACTTATCTCTAGGGTTGCATGGCGGGGCATTACAGGCCATAGTGGTTGAAGTTTTTAAGGCACTAGATTTTTGGGTGGGGTGACAATGTGTAACGCTCACCTTGTACACCTTAAAGAAATACACTCTTATGCTATATGAAACAGGAATTTTTTTTTTTTAAAATGATTAAGTTATCAAAGAAATGTTAACATAACTAATTACGACATATTCTCTAAGGATACAAGGCTGCATTACTTTACAAACCAACTAACATAATTTAACATTCATCAGTAACTGATCTAAATCCAATGCATAATTGAATAGCTGATTCATATTCATTACATATCGTCAGATAATACAATCTACATTATCAAAAACATAACTGAAATGCTTTCCTTACTCATAGGTACATCATTACATTGCCATTTTCAGACTACATCAGGATGACTTACATTATGAATGATCTGTTACACAAATCTGGTACAAGATTATACACATACATCTTCATCAACTGGTACAAGTACAATTATCTGGAATAAATCTTTTCTGCATATGAACTTGATGAAGAATAACCAATGGATAATAAAGCTCTTCCACCTGACCATGTAGAACCCTAAGGTCCACCCCCCGAGCTAGGAGTTAACATGAGGTCCCAAACAATAATAGTTAGGTAGACAAAAGACAAACAAGAACAAAGGACGACCAAACGCCAATACAACACATGGCAATAACAATACAACACAACTTAACTTCCAGAGGCGAAACATAACGTAAGTGGAGAGACCAAACAAGGAATGCTAGGTTGTAGTAGGGAGAGTGTCATCGCACGGTCCTAACATGGGTTATCCTGACAGCCTCTCACTAGGCGCCGGCCCCATAGGGTGACACATGTAGAATCGACCTTCCTTTCGTGAGGACAAGGAAGTCAATCATGCCAACTAGGCCTTCTCTACCCATCCTTAGTCTATACAAGCACTATAGGCCATGGGAGAGGAATCCATTAATCTTGTTTAATGTGAAAACTACCCTTAACCCCCTAGTTCATTTTAGGTTATCACTTGATTAATCTACTTTCAACGGGTTATCTTGACTGCCACTTTGGGCGCCGGCCCCACGTTGAAAGCCACTCTCCTTCTTAACACCTAGTAAACCCTAACCACCATACAAGGCGTTATAGCAATACACATACATGTTCATTGCAAGGCATAAACCCTCTTGCATTACAAACAGAATCATAACACCAATTGTTATCCATCGCCTATAACATTACAACATTTTACACTTTTACAGATACCAGGTCTCTCCAAACAACAATTACGACAAAACGGATACAAGATAAATATAATTAGACGAACAACAATACATCCCCAAGGGAGGACATTCATCATTCACAATGTCTTTTATCCTAGACAAACAAATAAATCACAACATTCATGAAGAGCCTTTCTACACATCATGATGCATTTAGAATATTTACAATCTCTCACAACACCATAACCAAATTCCTTATACATGACAAAAGGCGACACAACTTCAATAACTCAGGACACTTATCAACACTTTACATGAAGTCGAAACACAACAACCTTGGCCTCTGGAAATGAACCCTTGACAACTTACACCTTGACCATTTCAATTCACACTAACTAATTATCTAATACCTTTAAATCAAATTTCCAATACAATAATTATATACCTAATCCCTAACCCATTATCTCAACAAAAAGAATAAATCATATTAAAACCGATGTCAATCTAAATCAAATTTCATTAACCATAATATATAATCACAACGATTTTCTTTTAATCAAATACATAATGACAACATTATTCTAAATCCCCAATTTTATTTGGCAACTATACTTTTGAAATAATAATAATAGTAACAATTATTATTATTATTATTATTGTAATAATAACAATAATGATAATAATAATAATTATAATTATAATAATGATACTAATAATAACATTGATATTAATAGTACTACTGTTAATATACCAAGGTCATTGAACACATTGTAAGAAAAATAAACATACCTTAGGGTTAATCTAAGCCAATCAAATGAAATGCATGCAAGAAAGCACGACTAACCTAGATTAACAATGACGGGTTTCTGCAGACTAGAATTTGAAACGATAAATCTTAGTGTACGGAAAGTAAATAAGAAAGCTCTGTTTCTGCCTCCAAAATGTGACTTCTTCACAGTGAAGTGCATTAGATTCTACGCAGTTATTATGCATGCTTCTCCTTTGTATCTAAATCAGGCACTGCTGTGAGATCCACCACTGATTTAAGGAATTCTTTATCAGCTTGAAAGGCGACTGGAGCTGAATTAGATTGTAACTGTTCTTCTGCTAAGTCAGCCACCAAGAAGGCAGACTTCTTACGCAACCTCATATCACTGCTAACATTGCTCATGATAACCTAAAGCATATGAGCTCCACCTTCTAAGTAAGACACTATCTGCCCATCAGGATTATTTCTAATTATGGCTGAAACTGCATAGAGAGCTTTAACTGCTTCTTTAGAAAAGCTTGACTTCACTAACCAAATTAATTTCAGTAAGGCCTTGAGCTCAAGTATTTGTTTTTGAACAACATGATTATTATGACTAGCTTTTCCAAGAACCCATGCAGCAAGTGTCCGTAGTTCTTTTTCTTCTCTGTTGAGTTCTTCAACAGCTGTAGTGAGGCCTCCAAGTTTATTTAAATCATTTGCATTGTCAATAGGTTCTACTAGCTCTAGAAGCTCATGTAGAGCTCGAGAACGGTCTTCTGTTGAAAGAGAAGAATTATTGAGTGGTGGAGAAGAATCTATTGAGGTGTCAAGTTATTTTTGAGTTAAACTCATCGATCCATATTCCTTAAGAAGTGGTCTACACAAACCCAAACCGAATAATGTAATTGTGGATTCAGCAAGAGATAGTTTCACGAAGATTCGGAACAATTCATCAGAAGGCACGAAGGCCACTGAGAGTACAGAGTTGTTTCAAGAGTTTCAATCCAATGCAGACCCACTCACAAGAGGCTCGGCCTATGTTTCAAGAGTATTGTCTTATGTATCAAGGTGCAGGCCTTATATACAAAGGCGTAACTTTTCAAGTCACACGTACACAAGATATGGTGCCACTTGAACAAATCTAAGCCACAGTCTAAAGATTCAGCCAACATCATATTCAAGGCATAAAGCCATAGACGGTAAGCCTCAGCTATTACAAATGATGCACGAGCCAAAACAGCCATGGTGCTATATTGGAAATGAGGCGCAGGCTTATACAAAACAGAACGCAACCTAGACAATGAAGGCAAATCAATCTATTAAGGCACACAACATTTTTGAATATAGAGCTATGGCACCCTCACAGAATCCATTCCTCACATACCCTCTAATCAAAACATTCCAAATAACAACATTTCGTACAGAAACTCTATTGAAAACTAATCTTGCACTTCCCAAACTGCCATACAGGCTATACATTTGAACTAATTTGGTTTCCTATGTATAGTCCATTGGTGACAAATTCCATTGGCAACACACTAGTACAAATCCATGCTTATACATTAGATGAAATAAAATTCCCTGACTTAAATAACTTAAAAAAAACTGACAGTGTATTAGCTATACTAGAAATCCTATAAACCCGACATATAACATAGACAACCCTTTGACCAGAGGCACTAAGGGGCTGAGAATTATAAAACCAACAAAATAAACAAGCATGAAATCCTGGCAAACAGAAATCTAAAGGTTGATCCAATACTCGTCATAAAAGTTCAATTCCTAACCACATGAAAGCAATTTGTGCAGGTAATATACTACATAACTCTTCAACCAAAAACACAGTGGGACTAAAAATTAATAAATCAGAAAACCTGTCAAACAGGATGCAACAGTTACTTTTAAATCCATGAGAAATGAACTCCCGACCACATCAACCAATTTTGACAGATACTTTTCAGCTAAAACCCTGGATGGCTGAAGTATTCATTAATTGAGAAGAATAAACAATAACTACGAAACCCTGCTAAACATGACCCCAAAGGCGATTCAAAATCTAGAAGAACTAAACCCTTTTAAAAAAAATCAAAACAATTTTTATGGATAATGAGCCAAGAATTCTTCAATCGAAAGCCCTGAGTGCCTGAAGAATCAATAAATTCGGCAACGTATGCAACACAAACAAAATAAATAGAGTCTCAGGCCAGATCGCTAACCAAGGTTTTTGAACAAGCAGAACTTCAATCGCTGACATTTGACAAACAAACTGTGCGGCTCTTGGCATAACTCTAACCCTTATCATTAAGATACCCGTTAAAACTGTGTTGACACTATGTTTAAAGGATAAACTCAACGCTTCATGAAGGATACCACGGACGCTGGGATAGTAGACGCAATGATTTACCATTTAAGAATGAGACAATATTTCATGGAATGAGTCAATTGCATGATACTGGCTTTTAACTGCGATTACACAAGTACAGATTGCAACATGCGATCCCTGCATTGCTGCCATTTCCAAGTCAATTGCTGATGATGGCCGTGCCGAATGGATGTTGACAGAATAGCTAATTGTCTGAGAGGACACGAAATTGCAGAACCAAAACATGACTGAATCTGTGCAAGAAGTTTAGCAAGAGGGATCTGAGAGATCTTAGGGAAACGTTACCTTGGGTCTTCAAACCCTATCAATCATACGCCGGTCTGAGATTGCATAAAGGAGAAATTGCCAAAACACATCCTCAATGATATGAAGAAGAACATCGAATGAATGATTGCAGGGATGACAGAATCATTCGGCAAATGTAGAGAAAGGAGATAATTGAACAATGAATTCCTTGAGCAGAAAATGATTTAAAACCCTAAGAGATATTACTGTTCACACGTGGAGAAGACAGTGTACAAAAATGAGCACCGGGTTTAGGATTTGGTGGTGAAAACTTAGAATACAAACTAATTGCAGATTGAAGTATATCATAAGCAGATATTCAACCAACAACCCTTTGAAATGAAATAAACGCAACAACATTTGCAGATTCAGAATAAGGTTCAGAGATAAGGCATTCGGTGGAACCTGGCTGCGATGTCGATTCAACAATACCGTTCCAACTGCTGCAATCCAAGCTTTTCCTTGTCTTCTTTCCTGCAATCCCCCCCCTCTTTGCCTCTACAAGCTTCTTTTTTTATAACACAATCCCTTCTATCGTCTAAGGAACTCGGCACGCGATCCCGTGCATCTCCCTCCTCGAGATATACTTTTATTTAATTTAATAATCCCAAGAGGTTATTCCTTTTTTAAATATTAACACACCATTCCGACAACATTTAATTACTTTTAGAGCCGACCAAACATATTGTATTTAATAAAATTATAATATTACAACTATCTATAATAGTACAACTATACATTAATTTATTTTATTAATTTAGTTGTAAATCACTAATTACAACATAACTTACAATTATTTTATTTATTTAAATATTTATTGCAAATAATATTATATTAAATTCAAAATTTCTTACAATCTTTATTTAACAACTATACTTCTAATAAAATAATAATTTATTTACAACAATAATCAACAATTATCAACATTATACCCAATATTATCTTTTATCAATACATTTAACTATCAACATTATACTTTCCGTAATATAATTCTATTTAATGCACAACGACACCTTGCACACTTAGACACTTTCTAACCTAATTAGACTCCAAGGTACAATATTACCTGACTGCAAGTCATGATCGAATGACAGACATTGACCAAAGGGATAAATTGACAACCAGACAATACTGACATAGGACCTCACGTTAACTCCAAACAACTAATCCATTGGCGAAGGCACGCTCAGACCTATAATCAGGTGGAGTCGATGCTTAGTACCTGCATTCCTGCAACAACGCAAGGTTAAGCATAACAAAATATATATATCCACATGCAGTCCTGTAGTGAATGGAAATCGTAGTGGTGTAGGGTACTCGAGAGCGAGTAATACAACACTGTTCCATTCACGTTTATGAATAAATGATTAACTATGTTGAACAAGGTATCTGATATTAATCAACAACATAAAACATTCAATCCTCTTACAATCCAATATCGCAATTAACATCAAACATCTATAACATCTAGTTCATTTATCAATTTCTAAAACATAAAATAATAGAATCCAACATCAACAACGGTTATCATAACAATCAGTTTCATAATGAAATAACAAGATAACAAGAGATCCATCATCTACGGTCTAAGACACTATCATAAAGCCTAAGCAAACATCAATCTGATGGACGACGAGATGAGGGGCACTACACAATGAGAGGAAGAGTGGAGGTAAAGGTTAGTGTGGGTGGATTTAAGGAAGACATGTTTCAAACTAAGGAGTTGCTAGGTTTTTTGATGAGAAAATGTCAAGGAATGGGAGTTGGTTATCTATTTCAAGTTCTTTGGTAAAAGAGATGTATTAGGCTAAGTTGTTTAGGTGTGAGTGCAAATATTCTTACTTTGTAGGGCCATGAGGTCAACATATGTTGGTACAATCAACATAGCTTTTCCACCACTTTGGTTTAAGGGGAAAGGAGTTAAGGGAAATTTCTTCAAAATGTTCCATGAAGAGATTAACTATGAGGCCAACATATGTTGGTACCATCAACATAGCTTTTCCACCACTTTGGTTTAAGGGGAAAGGAGTTAAGGGAAATTTCTTCAAAATGTTCCATGTAGAGGTTAACCATGATAGAGGAAAGAGGGGAACCCATAACTACTCCATCCAACTATTTGTAAAGCATTCCCTAGAAAGAAAAAATGTGGATCTTAGACATAATTCTACCAAGGATGTAACTTCATCACTAGTCTTGCATCTAATTATGTCAATGGAGTCACGGATGGGAACCTTAGTGAAAAGGGATATATATTTATTTTAACAATTTTTGTTTTATATCTCTAATTGTTTATAATTTGTCTCTCTTTTTTTTTAAGATAATGTGCCTGGTAAACTTTTTAAAGTGACTGGTGGTGCTGGTGTGACACACCCTCCGGATCCATGCAAATGCTTTTGCCCAGAGCAATGAACCGGTGAGGCCACAACACGGGGGACCTCATCCCCTAGCAAGAACACTTCAAACCTGTGAGCTCATTGGCCCAACGGGGGTTTAAACTTTGGTGGCCGCCACTACAACCAAGCAACTTAACCACCGAACCATGCCCTTATCGATATAATTTGTCTCTTATGTTATATTTATTTAAAATGTTTTTATTTTATATTTTATTCCTCTAAATTCTTTTTTTACATCTCTTTTCATTTCAGATTGTGGTCTCTTGTTTTCCATGTCACCTCACTCCCCTCATATATTTAGTCAGTTATGGTTTGTAATTTACCATTTTTAGATTCTCTCATCTTACTCTTTGCATCCTAATGATGGATCACAAAGTGTGATCTAAAATGTCGATGATAAAAAATCTTAGGCAGTTTAATCTAGGACACTTATTTACATGACAAAATATATTCAATAAAAAATATCATAAAATTCCATATTTAATCCTCTTCCATGATGAAAGTCCTATTTATGGACATTATGAACTTTTGTATTGCAAAAAAATAAATAGCCATGATATGTTATTTCTACACAATCGATTATTGAGAGTTTGCAATACTCAAATCTTATCGGGAGATAATTTTTCCCCTCATTGAGATGTAGGGGAGAGGACCCAATTGTTTAGCATGTTCCAATAACTGTGATAGTATTTGTGGATTTAAGGCCCAATATTTTTAAAAGTTTAGCTCTAGTAGTTGTGACTTTAAGGTTGTTAGTGTTGACTATGAATACTTATAATTGATTGAAATGTGATCTATAGATCTAAAAAGAAACCAATCATGTGATACCACATCAAGGCACAAACAAAACATGACTAATGCACAACTATTGGTCCACCCTTGTTTTTGGTCTTTTTGGACACCTCAACAAAAGCACACTGTGGTGGCATTATATTTGATGATGTAGACCTGGAACCTTAGTTATAAGCAGGGGCCTTGCCAAGTAAGTTGTAATAATTTTTTTGGAGTGATTCGAAATTGCCACCTATGATTTTGAGAGGCATAAAGTTAGGGTGCTCAATGACTAGTTCCTCTCCCCTATAGATTTTAGGATTCAACTACATGTGTTGAAGTATGATAATATAAGTATTTGATTCCATTAACCAATTTATGAATGGAGAATTTAATATATAACATCTTAGATGTTATGCCACATAGTCATCCTATAATATAATGCTCGAGGAAGACAAAAAGGCCTTTTTTTTGCGTTTGTAGATGTACTTAAGTGATAGATGTAATAGTGAACATTATAAAAATTATAGATTGGTAGGCCCACATTTTCAACCTAAGAATTCCATTCAATCAAAGTGAAATTGAAGGCAACAATTTTTACTTGTATTAGATATCCATATTACACTTTAAAGTTCAAAATTCACCTATGATCATCAAGTAAAAAATTGCTTGTCATTGTGTTATGTGGTTCTCTATTTGACCACTTACAATGTTATCTATTTTGAAGTCCTTAGAATTGTACCATATCCATTATGAATCGCTTGCAATAGAAACAAAGAAAACAAGAATAGGTTAACATCTTCTCTATAGTAAATGTGCCATATCATACAAAATCTAGGATGGATTTTCATTGTTTGAAATATATTGGATGAATTAAAAAAATATTGCAAATAAGACCAAAGTATTCAATTTATTTTACGATTATAGGAAAATTCCTTGAACAAATACAAGACACCAAAATATCCATGAACTCCAAGATAAAATTTAAAATTTACTCAAGATGAAGGGCAACAACCATTAGGTATGTTGAATGATAAAAATGTTGGGGAGATGAATTTGCTAGCACTTTTCTTTAGTGTGCCATATTGTGAACATGCTAAAAAATGTCTATTGCACTTAAAAGTTTCACAATGGGAAACACAACATATATAGATCGTAGATTTATATACCATATTACATATCTATTTTCAATGTAGTCAAAATTGTCATAGCCTAGGTTGCCTTAATGATATGGGTTAAAATTAGGAAAGGACAATTAAAGGGAAGAAATTGTTTACAAGAGACATTAAATATAGGTTAAACTTAAACAAAGTTGACAAGTAGGAGGTATTTACCGTAACGTGTTAAATTATGATATTTATATCAAGATTCAATTGTGTAGTTTTTGAGTCAAACCTATTGACCCATATTTCATGAGTAGTTGTTCACACAAACCTATTTGTCATGAGAATGAATGGTCAACTTAACATTTAATGCATCTAAGTGATGCTCACAGGGGTGAAGCATTCGGGCTTCCCAAGAGGTCACCCATCCTAGTACTACTTTGACTCAATAATATTAATTAAAATATTTCAAATGTAGATGACCCCAAACAACCCTAATTCAACTAATTAAAATATTTTTCTTATTATTTTTCTTCCTTCTCTCTAGAATATTATATGGAGTTTTAACATAACTCATATTTTAATAGTTATGTGCCTCAAAATATTTTAGAATTTTAAATATATTGGCTCATTTTTTATTATTATATCAAGCCCTTGTAAATCTAATTTAATCTAGCACTCTTAAATAAAAAATCTACCAATCTCTCAAGACACTCTACTAAAATTATGTCTCAATCCACTTAGAAATTTTACTAAATCTTCGTAGAAATTTTACTATACTAAAACCTTATAAATATATCTCTCTATAATCTAATACTCATAAACAAAATATGTTTGAATCATTTAATATATTTATACTAAAAAGTTATAATATTTCAATCCACTAAAATTAAAAAGAAAAAACTATTAAAGTATGATTGTTGGTGCATTATTGCTTTTACATTTAGCTTATTATTTTATTGCATCTTATGCACCTAGGATAGGCTTGCATCAGGGTAAGTGCAAGAAGATGGGGGGCCAAAAAGGGGTCTTAAGTGGCCACTTTTTTTTTTCTGAAATCAGGAAATGTTGGCCTTGGATGAGAAATTGAGCATAGTTACATTCAAAATTTTAAGATGCAACAAAAACAATGTTCGTAGTGCTCTGAGTCTACTTTCTAAACTACTAATTTTTTTTGAAAATGGTATAGATTAAGGGGTTCAAAAGAGGGAGCCACAAAAATTGGTGTTGTTTCTGTCAAAAAAACATAACATAGCATGTTTTGTGGCTCCCTCAAAAGGTTAACTTTTTTTGGTATTTTAAAAATCACTTCAGTGAGAAATTAGCTAACAACATGTAGTTTATGCTTGATTTTTTTTATAATTTTTTAATGAATATTTGATTTTTTACTAATTTTCAAAGTGGACACATCCTGAAAAACAAAATTTTGGCTGTGCTACCCCTATAAATTTTAAAAACTAATTGAAAATCATTTTTTTTTAATATGTGTAGAATGGAGTCTAGTTTCTAAAAATGCATTTTTTTTGAAATTTCAATGAACGACTAATTTACAATGAAGAAAAGACCAAACACTGGATTTTGCCCAAAAAAGGACACACAAACAAAAGAAATTAAAGATGAAAGGCTTAACATTGTCAAATGTGAAAAACATTACATCGTTAAATAGCTAAGAGAAAGCCTTACATTATCCAGGTGTTTGATTTGTTCGACCTTGAAACACGTGCAAATATGAGGGTTAGCATGAACGGAATTATGTGAAATCCTGTAGAATATGCAAAAACACGTCTTTGGACATTGGGAATGCACTCCAAGCCTTTGGGTTGGAAATCCAAAGCAAATCCCAAGCCTAAGGCTTGGGATTCCCAAAGCAAAATATAACACAAATGCATTATAATGTGCTCACGTTATGTTTTGTTTTGCATTTTTTCCCTTTTCACAAAAGTTTGCTTGATGTTTGTCATGTTTGACATAATGCGAGTGCGTTATAACATGCTCGCATTATGTCTCCCTTGGAATGTTTTATGTTCAAGGTTATTAAGCATGTATGTATGTATGCTTGTATGTATGTATGTATGTATGTATGCCTATATGTATGTATGTATACTTATATGTATGTATGTATGTATATATGTATGCTTGTATGTATGTATGTATGGTTGTATGTATGTATGCATGCTTGTATGTATGTATATATGTATGCATGTTTGTATGTATGTATGTATGTATGTGTGTATGCCTATATGTATGTATGTATGTAAGGGTTTTGGGTTTAGGGTATATAAGGACTTGAGCCCGTAGAGTTTTTAGGGTTGAGGGTTGAGGGATTAGGGATTAAGTAATAGGTTGAGGGTAGAGGGTAGAGGGTAGAGGGTAGAGGGTTGAGGGTTGAGGGTTGAGTTTTAAGGGTCGAGGGTTGAGGCTTTAGAGATGAGGGTTAAGAGATTAGGGTTTAAGGTATAGTGTTGAGGGTAGAGGAGGATAGAAATGGGGGTGAGGCGGATAGGGGAGGAGAGGGGTGGATAAAGGTTAAGGGTTTAAGGGTCAAGGGTTTAGAGTTTAAGGGTTGAGGGTTTAAGGTCAAGAGGGATTAGGGTTTAGGGTTGAGGGATTAGGGTTTAGGGTTGAGGATTGAGAGTTGAGGGTTTAGGGATAGGGTTTAGAGTTTAGGGAAAAGGGATTATGGTTTAAGACCTTGAGGGATTAGGGTTTAGGGTTGAGGATTTAGGTCCATAGCGTTTAGGGTTGAGGGATTAGGGTTGAGGATCGAGGGATTAGGGTTAAGGTAGAGTGTTGAGGGTAGAGGGATTAGGGATAGGGTTTAGGGTTGAAGGTTTAGGGTTGAGGATTTAGGGTTTAGGGTTTAGGGATAAGGGATTGGGGTTTAAGGTATAGTGTCAAGGGTTGAGGGTTTATGAATAGGGCTAGCATTTAGGGTTTAGGGTTGAGGGATTAGGGTTTAGGGTTTAGGGGTAAGGAATTAAGGTTGATGGTTGAGGGATTAAGGTTTAGAGTTGAGGGATTAAGGTTTAAGGTTGAGGGTTGAGGGTTTAGGGATAGGGTTTAGAGTTTAGGGATAAGGGAATAGGGTTTAGGACCTTGAGGGATTAGGGTTTAGGGTCGAGGCTTTAGGGATAGCATTTAGTCTTGATGGATTAGGGTTGAGGGTTGAGGGATTAGGGTTGAGGTAGAGTGTTGAGGGTAGAGGGATTAGGGATAGGGTTTAGGGTTGAGGGATTGGGGTTGAGGGCTTAGGGCTTAGGGATAAGGGATTAGGGTTTAAGATATAGTGTCGAGGGTTGAGGGTTTAGGAATAGGGATAGCATTTAGGGTTTAGAGTTGAGGGATGTAAGGGTTTAGGGTTTAGGGATAAAAAATTAGGGTTGAGGGTTGAGGGATTAAGGTTTAGGGTTGAGGGATTAAGGTTTAAGGTTGAGGATTGAGGGTTTAGGGATAGGGTTTAGAGTTTAGGGATAAGGGATTAGGGTTTAGGACCTTGAGGGATTAGGGTTTAGGGTTGAGGCTTTAGGGATAGTGTTTAGGGTTGAGGGATTAGGGTTGATGGTCCATGGATTAGGGTTAAGGTAGAGTGTTGAGGGTAGAGGGATAAGGGATAGGGTTTAGGGTTGAGGGATTAGGGTTTAGGGTTGAGGGCTTAGGGATAAGGGATTAGAGTTTAAGGTATAGTGTCGAGGGTTGAGGGTTAAGGAATAGGGATTGTGTTTAGGGTTTAGGGTTGAGGGATGTAAGGGTTTAGGGTTTAGGGATAAGGAATTAGGGTTGAGGGTTGAGGGATTAAGGTTTAAGGTTGAGAGATTAAGATTTAAGGTTGAGGGTTGAGGTTTTAGGGACAAGGTTTAGAGTTTAGGGATAAGGGATTAGGGTTTAGTACCTTGAGGGATTAGGGTTTAGGGTTGAGGTAGAGTGTTGAGGGTAGATGGATTAGGGTTTAGGGTTGAGGGCTTAGGGCTTAGGGATTAGGGTTTAAGGTATAGTGTCGAGGGTTGAGGGTTTAGGAATAGGGATAGCATTTAGGGTTGAGGGATATAAGGGTTTAGGGTTGAAGGATGTAAGGGTTTAAGGTTTAGGGATAGGGAATTCGGGTTGAGGGTTGAGGGATTAAGGTTTAGGGTTGAGGGATTAAGGTTTAAGGTTGAGGGTTGAGGGTTTAGGGATAGGGTTTAGAGTTTAGGGATAAGGGATTAGGGTTTAGGACCTTGAGAGATTAGGGTTTAGGGTTGAGGCTTTAGGGATCACGTTTAGGGTTGATGGTTAATGGATTAGGGTTAAGGTAGAGTGTTGAGGGTAGAGGGATCAGGGATAGGGTTTATGGTTGAGGGATTAGGGTTTAGGGTTGAGGGTTTAGGGATAAGGGATTAGGGTTTAAGATATAGTGTTGAGGGTTGAGGGTTTAGGAATAGGGATATCATTTAGGGTTTAGGGTTGAGGGATGTAAGGGTTTACGTTGTAGGGTTTATGGATAAGGAATTAGGGTTGAGGGTTGAGGGATTAAGGTTTAGGGTTGAGGGATTAAGGTTTAAGGTTGAGGGTTGAGGGTTTAGGGATAGGGTTTAGAGTTTAGGGATAAGGGATTAGGGTTTAGGACCTTGAGGGATTAGGGTTTAGGGTTGAGGCTTTAGGGATAACATTTAGGGTTGAGAGATTAGGGTTCATGGTCGATAGATTAGGGTTAAGGTAGAGTGTTGAGGGTAGAGGGATTAGGGATATGGTTTAGAGTTGAAGGTTTAGGGTTTAGGGATTAGGGTTTTGGGTTGAGGGCTTAGGGTTTAAGGTATAGTGTCAAGGGTTGAGGGTTTAGGAATAGGGATAACACTTAGGGTTTATGGTTGAGGGATTAGGGTTTAGGGTTTAGCGATAAGGAATTAGGGTTGACAGTTGAGGGATTAAGGTTTAGGGTTGAGGGATTAAGGTTTAAGGTTGAGGGTTGAGGGTTTAGGGATAGCATTTAGGGTTGAGGGATTAGGATTGATGGTCGATTGATTAAGGTTAAGGTAGAGTGTTGAGGGTAGAGGGATTAGGGATAGGGTTTAGCGTTGAGGGATAAGGGTTTAAGGTTGAGGGATTAGGGCTTAGGGTTGAGGGTTTAGGGATAAGGGATTAGGGTTTAAGGTATAGTGTCAAGGGTTGAGGGTTTAGGAATAGGGATAACATTTATGGTTTAGGGTTGAGGGATTAGGGTTTAGGGTTTCGGGATAAGGAATTAAGGTTTAGGGTTGAGGGAATAAGGTTTAAGGTTGAGGGTTGCGGGCTGAGGGTTTAGGGATAGCGTTTAGGGTTGAGGGATTAGGGTTGCTGGTCGATGGATTAGGGTTAAGGTAGAGTGTTGAGGGTAGAGGGATTAGAGATAGGGTTTAGGGTTGAAGGTTTAGGGTTGAGGGATTAGCATTTTGGGTTGAGGGTTTAGGGATAAGGGATTAGGGTTTAAGGTATAGTGTCGAGGGTTGAGGGTTTAGGAATAGGGATAGCATTTAGGGTTTAGGGTTTAGAGTTTAGGGATAAGGAATTAGGGTTGAGAATTAAGGGATTAAGGTTTAGGGTTGAGGGATTAAGGTTTAAGGTTGAGGGTTGAGGGTTTAGGGATAACGTTTAGGGTTGATGGTCGATGGATTAGGGTTAAGGTAGAGTGTTGAGGGTAGAGGGATTAGGGATAGGGTTTAGGGTTGAGGGATTAGGGTTTAAGGTTGAGTGCTTAGGGATAAGGGATTAGGGTTTAGGGTTGAGTGCTTAGGGATAAGGGATTAGGGTCTAAGGTATAGTGTTAAGGGTTGAGGGTTTAGGAATAAGGATAACATTTAAGGTTTAGGGTTGAGGGATTAAGGTTTAGGGTTGAGGGATTAAGGTTTAAGGTTGAGGGTTGAGGGTTTAGGGATAAGATTTAGAGTTTAGGGATAAGGGATTTGTTGGTTTTAGGAAAAACAACTGAGAGGGGGGGTGAATTAATTGTCTCCAAAAAATTTCTTTTCTTTAAAACACTTAAATCCTTCTTATATTTCTACATCATAATAATGATTCAATCATGGAAGAACAATGCAATAACTCAAGAGCAGAAACACATTAATGTGGAAAACCCAGTTAAGAGAAAAACCACAAGGTGACTAACCCAAGATTGTATTCTCTGTTAAAAGAATAAGAAGAACAAAATGGCACTTGCCAATTAGGGTTCACTGCCCGAGCACACTACTCACAAGAGGCCCACTACCTACAGGAGACACACTGTATACAGAATAATATAAATATTACATACTTAAATTGGAGATTAGCATCTTCACCATGCTTGAGATAATTCCATTTAAGCTCAACACTTTTGCTCTACTTTTTGCTCTTCTCCTCTCTACCACATTTTCATCTCAACTAAGGATACTTTGAAATGACTTCACAAATCTTATTTATACAAGACATCAACTTTGGGATAATCATTAAAGTTGGCACAACATACTTTATTTTATTATAGAGCAGTTACAAAAATACAACTTGATTTGTTACAAAGACTTCATGCATATCACCACACTGTCGGCCACACATATCTGGGACTTCAATCTTCTTTGACGAACATGCCATGCTTCGCAAAACATCTTCAATATCATCCACAAGATGTGTAAAACATCCGGTTGACCATGATTAGGAAGAACACCATCACCCAAGAGTAAATCTTCAATTACGAGCTCAATCTACAATGCAGACCGCCAACACGAACTGGACACAATCTAGAGACCCCCACAAGCTCGCCTGAATCACTAAGAACATCCACACCACTTCTGCTTACTGAAATCATTCGCATCTTCATCCGGAACCTCAAGAACATAGTTTGTCATCACTGTCACATTAGAATAAATGCTTACGAACCTCCAGACCATGAACCAATTGAGTTGTCAATTCACATTGGCTTCCTAAACATTTCACCAAATTTGTAGAATAAGATATTGCATTTCTAGATCTCACCGGGCCTATTTGTGTCACTCTGTCACCTTTGAACAGCTGCTAGAACCAATTTTACTCATATTGCCATAACTTCTCCAAATCTTCATGCGGACCTCTCAAATCTTGACTAGATCATCTTTAGACACATATCTACAAACCCTTTGATGCACATTCTCTGATCTTCATCTAGATGGGATCTTCACTTCATAGAGCTTCACTGTCTTCACTATTTCTAATAGGACTAATTTTCTTAATATCCTCAGTACACAGCTCATCCAATCTTTGACATCAATGCAACAAGAGTATGTTGACATCAATGACAACACTGGTTAGGCCCATACTTACAACATGATTAGGGTTTAGAACCTTGAGGGATTAGGGTTTAGGGTTGAGGCTTTAGGGATAACATTTACGGTTGAGGGATTAGGGTTGAGGGTTAAGGTAGAGTGTTGAGGGTAGAGGGATTAGGGATAGGTTTTAGGGTTGAAGGTTTAGGGTTGAGGGATTAGGGTTTAGAGATAAGGGATTAGGGTTTAAGGTATAGTGTTGAGGGTTTAGGGATAGGTTTTAGGATTTAAGGTTTAAGGGTTGAGGGTTGAGGATTTAGGGATAGGGTTTAGGGTTGAAGGATAGGGTTTAGGGTTTAAGGTATATTGTAGAGGGTTGAGGGTTTAGGGATAGGTTTGTTGATAACTAAGAGGGGGGGGTGAATCAGTTATCCTAATTATTTCTTCTTTTGAACTTTCTTATTAATCAATGCAGCATTGAATCAAATAAACAAACATTACCATGAAATGAAAAACACATGACACAGTATTTTTGACGTGGAAACCCTGTTAAGGGAAAAAACCACGGGGTGATTAACCCAAAAGATTATTCTCTGTTAGAAGAATAAGGAATTACAAAATGGCACTTGCCAATTAGGGCTCACTGCCTGAGCACACTGCTCACAAAGAGGCCCACTGCCTACAAGGAGACACACTGTCTACAAAGTGATAAGAATCATAGTCTTGAACTGATTGGAAGCATCTACATATGCTGGAGTTCAGTTCCGGTTAGGCTCAGTACACTGATCTGCTGCACTTCATCTTTCCTCTGTTCTTTATTCTGCTATCCTTTCACATACCGGATCTTTCTTACTACTTCTACTCTGTTCTGCACTTATTCGCATATACCATCACACAATTCCCATCTTCACAACTAAATCCATCCTCTATATATATCCGTACAAGTAATTTCATCACCTTTCTAGTCGGCATCTGGAACAGTCTAGTTTCTTACAAACTCTGTTCTGTCGGCTGAATCCTTGCTCACCAAGCAATGCGGATCAAGCATATACTTGTAGATATCATTAATCATGTCGGCCAAACATGATTCATGCCTTCACAACCTTTACCATCAATAATAACACATCCAGAAAATAGTCTGATACTCTGTCAGTCAGTTCTTCCTCTGTTCTCACTGTCTCTCAGGAATCCGGTACTCAACTATTCATATCTTTTTCTTTGTTCATCACCGAAGGCTAATCCTTGGAATATACTACTCAAGGTAGTCCTCTTGACTTCCCCAAATCCGCACAGCACCAAGACACTTCCTCTGAGAGATCCGGACCAATCTGTCGGATCTTGCCATATGCTCTGTTCTTGTTCACCGGACCACAACAATCTTCATTCTGACTTTTGGTAGAGACACACCATGACTTGCGGATATGTGGGATGACCTTTGTTGCCATCAATGACAACAACCATGAATCCATATAGTGTCTCTTGCCAACAATCTCCCCCTTTGGCATTGATGGCAACACTTAGTGAAAAATGACTAAGTGTTTACACTATGCTCCCCCTTTGCTGATGCTCTGTCTTTATATACAATTTCCGGAACTCCCCCTTAGTTGGATTCCTCATTTTTCACTGCTCCTCACTCCCCCTTTGACATCAATGGCAAAGGGTAAGGTCCGCACACCAAAATTTTCAAAAATTTTCTATACATAGCCGCATATTTACATACTCACATATACTAAAGAATATCTGCAAAAGATGTCTTCAGTTGGATCAGTTCTGTAGCCCAACTTTGCTTCATTCTATCCAAAATTGAAATGTGACCACTCAACAAAAATGCAAAAGCTTCTGCCCTCTTGAGATCTGTCGGATCATTTGTTTGGGCGGTGGTCTGAGCATCACTGATGGCCTCATGCATAGTTTCTAACTTAGGGATTATAATCCTTCTAAGTTCTCCCATCCGGTTAGTAATATTCTTCCTTTCCTTCTCAAAGTTCTTTATTGCATTTGTGATTGCAATAGTTTGACATTCTTGATTTACTATGGAAGAGAGAGGATCAAAACTTTGAGACAAACTGTGTAGTTTGTCCTGTTCCGCTTTTATTTTCTTATCTATTTCAACTGTTGCCTTTGACCAGGAGATACAAAATTTGTAAATATCACCGCCATCCTTAAGAGCATTTTCTAAGCTCTTTATTCCAATACTCATATTTCTCCTATCGTTAGAGATTAATCCTAATACTTCTGAAAATCTTTTATCCAAAAATTCCTTTCGGACCTTTTCTTCAGCTGATTTTTCTAGAGAATCAAAATGTGTATCAACACTGCTGACTAAGGTTTTTAGATTACCGGAAGAGGAGGCTGTCGGATCTATCTGGATTGATGGCATAATCTTTACAAGTACTCCAGAGGCAGCCTCTATCAACTCACAGTCTTCCATATGAGACTTTAGGAGCTTTTCATTTGCCTTAGCATTTGCAAATGAGGCTATCTTCATTGTCTGCACCGGAGAGAGGGAATCAAAGTTGAATGGGCCTTGTAGTAGCTCCGGTTCATCGATCTCTATTGTTTCTTTGCTCAAAAATTGTTGAACAGTTTGTGCAGTGTCTCTTACCGGAGACAAATGTTTCTTTTCTTCTGCAGTCTTGGAACTGTCCTTTGGGATTTTCTCTCCTTCCACATTCTTACTACTATCAGTCATGGTCTTCTCTGATGGAGTCTTCTCTTTCTCTATACCCTTGGTACTGTCAATCTCTTTATCTTTCACCACTGCTTCCTTCTCCTGTAATTTCTCTTCTTCTTTGGATCCAGAGACTGTAGGGCAAACTGGAGGAGAGATGCTAGCCTGTTCATAGGCCACTTCTTCTGGAGCAGAGGGTTCCAAGTCCACAGCTGTTTGTGCACCTAAGTCCTCTACAACAGGAAGATTGAACCTTTTGAAGGCCTTCCGGAGGATCTCTTCTGTCTCTTTGGCCACCTTGTCAGTCTCACCAAGCATGAGTTGATTCATCCTGGCTTTACTTTTGAACTCATCTTTGCAGTCTTTGAATATTAAGTTCATTGTCTTGGGATCAATTTGAGGATATAGCTGAATAGCTATCTGCTCCCGGATCTCAAGATCTTTTGCATGAGCATTATTCTTTCTTATTTCTAATTCCTTCTCTAGGCTTTTTGGGATTTCAGAAATAATCTCAATAAAAGCTTTATTGTAGATGTTCAAGTACCTTATTATGGCTTCTTGCAGGATCTTTTGATCTGCCTCATTCTAGTCATCATAGAATTCAGCCACCGGTTGAAGGTTCCCATCCATAGTGACTGATTTGACTACACTGTCTAGAGACAGGGTGGGCTTTTCAGAAAATTCTTCTGTCATTTCTTCCTTGTCTCGGCCAGAAGATGGTTTACCGGATCCTTTCTTTTTCTGTTTCTTTATTTCTTTCACTCCCTCATCTGACTCAGTTTCTTCTTCATCCTTTTGGCTTTGATAAGCTCTTGAGGCTTTTGTCTTGGATCTCTTACCGAATCCCTGGATTTCCGGTTTTGAGCTTGTGGTTTTGATAGGTGTGGATCCTTTTGATGATCTAGTCCAGGTTGAGGATTCCACCGAAGCACTTTTCTTGCTTTTCTTTTCTGCCTCTTTCGTTTCTTCCTCAGATTTTCTTCTCTTTTCCCGGCTGGCATCAAGTGCCTCTTTTGAGATGCCAAGGCCTTGAGCAATGTGCTCTACTTCTTTTCTCACCTTTCTCTTTATCTCAGGTTCCCTGAGTTCTACATGTATCTTTACACTCAGCTCCTCAAAGGTTCCAAACCTTTCTGCCTTTGGATCTTTGGGCTGACTTAGCATGTGTTGAACATGCAGCTCCACTATCTGTTTATCCACTTCATACCCCATGGGCATGATCCATACAGTTCTTGGTTCTACTGCCTCCATTAGACACTGATCTGTTTCTACCATGAAGCATACTGTGTCTTTGTACTTTTCAACAAGGGATTGGGGTATTCTTTCTCTTGCATGCATCATGCTTTGGAAGTTCTTGAAATATCCCCATAGAACTGTGTTTCTTGCTTTAGCATCCCCAAGTCCATGCAAATAGTCTCTAATTTGGATGGCAACCGGTCTGTCATTCTGCCATATCCATCCACTGGATCCGGGAAGTTCATTCATGTAGTAAAAGAAGAGACAAAGGATCAGATTGCCATACTTGAAGGAGTTTTTCTTGTCCTTCTTAATCTTCTGCAGATTTTCAAAAAGTTGGTTTACAAGAAGCTCACACAAGTCATAGTCTGCATTCTCCTTTAACATTTGATAAGTTGTGTAGATTGCAGTTCCCGGTACTGAATTTTCCCTACTGGAGTGATAGATTTTGTAACCAATTATCATAGATGCAAATTTGACATCCGGTTCAGTGATGTCATCAACTGTCATAGCTCTCTTGTCAAACTTGGATCCGGTTGCATCACTAACTGTCTGATTTTTGACAGACTTGAGAACAGGTAATCCACCAGATGAATGCAGACCGGTTACAGCCCTAATTGCATCTTTGGTAATCTTGAAGGGCTTGTTCAACCATAGGAAGTTGTCATGTACTCTACTTAGTACATACCGGACCCATTCATCTTCTTCAAAACAGGGGAAATGAATGCATTGTGCAAAGTGTTTGTCCCGGATGGCTTTGTACTAATGTTTGATCTCGAAGGAGTCATCTATCAATTGTTTGTGATAGATATCCATCAGTTTTGCTTCTCCAAAGTCTTCAAAATTTGCATGGATGTAAACCCTAATGTCTTCCGTATGCAATACACCATGTGGAACACTAGAGAAGGCTCCTAGTGGATCTACCTCCAAGGATTTGTAAGGATGTTTCTTGAATGTGGGGCGAGGTCTATCAGAGATCTTAACTATATTTGGAGTAGCCATTCTTCAAAGATTTGCAGTGAGATAATGAAAACGGAGAATACCTTATGCGCCTTCGGTTTGCATAGAGTGGTTGGATTGATTTCTTTATGCAATGACTTCGGCAGGAGATCTTTGGTGTGCTTGATGAATCTTGTTGCAGAGCTCCACTTTTCGCTTCTTCTTGAGTGCAGAATGAGCAAATGATTTTTGAGAAATCCCTTATATTGCTCCGCAAACCCTAATATCTGATGGCAATAAATGCTCGACCTATATTATTCTGGTTTGCCTTATCCGGATAGCTTGGAGTATCCCGGATCAGTCCTGATCTATGAACATCATCTAGATCTTTCAATCATGAATAAATCAAGATAACACATCACAAGGACATCCCAAACACTCTGTCCAATCCGCAGAATAAGATAATGTACTTCCGGATCTCTCCGGACCCTTTTGTAGTCCTCTGTCATTCTGGAGCATCTCCCGGAACAGGTCTTTACTTGATCGATCACAACTTCTTTATATCTTCATGCGAACCTCTGAAATCTTGTCTGGATCATCTCAGGACTGGTATCTTCAAACCCTTTACTCCGCATCTTGTGCCACATCCGGCACCACTTGATTGGCTGGGGGAACAGGATTTTCTTTGAGTCTCCCCCTGAGCTAGAGCTCACTTTTTAATTTCTGGAAGAAATATCAGCACCAGAGTCTGGTGCGGATCCAACCTCTACATTCTCTGAACTTTTCTTCACCCAAAGCTTGCTCATCTGATTCCTAACTTCATCCGCATTCATCTTTTGTTTACCCTTGTCTTGATTCTGATTATACACCGGACCTCTTTTGTCCTGATTCTTGCTTCTGCAGACTTTAGCATTATGACCGGACCTATTACAGATTTGGCAAATAACATTTCTTTGCATATTTGACTGATAACCTCTTGATTTGCATTGATTAGCCATATGACCTACTCTATTGCATGTAAAGCATCTACCTTTGAATGATTTGTTTACTTGCATATTTCTGCATTCATGGGATTTGTGTCCATACCTTTTGCAGTTAAAGCACTGTCCGGAGAAGGATGAATTAATCTGATTCATTCTTTTTCTGCACTGATTAGCTTTGTGACCAAAGTGGTTGCAGCTGTGGCAGTATCCATTGAAAGATGGATATCTTTGAGCATTGGGCTGTCTTACCGGAGGTCTTCTGGGCCTATTCTTTGGATTTTCTGATCCAAAATTCTTTTGACCGGATCCAGAACTTTCTCCTTTCTCATATCCCAAACCATACTTGTCATCTATCCTCTTTTGACTTCCAAGAAGTACTTCAAGTTGGGTAGAACTTATCTTGAATTTTTCTTTATATTCATTTGCTGTTTGAAGATCTCTTTTGAGAGAGGCAATTTGATCCTCAAGTTTTTCTTCATTATCTTTGGCATCTTCAAGATCAAATTCAAGATCTCTGATAATCCTGTCCATCTGGTGGCATTCTTCTGATTTTTCTTTAAGAGATTGTCTTAGATTGTCTTCAGCTTTTCTTTTTTCTTCAATCTCTTGAGTAAACTTTATAGTTCCTGATTCCATTTCATGTCTTAACATAATGACTTCTTTTGATAACTTTTCACATAACTTGGTTTGCTCAGTCAATTCTTCATTTGTATTGCTTTCTTCACTTTGTCTTGCCAATTGTTGGAGCAGCTCCTTTCTCTTTTTCATAGAGAGACTTAATTTGTCCTTTAATTCTCTCATGAATTCATCAGCCTGTTTGAGTCTTTCCTTTAATTCATTGACTTCAGAATTTGACTGTTCAAGATCCTCAAGGGCAGTCTTGAGTTGCTCCCTTAAACCATATGCATCCATTTGAACTCCCAGATCTTCCTCAAGCTGTTAGGCTCTATTAGGAGGAACTTGGCTCTGATACCAATTG
Source organism: Cunninghamia lanceolata (assembly GCA_027924645.1). Lineage (NCBI taxonomy): Eukaryota > Viridiplantae > Streptophyta > Pinopsida > Cupressales > Cupressaceae > Cunninghamia > Cunninghamia lanceolata. The sequence continues at coordinate 5,994,042 of BSBN01000914.1, read as the reverse complement.
TTGATAACTGAGAGGGGGGGTGAATCAGTTATCCTAATTATTTCTTCTTTTGAACTTTCTTATTAATCAATGCAGCATTGAATCAAATAAACAAACATTACCATGAAATGAAAAACACATGACACAGTATTTTTGATGTGGAAACCCTGTTAAGGGAAAAAACCACGGGGTGATTAACCCAAAAGATTATTCTCTGTTAGAAGAATAAGGAATTACAAAATGGCACTTGCCAATTAGGGCTCACTGCCCGAGCACACTACTCACAAAGAGGCCCACTGCCTACAAGGAGACACACTATCTACAAAGTGATAAGAATCACAGTCTTGAACTAATTGGAAACATCTACATATGCTGGAGTTCAGTTCCGGTTAGGCTCAGTACACTGATCTGCTGCACTTCATCTTTCCTCTGTTCTTTATTCTGCTATCCTTTCACATACCGGATCTTTCTTACTACTTCTACTCTGTTCTGCACTTATTCGCATATACCATCACACAATTCCCATCTTCACAACTAAATCCATCCTCTATATATATCCGCACAAGTAATTTCATCACCTTTCTAGTCGGCATCCGGAATAGTCTAGTTTCTTACAAACTCTGTTCTGTCGGCTGAATCCTTGCTCACCAAGCAATGCGGATCAAGCATATACTTGTAGATATCATTAATCATGTCGGACAAACATGATTCATGCCTTCACAACCTTTACCATCAATAATAACACATCCGGAAAATAGTCTGATACTCTGTCAGTTAGTTCTTCCTCTGTTCTCACTGTCTCTCAGGAATCCGGTACTCAACTATTCATATCTTTTTCTTTGTTCATCACAGGAGGCTAAATCCTTGGAATATACTACTCAAGGTAGTCCTCTTGACTTCCCCAAATCCGCACTACACCAAGACACTTCCTCTGAGAGATCCGGACCAATCTGTCGGATCTTGCCATATGCTCTGTTCTTGTTCACCGGACCACAACAATCTTCATTCTGACTTCCGGTAGAGACACACCATGACTTGCGGATATGTGGGATGACCTTTGTTGCCATCAATGACAACAACCATGAATCCATATAGTGTCTCTTGCCAACAAGGTTTTAGTATTTAAGGTTTAAGGGTTGAGGGTTGAGGCTTTAGGGATAGGGTTTAGGGTTTAGGGATAAGGGATAAGGGTTTAAGGTATAGTGTCGAGGCTTGAGGGTTTAGGGATAGGGTTTAGGATTTAAGGTTTAAGGGTTGAGGCTTTAGGGATAAGAGAGAGACCTAGATGGCTAAGGGTTGAGAGATAGGAAAGAGATGGGGTGAGGTAGATAGGGGAGGAGAGGGGTGGATAAGGGTTGAGGTTTTAAAGATTTAGGGTTGAGGGATTAGGGTTTAAAGTATAGTGTTGAGGGTTGAGGCTTTAGGGATAGGGTTTAGGATTTAAGGTTTAAGTGTTGAGGGTTGAGGCTTTAGGGATAGGGTTTATGGTTTAGGGATAAGGGATTAGGGTTTAGGGTTGAGGGATTAGGGTTGAGGGTTGAGGGATCATGGTTTAGGGATTAGGGTTTGAGGTATAGTGTTGAGGGTTGAGGGTTTAGGGATAGGGTTTAGGATTTAAGGTTTAAGGGTTGAGGCTTTAGGGATAGGGTTTAGGGTTTAGGGATAAGGGATTAGCGTTTAGGGTTGAGGGATTAGGGTTTAGGGTTTAGGGATTAGGTTTAGGGTTAAGGGATTAGGGTTTTAGGTATAGTGTTGAGGGTTGGGGGGTTTAGGGATAGGGTTTAGGATTTAAGGTTTAAGAGTTGAGGGTTGAGGCTTTAGGGATAGGGTTTAGGGTTTAGGGATAAGGGATTAGGGTTTAAGGTATAGTGTCAAGGGTTGAGGGTTTAGGGATAAGGTTTAGGATTTAAGGTTTAAGGGTTGAGGGTTGAGGGTTTAGGGATAAGGGATTAGGGTTTAGGGTTTGAGGTATAGTTTAAGCTCTTCCCAAAAAACTAAGGAAATACATTACAAATACAATAGACAATAATACCTTGATTACAATGATTGACTAAACTATACCAAAAAATGTTAATGAATTATTCACAACTACAAACATAGTCTAAAAAAAAAACTAAGAAAACATTTGTTTTAAAATTTGGGAACTAACTGTGACCAAAAATAAAAACAAAATTTTGCATACTTCAATTTTTTTTAAAATTTAGTAACAATAGTGAACAAAAATCAAAACAAAACAAAATATTAGGCTCTGTCCTGACAAAATAAAGAAACTGAAGGAAATGTCTAGGGCATATGAACATGGAGATAACATCATTTAAAGGGCATATGATCAAATATATAAAGGAATGTACCATAGAGGAAAATCACCATGATTATTTTAAAAAAATGATTGCAGGCTGTCGTCTTTTCTTCAGATCTGTGTAATCATACTTAATTCTACATCTCCTCAATTTAAGTGCCTAAGAAAATACCAAGTACCATCAATCACTCACACCATGGCTCATTTTTTCCCTTGTAGTAATATTGTGTAAAATTCACTCTACCAATTTTGTTTATTGTATTTTTAGGCATATTTGTGCTTGTAGATAATTCAGGATTATGTACAGTTCTTTTTGTTTGGGTTATTTTTACATAGGATTTTGCATCTGCGTTTACCATGGAGGATGAAGAAATGGGGAAGCTTTTTATACCATGTAGAGCATGCAGTCACAAATGTTTTAAAAAACATGGCAAATACCATGATAAAGAACACTTTAATGGGTGTGCCTCCTTCGTCAAAGTTATGCTTGGAGACTTTACACAAAAAATGGTAAATCTATACAATATTTTTCATTCTTTTATTTCTTGTACACTATTAAGAACATGTAAAATCTCATTGTATAATGTGTTTATGGCAACACATTCCTCTTGCATTTGTTTCACAATTTATAAATGACACAGATGAACATATGGTGTTGCAAGGCCCACGTGGGAAGGAGTGGGATGTACAATTAGGGGGTACCATAAATAAACTAGAATTTAGGCAGGGTTGGGAAAATTTTGTGAATCATCATGGGCTGGAGATTGGAGATTTTGTTGTGTTCAAGTACATATCCAAGTCATAATTTAAGGTTACGATATTTCAAAGAACAAGGTGTGTGAAAAATATCAGTGCTCTTCAACTTATGAATACCAACATTGATACAAATAAAAAATGCCCTTCTTCTAATAGAGTATGCAGTTCAAGTCAACCAATGGGTAGAAAGTTGCTGAATGAATTGGTTTCTAATGGGGAAAACAACAATGATGTTGAAGCAATGGAAGAAAATCAAAATTGTAAGTCTAATTTAATTTATTTCAACTTTCAAATTTTTCAGACTTTAGGGTTTTCTCATCGGGATTCAAAATTAACATGCAAGATGCTCTAAATGCATTCTCAGGACCCGAGAGGTAAACCTTAAGAGGGAAAAGCCCCCAAGGGGAAATTTTTTGACATAATAGATACATGATAGGTGTAAGACTTTTGATTACAAAATAGATTTTAAAGATCTCAATATCTTAATATATTGGTTGACAACAAATCCCCTTAAATATGGCTTGCACATCTAACAATCCATAAAGCACAAGGCCTCACAATCAATAGAATAACAATAGACATTAAAAACATAGACTATCAGGATCCTACATTCACAATAGTGTCATGAGTTCAAAGATTATTTGATGTAGCATCTCCCCTCTCATTCAATGATACACACATATAAACAATATGTATATAATCGTATAGAAGCAAGAAGAAGATAGTCTCTAAAAATATCAACACAACATTCCTAAAAACCCATTTAGCCCCCCTCATTATGTAATATACTAAATTAATTTGTATTCCTAAAAATCCATTTAGTCCCCCTCATTATGTAATATACTAAATGTATTTGTTATATTAAAGAAAATTTGTTAACATTTCATGTATTGTTTTTAAAATTTAAATGATATCATAATCTTAGAAATCTCGTGTCTTTCTCTAAATACACAACTCTTAGTAAGAAAAATATTTCTTTTAGAGTTGTTTTTTTTCAAAATCATTGATGTGCCCATTAAAACTTTAATACAATTACTAGTATATAATTCTATATAATTCTCACATTCAATTTTTTTTAACTTTAAATATTTTTTATAAAATAAAGAAAAATTAAACCATCACCTTTGTTTTTCTTACGAAAGCCAATATAAACATACACATTTTTTAACGAAAAAAATAACCAAAATAAATCAATTATCTACAATCCAACTAGAATCTTATTTTGAGATTTAATTCAAGTAATTATTTAACTCTCAACTAAAAACTTCCCAAACCAATATAAACTAGGATTTTTTAAGCAAAAAATAAATCTCCTAGGGCAATATGAACATACAAAAAGTTTTAACTAAAAATAACCCTAATTACAATCTAGCAGTCAAAGTAATTCTTTAGCTGTCAATCAATAAATTTTTTTTTTTGGGACACATCACCTAATAATTTTTATTGCATGTTCATGTTGTTTTCCTTTCCCCATAAAACAATTAAATCACTCAGTGTATATTAGGCACATGTGTGTGAGACGGCTTGGAGAGTGAAATGGTTATACCAGAGAGAGAGAACATCGAATCAACTTAATGATGACTTAATGCCACATCAAAGTAATACTTGAGGCTTTTTAGAGAATTTCTATGCTGCATATTTTCAGGGGGTTCTCCAAATTTATTATTGTATTTGTCAGTATATCTATGCTTGTAGCTAATTCAGGATTCTACAATTTTTTTTGGGTTATTTTTACACATGCTTTTGCATCTGGTTTGCCATGGAGGATGAAGAAATGGGGGAGCTTTTTATACCATGCAGAGCATGCAGTCACAAATGTTATAAAAAAACATGGCAAATACCATGATAAAGAGCACTTTAATGGGTGTGCCTCCTTCTTCAAAGTTATACTTGGAGACTTTACACAAAAATTGGTAACTCTATACATTATTTTTCATTCTTTTACTTCCTGTACACTCTTAAGAACTTGTAAAATCTAATTGTGTAATGTGTTTATGGCAGCACATTCCTCCTGCATTTGTTTCACAGTTTATAGACAACAGATACGAACATATGGTGTTGCAAGGCCCAGGTGGGTAGGAGTAGGATGTACAATTAGGGGGTACCATAAATAAACTAGAATTTAGGCAGGGTTAAGATATTGGAGATTGGAAATTTTGCTATGTTCAAGTACATAACCAAGTCATATTTTAAGGTTAAGATATTTCAAAGAACAAGGTGTGTGAAAAATATCAATGCTCTTTAGCTTATGAATACCAACATTGATACAGATAAAAGATGCCCTTCTTCTAATAGAGTATGCAGTTCAAGTCAACCAATGGGTAGCAAGTTGCTGAATGAATTGGTTTCTGATGGGGAAAACAACAATGATGTTGAGGCAATGGAAGAAAATCAAAATTGTAAGTCTAATTTAATTTATTTTAACTTTCAAAGTAGGCATTTGAATTGTAGCTATACTAGGAGGATTGATATAACAAAAAATTATTTCTGTTGTAGGCCATTCTTGGAAGAACCCTGGACATTATGGACCCTCTCATCTAGAAAAGCACATGATAGTGAACTCTGCCCCTTATTTCAAATCAGATTAACCTTTTTATTCAATGAAAATGAAGTCACGGAATGTAAACCGACCAATATGCAAACTAGTAAGATCAAATTCTCTGCCTTCTATGCTTATTCCTCTTATTTTGTCAAGAGAAGAGTGTAAAAAATGATGGGTTTAACAACCTAACATAAGGCAAAGCAGTTTTGTTATTACATTTTTCTAAGGGATCTCTAATATTCTAATATAATTTAGTCTTCCATAATATGAACATCTACATTTGTGTGAATGATAAGCTTTAACAACATCTTTTTTTCAATAGCAGAGCATAACGCAAGTGTGTTATAACGCGCTCACGTTATGGCTTAATTTTAAAAAAAAAGTTGGCCACTTTTTGGCCCCCCAACTTTTTGCACCTGCCCATCATATGACTTGCACTTTTTAGTTTGGTGGAGATGTGTACACGTGACTACATCTCTTTTATCCCACATTGGCTGTACATTCACATCTCTTGGTGGTGTATCTTATATATTCACCTATTGTTCTAATTTTATATACATTAATCATAGATATTGTAATCTATTAATCTTTTGATCTATTGTACTTTCCTTTAGTTTCTTGATCTTGGGAGGCTTCCATAGCTAAATCTCACATGGTAATAGAATGAGAGTTCCTAGAGGTTTATATTCTTCTCTCTATTGAGTATGCTATTTTTTGTCATCCTTGGATGATCTAGAGAATCAAAAAATTTAAAAGGAGAGATTATATTCTAAGGGGTTCTATTTGCAACTTTATATTGTAGGTGCACTTTGAGAGATTGGTGGAGAAAATTTGAGCTTACCATTGAGTCCAAAGCATTTGAGATAGTGGATTTTACCTTTTGTTGTATCTAATTTGGATATTAGAGATTATATCTATGAGGGTTTGAATTTGGGAGGTGCATGACAAATCTAACATATACTTGATCCTTTGAAGCATTTTGGATCAAATCTAACCCTGCCATTGCATCCAAAAGGCCCAAGAATCCATAGATCAATTATCAAATTGTTAAAATTAGAGCACTTTACTTTGGGCCCTTAGAATTTTTTTTACTTCCTATGAAATATTCCTTGACATCTTGACATATTCCTCTTCCACGGTGTTAGCATCATAGTTTGAAATAACACAATTATTTGATGTAATCTATTTTTTAATTTTCATATTAATTTTTTTTTTTTTTTAGGATCATTGTACAAGGGTAGGCCCCTAGATCTTTGCAAATATTTATTTTTTGGTAGTTTTTATTAAAAAGTTAAAAAATTCAAAGGCTCAAGGCTTGTTGAAAGGTTCACATAACTTTGTAAAGGCCCATGGCCAAGTCCATAGGTCATGGCCTTTTTCTAAGGTGCAACCATAAAAGCAGTAGTTGCCCTTGGACTTACAAACCCCCTTAGGGCGTGCTACATATCCTTGGGGTTTTGGCCTATGCAGCCTTTTCGATCACACATACCCTTCTTTATATGTAGCCTACATGGCCTCCACTCAACTATTGAGCCCATTCATGCACACATAGATCCCCACTTAGTGTTTAGTTTGGTAGTAACCACTATATTTAGCATGCCTCTATTAATTAAGGTGACCCTCCATTTTGGAAGCATTTTTAGCAATTCTCCTAGATCTGGTAGCTCAATAAAATTATCTAGTAGTCATCTAACTTTGATATTGGTTTTGGAAAAATATTCTAAATTTGGTAGAGCCCACTAAATTTGGTAGAAGTTATAAATTTAGCTACAATTGCTAACTTGGCTTATGGAAGAGGTTGCATGGTTGGAGTAATATCCTTTGCACTTGATTTTAAAAGGGTGATATTTTGGGCATATGAGATCCCTGTTCAATACACTTTTTTTGATGGGTTAATTTTTCAAGAGCTTATCATAGTGGTGTAGGTGGTTTCTAATTATGGTGTCTAGATTTTCTAAAAATTATAGATTCTCACATGTGATTCTAAGTAATTATCTTTCGAGGAACTTTTGGAGCTCCATTTGAGCTCATATGGTAACATTTTTGGGTGCAATTTTTGAAAGTGCATAATCTTTCATGTACTTTTCATTGATATAATCTAATTTAGTCCATTCTATCACAAAATTATACTTTAACTTTGTGGCCTATTTTGACATTTATAATGTATTCAGATCAAGACCATTTCACTAATTTGGTAAATAGCAATTGTAATCACACTAAATATAAAGTGCCAAGATCATATTTTGCTAGGGGATCTTGTGATTGAGTAATTTTGGGGGGTGTCATCATGATTTTTGGTATTAAATTCCACCATTCTATTGTCAGGCTAAATTTAGAGAACTATACTTTGTCTTGGATAAAAGGGATAAATAATCACTACCTTGAGTAAGATGTACTTCCCTATCTTCTTGGACTCATTCTTGAACCCATGATTATGAACAAAAGATTGTATGGCTAAACAATAATGATGCACTCTATTGACTAATTTGTCTTACTACATTTCAAAGGATATTATGCATCAAATTGAGCATACTGAGTGCCCTTTCATTGCTTGGACCATCATTTGATAGTTGTATAGAGACCTTGAATCTCTATATGAAAGTGATGCTTCTTTGGAGAACCTTGCACTCATGGATTATGTTGAGACTACTACCAATCCTCCTCCTTCTAATGCTCCATCTATAGTTGTTCATACTCAACATTTAGTGTGGATAGCTTTTAGGAGGTGTAATATGGTCACTTGAACCTTCAAGTCCTTTCATTAATTAAGGTTTTAGAGACATGTATTGGCATTACATCTCTTTCTTCTACCAAGTCCAATGTTGCTTCATCTATGGCTTCCAATGATTTAGTGTTGCAGGATCGTATTCATCATCTTCCATAGATTTGCTCCTTGGGATGAGTACTTGATAGATCTATCAAGTTTATTTTGTGAGTCCTTTTTACAGATTTGGATGACACTATTGAGGACAACCATATCCTCTTCAATGGTAGTTCCATCATAGTTATTGTCTCTAGATCATCTTTAGATCTCAAGTTCTACATCCGTTTCCACAAGGTTTTGGATTGTCACTTTCTTTAGTTTGGTCTTGGACTCTTAATTTGATTACAACACCTTTCTACACCAACATAGTGACATATGAGAAACTTCTAGATACATTATACATTCTAATGTTTTTTCCCTCATATTCCTTTCAAGAATGGGAAGTCATCATGCATACAACTTTTGCTTTGTTTCTTCTTAAGGGGAGAAATCTTGTTTCGTGATCCTGGACCATCTTTAGCACTTCATGTTGAGTATCTATCATTAGCACATGACACTACACCTTGGGAGGGGCTTCTTAGTCCTCTTGACTCTTTCCTCTCTCAACATTTTGGGAGGGGCTATCCTCTTTGGGGAGAGTTTCTTTCATATAGGTTTTTCTCCTTTTCTACTTCTTTGAGGGGATCATTTTGTACATGGGTATCTAATATGGCTATACATTTACCGAGAGCCATTTGTCCATACCTACCTAAGTTAGTAGGATCAACTTGCTTAGGTAGGCATCTACTTGGGTAGGTTGTACTTGTATCGTGTGATTTGTACTTTCCTAGTTTGGAGGAGATGTTGTACATGCATGTGACTACATATCCTTTATCCCACATTGGTTGCACATTCACATCTTTTGGTGGTGTATCCTATAGATATACCCACCTATTTTTCTCATTTTGTACACATTGATCATGCATATTGTAATCTATTGATCTTCTAATCTATTGTGCTTGCCTTTAGTCTCTCAATCTTGGGTGGTTTCCATAACCAAATCTTACAATGATTCTTATGGGCTTGGTATTTTTTGTAAAGGTGAAAAGTGCACGTCAAGCACTTTTTTCCATTCATTTTGGACTCACTTTGATCCTTTACCCTTAGTCTAGTGTCCAAATGGCTATGTTTGTGCAAGAGTTGGCATTTAATGTATACCTTATCCAATTCTTAGTCCTATTCTCTAATGGTTTGGATCCAACCCTCAAATCCATTATTTTTAGTCATGGTACAAGACATCAATTGGAACCTTTAATCTAGTTCAAGACTGTATGTGCAACCTTGACCCCCAAAATCCAAATCCAAAATTAAACATGGGCCAAAGTCGACTTGCCTCCAACTAGTTGTTTCCAACCAACTCAAGTGTGAAATGTTTAAAATTGCACACTAGGGTATTGTACATAAAATGACAAATCACTAGTTCATTTTAGGCAGTCACTCATATCTATCATTGATACATCATTTGATCAATAGAGCATTACAGAATCATTGCACTAACATCTTCACTCATGAGGATATATATATGCATAAATGCATTTTTGCTTGGCATGTCTTTAAATTTGTTCCAAACCGGTGAATTGATCAAGGACTTGACTAAGGTGCAAGGTGGGAAGTTAGTTGACTTACTTTCCCTAGCATAACAAGTTCCAATGGTGCTTTAAGCACCATCATTTTTAGATAATAGAGGCTAGCAAGAATTTGAAGCCCTGTGTAAAGTTCAAGGCCACAGAAAGAGGTTCACTTGAGGCAACAACTGTGGAAATAAAAACCACAAGTACATGAGTGAACCATAATAGAGTGAAGATGAGTTTTTAGTGTATTGGAGCTTAACAGTCCCAAATTTGATAGCAAAGTTTGAGTTAGACCATAGAGCATGCACTATAACAAATCATCCACTTATTGCACATGAGTACACTTATCCTTTATTGATTTCTTTATATATTTCATAATTGTTTCCAAATTCAACTATATTATCTAAATTAGTTGTTATATTAATGATTTAATTAATTGATTAATCTAAATAAAATTGGGAAGAATTGTTTTATTTCTTTTCACTCTAGTAAACACTGATTATGAAAAATATTCTAGTTAATAAACATTGGAAACAAACTATTGCCATTTCTCCTACCAAGATTTTCCTAGTCAACTTCCTAGAGAAGTGCAAATTTATAAGATTATGTTTAGGGTATTCTTACTCGCTAAGAGTCTATTCCTAGTGATTAGGATAACTTGGATATGTAAAACCCAAATGACTCTGACCCACCTCCTTAACAAGGTTTTTCTCTATAAATAACTATTTCATTTAAAAAATAAAGGGAGAAGGAAGGAAAAAAGAAGAAAGAATAACTATTTCATTTAAAAAATAAAGGGAGAAGGAAGGAAAAAAGAAGAAAGAAAACAGTATTAAGCCGCCATCAATTTGGTTTGAACTAGACTACTGCAAATTCAAAGTTTGGCAGTGTGACCTAACAAAATTACAGTCAGACTGCTCACGTATTGCCCATCGAATGTCAAATAACTGATATCTGTCGCCTCGTTAGAAAATCAATATCGAAATATGGTCGGTCGAAACGACAGAGAATTGGCTGACGATTTAACAGTTACATTCTACACTGAAATTAGGTTGGCGGGCGTCGACGTTATGAGTTGCCGTCAGCTGACGAGATTTATCGACCCAAAGTTTCCAACTACTTCCGAACATTTTAATTTTAAGTTCTTCTATGTGCACTTTTTGTAAACTTTTCAATGTTGTGGATTTGCAAATACAAGAATCTTCAATTTTATACATTTTGACTTTGAGTTTTCTATCTTTGAATTTTTAGATGCATCAATTAAAGATAAGTATGCACACTGGTTGTAAAAGCGACAATGTTGTGGGTTTGCAAATATAAGAATCTTCAATTTTACACATCTTGACTTTGAGTTTTCTATCTTTGAACTTTTAGATGCATCAATTAAAGGTAAGTATGCACATTGGTTATAAAAATGACTCAACACAGCTCTGAATTGGTTGCCAACATGCTTTGGTGTACTATTAAATACAAGATGACACAAATGTGTATTGGATACAAGTGATGTGCATTGATATACACATTGTTCTATCAGTATGTCCAGGTGCTAACATCTTATTGGGTTGACTCATGATGTAGGATCTCCTTGCTTGCATGCTCGTGTATGATTGGTCAACATGACCCTTATGGTATCCCCTTTGTCTAAGAGCCTTCTGCCAATATTCAAAAGGGGTTTTAACAACATTTAGGGGGTTTTGACTATTCCAAAGGTGTTAGAATAAATGTGTTCAATTAAGGTATGAATTTAAGACCCCCTATAATTTGACTACCAGGACAATTGCAACTACAATATCTAACTAAAATCGCCCTTCCATTATGCTTTGATGGATGTCCATGCCTTGTTCCAAAGCTCCCATTTTTACACAAGCTTAGAGTATGTTGGTAAATGTGAACTTTTTGATACTGGAGACCTGCTTGTTTCCAACTAGCACATAGTGGCTAACCATTGTGGCTACTTCCTATCTGTTGTATATTGCGCGAACTTTGTTGGCTCCATTGATTCTTTGGACCTCTTCAACACACCCATCACACACTAAAGTGTGATTGCCAGTTTATTTTATTGATAAGTTTTCATGTGAGAAGATGATACTCGTAGAAGGTTAACTTTTAAATTTGACTTGCAAAAAAATATTTGTTGTTATTTAACCATTGTTTCTTGTTTTCAAATGATTTGTAAACATTTGACAACTATATATATATATATATATATATATATATATATATACTTTTTGTAACTCTACAAATAAAATATTATCAAACTTTATTTATAAAACTATATATTACTTTTAAAGTGTATATTAAGGGCCTTAGATGTGGAACATTACTTATTGAGTTATTTGTGTTCCATCTAAATAGTTGACTTAAAGATTGTATCACTAAGTTATTGACATCCTACATATATAGTTAAAATAATAATATATATGAAACACATTTTCATATTGATTGTTTAAATTATTAAATACAAATAGTCAACATGGTAACATGTAGGAAGCACATTGTGATGTTGGCCATTGAAAGTTAAATGTGCTAGCCACCACAATAACATGTAAGAATTGCATTATTAGCTTACCATTGTGTTTATAGAAACATGCATAAGTTCATTCTCGACTCTTGTTAGTATTATTTTTACTAAAGTTAAAATCACAACTCACGGTTCTTGTTAAGTTTTTTTTACTTGGTGTAAGCTCATTAAATGAGAAAAATGAAAACATAAATTTCAAAAATCAAATTTAAATATTAGTGAATTGCTTTTGAAAATAACCCGTGTTTGTTTTTTTTGCACTAACATTTTAGATCACACTTGTCATGTCTCGATTTTGACTTTCATTTAATTTCCATAATTTTGAGACTCAATTAGATAAAATCTATGATGATTAGTTAAATTAAGGTGAAAATTGCATGTGAATGTGTTAATTGCATTTGATTAGTTGATTAATAATGCTTATTTATTATGAAAAGATAAAAAATTGTGCTTCAACTATGATTTCTTAGAAACTAACCTATTAATGGTGGATTGAGTGCGCATGATGTAGGTTTGTTGAAGGCGAGAACATGGGTTGGGCAGAGGAGTCCTAGCCATCAGTAAGAATAAGGTGGATGTAATCGGTGTATCACACACACTCACATAGTTCATGATTGCCTAAAAGTTGCATTGATTGACTATCTTGCATACTCGAGTTTGCTCTTATCATTTCTATTCATTGGTTAATTTCCATCATGGTGTTCAATGATTCTCTCCGTCATTTTATTCCAATAGTTGTTTTCGTCAATGTATTCCAATATTGCTCATGTGCATATACGTGTTTATTTTCTGTCAATGATTTCAACGTTTATCTCATGTGCATAGTAATCTTTGGCTACTCCCTGTCAATTATCAATGTTTACTTCATTGTGTATATACATGTTGGAAAGGCAATTAATCGTCATTTTTGGATATATAACTTAATGCATGATTATTCTTCCGTGTTGAATTTTTAAAACACACACACACACACACACATATGTTAAAGAAAGGATGCATGCGTGAGAATGGGAGACAACCAATATAGGCACCCCCAAATTTGCTATAAAGAATAGATCAAAACATGAGCACAGGCATGAGTGGAGGGCTTTTTAATAAAAAACTGAAGATGAGTATATGTAGAGATACCATGCAAAAGAATGGAAGTTTGGGACGGGGGTTTTAAAAAGCTAAAAATAAAAGGAATGGGCTCTCTTTTGGGACGCCATTTTTTAGGGATTGGAAATGCTTTTTTTGCAAGAAAATACACATAATAAAAACACAACCATATATAGAGGAAAAAGAGAGGGAATAAGAGGAAAGAAAGAGGGCAGAAGTAAGGGAGAACATATACAGAAAAAGGAAAAGAAATATGTAGAGGAAAGAAAGCAAGGAATTGGAAGGAAAAAGGAAGAAGAAACTCCCTTCATTGGACAGAGAAGAACAACACACATGCAGAATATAGAGTTTTGGGGATTATTGTTTAGAGAAAAAAAAGAAAGAAAGGGCAGAGACAAGGAGGATATAAAGAAAATACGGTCATATACAGGAAAAAGAGAGAAGAAGAACAACTGGGATAGCAAATTGGAAGAAAGAGGAAAGGAAGAGAAGAAATTCTTGGAGCATTGTCAAAGATCTTCATATTTACAGGTTCTTCTTGTTTGTTTACTAGCTACACCATTAAATAGCTTGTTTATTTTAAGAATTTATGTGAATGATTTGTAGATCTGAGTTTGAATGTGCATAATAACCTCTTAAATCATCAATTCCATGAATTCTTGTGCTATTATTAAAGGATTTTTGTAGATATCTTTCAAAAAAAATTGTGAATAAATATGCATACATATGCATGTATTGGAAAATACATGCATATATGTGCATATTTAGGACATTCACATGGCTGTTCAAATCAATGATTAAAGCAAAATTAATGTTGTCATGCTGATTCAAAACAACTGAGACCAAAAATTCTTCCTTTTATCATATTTTAAACACATTCACTGTTGAAACATTCTTCAATACTGTTGTAGCGTGTATATGCACTGTTGTAGCATGCATATACACTACTGTAGCATACATATACACTGCTATAGCATGTATTTATGCTATTGTTCAAACATTTTTACCGCTATTACACCATATATACAGTAGCTTCAAACTTCGTATTGCTGTTATAATCATTCATACTATTGTTTTAGCTTACTACATCGCTGTTCCAGCCTATCATACTGCTGTTTTAACTCATTAGATCGCTGTTCTAGCCTTATGCACTGCTATTTCAAGCTTTCTTGCTGCTGTCTCGACTTTATACACTATTATTTCATCATCTATGTTGCTGATATAAACTTATGAGACCAATTTTGAGTGCAAGTTGATAGCGAATTGATAAAGGACAGCAAGAATAAAACTAGATTTAAGAGAGTAAAAAAACATTGATTCTCATTTTTATCCACAAAATCATACTTGGAAACCTTCATTGGGAAAACATGACTAAAATCTGGCATTTTAACTTACAAAATCAAACCCAATAAATCATTGCATGAATGTTAAAGGCTGAAAATAATCATTGATTTATCTTATGCATTAATTGAATGAATAAAGGCATTTAAGTGAAAGTACAAATGCATTAAATTGATAGAAAGAATTGTCTTAATTTTCCTTTTGAATCAAAGAGAAGTGATTGAATGTCTTTGAAAGAAACTGCTTGCCTTGTGATTGATATGATATTTGGAAACATTGTTTAGGTATGTTGAAATCAAACATAATGATTTGTTTATTTCTTAAGTCATACTTGCATGAAAATGAATATTTAATCTAAAAATAGAACTAAATACATTGCGTGATATGCTTTGTGTGTTTTGGGCAAAGATACCTTCCGGGATGGGTGCCAAATGAGGAATAACAAAGAAGTAGGTTTTCTTTTTTAAAACCTACACTACTGTTATAATCAGTTTCATACTTTGATCAAAGTTAACTTTTGGACCATTGAATTAGATGGAATTATGCCTAGTTGTTTTATTTCTCTGCCTCATCTTGTTATTGAGATGCTGCATTCATGTTAGGAACACATGTAGGTTAGTAGGCACACACCAGATTCCATCCTGCTTATTGTTACAGATTGGTAGGCTCTTTGTGCAAGGTCAGGTATCCTTCTTTTTGAAGGATTCTGGGGAAGCGTATGCTTCGTGGTTGGGTGGAAAAGCACCCAATCCATGTTCTCATCCTTGGCTTGCAAATGGCAGACTGACTCATCAGCAGCTAGAGAGACTTTTGAATTTGATTGACATTATTGTTATTTCCATACTTGTATTATAATGAGATTTCTTCATTGATGACAGTACATTTGGATGGGCTATAAGCCTAGGATGTATAGATATTCAAAATTTGTAATAATATGAACTTCTAAGTGGTATTTAGATGTATTCATGCAAAAAACTGATAATATGAATGAAAGATATATATATATATATATATTTATTATTTTATTTTGAGATTTATGAACTAGAGTTTAATCGTTGACTATGGTTAAGTTAATGGAACTTTTAGGACCTTACCACACTCTATAATTCATTATCAAGATGAGAAAAGAAAAATAGGTGGATTGTAGATTAGCACAATAAAAAGACAATCTAACCATCTTTCTTCTCTCATCTTAATAATAAATCATAGAATGTGATCCAAAATTTTGATACAAACAAACAAGTACATAAATAATTTACTTATACTTATAAAATGTGAAAATATAATATATTTATCATAAATTCAAATATTTTCTTGCTTTTCAGTTTATAAGAAACCCCCTTCTCTAGCTCAAAGCACACTCTAGTTATATGAAAATTAACAAATAAAAATTGAGCATCTTTCATCATTTATTATCCATTATACTCTTTCTTATTTTATGATGGTCTTCTAATTCAACCATGAAGAGGCACCAGTGAGTTTATAAAAGGTGTTTCTAATCCATGTAAGTCTTTCCTCTTTTTGATTTCAAGTGTTACAAAATGCAATGAAGAGTGAGCTCTTTTATTACCTAGTATAATCTTTTGATATTAATTTCTATGTTACAGAGAAAAAAATGAGTATAAACCATCTATACAACATTTCTTGTAACGCCCCGCCTTGAATACCTTAGAGAACAACACATCTATGCTATGTAGAGTAGAATAATTTTTTTCTTTAAATGAATAAGATAACATAGTAATGTTTAACAAATCTATACACACCATTAAACTATCAACTTGTTGCTCTAAAGTTCCATGGTTGCATTACTTGACAAATCAAATAACATAATCTAACATACATCATTAACTAACATCAATAGATCATTCTAAACCTATTGCATTAAATCAATAAACATTTACACCTCCATATCAGAACATACGATAAGTAATCATTAGGATCTAGTACACAGTTACAATTTCTCCTCACATATGAGTAAAACATTACATTGTTACATTATCACCTTCTGAATAAATTTGAATACATATATTATGAATCAACTGTTACATAGGCTAGTACATGAGAATAATAACTGTCTTCATATACAGGCACAAGACCTAATGTTTGATACACAAGATACATCCTCCTCGCACACGCATATCGGCAAGGGAAAATGAATGGATATAAAAGCTCTTCCACCCGACCATGTGGAACCCTGAGGTCCACCCCCAAGCTAGGAGTTAACATAAGGTCCCAAACAATAATAGTCAGGTAGACAAAAGACTAACATGAATGAATGACAACCAAACTCCAATACAACACATGACAAATAACGCAAACAACACAACACAACTTCCAGAGGTGACACACAACATATGTGGAAAGACCATACAAGGAATGCTAGGTTGTAGTAGGGAGAGTGTCATCGCACAGTCCTAACATGGGTTACCCTGGAAGTCTCTCACTAGACCCGGCCCCCATCTATGGTTACCCTAGCAGTCTCTCACTAGACCTCAGCCCCATAGGGTGACACATGCGGAATTGACCTTCCTTTCATGAGGACAAGGAAGTCAATCATGCTGTCCAGGCCTTCTCTACCCATCCTTAGTCTAAACGAGCACTACAGGCCTGGGAGAGGAATCCATTTATCTTATTTAATGTGAAATCTACCCTTAACCCCTAGTTCATTTTAGGTTATCACTTATATAATCTACTTTCAATGGGTTACCCTGGCGGTCACTTTGGGCGCCGGCCCCACATTGAAAGCCACTCTCCTTCCTAACACCTAGTAAACCTTAACCATCATACAAGGCATCATAATAGTACACATACATGTTCACTGCAAGGCATAGACCCTCTTGCATTACAAACAGAATCATAATACCAATTGTTAACCAATATCTAAAGCATTACGATACTTTACTCTTTTACAGATTCCAAGTCTCTCCATACGACAATCACGACAAAATGGATATAAGTCATTCACAAGTAGTTTGATATCTCATCCAGAGAATATTACTTCACAAAACACATTCACAACTTAACCAATACTTCATTATACTTCACACTAACTAGAACCACATGTTCGTTATAACATCACAATACTAAAACGCCTATCCACATGTCGCATGTACTCAACTACGACAAACTAAGCCTCTAGAATTCGAGTTTGAGCACTTACAATTTGACTCTTTACGACAACTCATACAGTTAAGTGGATAACAATTCATCCACAAGGGAGTTATTACCTCCTCAAGATACATTCACAACTCAGATCACGCATCATTCACATTATCTTTTACCTCACACATGATTAGAGGCAACATGTCTTTACAAGTTATTAACTCATGACACTTATAAACACATTACCTAAAGTCAAAACACAATAACATTTGCCTCTGGAAACTCAACCTTGACAAGATGGCTCTGTTACGACCTCTGATATGAATTACACAAGTTACACTATCAAAACCCAAATACAATATTTATAACCCTAATTCCAACCATCGTAATTCAATAGATTAAATTTTGTCTACATTATTATGTATTCATGTCGGTTCTCATTTAACCACATTAAATAAATGCAACAATTATGATTCTAACAATAATGTTTATTTTAAATCAATAATCAAATAACGATGTATAATAATGAATAATGAATAATAACATTATTCTAAAATTCTAATTTAATTGGGCATTTAACTAAACATCTCTTTCATCTTGAAATAATAATAATAATAATAATAATAATAATAATAATAATAATAGTAATAGTAATAATAATAATATAAATACCATAGATTATTGAATAGCAAATATTTTTCATCCCATAATAAACATAGGGACCAAAATTATCATAATTTATCACCAAGAGTAGACAAAGGCCACCACCTTTTCAATAGTTATCATCCTCTTTCGTAGGGAGTAAAACCCGAAATAAAATGTTAAGTAAAGACTTTAGAATCATTGATGTGGAGATTAAAGTCTTCAAAGTTGGAGAGGATCCGCATCATGCACATGTTATGCCCTTAACGTTACATAGCTAAAGAGATTTACTATAGTTTTGAAATTTTTCACTATCAAATAAGATCATGCCATATCGTGAATGCGAATTGGAGAAGGATTGCCATTATTCTATCATAAGCTATCAAGCAAATAAAGTTGGCCCCTCATATTTCCAAGTAGATGCTATATGACCCTATATTGATATGTCAATGAAATCAATCATAAATGCCACATTAAAGGATCATTCTTACCAATACTAATACCAACATGTGGTGGATCGCAATCAACACTAGAGTCCATATAAGCAACTAAGTAAGTCTTGAGTACTTTCAACATGAACAATGGGCCTACTTCGCTGATGAAAATAATTTGGGCATGTAGCAACTAAAGATTGGTCCATACCACACCACTAGAAGAACATTAGTCTGAGATTCAGATTGGCCAATGGGACAACACCATGTATAGAATAAATGCCACTAATGCACGATGTAGAGTAGTCACCAAAGGAAAAATAACTATTGAGTACAATGAGGATTAAATAGTGGTGTGGAGATTAATGTCGATCTAAAATAAGGCAAGAAATGACCAATGTAAAGTTGCACACATGAATTGATTAGATACCACATGAAATGAATTAAGAAAATCATTGCGATAGATGCATGGTATGAAACTATGAAGGAAGAAGTGGTAGGATTTAATTTAAACACTGATAAGCTTCATTTCTAGGCAAGGAACGAATCTCCTCATGAATTCTCTTTCCCTTTTCATTTGCCCCAAACTTGGTAACTATTAGCAAAATACCTGTACATGTGAGTTCATTGGGTTGGATTGAGCTTTTCTCTCTCATTCGAGTAAACAATTTTAATGCTTCTTCACCATCTCCTATGTGACGACATCTCTGTTGTGCATTTCTTCGAGGACTCTGCGTGCATCTTCCAAACACTGGCACTTGAAGTACCTGAGAAGGAGATTGTTTTGGATAAAGGTGTTTATACTTTCAAACCCTGAACTAATGACGATTTGGGCAAGTCAGAGTTTTCCATTCAAAAGAGACATGTTTTTAGCAGTCTTTAAGATGTGGGCATACAAGGAAGAGCATATAGGATCATTTGCTCTGTAAAGAAGGTGCAGTGAGAATTTCAGATATATTATTGGTATCATGGAAATGTAATTTGATTACAATGATCATTTTGTATGCAATGTGATTGACAAGAATAAAGAAATATCAAGCAAAAGCATTGAGCGCAATGAGAAATATGAATGCACAGGCAAGGCTCATGGACTTCCTGATAGACACTTCAGAGAGACATCATCTCAAGGATTGCAATGATTATAGAATATGTGCAAAATGGATTTATTGAAGAGGCTTCAGAAACAATGAAGTAGATATAATTGGCAGGTATGAAACAAAACTGAATTGCATCCTTACCAACACCCATTCAACTGGCATGCCATACTTTATTCAATCTTTTTAAGTTGTACATGTAATTGTCCCTCAAACAAGCAGATTATAAGGAAGGCAGTTTGATGAGTTCTCAAATAAAATTGTTAAAATAGCTTATGATACTTCTACGTTGAGGCTTGCAATGTTATGGTAGCTAGAACAAATATCAGATAAAGAGCTACGGGTGAGAGCAACTCTGACAACTTCTATAGCAGGTTGGTTAAATGACTATGCAACACATATTTTGCATGATCTTATTGGTGGTGTAGTTGTATATATGATGCCACATCTTTAATAAAATAATCATTTCCCTTCTAGTTTAGAGTCTCAGGCTTGCATCGAAAAAAACTCACAGTCAACGGCCACATGGAGCAAGTCACTTATGCAGTTGAAAGAATTGTCTTCATTTTCTTGTGAGCCACAAGTATTTCTCTTGGATGAAATTGACTACTAAATTGCCAAACTCGATGACTGGTTACCTCCAACACTAATGAGCTTCATCTCCTAAGCGATCAACTTAATCACCGATTAGCTTCTTCTCCTAGGCGAATCCGTTGAAGAGGCTTTAAAAACTTTCAAAAAAATGCAAATTGAAAGCATAGACAAGGCAATGAGCTGTCTGATAGGACACCTCAATGAGATGTCATCCATAGAATGTAATGACTGCAGAATCACACATAATGAATTTTGATTAAAGACTTCTACAAGAAAACTTCCCAGTAGCAATGATTGGTGGTTAAACCCAGACTCTGCTAGTTTTACCTGCATTCCTCCAGCTGGCACCTGGTTAGGGAATGATGGATATATGTTTCATTTAGGAATAACAATATATAAATACATTAAAAGGTTTCAAGATTATGGAGTGTCAAGGATGCAAAATACACTCAAATCGTATATCTCGGTTTCAATAAATATCACGAATGGATTTTATTATAGAATGGAAAGCCATGCCCATTCTTTTATATTCGGTTTACTTCTACTACATAATAGAAAGTGGATGGTAGGAAGGGAAACAACCTAGTCAGAATAGAGTATCCAATATAATAATAGCATCCACGCCATTGGTCCAGTGACAAACTAATGTTGGAATATCTAGGAGCATATTTCAATTTTCCTGTTTCTCCCATCACAGATATCTCACTTCTAGAAGGCTTCAAGAAGAGATCGGTTCCATGGGATTTGAGTGTGATCCCATTATAGTTATTGTTCTCAATCACAAGGGAGATCATTAGGTGAACTGCAGTGCTCTAAAATCAAATTACAACTCTGTATGAACCCTCTCTCTGACGTTATCTCATGGAAGGCGAGTATCAAGAGAAACTGGGAATAATGTTTAAGAGACTTCTAGCAATCACTATTATTAGATAAAAGACAACAACTGAGCTATTTAGCAAATTTCCTAACAGAAATGGGGTATTTTCTTGGAATGCATATGGTAAAGTTGATGCCAGAATTGACAGTGCAAACATGGCGCAGAAGAAACCTATAACCAAGACATTAGATAAGAGTAAAATCCTTAATCGATTGTCAGGATAAAACTCCCTTAATTGTTGACTTATAGATAGGGACTGAGTGCAAATTACTGGTTTCCTGTGGCTAAACCCTACAGGATGCAGAAGTCGTTAGTTTCTAGTGATACTCATGAGCAAAAATGAGAGTTTAGAACAAGGTATGGTCAGCACTCTTATGGTTTGAAACTTTGACAGTCATGCTTGCAAAAAGTGGAAGCAGAGGCAAAATGTGAACAATTCCTAGACATTATCATGCTCACTTATTCAATATCGATGGCTGCGAGCTATTTGATGGAATCCTCAAGAAATTTTGTTCATGATATGCAATGATTGTATGATATAAACAAAAATGGCATTATCAAAATGGCTTATAGAAACTTTCCAGCAAGTGTGTGATTTGCAGATATAAAACAAATGTAAAGAAATTGGATCTAATGCAAATACTTCTGACATTCTCAGGAAATACAAATAGGTAGAGAATCAATCAATTTCAAACACATTTGTGTCTAAGGGACAGAGATAGAAATTTAGGAAATATTGGTACCTGGACCGAATACTTGACTGGCCTGAAGACTTGATGCCAGAATTTCGTCCTACAGCTGCAAACTAGAGCTCCAATCTCTCCTCCCCACTTGTAGCCCCATCTACTTCTATATTTTTTTTCTTTTCCAGTCCATTCGCTTTTAGAGAGAAATTCCTCTCCCCCTTCCAGAGTCTTCCTCCACCTTCTTAGGAAGGATGGTTCGTGATCCAATGAGACAACCATATATCCATTTACAGTATTCATAAAAATATATATATTTTATTATTTTAATGTTTCAAATCAGATAATTTTATCAAATTTTATGATTGTCTAAATATATTAATCTATATATTTTGATTCCAATATAATTTAACCAATTTACAACTAACCACTTTATTATTTTATTGATTAAATTGTAACATTGCAAGTTACAATTTAATTTTACAACTTTAATATAATTTATTTTATTGCGTTACTTATTTTAATATTTACAATTACATCATAATTGAATTGTTTATGTTTAATAAACAATTCATAATTTTCCTTTATTAAAAAATTTATTTAATTTTAACTTGAAATTAATCTTTATTTTAATGAAACACTCACCAAACTTAAATCAAGCATTATGAATTCGATAAACACAACCTACAAGATGACACTTGACCTTCATACAAGACCACAAGACATGACCAAGACGCAGGAACAAATAGTTCAACAGACGATAACGACTAGATCTGATACCGGATACTCATCCTCTTCGAGGATGTTGACTGAGTAGGGGACCTTAGGTTAACTCCGATCAACAATTCCATTGGCTAGGGCATGCTCAGACCTACTAGTTCAGGTGGAGTTGATGCCCGGTACCTGCATCCTGCAGCAAACCACACAGTCAACCATGAAAATATATATATCATCATACAGTGAATGGAAGTCGTAGTGTGGCAGGGTACTCAAACATGAGTAATGCGACACTGTTCCATTCACATAAGCACATTGACAAGTCACTATGTTATACATAACAACTATCTACTAAAGAATCAAGATGGGACAATCAGTTACATATGATCTTATACAAGCAGTTATCAATAGTAACATCATCACAATGATTAGATAAAACATAAAGCTCTAAATTAAATTAATCCACCACATCTAATATGTCCATACAACTATGAAAACATAAAATACCAATAGTTAAAACTTCAACAGATGTCATCATAACAACATGTCCATGAACAACTAGGATAATAACAGAGAATCCATCATCAAACAGAATGTCATAATGTCCAGTCCTACTAGGATAACTATTAGTTCGACAGAAGACAAGGTGAGGGGCACTACATCTTGCCCCCCTAGGATTAGGCTTACTCCTGAAAGCCTGCAACAATTATGGATAGAATGGATTGAGTTTGGACAGTTTTCACAACGCTATGCAAACATGGGAGCACACTCTGTGCATGTAATCTATTAACAGAAAAAATCTTGATATAATGATTTTACGCCT
Organism: Cunninghamia lanceolata; assembly: GCA_027924645.1. Classification (NCBI taxonomy): domain Eukaryota; kingdom Viridiplantae; phylum Streptophyta; class Pinopsida; order Cupressales; family Cupressaceae; genus Cunninghamia; species Cunninghamia lanceolata. Next base: position 5,970,169 of record BSBN01000914.1, on the reverse strand, counting down.
TTAGAAGCATTGAACCAAAATTTATCATTTTATAATACTATATTGAACCAAAATTTATCATTTTATAATACTATATTCATGATTTAACACACATTTTTCATATGCACACGAATTCAAATTACCAGGAATCACAGCTCAAGATTACACAAGGGTCCATCTGGACACCTGTAAGTGACCTACTAATGCATGACACATAATGCATGAACCAAGAATGAACATCTATCTCACACAATCCATACTACGCACTTAGTGGCTTGATGGTGTTAGGGCACACACACATGGTTAGACCATCCAAACAAGACAACAATGACCTATCTTCTATTGTATAAAGTAGTTAGCCTCCATGAGATAGTTCTCACATATAGGTGGGTAGTGTGTCCTAGCCTCACATATCCCCATCCTCAAAGTTCCCTGCGTCTGCTTCCTCGTATACACTCACCAAGTCCGCCTCATACGTTCTTGGAGAGGAATCACAATACGACACATGGCCGACATCGAAAACAATAAGGAGAAAATAGTTTAGCCATCAAAGTCATAAACAAATATCAAATAAAGATTTATTTCATCAATAAAACAAGAAATGTGCGCAGTTCAACACTAAATCAAATGTAACCATGAGGGTTACGTATAATAAAAATTAAAAGGTGTGGCTAAACCATCACAATCAAATATAAACAAAGTGCCGGCCTTTTTAATTAATAGAAAATCATCAATAATTATAAAGAAAATACACAATCTTTGAAATTGCACTATACAACACTGCGTGACTAGATACTAGCCACCAAATGAGGAAGGAGGGAACAACGTTAGGTTATCCTCAACATTTTATTCCATACCATAAGGAATCTACATAAGCGCCAAGAATATCCAAGAATTCATACTTCACAAGAGGATGCACAAGCATCTAATCGTCTATCTGACAACTCCTCTAACTACAACTATAGGTCCTTAAGGATAGGATGATCATCGAGGGACACCTCTCGACTCTCCCTTAACTCCAAATTGTTAACCATCATGGCAAACAACTGACAATCTTGACACATGCATTTCTTCAACTACATGGCAGAAAACAAGGGAATGGATCTTTCAATGCCAACTACCTCTTCCTTGACCTCTAGGCACCTATCTACATAGACACCACCAAGGGACACCCTCAAGTTGTTAGGTGAGGATGACAAAAGGGAAAGCATACTCTATAGAATCTAAGCAACTACAACAACATAACGGGACTATGTATACCCAGAGTACCCAGTGTTTAAACCTCGCTCTGATACCAGATGTAACGCCTTGCCATGAATACCTTAGAGAACAACACATCTATGCTATGCAGAGTAGAATAATTTTTTTTTAAAAAATGAATAAGATAACATAGTAATGTTTAACAAATCTATACACACCATTAAACTATCAACTTGTTTCTCTAAAGTTCCATGGTTGCATTACTTGACAAATCAAATAACATAATCTAACATACATCATTAACTAAAATCAATAGATTATTCTAAACCTATTGCATTAAATTAATAAACATTTACACTTCCATATCATAACATACGATAAGTAATCATTAGGATCTAGTACACAGTTACAATTTCTCCTCACATATGAGTACAACATTACATTGTTACATTATCACCTTCTGAATAAATCTGAATACATATATTATGAATTGACTGTTACATAGGCCAATACATGAGAATAATAACTGTCTTCATATACAGGTACAAGACCTAATGTTTGATACACAAGATACATCCTCCTCGCACATGCATATCGGCAAGGGAAAACCAATGGATATAAAAGCTCTTCCACCTGACCATGTGGAACCCTGAGGTCCACCCCCCGAGCTAGGAGTTAACATAAGGTTCCAAACAATAACAGTCAGGTAGACAAAAGACTAACATGAACGAATGATAACCAAACTCTAATACAACACATGGCAAATAACGTAAACAACACAACACAACTTCCAGAGGCGACACACAACATATGTGGAGAGACCATACAAGGAATGCTAGGTTGTAGTAGGGAGAGTGTCATTGCATGGTCCTAACATGGGTTACCCTGGCAGTCTCTCACTAGACCCCAGCCCCATAGGGTGACACATGCAGAATCGACCTTCCTTCGTGAGGACAAGGAAGTCAATCATGCTGACCAGGCCTTCTCTACCCATCCTTAGTCTAAATGAGCACTACAGGCCTGGGAGAGGAATCCATTTATCTTGTTTAATGTGAAATCTACCCTTAACCCCTAGTTCATTTTAGGTTATCACTTAATTAATCTACTTTCAATGGGTTACCCTAGCGGCCACTTTGGGCACCGGCCCCACATTGAAAGCCACTCTCCTTCCTAACACCTATTAAACCTTAACCATCATACAAGGCATCATAATAGTACACATACATGTTCACTACAAGGCATAGACCCTCTTGCATTACAAACAGAATCATAACACCAATTGTTAACCAATATCTAAAGTACTACGATACTTTACTCTTTTATAGATTCCAAGTCTCTCCATATGACAATCATGACAAAATGGATATAAGTCATTCACAAGTAGTTTGATATCTCATCCAGAGAATATTACTTCACAAAACACATTAACAACTTAACCAATACTTCATTATACTTCACACTAACTAGAACCACATGTTCATTATAACATCACAATACTAAAACGCCTATCCACATGTCGCATGTACTCAACTACGACAAACTAAGCCTCTAGAATTTGAGTTTGAGCACTTACAATTTGACTCTTTACGACAACTCATACAGTTAAGTGGATAACAATTCATCCACAAGGGAGTTATTACCTCCTCAAGATACATTCACAACTCAGATCACGCATCATTCACATTATCTTTTACCTCACACATGATTAGAGGCAACATGTCTTTACAAGTTATTAACTCATGACACTTATAAACACATTACATAAAGTCAAAACACAATAACATTTGCCTTTGGAAACTCAACCTTGACAACATGGCTCTATTATGACCTCTGATATGAATTACACAAGTTACACTATCAAAACCCAAATACAATATTTATAACCCTAATTCCAACCATCGTAATTCAATAGATTAAATTTTGTCTACATTATTATGTATTCATGTCGGTTCTCATTTAACCACATTAAATAAATGCAACAATTATGATTCTAACAATAATGTTTATTTTAAATCAATAATCAAATAATGATGTATAATTATGAATAACAATGAATAATAACATTATTCTAAAATTCTAATTTAATTGGGCATTTAACTAAACATCTCTTTCATCTTGAAATAATAATAATAGTAATAGTAATAGTAATAATAATAATATAAATACCATAGATTATTGAATAGCAAATAATTTTCATCCCATAATAAACATAGGGACCAAAATTATCATAATTTATCACCAAGAGTAGACAAAGGCCACCACCTTTTCAATAGTTATCATCCTCTTTGGTAGGGAGTAAAACCCGAAATAAAATGTTAAGTAAAGACTTTAGAATCATTGATGTGGAGATTAAAGTCTTCAAAGTTGGAGAGGATCCCCATCATGCACATGTTATGCACTTAATGTTACATAGCTAAAGAGATTTACTATAGTTTTGAAAATTTTCACTATCAAATAAGATCATGCCATATCGTGAATGCGAATTGGAGAAGGATTGCCATTATTCTACCATAAGCTATCAAGCAAATAAAGTTGGCCCCTCATATTTCCAAGTAGATGCTCTATGACCCTATATTGATATGTCAGTGAAATCAATCATAAATGCCACATTAAAGGATCATTCTTACCAATACTAATACCAACATGTGGTGGATCGCAATCAACACTAGAGTCCATAGAAGTAACTAAGTAAGTCTTGAGTACTTTCAACATGAACAATGGGCCTACTTTGCTGATGAAAATAATTTGGGCATGCAGTAACTAAAGATTGGTCCATACCACACCACTAGAAGAACATTAGTCCGAGATTTAGATTAGCCAATGGGACAACACCATGTATAGAATAAATGCCACTAATGCATGATGTAGAGTAATCAGCAAAGGAAAAATAACTATTGAGTACAATGAGGATTAAATAGTGGTGTGGAGATTAATGTCGATCTAAAAGAAGGCAAGAAATGACCAATAAAAAGTTGTACACATGAATTGATTAGATACCATATGAAATGAATTAAGAAAATCATTGCGATAGACGCATGGTGTGAAACTATGAAGGAAGAAGTGGTAGGATTTAAATTAAACACTGATAAGCTTCATTTCCAGGCAAGGAAGGAATCTCCTCATGAATTCTCTTTCCCTCTTTATTTGCCCAAAACTTGGTAACTGTCGGCAAAATACCTGTACATGTGAGTTCATTGGGTTGGATTTAGCTTTTCTCTCTCATTCGAGTAAACAATTTTAATGCTTCTTCACAATCTCCTATGTTGGCATAAGCTCCAATCTTGGCAATCCATGTGACGACATCTCTGTTGCGCATTTCTTTGAGGACTCTGCGTGCATCTTCCAAACACTGGCACTTGAAGTACCTAAGAAGAAGATTGTTTTGGATAAAGGTGTTTATACTTTCAAACCCTGAACTAATGACGATTTGGGCAAGTCAGAGTTTTCCATTCAAAAGAGATGTGTTTTTAGCAGTCTTTAAGATGCGTGCATACAAGGAAGAGCTTACAAGATCATTTGTTGTGTAAAGAAGGTGCAGTGAGGATTTTAGATATATTACTGGTATCATGGAAATGCAATTTGATTACAATGATCATTTTGTATGCAATGTGATTGACAAGAATAAAGAAATATCAAGCAAAAGCATTGAGCGCAATGAGAAATATGAATGCACAGGCAAGGCTCACGGACTTCCTGATAGACACTTCAGAGAGACATCATGTCAAGGATTACAATGATTACAAAATATGTGCAAAATGGATTTATTGAAGAGGATTCAGAAACAATGAAGTAGATATAATTGATAGGTATGAAACAAAACTGAATCGCATCCTTTCCAACACCCATTCAGCTGGTATGCCATACTTTATTCAATCTTTTTAAGTTGTACATGTAATTGTCCCTCAAACAAGCAGATTATAAGGAAGGCAGTTTGATGAGTTCTCAAATAAAATTGTTAAAATAGCTTATGATACTTCTACGTTGAGGCTTGCAATGTTATGGTAGCTAGAACAAATATCAGATAAAGAGCTACGGGTGAGAGCAACTCTGACAACTTCTACAGCAGGTTGGTTAAATGACTATGCAACACATATTTTGCATGATCTTATTGGTGGTGTAGTTGTATATATGATGCCACATCTTTAATAAAATAATCATTTCTCTTCCAGTTTAGAGTCTCAGGCTTGCATCGAAAAAAACTCAGAGTCGACGGCCACATGGAGCAAGTCACTTATGTAGTTGAAAGAATTGTCTTTATTTTCTTGTGAGCCACAAGTATTTCTCTTGGATGAAATTGACTACTAAATTGCCAAACTTGGTGATTGGTTACCTCCAACACTGATGAGCTTCATCTCCTAAGTGATCAACTTAATCACCGATTAGCTTCTTCTCCTAGGCGAATCCGTTGAAGAGGCTTTAAAAACTTTCAAACAAATACAAATTGAAAGCATAGACAAGGCAACGAGCTATCTAATAGGAAACCTCAATGAGATGTCATCCATAGAATGTAATGACTGCAGAATCACACATAATGAATTTTGATTAAAGACTTTTACAAGAAAACTTCCCAGCAGCAATGATTGGTGGTTAAATCCAGACTCTGCTAGTTTTACTTGCATTCCTCTAGCTAGCACCTAGTTAGGGAATGATGGATATATGTTTCATTTAGGAATAACGATATATAAATACATTAAAAGGTTTCAAGATTATGGAGTGTCAAGGATGCAAAATACACTCAAATCGTATATCTCGGTTTCAATAAATATCACGAATGGATTTTATTATAGAATGGAAAGCCATGTCTATTCTTTTATATTCGGTTTACTTCTACTACATAATAGAAAGTGGATGGTAGGAAGGGAAACAACCTAGTTAGAATAGAGTATCCAATATAATAATAGCATCCACGCCATTGGTCCAGTGACAAACTGATGTTGGAATATCCAGGAGCATATTTTGATTTTCCTATTTCTCCCACCACAGATATCTCACTTCTAGAAGGCTTCAAGAAGAGATCGGTTCCATGGGATTTGAGTACGATCCCATTATAGTTATTGTTCTCAATCACAAGGGAGATCATCAGGTGAACTACAGTGCTCTAAAATCAAATTACAACTCTGTATGAACCCTCTCTCTGACGTTAGCTCATGGAAGGTGAGTATCAAGAGAAACTAGGAATAATGTTTAAAAGACTTCTAGGAATCACTATTATTAGATAAAAGACAACAACTGAGCTATTTAGCAAATTTCCTAACAGAAATGGGGTATTTTCTTGGAATGCATATGGTAAAGTTGATGCCAGAATTGACGATGCAAACATGGTGCAGAAGAAACCTATAACCAAGACATTGGATAAGAGTAAAATCCTTAATCGATTGTCAGGATAAAACTCCCTTAATTGTTGACTTATAGATAGGGACTGAGTGCAAATTACTGGTTTTCTGTGGCTAAACCCTACATGATGCAGAAGTCGTTAGTTTCCAATGATACTCATGAGCGAAAATGAGAGTTTAGAACAAGGTATGGTCAACACTCTTATGGTTTGAAACTCTGACAGTCATGCTTGCAAAAAGTGGAAGCAGAGGCAAAATGTGAACAATTCCTAGACATTATCATGCTCACATATTCAATATCGATGGCTACGAGCTATTTGATGGAATCCTTTAGAAATTTTGTTCATGGTATGCAATGATTGTATGATATAAACAAAAATGGCATTATCGAAATGGCTTATAGAAACTTTCTGGCAAGTGTGTGATTTGCAGATATAAAACAAATGTAAAGAAATTGGATCTGATGCAAATACTTCTGACATTCTCAGGAAATACAAATAGGTAGAGAATCAATCAATTTCAAACACATTTGTGTCTAAGGGACAGAGATAGAAATTTAGGAAATATTGGCACCTGGACCGAATACTTGACTGGCCTGAAGACTTGATGCCGGAATTTCCTCCTACAGCTGTAAACCAGAGCTCCAATCTCTCCTCCTCGCTTGCAGCCCCATCTACTTCTATATTTTTTTTCTTTTCCAGTCCATTCCCTTTTAGAGAGAAATTCCTCTCCCCCTTCCAGAGTCTTCCTCCACCTTCTTAGGAAGGATGGTTCGTGATCCAATGAGACAACCATATATCCATTTACAGTATTCATAAAAATATATATTTTTTTATTATTTTTAATGTTTCAAATCAGATAATTTTATCAAATTTTATGATTGTCTAAATATATTAATCTATATATTTTGATTCCAGTATAATTCAACCAATTTACAACTAACCACTTTATTATTTTATTGATTAAATTGTAACATTACAAGTTACAATTTAATTTTACAACTTTAATATAATTTATTTTATTTATTAAATTATAATATTACAAATTATAATTCGATTTACAACTTGCGTTACTTATTTTAATATTTACAATTACATCATAATTGAATTGTTTATGTTTAATAAACAATTCATAATTTTCCTTTATTAAAAAATTTATTTAATTTTAACTTGAAATTAATCTTTATTTTAATGAAACACTCACCAGACTTAAATCAAGCATTATTAATTTGGTAAACTCAACCTACAAGATGACACCTGACCTTCATACAAGACCACAAGACATGACCAAGACGTAGGAACAAATAGTTCAACAGACGATAACGACTAGATGTGATACCGGATACTCATCCTCTTTGAGGATGTTGACTGAGTAGGGGACCTTAGGTTAACTCCGATCAACAATTCCATTGGCTAGGGTATGCTCAGACCTGCTAGTTCAGGTGGAGTCGATGCCTGGTACCTGCATCCTACAGCAAACCACACAGTCAACCATGAATATATATATATCATCATATAGTGAATGGAAGTCGCAGTGTGGCAGGGTACTCAAACATGAGTAATGCGATGCTGTTCCATTTACATAAGCACATTGACAAGTCACTATGTTATACATAACAACTATCTACTAAACAATCAAGATGGGACAATCAGTTACATATGATCTTATACAAGCAGTTATCAATAGTAACATCATCACAAAGATTAGATAAAACATAAAGCTTTGAATTAAATTAATCCACCACATCTAATATGTCCATACAACTGTGAAAACATAAAATACCAATAGTTAAAACTTCAACATATGTCATCATAAAAACATGTCCATGAACAACTAGGATAATAACAGAGAATCCATCATCAAACAGAATGTCATAATGTCCAGTCCTACTAGGATAACTATTAGTCTGATAGAAGACAAGGTGAGGGGCACTACATTTCTACCCAATTAGTTGTTAAACCTCTCACAATAATTCATACTCTTCATATGTAAGTATGAGATATCAAAATTTGTAGTTTCTATCTTATTTTTTGAAATGATATTTGCTTATTTATCTGTCATTTTATTATCCATTTTTTAATTGTTTAATAATAATTGATATTAAGTCTTTTTCCATAAAATTTTGGCCATAGTTTCCTAACCCAATTCTATTATTTTAGAGAGCTATTATTTTTATGTAATATTTCTATTTAGGGTTAAAGTGTATTGAAAAACTTATTAGCTCTACATTCCTTCCCCTTAATGAATCTAACTTTCTTTTACAACCCACTAAAATTAAAAACCTAGTTTTCTTTCTTTTTAAATTGTTCTTGTTAAACATAATACTATTTATAATAGTCTAATAAAAAAATTTACATATCCATGTCAATTTTAATTTAGATTTGTGTTTATTTTAATAAAATAACTTATGTAATTATATATCAACAAATTATTCATTTTTATGTAAAATTAGGTTAATTATCGTATACCATTATTCACCCATCTACACACATCTCCACATCTCTTATCCATCTCTTATCCATGTTTGCACATTGTAACGTCAAAAATTGCATACTCTATAATTCTATGTTATGTTTTGCATCTACCTTAGTGTCAACTCCTATAGCACGCCTTAGAGCTTCTTAGACCTTATTATTGAATTATCTCCTCAAAAATCACCTTTTCACCAAAATTATTTGATCATTGATGTAGACATCTTTCTAAGCACACATGTCAAAGTAGAGCAAATTTTCTCTAAACACTAGCGCGATGCACAAATGTCTGCACAATGTGCTAGCATCGTGTGTTGTATAGTGCCTCAAAGTGAGCATTACTTATGCATGTTACTACCTCATAATGTCTCCTAATAGCTATAATGCCCCTGCAGACATGCTTTGCTATCCTTAGCCTTCCCTTGACCCAAAGAAGGGAGAGGATTTGAAAATTCATTTAGAAGATCTGGGGCTCTCTGGAAAAAAGAAACACATAGAGATTACCTGTAGATTGAGATTTGAAGATTTGTTTTCCATAGGTTCTTAATGCTTGATAGCCTTGCAATCTCCTTTGGTGTTGTTGGTATTTTCTTGTGACTATTGTGCAAATTATCTAGAATAATCACACAACCAGATTCTCCCTAGAAGTTTAGGCTTCTCCCAAGAATACTCCACCAGATTTTCTTCTACCATTGAAGGTGTCTTCAACAAATAGTGAACAACAAGTTTCTCTCTAGAAACCCGTCTTATCTTTTTTCATGCAAATCCACATGAACACAGTAGTGAATACTTTTGGTGTTTTCTTTATCATATTTTGGTAGAACTGTGATTTTTTCTTGATAGTTTTACTTTCATTGCTCAGTTCATCACTTTGCACAAGCGGTGAATTAACCCTAATTCTAAGAACCATTTGAGTAAGTTCTCATTTTGTTATAGACCTTTGGTGTAGAACACCACTATTTTGATTATTACCTAGTTTGGAATCTAGGCCCAGTATTAGGTCCTTGTAGACCATAGAGGTGCTTCTTGTTGAACACCTAGAATATTGAGAGGGGGGGGTGAATCAGTATTCTATTAAACCTTTTACTTCATAAATCATTAAACCATTTGCAACATTTGATAACAACAAAGAAAATTAAACATAGAAGAAGCAACCACTTGAAGTATCACACATAAACACCAAGATTTTTATGTGGAAAACCCTAAATAGGGAAAGACCATGCTGAGTGTTAGCTCACAATAATTATGTAATAGAAATACCAAATTACAAGAAGGCTCATTACCTTAGGGGGTTTACTTCCCAAAGAAATGCTCACTATAAAAAGGCTCATTGCCTAAAGAAAAAGAGAAGGAAGAAGAATGGCTCACTGCCAGGATGAACTGCTTAGATTGCATCTACTCATGAATGGTTATAGTTCTAATGAAGCTTAGAAAACTGACTCAAAACTCTTCATCTTAACTTCTCTGCTATACTATGTTTTAAATTAGAACAAGATCTCTCTTCTTCTACTCTTATCGTCTGTACTAGACTTCACACATCCCATTCACACTGCAACCCTCAAACACCAAATTCAATCCCATATATATATCCGCAACAATTTAGGTCAGCCTAATAAGGTGTAGCGTGTAGTCATGCCTTATGTACTCTGTCGGCTAGATTCATTCACCAAACTTCACAATGGACCCAAATAACATTTGAAATACCTTCCCATATGTCAGTCTCAACTCATCCACCACTTAGAATTAAGTTCTAAACAATAGAACTTACTGCATACAAATTAAACTTATCATGTCGACCTTAAACACAGACTGCCACTGGTTCACTTCATCTGTCAAACTACATCTTTTACTATGAACAACAAGACTTTCTCAAAATCATGTCAAAGATTCTTCAGACATCACAGATCATGCCTTCAGAACCACAAAGCAAAATATCCTTTTGTGGAAGAATGCGAACCCCTAAGAACACATGCTCTGTCACAGTCAAACTCTGTCAAGCCATGTAACGATACTCAGTCATTCACAACTATCTTTCTGGTGGACTTTAGAACCTACAACTCTAGATTTAGACACTTCATACAAGTGTTTACAACACCTCAAAACTGCATATCAAGATATACAACACCGGAGGAATGCATACCAAATCAACTAAGTGTTCTGCTCTAAATAGCACTATGTTCTGCTCTACTAGACTTAGGCTATTTGAAGATATGCTTCTGGTACATAATAGGAGCTAAAATCTTGGATATAATATCTCCTAAGGACTACAAACAACATATCAAAACCACATGATCTGATCTTCAACTGCGGACCAATGCCAGCCAATACATTGTCTTGTCATTGTCTCCTATATACTGTCAACCCTTCGCCAAAAAGACTAAGTCTTCTTCACCGGACCAAAACTTATGTTCTAATATTGTTCCTTTTCTTGTTTCCATCATTGACAACATCTTCAAACATCATGCACAATCATTCATCGTCATACCAATAGTGTCTCTCTCTTAATGATGTTTTCCAAGTTGCCAACACTTCTAGCACACATTTGTCAATACATCCTAGCTCCTAGACACACATAGGATAGGTGCATTTTGAAATCTCTTTATCATTTGGCTACTTGTGGAGGTTGAAAGACCAAAACAGGGGTTTGACCCCTCTTGGAAAACTCCTTTGTAGTCCCAAAATTTCTTCTCAACTCATTGCAACAAGCTACTTGGCGAACATTACTCACATGGAGGTCTGATAGTGGCTCATCTTCTCTGTATTTAGATGCTATCATTTCTATTTGTCTAATTTCACTTGTCTAGCCAGATATTACACTTGTGTTTCTAATTTATTGTGTTGTGTAGGTAGGTCATGGGATCACACATACAGAGAAGAAGATTGTTAGAAGATCATAAACAAAACCCATTAGACCTTGTAGTTTTTATAGTGTCATATAGAATACAACATGACATGTAGACATCTATGCTACATGTTATTGTCCTTGGCTAAGACCTCCTATTTCTCTCCTTGTCTCTCTCCCCCTATCTCTTCTGCCCTCTCCCTCTCTATCCCTATCTCTATCTCCCATCCCCCTCATCTCTTCCTCTTTGTGTCTCCCCTCTCCTCCATCTCTCCCCTCTATCTCTCTCTATTTGTCCCTCTCTCTATATCTCTCAATCTCCCCCTTCTCTCCCTCTCTCTATCTCTCGATTTCTCTCTATATATCAATCTCCCAGGCTCTCTCTATCTCCCCATGTCTCTCCCCTATCTCTTTCCCCTCTCTATCTAGGTATCTCTCTATCTCTCCTCTCCCCCATCTCTCCCATCTATCTCTCTCTATCTCTCCCTCTCTCTATATCTCTCTTGGTCTCCCCCTCTCTCTCCCTATCTCTCTAGTCCTCTATCTCTTTCCCTATCTATCTCTCCCTCTCTATTACTATCTCTCTAACTCCCCTCTCACCAATATCTTCCTCTCTCCCCTCTCCCCCATCTCTCCCCTCTATCTCTCTCTATCTGTCCCTCTATCTATATCTCTCAATCTTCCCCCCTCTCCCTCTCTAATTGTCTCTCTCCCCTATCTCTTTTCCCCTCTCTATCCCTAAGTCTCTATCTCCCCTTTCCCTCTCTATCTGTCTCTCCCCCCTACCTCTTTCTCCCTATCTACTTTGTTACATCCCTCCTTTTGAAAACAATGATGCTATTTACTTTCTTACAAATTTCAGTAAATTACTATGTTGTGAACGACTTGAAAACTGAAAATTTATCTTACAAAGTTGTTTTATGAAATTGCGGAATCTATTGATTACGATCAAGTGATATGTAGACTAAAAGTCTTTATATTAAATGCAATGATGTTTAAATATAATATATTTGGATCATAGATGCTTTGACCACAAAATTGTATGCAAGTTTGTCGATGCAGGAACAGGTGGACCGTGTCCAATGGGAAGAGAAAGTATCTTCGAGAGGGAGTATAGACTCTGGAAATTAACCACGGGTGTTTGCCACTGAGATCGCCAAACAGATAGATAAATCTGTGAACCAACAAGTAAGTCTTGTTTGTCGGTTTGGGTAGTTTAATTGATGTTGACGACATAGGATAACGTATAACCACCTAGTCGGAAGTCGTCTTGTAGAATCTTGGAGTCGTCAACGGCGTCGTAAGTTCCTAATAGCAAGTCGACGTATTTGAGATGTTTAATATTTACGTCTATAAGTATTTATTGAGTCCTCTTGTGGCAAAATTGTTAATCTTGTCTCGAAGTTGAAATTGCGAGAAGTCGGCTTTGTGCGTCTAACGTTGTTAGAACTTGTTGGCGTTACGTTCAATTCGTCGCGATTGACGTAAAACGCGTCGAATCCGTGAATTCCTTCTATTCTGGTAGATCAACGAATGTCGAATTGATGCCATAGCATGAAATAATTCATTTTAGTTGTCGTCTAAAACATGAGTCTCTTCCTCCAACTTTGACCGCGAGTTGTTATTAATCTGACCTTGAGTTTCTAAGTAAAATGGTCTTTGCCCTCTCTCCATCTCAACCCCAACGATGCTCAAACCGTTTCGTAACCTTCGCCATGGCAAGTTTTAGCTCTTCAATTAAATATTTAGCTAGTCTTGGAAGGTTGATGCTTTTGTCCTAGTTAAGTCGGGCAGTTATGTCCTTTGGCAAGCCTCATCACCGAAGGAACTTAATCTTTCTTATGGTCGTAATAAGTAATGAGGTCGGTTAAACTTCTTGTGATCATGTTAAGTGAAGTAGGTAAAAGATTGTTATGTCGACTCAAGTATTTAAGAGTGTGACGATTGTGTGTTTGTAAAAAGATTCCTCTTCATCGTAGATTTAAGTAATTGAAGCATTGGCAGTTAAGTTTGGTGTAATTGCTATATTTTGGGATTGCCATCATCAAGACAGCAAAAGGCATCAGTTTGTGCGATGGTGGGAAACTTAACTAAACCGTAGATGGGTCGGAGGCTTTCCGGCGTGGGATGATTGAAATGTGAGTGGAAGTCCTTTAGAGAAGGAAAAACATTAATGAAAGATTCCTTTTCTCGCGTGGAAGAGAGGGAGTGCGAGTTTGAGGACGTCATGGTTCGGCAGAAGGGAGCTATCGACGGAAGATATGGGCGAAAGGTCGGCGAACGTGGGAAAGTGAGTAGCCAGCCGAGCAGGTGGAATAAGGGTTTATTTCGCGGTTCATTGAGGAAAGTTTAAATGGTATCGAGAGTCTTGGTCGGAGGGCAGTTAGGACTGCGGAGTAAGGAGAGTTTTCGGGGGTGTGGAGAGTAGTTTTTGGAGGGAGTTGTGAATGTTAGAGTGGAGAAAATGGAGAGAGGAGAGTATGGATGAAGGGAGTTGTTTGTCGAGAGAGTTTTGTGGGCTCTGATAGAAGTTAGAGGAGGTGGAAATCGCTCAGTAAAAAGAAGAGAGAGGAGAGTGTGTCGGAGGGTGGAAGAATAGGAAGTATTGCAGAGTTTGTTATTGGTAGTGAGTTAACTAAGGGAAACGGAGAGAGAGCGATGGATGCTCTGGTGTAGTGTTCGCCAGAGAAGAAACTGTGAAACCTGCCTTGTCTGGAGTAGTGTTCGGCAGTGAGGAAGATAGATTGAGGTGGTTGGTCATTGTGCTAGAAGCAGAAAGGAAGAGCTGTGTAAACTGGAGGAGGACGACTAGCCAAAGGAGAAGTGAAGTTGCCGCAGTAATCCCACTCTTTGACAACAGGTTCTTTCCATTTATTTTTCTGTTTCTTGGTATAGACTAGTGGATGTGTCTTAAATTGCACAAGAATAATTATGTTATAATGAATGAAATGTGAAGACAATGTTTGCTTCTGAGAACCTGCGTGAGTTTTATTGTTATAAACACTTTATTGCTGTTTAATGGTAATAGAAACCCTTTTAAACGATAAATGCTGCTGTTCGTCAGTGTCCAAGAACCTAGAAAATAGATTCTTATCTCTTTTGGTTGACGATGAACGATGATAAATCTTAGCTCTTGAGGTGCAGTCACTTAAGATCAATCACCATAAGAAGCAAATGTGAGTTGCAAACTTCAAACCGTCAGAAAAGACGTAAAATATTAAGAGTTTCCTTTAAGACAGAGATAACCACGTAAAATCATTCGAGAGTATTTAAAACAGTAGCTGCATTTTGAGAAACACGTTACTCCACGAGCATGTCGCGTGGGAGATTAAAACCACAGAGATAAATCTTATTTGACGAATACTTTAATGTGTTTGATAGCCGAAGTTGAAGTTACAACTAGCTTGAGTCGATTCTGTCTTTTATTTCTTTGTTAGAGGTCGACCGTGCTTGTGGGTCATCTCTAAGGTCATATGAAAGAGATCGAATCTTTTATTATTGTATTGTGTGATTTTTACCTCGATAACTTATGCAAAATTATTGACTTAAAAACGAAGTAGGGAGTTAGTTTACTTGTGTCGTAGAACGCCATGCTTTTATGACGGGCATGTAGAGTGGAATACCCGCATGTGGAATCTTGATTATTGATGCATGCGACAATTTTAGTTCATTTTGTAGGCCTTAAGAGTCTAGAAACCTTGAATTCTGGGATAACAGAATATCATTTAGATATTCGAGTGTATTGGGCAAACATGGGAAAATAAGTAAACAATTGTGAAACCACTTAGGGTGGTCGTTAGTAAACAGTGTTTTTCACGAATATGTGTATATGAAACTAAGAACTCAAGATTAGAGTAAATATTGCGCCAAGCGCCATTACAGGAGGGAATCCTAAAACCTTGAGGGTATCAAGGTCGTCAATTAGTTCAAACGATACAAATTGGAAACTGTAGGATTTCGACCAGTTCAAGTCGAGTAGGGTGGGTGAACCAAGTTCAAGCGTTTGTAGAACGCTAACTAAATACAAATCCTTTGGCCAAGGTGGTGTACTATCCTCAAGTGCATCGAACGTTCACCGTAACTGGATGGCATTTCTTGTGGAGTGTCGTGCATGACTAGAGGGTATCTAGGGATCTGTACGATAACAAGATACGTAGGTTACAACACCAGAGCTCAGATGGCAAACACCAATGGTTATCCTAAGTCTATCCTCTTGAGTAGGGTAGGGCCACTTTCGGTTAGGAAGGAGTGCGGGAGACCGACGGTCTGTGGTTGGAGGTTAAGCTCCTTGAAGATACTTTCTCTTCCTAATATTGAGGAACTGCCGAGTCTTGAACGTGAAGGGTTGACAATCGAGATGCATGATATTGGTATGTTTCCGATATTTGTTATTTCATGAAAATTTCATTTGTTAGAAAACAAAATGTATTATGAATATCATTTCTTTCAGTCTTTATGAGAATGCAAATCAGTTTATGATAAATTAAACAAAAATGTTGTAATGGTTTATAGATGAGAAACTTTTGTTTTTGATTACTATGTTTTAAAAATTTTTTTTACCATCGTGAAAACTTAGTTACTTCTTGTCATTTTGGTTTTGGTCGTTACATACTTCTCCCTCTCTATCACTAAGTCTATATCTCTCCCCTCGCTCTCTAATTCTCTCTATCCCCCTATCTCTTTCCCCATCTCTCTCTATCCCTAATTCTATATCTCCTTTTTAAAAATTTCAAAAGGGATTCTTTAGGCACAGTTAGATTGCCTATTTCATTAGGACTTATTACACTCCTCAATTTAATCCATTTCATGCCAATAAATCTCTCTTACAATATTCTCCTTGGTAAACCTTGGATTCATGTAGTGGAATTTGTTCCCTCTACCTTGTATTAATCTATAATTCTTTGTGGAGAAAAATCCTTTATTATAGAGGATGATAATGATCTTTTTCAATATTCTTAGATCATTGATACCACTTTCTCTACTCCATCACATATTTCTCTTATTTTTCATACCACATAACCTTGTTCTTTAGATAAACCATCCACTTCAACTAAAGGTGTTGCACCACTAGTCATTCTTGCTACGACTTATGTATCTTTGGAGGTTGCTTTGTCTTCTAATTCATATCTTGGTGATGATTAGGGATCCTTAGATTTAACGTCCTCCTATCCTAGTGAATAGAAGGTGCACCCAATTCATTTTGACATTCCTAATTTACATATAGAATCACATTCTTCTAATCAACCTAGTATAACTAATTATGTACAAATAAACCTTCTACTTCCCAAACATGTGTTTATACCACTTACTTTAACTATGTCAATGGAAATAATTCTCCTTCTCCTACTAAATTGGCAAGCCATGTTATGGCATGGGCTCTAAAGTGATTTATAATCATGGATACAATAGAAATAGTCTTAGACCATGAGAATAGTGAGTTAGGATTCCTTTAGAACCCAAACCATACCTTTAGACATAGGGAGAAAGACCAAAAAATTTAAGAAACATTCTCACTTTATAACATGAGCACATTTCTAGCTAGTAGAAATGTTGACCAATGGCCTGCAAAAAGGCCCATCATGTGAATTTGGCCCACATGCTCTGTAATATTATCATGTTTTGTGCTTTTTCCAACATGTAAAGAGACTTTTGATGCTTTTGAGGTTCTACAATGATTGGTTGACAAAATTGGTTCACTTTTTGTCTTCTATCAATATAGAAAATTCCATTCACATGTTTTGAAATCAAATTTGATGTTGCAAGTTACTTTTTACATGTTTTGAGGAATTGCAACACTTGATTAAACAAATAAACTAGTTTTTTATTCTACGCTGACAAAAAAACATTCTAGTCAAGTGCACATTTTGTATTATAATTTGATTAATTATCAAATATTTTTATGTTCTTTTGACCATTGTTTTATATTGATATAGGATTCAATCCTATTCCAAGGAAACAACCAAAAACTCAAACACCAGAGAAGTGTGAAGCTGAGAATGTAAAGAAAAGAGAGCAAATGAGACAACTTCATAAAAACAAGAAATTCAACTCCACAAATGAAGATAAATCATGTTTTTGATTCAATTGGATTATGAAGCATCCAAGAGAGAGAAGGATTTTGAGAAACAAAGGGAACGAATGCAAAAACTTTGTGAAAGTAAGAAACTGAATGTAGGAGTTTGAGGTATGCCATATTTGCTATCTCAAATTGATATTATAGAAAATGTTCAATCAGTGATTGAAAATGATGATGCATTTACAAATGTGAATATATATGCTACACCAATTGATCAAGTGTTGAATGATCAAAATGTATCTAACGATTCAAGTTTTCCATTGAGAACACCTCCTAGAAGTTTACGTGAAAGCCTAAGTTTTTTATTGAAATTGATGAGAATATTCTAAAACCAATGGGTGATAAGATTCCTGAATGTACTTGTAGAAGAAATGTGAATAAGATATGGAGTATGTTTTTCAAAACATAAGTGAAACCAAAAGATGTCAATTGCTTGTTGAGATGATGAAAAATCTTAAGTTTAGGCCAATCATGAAGATTCTTGGCCTAAGAACATCAAATATCAATACTGAAAAATCTATTGTAAAAAATCTAATAAATGCATATCAAAGCATTGGTTCCACCTCATGTACCAAAAATAGCAATGCTACACAATGTGTCATTACATCAACTATTGTGATCAATCAAACAAAGAAATCTCTCTTGATAAGAAAAACAAGTCAAGCACTAAAGATAAGTAGAAAAACATTGATGAAAGTCATTGGTAGGCGTGAAAGAGTTGAGGACCTAAATATCAATGAACTATGGGCATTTTCTAGTAGACTCTCATGAAAAGATAAAGCCATAGTTGAATCCTTAAAATCCCTAATTAAGGAGTTTTGGATAAATAACACAAAAGTGCCTCCTAATCAAAAGGATGTTGTCAAGAGGAGAATTGGTTGTCAAAACCATGAGCCACATCCAAATCATTTTCTAGATATGATTCAAACACAATTTTTCTCCAAATTTGTAGACTTATCCTCAAACTAAAATTAGTCAAAGATATTTTGAAATGGCAAAACCTTTTTATGTCAAAATAAATCACATACACACAACTTGTTGATGTAGAGTTCATATGGAAATTTCCATGTATTATGATATTTATCATTTTCTTTGCATACTAACGATGTTTTGTAGGAGTGTATGATAGAAGCTCCACCTAAATCAACAAGAGATTTCATTTCAAGAATTTTTTGTGAAAGAATAGATGGACAAATGTTTTATAAGAAATCATGTTTGGATGGAATATTTAATAGTTGCAATGGTTTTCAACGTTTGAGAACTTGTGTACACATGGAGATTACACATGCAATTGGAAATGAAATAGTACATTTTGGGAAATACAAGATAGTGTAATATAGTCTTAAAGATGGCAGAGAAGCAAAAATGTGTGAATTGGTGAGTGAAGAAATATTGATATTTGTATTTATGCCTTTTTTCAAGAAAAGATAGTTTATGAGTATGCAAGGCATATACACAGAGCTCGATGGTTGGACTTGCAATTCAAGTTAGAAAAGGACACATTTCATCTTCATATGATCATGTAAATTGTAGACTTTGCAAAGAATTATACACTACAACCATAGAATGAGGTTCAATCACAGTACTACAACTCTACTCAAGCTTCTATATTTGTGCACATAGCATTCATTCATGCAACTGACATACAGAAGAAGACAAATAGATCTTTAGGTAGTATCATTTTTATATTAGCGATGATCGCACACATTCTACAGAGTTTGTGCAAGGTTACTTTCAAATGTTTTATGGTCATTTGAGTAGTAGGAACATCATGTTTGGTTAGCATATCATATGGTCAGATAATTGTGCATCATAATTTAAGAATTCATGGATGTTCTATTGGTTGAGTAGGATGCATATATTGAGTGGTGTTCGACATATATGTAATTTCTTTAAGGTTGGGCATGGAAAAGGGGAGCATGATGGTGCTAGAGCATGTATTAAAAGAGCCTTAGCATGAGAAGAGTTGAAGTAAAAATACATTGCAAACTTGATAGATGTAACATCCATCTTTGAATGGTGTAATTATATAATGGGTTTAGGTAATGAAGGTAATTCTTCACTTTGTAGAATTTTTTTGGTTGATAGAAGAAGCTAAAATTGCAAAATATGAAGATTGTTGTATAGTGACAGGATCAAGTGAGTTCCAGTCTTTTAGAAGCTCAAATGTAGCTTCATGGACTATTCATTCAAGGCAGATGACATGTTTTTGTTCATCTTGTACAGATTTTTCTTGGAATGATTGTGAGTCAAAAGAATGGGTCAATGAATGGTGTGCTAGAGCTTTAAGCCCACTTCAGACATACCAACTTCTAGGAGCACCACAACTCATTCAGATGGAATCATCTATTGACTTTGAGCATATTTTAGATCTAGTTGAACTAGGTATTGTAGACACATTACCTAATGAATATTAATATATTTTAGATTGTGATGTATTTTTATCATTTTTCAAGAATTAATATTTTTTGTGGAATTTCATGTAGGGAATGTTTATGCAGTTATTGTAGATGAATATAATGATGAAGGAACATATTATTATTTATGTTGTTGTGTTGAGGCAAAATAGAAATTGATAGCCCCTATCATAGATGGAGAAAACATAGAGTACCCTAGAGGATTGGTGGTTGCTATTGGAACATGGCTTAGAAGGTATCCAATAAAGAAGTCCGATGTGTGGTTGTTCAAGGACTTTGACACACAGGAAAATTCTTCATTATTCTAACATTGTCATGGCATAAAATATTTAATTGATAAAATATAGGGGTAGACCGCTGAATAGAAACTTGTGGAAAGTTTGTGAGTCCAACCATGAAGCAATACTTGACACCATAAAGAGAAGAGCATATCCACATGATTTGTTGGATTGAATATTATGACACAAAGGTATATTATGTACAATTCTAAAGTTTTGTGATTTGATTACATTTATAGTTTTCTTTGTGTTTCCACTTCATCTATTTGTACAAGTTAGTGTGAACAAGGTTATTACCTATCCGGTTTACCCTTGTGTGAATAATTCATATTATTTAACTATCTATTAGTTAAATAATATTAACACATCACACATAATTCACATGTTAAGTTGACTTAGTGCAGAGTCTACTAGATGTTTCTAGTTGTGTCTAGTTGTTGCTAGTTGTCTTATCCTATAGTTGTCACATGTCATAGGATTATGACACTTGTCACATGACTAGAACATCTTAGTTCTCATCCTTGTCTTTATAAGTAAGGCATATCATGTACATTACAACAACATTATTAATCTTTTTCATTCATTGATAAAATAACATTATTCTCTTATTTGATCTCTCTTGTGCTTTCATGAAGTCCTAGATCTTGGGTGGCTCCAATCATAGCCAACTCTAACATGGTATCAGAGCTCTAGGAAGAATCACTTTGTGTTAATCATTTCTTGAGAGATCTTATGATTTTCTCTTGCATCGAATGATGACCTAGAGAATCAAAAAGACTTGATGGAAATAATGGATTTGTGAGGGTTTCCTCTTTGTGGTCTTGTATTGTAGGTTTGTTTTGGAGCGTGTTGTTACAAATTTGAGCACACCATTATGTTTAGAAGGTTTGAGATAGTCAATATCACCTTTCATTTAATCCAGATCAGACATTAGAGGCTAAATCTATGAGGGTTTGAAGTTGGGAGGTGCATGCAAGATCCAGTAGGTACGTGATGTTTTATAGCAGTTTAGGAAAAATCAAACCCTGCCATCGTGCTCAGGAGGCCTAAAAACCCCAAGATCAATTGTCAATTCAACCAAATCAGAGAAAGTTGCAGCAAAATGAAAAGTGTTCTTGCAAATTGGCCATATTGAATATTCTACAAAATATTTTTTAGGCATCTTCATTGCGCAGGTGGATCTTATTTGGCATCAGCAGGATCCAGTCGGAGGCAAAAATCCATTGGGTAAAAGAAATTATTTGTTGGTTAAATTTTTTATTTGCTGTTTTTATAAAAATATATGTGGAGATTTAAAAAAATAAAGTATTAAGGGGTACTCAGGTACCCGACAGGTACCCTGCATAGGGCCAGTCGGGCCCTGTACCCGTTGCCAGTGGGGAGCCCAAGGGGCTCGGGCTCTCGTGGTAGGGGTTAACCCCGTGGCTGGGGTAATACCCCTGTGACCCCTTTGAATGCAGGCTTTGACCTTTAAAAAAGTTCAAATGCAATTCAAAAATTAAAATCAGCCTGTAGATTTTAAACTCTCGGCAGCATAAAACAAAACTGCCACTGACAATATTAAACATTTTGCAGCAGTTTTCTCCATACTGCCTGATGATTCACAATCATCGATGGCCAATTGAAAACTCCAAACCACTGATGGTGGTATATTTCCTGTCCTACATCATCTCTGGTGGTTTTCATCTTTTGATTAGCGGTTTTGCAGGTGATAAGGTGGTTTTCAGACCTTGATAGGTGGTTTTGTCTACAGTTTGGCAGTTTTTCACCTCAGCCGATGGTTTCAGCCTTTTGAAGGTAGTTTTAAATTTTTTGTGGGTGGATCTGGTTTTTTGATCACATAATTTAGCACTTGCCTTTGCTGATGTCAGCGCTAAGGGCCCCCTTTGGCCCCTTAAAGCCCTAAAAGGGTTTTTTCTTTCTTTTTTGCATAACTTTTCCCCATGGAGGTAAAATTAGGCAAACCATATATCAATGGAAAGCTGATAGAGCACACTTTGTAGTGGTGTTAGTGGTTTTCTTAGATTTTGCTGTTTGACATCATTTATTGTAGTTTGAAGACATACCTCCTTTTTTGGCTTCTGTGCTCACAACTTTCAGTCACGATCTCTGATTTTCATGATTCTTGTGGCATCAAAAAGGTATTTAGGTGCTCTTCAAATCCATCCATGCACTTTTCTTAGATTCAGCACCAGGTTCATTTTATTCAATTAGTAGGTTTTTTGGCTTTTGAGTGATAACTTGGGCATTTTGAGACTTAAGGAAGTGAAACTTGTATTGGGAGGATTTGTTTACTGTGATAAATCAGTGTGAGTGATTGTAATCTCACTTAGATCTTTGTTTTAAGAGATTTTGATTATTTTTAGAATTTTGGTCCCTTGTGGACAATTGTAATCAGACTGAATATAAAGTCCCACAATCATTTTTCTGGGAGGTGATCTCATTGATTGAGTAAAAGGGGGGTTGTACTTGTTTTTTTGGTACTTTTGTATCATGGATCAAAACAAACTTCCTCTACTCACACCATATAACTATCATGAGTGGAAAACTAAAATGGAGATTCATTTAAGAAGTTTGAAAATTTATAGAGTAACAATGGGTACAAAAATTGAACCAATAGTAGCTGCAAAAAAGAGAAAGTGGTACAATAGATGTGATCAAGCCTATGGAACACTATGCTTATCTATTTCTACTAATCTCCTTTTTCATATTGAATCTTGTAATACACCTAATGAAGTGTGGACTACCTTAGTGAATCTCTTTCGTAAGCAAGATACTATGAGAGGTTTCAAATTGGAGAATGAATTAATTGGTTTGAGTCCAACCAAGTTTGCAAGCATCCAAGACTTCTTCACAAAGCTAAAGTTACTTAGATTTCTGCTCAAACAATGTGGAATTGAGAAAGAGGACACTCAATTGATTCTTTCAATCCTTGCTAAGCTTGGTCCTGACTATTCAGTTTTTGTTTCTACCTTTTATGCTACTATTGATGCTCTTGGGAAAGCTTTCACAATGCCTTCACTTGATGAGTTTGCCACATCACTCACAAGGGAGAAAGGTAAATTAGTACACATGGGCACATTGAATTCATCTAAACCTCAAGCTCTTCTTGCTAATCAAGGTGCAAAGGATCAAAAGGCTTCACCTAGCAAAGACAAGAAATAGAAAAACAAGGATTTCAAGAACAACGAGCAAGAAAAGGAGTCAAATAATTCACCTAAGTCCTCATGCTCTCCCAAAGAGGAATCTTCTAAGAAGAAGAGACCAAAGTGTGCATATTGCAAGAAACTAGGACATGATGAGCATAAGTGTTATGAGAAGAAAATTGATGATTTGACTCACATTATTCAAAAGCATAATATCAAAATGCCATCATCCATGTCACCTAGTACATCCTCTTCTTCGACATCATCATCATCTACACAGATAGGGACAACATGCATTGCTAATGGGACAAACAAAGGAAAAGGTCAGACACTCTTTGCTTGTACAAGCCTTTAGTCAGAGAGATGGCTTCTTGATTCTGGAGCTTCTCATCATATGGCATCTTCACAAGGGATGCTCTCTTCTTTTGAGTCATATACTTTGCCACCTATCTTAATGGGTAACAATACATACATGCATGCAACTGCATTAGGAACCCGTGTTTAACCCTTCTCTTTACTTTGTTAGTATATTGTTGCTATGGGCGCATATGCTTTGTAAGTCGTCCCATGGGCATATTGTATTATCCCACATTCATGGGAAGTAGTAATTGTTTATATTAGACTTAGTATATAAGTGTTGAGGCCAATGAAGGCATCCAATAATTTATTGTATTGAGCTTGCTCAAAGGAGGTTTCCCCCTTGAAGTGGCCTGCGATCAATAAATTCCTTGTGTTTCTGCTATTTATATAAATCTGTTATTTCATGCATTTTTCACTATATTGTTATAGGAGGTTCCTCTCATATGGTATTAGAGCATTTTCTTGGGCTCACTATGTGGAATTTTTGCCAATTTTTTTTTCCACAGTGGCCCTCCAGGCACTGTGATTGTTGCAGTAGTATCTTTTTTTGCATGTGTATTGATCATTTGGATTGCAAGTTCCGATCAGGGAACATCCCTATCTGCTTAGCTGTGGGAAGTACCTGGGCATATAGCTCTAAAACTCATTGTGAGGAGTACCACAAGAACCCCAAAGTAGTTGGCCCATTGAGAGGACTTGCTAGCGATTGACTAGTTTCCATCCGTGAGGTAAACCAAGAGCTGTTGTTTGTGGCAAAATGGTTATCAATTTTACCTGAACCACGGAGTGAGGGGTAATGCCCCAATACGCAAGCCATTAGACATCATTGGTGGCTAGAGTGACTCCCTTGAACCTTTAGGAAGCTAAATAGAATTAGGGCCCATATCTATTGACAACAGGCAAACCGTAGATTGAATCTGTCTAGAGAAGTTGGCAGATTGTTTCTAGAAAAAATAAAAAATAAAAAATAAAAAATAAAAAAAATTCCATTTTTTCACCATATCTTTCTTGTTTTAGCTCTGTTTCCTCTCAAAATTCACTGAAACACCTAAAATTTCATTCTGCACATTTTTTTCCTTGAGGACCCTATCTCAATTCCACTTATCGAAGCCAAAAATCCCACATTTGTCTATTTTTAGGGTTTGCCATAATTTCTTCGATTCTCACCCAATAGCCTTCAGATTATACGACAACGTTCCTTTCATATTTATGATTCTTTGTCCCTGTTGGACAAATTTTCCCATTTTTCACCCTGCTTCTAAAATCACCATTTTCTTCTCCCCTTCCCCTCAGAAAGTGTGCAAAAGCTAGTCAAACCCCAATCACCCATTGTAGTTTTCCCCAAATTAAAATTTCCCTTTACTAAACATGTTTTAGCACACATTTTTCTACCCATTCCAAAAATATATATAAATAAAAAAATAATTCTTTCGGCTATGGTAGTAATGTGAGGCCGATTATTTTCCTTATTTTAATCATTTTACATTACAGTTAGTGACATTATTAGACTTTTAGAGATTATTGTTCCTTTATGCAGAGTTGATTATATCTCCTGATCCTAGTTTGACATTGATTAGACATGTGGTGATTTGATTTAAATCATATTTTGATGCTATGATGAGATTAGACATGCGAGATATATTAGATGATGATTATTGATGTGAATTCTAGTTCATTATGTGGGTTCATTAATTCATGATGATTATGTGACATTAGATAGAAAATGTAGTTTAATCTTGAATTATGTTGTAAAAAAATCAATGTTGTATGCAATGGCATGAATTTAATTTTAGTTGCTTTAGCTATGGTTATTCATGATATGATTGACACTTGATCTAGTAGTGTAGGATTATATTCCCAGGCCACGGGAAATCAGAGGCAGTGTTCACACATATGTTATTCTTTGTGAAACCGATCCATTCCCAAGAGGGATGAGGATCACGTTTGATTCAGATGTTGTTTAAGTACTTGTTTGTTTTATTATTTTGGCCTAGTACCCCTTAGTTTAATTAATTTATATCATGTGTTGTATATTTTTACTGTTTTACACCACTTGGTATTGTTTTCATTTTTGGGCTATTTAAAGTGAATTTATGACTCCCTAGGTGTACCTTAGTGTCCCAAAACTCACCCTAGGTGGTTACCCACGGGCCTAGGGTCAATTTTGACTAACTAAACCTTGGGGCAACTTACTTTTGGTCACTCTAAACTGAGGTTTCGTCAAAGTGACGAATTTTGAAATGGCTAAAGGTGGGAGATGAGTCATGCTTTGGGAAAGACTCATCTCCCTTCTCAAAGTTTAGGGATTCCTTCACCAAGAAGATTTGGGAGGTCTCCAAGACTCCCAAGTGTGTGGGATCTCCCTCCAAGACTCTCACACATGTGTGAGAGCATCTTGGAGGGAGTTGGCCCTCTTGGAGAATAAGAGGATGCCTTCCTTCACCAAGAAGACTTGGGAGGTCTCCAAGACCCCCAAGTGTGTTGGATCTCCCTCCAAGAGTCTCACACACGTGAGAGAGCATCTTGGAGGGAGTTGGCTCTCTTGGAGAATAAGAGGATGCCATATGGCATCCCTTATCCTCATGGAGGCTTGAAGGGAATTGCCACCTCACCACTTGGTCTCTCACACATGTGTGAGTGTACAAGTGGATAAGGTGAGGATTAAGATGCAATTGGAGGGTGACACTTGTCACCCTCACACTTCCTCTCCCTTGCAAGTGGCATAGGATGAGGAAGGAGAAGGTGACAAGTGTCACCTTCTCATTCCTCAAGGCCAAATTGGAAGGCCTATATTATCTCCTCTTGAAGAGGAGTGTGGGGTTCTTGCATTTTGGATATTTTCTTTCTATTTTTGGAGTTCTTTTTGGGGAGTTAGAGAAATTTGGAGATTGGAAGACTTGGAGAAGCTTGGAGCTCTTCACCAAATGTGCTTCCATTTTTAGGGCTTTTGAAGGTAAGCTCCATGGCTATGGCCATTTACCCTTGTATATTTCATTTTTGTTGTGGTTGTGGTTTTATGTTGGTTGTTGATTTCATTTTTTTTGTGTGGGTTGGGAATGTGGTGAGAACACCTCCATTTGGAGGTAAGGCTCAACTTGTATGGGATAGGGGAAAGTGAACCTCCTCGAGGTCACCTCCTTATTTTGTGCTACTTATAGTCTTGAGGGCTTTTCTTTGGTGTTGAGAGCATTTTTTTGATAGCAAGAGTGCCATGTTAGTTTTTGTTGAGTTATTTGGAGAGATGTGTTATGTGCTTGTGGCATGAGGCCTTGAGACTTGGTGATTTTGAGATCATGAAGTGACCTCTTGAGTTGAGGGGTCCACTCCCCTACCCCCATCAAACTCATTTTCATGAGTTTAGTCTTGTGCAAACCCTTGGGAAATTTTATGTGTGTTTGGAAATTGCATTGTTGTGGAGTGTGTGTCAAAACATGTGATCTCTACCTCCCCAGCTCAGGGGTGACCCACTTGTGGGTCTATGGTAGGGAGGAGGGCTTCCTTCGTGGCTAGGTTTCCCTTGTTTTATTTATTGCAGGTGCTTATTGGAGAAAATAAAGTTGGAGGAGTTCATTTTTACTTTATTTGCCTCATTGTTTATGGTTGTTGTGAGCCATGGCCTTAGAGGCCTTATTGTAATTCTTGGCAAAATTGTTACTCTCCTTGTGGTTGCTGATATAGGAAGTTAGGTGAAACACCCTTAATGTTTGGAGATGTAATATTTGTACTCCTTAATATTTTTTTTTTGTGAAAGCAAATTTATAGGGGATATCTCTTTATTGTAAATCAAAAGTATGTTCTTTGTGATATGCTATTGTGTTTTCTATGTTATGCAAAGTTGCAAAAAAAAAAAAGATTATTGTGATGTAATTCAAAGAAAATAAATGTTTGACTTGTTGCTGATTTTGTTCCATCCAAGAAACTATATATGAGTTAGTTTGAATGTATATATACAAAATAGAGTAGTAAACAAATAATGCTATTGGAAGGGATTTAGAAATTTAATAAATGTGTAGTATTAATATTTCTATCTTTCTCCTTTCAAAGGACAAAAGAAACATGAGATCTGGAATTTATTTAGTTTACTATCAAAAGATAGCATACTATTTTGCTCCATTATTTTGTTAAAAAAAAGTAGTGGTGCTTAACAAAAATTTAAACCAGGTTATTTTATTAAACATCTGTCTTGTTATTTTAAATTTGAAGATGGGCATATATATAAAAAGAATATATATATATATATCTTAAACATTTCTTTCTAGTTTTATGAGTATTTTCTTCTCACTATATTTTTTATACTCACAGTGTATATATACCAATGTGTATATATATATACATTTTTTAAGGGTAATAGCAAACTGTAAAAATGATATATACATATTTTTATGTAGTATACTATACAACTATTTTTAAAGCATTTAAATTTAGATTGTTTAATCGAACCCTAGATTGTTTTGGGTCTGAGTTTAAGGAATGAAATAGAAAAAAAAGAAGTAAGTATGGGGGACGGCGGCCATGGCCGCCGCCCACCATACTTCTCTTTTTTTTTTTTTTGCTTACCGTGGGGGCTGTGGGGAGGGGGCCGAGCCCCCACCCACACCCAAGTGTGTGGGTGGGTGCTCGACTCCCTCCCCACATCCCTTTCCCTTCACATTAATCCGTTAACTTTGGAGGCGATGCCTCCCCTCATTGCTACACTTTTTGTGTATGCCAGACCATAGCCCGTGGCGGCAGCAAAACGTTGCTTCACTATCTTTTAATCTTTTTGACCTACAATTGTATATATATATATATCACACTGTGGGTAAAAAAAAAACACAGTCAAATCTGCAACTCCAGTGTGTTCATAATATGAATATATTTGTATACAAATATGTATATATGTATACAAATGCATATATATATATATATATATAAAGAGAATTTACACAAACCCTATGGGGTATATACAGTATAAAATTATACCTCTGTATCTTCCCTCCATGGTAGCCATGAGAGAATAAAGCTTTCAACCTGCACAACAAATCAAATAGAAACAATGGAGGCCAAAACTATGGAGGAGAAAAGAAAACATGGGAAGAGAATGCCAAAAGAATAAGTTAGGGTTTCCATAAGGAAACAATAAAATATGTGATTAGGGCTTCCATTTGGGAGAATAATAAAATATGGAGATAGGGCTCACTTGGAGGTTGTGTAGGAAATTAGGAGTTTTTATTTTATTTACTCCATTATTTCTCCTTCCATGTGCACGGGAATCCAAGTTCCCTCCACTTTTGATTTTTAAGCCTTTTGAAATTATTTGACTTGTCTTGTGCTTCATTTTAGTTGTTTTAATTTCGGATTTTTGATTTTTAAATTCCTTTTGGAAACATAATTAGTGGAATGGGTTGTTTTCATTTTAAATGGGAAGCTTTATTCCTTGGAAGGGTAATCATTATTGGGGTTTTTGTTTATTTTAATTTCTAGTCCGTTTTTAATTAATGTGGTGGGAAACCTCCTTATGGAATTTAATTTTAGTTTGATCAATTTTATCCTAGAGGGGATATTTGTATCTAACCTCCTTTTAATTACTTTATTAATTTTAACTTGAGTTAATTAATAAATGTAATCATTGAGATTATATTTATTAATGGACTTAAGCACTGAATTTTAATTTTGTCATTTATTTTAATTTAATTTTTTTATGGTTTTGTTGAGTGTTCAAATTTATTTGACTTTGAAAATTTAATTAATTTTCCTTATGATTATTTATTTTACTTTTTGCATTATTTCTAGGAGATTTTTCTTTTAAAATTTTTATTTCAATTATTGAAAACACGTTATGCTATCAAAATTTTCCTAGATTTTAGGGTTTCATTTTTATGGCACTTTCGTGACATCATTTAATCACTCCATCTTATCATGCATCCATCATGCCATTGATTTTCATATTTTATTTATTCAATTTCATTTATGCATTGGAGTTAGGTTTTTTTTTCGAATATGATGAAATCACCCTTTCACCTAGGAAACTTAGGGTTTGGATTAAAACCGTCCTAACCCTGGAAGCAGCACACATTGTGACGCATACTCCCTAGATGGATTTCATCACACAGGGGATGGCATAAGAAGATGCACTTCCCTAAATTTGTATTACATGTTTACGCCTCATGCATATCACCACCGAGCACGCAAATGCATGTGAGGGGTTCCTTGAGACATGCGGAAAAGTTTTTTGTATTTTGTGTCATGACCACATGTCAAATGTGGATATGGCACGTGTGTTGCGTGTCGTGACTGCATGGGAAATTTGGGCATGACATTTGGTATCAGAGCCCAAGTTTAAACACTGGGCTTGTTTAGGGCACATTATTATTCTGTAACTTTGATTAATTTGCGGTTACCTTGTTTTTGTAGGATGCCTCTCCAACGAGTTTGGCAAGCGCGTTCACGTTGCATGGAGTTCGTAGAGGTTCATAGTGACTCTTTAACTAAGGGATAGGCACCACCAGCCCTACCTATACCAGATATTGGGCCACAAATATTGTAGGCTCTACAGGTAGTGTTAGATAGGCTACCACTAGCCGTAGTTGAGCCACACATAGAGCCACTTGCTGAGCCCTGCATTGATCTGTGAGAGGAGCCACGTGTGGAGCCATGAACAGTGTCACGTGTCGAGCCATGTGTGGAGCCCCATGTTGAGCTGTGAGAGACACCATGTTTGGAGCCATATGTTGAGGTACCAGATATGATGGTAAAGGAGGTTGGATCGACCGACAAGGCTTGTAGAAAGAGCCCTCCACATCATGCTAGGTGTGAGGAGGTAGTGCAAGTGGAGTAGATTGTACACAGGCCTTATGTTTATTATGCAGATGAGCCTATCTGAGGGCACAGGGACTGAGGAGATCCCATCAGGGATTTGTTGAGGCTGAATCCTCCTACTTTTGTCGGGACCACAGAGGGAGCTGAGGTAGAGCCTGGCTCATCAACTAAGATAGATGCTTCATGTTATGTCCTTACGAGGGCAACACGAAGGTACGTGTGGCAGTCCACCTATTATGAGATGCAATAGCTACTTGGTGGCACACTGAGGAGTGCAAGCGCCATCTATCATTGGACACACTCACATGGGAGACTTTCATTGAGTGCTTCAATGCGCGATATTTATTAGATCACTACTAGCAGCGTCTCATAGATGATTTTCACGACCTTCAGCATAGAGGACTTATGATTTCTTAGTATGAGGGTAGATTCACTGAGTTGTATAGATATGTAGAGTATCTCCATGACGAGAAACTCGTGGTTCATAAGTTCATCAGAGGATTGAACCATAGCATAGCAGGGCCTATACGCATGGCAGACCCCCAAACATTGAGTGATGCTGCTGAGAAGGCATACATAGCTGAGGAGATATAGGGATGAGGGCAGAGTTCATGCCCTTAGTTTCAGGATTGTGGGCAACAACAACATCAGCAGAGTTACCGTAGACCACCACTGCCACCTCAGAGAGGAGGATTTAGTTCCACATCCCTACCCCCTAGGCCCCCATAGTAGTAGCAACAGAGATCCAGGCCACATCAGAGGGCACATGGGGGTATAATCAAGGTTGATAGTAGTAGGGCCCACGTAGAGATCAGAAGCAACAGGGACCACTTGCAGGACCTGCAAGGTTGCAACAATCATATAGGGGTTCACAGGGGTCTACAGGTAGATCTAGACATTAGCAGTTGAGTAGAACTCAGACTAGATAGGTATAGGCTAGGGGCCCATGTTGTGTGTGTGGTGGAGTGGGACAACTAGCTAGAGAGTGTCCACAGGGCTTCACAGCAGGGGGTAACCTTGTTTAGGAGGATCAAAGTAGACGGTTAGAGATGTGGATAGGTCCCACTGTATGTTCTCAGCGGTTGATAACCACCAGATTGATTTTTAGGCATTAGTGATTGAGACATCAGGTATGATAGGGGGTGTCCCCATTTCTATTCTTTTTGACTCTAGTGCTACTAACTCTTTCATATCTCCATCATTAGTGGAGCGTTGCAGGCTGGTGGCCTCTAGGCAGGGTGATAGGTAGGTGGTTGAGTTGGCCTCAGGGGCCAAGATGATAGTAGATGCCTTAGTCCATGACTGTGAGATATCTTTGGGACCCTTCTCAATAGTTTGTGACCTTAGAGTTATGACATTAGGATCCTATGATGTGATTTTGGGTATGGACTGGCTTGCGGCTCATTGAGCCAAGCTAGATTGTTGCCAAAAGGTGATTAGTTGCTTAGACGATCATGGTACATCAGCTGAGATGGTGGGCATTCAGAAGCCCACAATAGTGTGTATGATATCCGCTCAGTAGCTTAAGCACTGCATGCGGAAGGGATGCCAGATGTTCACTATCACAGTGAGTGATAGATCAGATGATGAGCTTGGGAAATTTTTGGATGACCATCCCATCCTGAGAGAGTTTGCCAATGTATTTCTAGCAGAGTTGCCAGGGATGCCACCTCATCATGAGGTGGACTTTCATATTGACTTAGTGCCAGGTGCCGAGCCTATGTCTCATGCACCCTACAGGATGACCACTCATGAGCTCACAGAGCTCAAGTTATAGCTTGAGGAATTGCTCAAGAAGGGGCACATCCAACCGAGCATTTCACCTTGGGGCGCTCCTATCATCTTCATGAAGAAGAAGGATGGGTCTCTTTGACTATGCATGGATTATAGGTAGTTGAATAAGGTGACGGTGAAGAACTATTATCCTCTGCCCAGGTTTGACAATCTCTTCGATCAGATGTAGGGAGCCAGGGTGTTCTCTAAGATTGACCTGAATTCCAGTTACCATCAGTTGTGTATCATAGAGGTGAACATCCATAAGACCGCCTTCCAGACTCGATATGGCCACTATGAGTTCATTGTGGTCCCCTTCAGTTTGACGAACACCCCTGTAGTGTTTATGAGTCTCATGAACGGAGTGTTCCATACCTACTTGGATCGATTCATGATTATTTTCCTCGATGACATTTTGATCTATTCACAAACCGAGGAGGAGCATGGGGAGCACCTACGTCAAGTTCTACAGTGTTTGAGGGAGCACAATCTTTATGGTAACTTGGTGAAGTGTGCATTTTTCAGGACAGAGGTACAGTATTTGGGGCACATCCTATCTGGTGATGGAATCTTAGTAGATACATCGAAGGTCAGGGCTATTAGAGATTGGCCAGCACGTACCAGTGTGATAGAGGTCAGGAGTTTTATGGGGTTAGCTGGTTATTACCATAGATTTTTTGAGGGTTTTTCTCGGATAGCACACCCCATCACTTCCCTTCAGTGGAAAGGGAAGAGATTTTTATGGATTGAGCAGTGTGAGAGGGCCTTTGGGGTCCTCAAGGAGCATCTTACCAGCATTCCCATTTTAGTGGTTTCTAATCCAGCAGCACATTTTATGGTTTGCACAGATGCATCACTTGAGGGTTTGGGAGTCATACTTATGTAGGGTGGTAGAGCGATCATGTATGAGTCGCGAAAGCTCAAGACCCATGAGATGAACTACCCCACTCACAATTTGGAGCTTATAGCAGTGGTTCATGTTCTAGTCCGTTGGAGATATTTCTTATTGGGTCGTCGCTTTGAGCTTCATTCAGATCACCACAGCCTTTAGTATATATTTACATAGCTGAATCTGAATGCCCATCAGCGGTGTTGGATGGAGTTTATTTGTGAGAATGACTTTGATGTCCACTACATCAAAGGGAAGGAGAATGTGGTTGCTGATGCATTGAGTCAGAGGTACCACGAGATCTTGACCTTGACTCTGGGTGTGGACTTGAGAGGATGCATTATTTAGCATTTGCTTGAGGATGAGTGGTTTCTTGAGGTACAACAAGAGATCTATTCATAGAGGACCCTTGTGGGCAAGTTTTTAGGGTACTCACTTGAGGCAGATGGTTACTTCGTTATCGACAGCGCATCTATGTACCCCGCGTAGGTGACCTATGTATTGTAATGTTATCAGAGGCTCATAGAGCACCATATGTGGCACATCCGGGGGTGAAGAAGATGTATGCCGACCTAAGACAACTGTACCATTGGGTGGGTATGAGATGGGATATTACAGAGTTTGTTGCTCGATGCCTTGAGTGCCAGAGGGTTAAGGCCGAGCATCAGCATCCAGCGGGTCTTTTATACCCCCATGAGATACCTGAGTGGAAATGGGACACCATTTCCATGGATTTCATTGTTGGTCTTCCTATGTCTTCATGTTGCCATGATGCCATCATGGTGACAGTCGACAAGTTGACCAAGGTGGCGCATTTCTCACCTATACGCATGACGTACAATGCGCCAGTAGTGGTGAGAGTTCTTAGACGATATTGTGAGATTACATGGAGTACCTTGTTGCATCATTTCTGATAGGGATTCAGTGTTCACTTCAGTCTTTTGGAGAGCTTTGCAGTAGGCGTTGGGCACACAGCTCAACTTTAGCTCCGCTTATCATCCTGAGACAGATGGGTAGACAGAGCAAGTGAATCAGGTGTTGGAGGACATGCTTTGTATGAATGTTATGGACCATCAGTCTAGATGGGAGGAGTATATGTATCTGGTTGAGTTTGCTTACAATAATGGGCATCACAGCTTGTTGGGTATGCCTCTGTTTCAAGATTTATACTGCAGACCATGCAGGACACCATTGAGTTGGGATCAGATAGAGGATAGAGTTTCCATTGGTCCAGAGTTAGTTTAGGATATGGAGCATCAGTTCACTGATTAGGCAGAAACTTCAGGAGGCACATGATAGACAATAGAAGTATGTCAATGCTAAGAGACTTGATCGGAGCTTCTCAGTTGGGGACAGAGTATTCCTTAGAGTGCGGCCACACAAGAGTCCAATCCATTATGGAAAGGGCTCTAAGATTACATCATAGTTTGTAGGACCTTTTGAGATCTTGGAGTAGATGGGACTTGTTGCCTATTGTCTAGCATTGCCACCTAGCTTGTTGTGTATCTAGGATGTCTTTCATATTTCTGTATTGAGGTGATATATATATGATTTATCTCATGTATTGGACTAGATTGCTCTATAGGTAGAGGCGGACGAGCAGTTGGCTTTGGAACCAATTCGTATATTGGCTTGTCGGATGCTGGGCCTTCGAGGTCGAGAGCTGGACTAGGTTAGGGTCTAGTGGGATCATTATGACAAGGTCACAACTGCTTGGGAGGATGCAGCTAGTTTGAGGGCACTCTGTCGTCACCTTTTTTATGACTTCCAGGAGGAAGTTTAGTCTTAGGGGGGAGGATGTGAGGCCGATTATTTTCCTTCCTTAGTTTGATCATTTTACATTATAGTTGGTGACATTATTAGACTTTTAGAGACTATTGTTCCTTTATGTAGAGTTGATTATATCTCCTGATCCTGGTTTGACATTGATTAGACATGTGGTGATTTGATATAAATCATATTTTGATGCTATGATGAGATTAGACATGCGAGATATATTAGATGATGATTATTGATGTGAATTCTAGTTCATTATGTGGGTTCATTAATTGATGATGATTATGTGACATTAGATAGAAAATGCAGTTTAATCTTGAATTGTGTTGTAAAAAAATTAATGTTGTATGCAATGACATGAATTTAATTTCTGTTGCTTCGACTATGGTTATTCATGATATGATTGACACTTGATCTAGTTGTGCAGGATTATATTCCCAAGCCACGGGAAATTGGAGGTAGTGTTCACACATATGTTATTCCATGTGAAACTCATCCATTCCCAAGAGGGATGAGGATCACGTTTGATTCAGATGTTGTTTAAGTACTTGTTTGTTTTATTATTTTGGCCTAGTACCCCTTTGTTTAATTAATTTATATCATGTGTTGTAAATTTTTATTGTTTTACACCACTTGGTATTGTTTTCATTTTTGGGCTATTTAAAGTGAATTTATGACTCCCTAGGTGTACCTTAGTGTCCCAAAACTTACCCTGGGTAGTTACCCATGGGTCTAGGGTCAATTTTGACTAACTAAACCTTGGGGTAAATCACTTTTGGTCACTCTAAATTGAGGTTTAGTAAAAGTGACGAATTTTGAAATGGCTAAGGGTGGGAGATGAGTCATGCTTTGGAAAAGACTCATCTCCCTTCCCAAAGTTTGGGGATTCCTTCACCAAGAAGACTTGGGAGGTCTCCAAGACTCCCAAGTGTGTGGGATCTCCCTCCAAGACTCACACACGTGTGAGAGCATCTTGGAGGGAGTTGGCTCTCTTGGAGAATAAGAGGATACCATACGGCATCCCTTATCCACATGGAGGCTTGAAGGAAATTGCCACCTCACCACTTGGTCTTTCACACATGTGTGAGAGCACAAGTGGATAAGGTGAGGATTGAGATGGAATTGGAGGGTGACACTTGTCACCCTCACACTTCCTCTCCCTTGTAAGTGGCATAGGATGAGGAAGGAGAAGGTGACAAGTGTAACCTTCTCATTCCTCAAGGCCAAATTGGAAGGTCTATATTATTTCCTCTTGAAGAGGAGTGTGGGGTTCTTGCATTTTGGATATTTTCTTTCTATTCTTGGAGTTCTTTTTGGGGAGTTAGAGAAATTTGGAGATTGGAAGACTTGGAGAAGCTTGGAGCTCTTCACCAAACATGCTTCCATTTTTAAGACTTTTGAAGGTAAGCTCCATGGCTATGGCCATTTACCCCTCTATATTTTATTTTTGTTGTGGTTGTGGTTTTATGTTGGTTGCTGTTTTCATTTATTTTTGTGTGGGTTGGGAGTTTGGTGAGAGCACCTCTATTTGGAGGTAAGGCTCAACTTGTATGGGGTAGGGGAGAGTGAATCTCCTCGAGGTCACCTCCTTATTTTGTGCTACTTATAGCCTTGAGGGCTTTTATTTGGTGTTGAGAGCATTGTTTTGATGGCAAGATTGCCATGTTAGTTTTTGTTGAGTTATTTGGAGAGATGTGTTATGAGGTTGTGTGAGGCCTACTTTCTACACTACTGTTCATGAGACTATTTGCAGTGATTTTTATTATTATTTATATGTTGAGAGACTTTTGTTCTGGAATCTTGCTTATTAAACCAAATTGATTTTTAAGGAAATATTTGTGCAATGATAATTTAGATACTGTTTTGAAGAAAATGATGAATGATTATGGAAACTCAATATGATGCTATGGTTGAATGTTTAAGATGCATGTATTTAGTTTTGCTTTGGCTATGATATCTATATGTGATATTGACTTCGAGTTTGAGTGTGCAGATATTTCTAACAAAACCACTATTACAGGAGACCATCTCATACCTATGTTGTATCCCTTATGAGCCGATCTAGTTCAATGAGGAACTAAGATCAACCTCGTGCTTGGAAAATGTTGTAATATTGTAATGTGTTAATGTTGCATGAGGTCTGGGGAATAAGAGTTATCTTTTGATTTACTTTTATTATGATAAGTGTTGTAAGTAATGATGTTTTTAATCTTGTTTAAATTGTAATTCTTTTAGACCCTTTATTTTGTGTTTTATTTGACTCTGGGAGTCCTAACTAGGTTTAAAACAACCCTAGGTTATACCCTATGGGTCTAGGGACCTTTTTGACTAGGATAACCCTGGGTTAACTTCCATATGGTCATTTCAACTTCAGGGTGAAGTAAAGTGACGAATTTAGAAGCATGGGGGACATGGGATGAGTGGAATCCACACTCATGCCCACTTCCAAGTCATAGAACCACTCCATGATTCCCTAATAATGGAGTGATTGTCTCCATGTGCCTCCTCTTGGTGGGGTTTCCCTTAATGAGGGTGTTGTGTCACCCACTCTTTCTTTTATTTTAAGTTTACTTGTTTTATTTTATTCCTACATGTGAGCTTTAATGGGGAACCTATTGAGTGGGGGTACATTGTTTTATGACCACTAGGTTAATGGAGGAGTGGGGGGTTGAGTTGTTTATCCCCATTTGGGAAATTAGGAAAATAGAGGAATTAGTTTTAAAAGTAGGAGGAGAAAGAGAGTGAAGGGGTTGGATTATTGGGAGAAGAAGGGATTTTTGGAGAAGAAGGTGGAAGAGGAGCTCTACATCAACTCTCATTCCATAATTGGGCTTTGTAAGGTTGGTGATCCAATTCTACTCTCTATGTGAATGTTGCTTGAAATGTATGTTGTCTTTGGTTTTGATGAATGAGTTTGAATTTAGTCTTCTTTGAGTTTGTTTGTTAGTTTTGGGTTATTTGTTCTGGGTGTGGAAAGAGCTCTTTCCAATTGGAAGGAAATGCTCATCTAGTATAGGGAAGGGGAGGTGTGACCCTCCCCAGGTGTCATATGGTTCTTGTTATTTTCCATGCCTTGTGAGCATGTTGGATTCATTTATAGCCTAGAGGGCTTTTGGCCATGTGTGCCTATTGGGATATCCCTGGTGTTTGGGTTTATTGGAAGGCTTGAGGCCTTGTGGAGAAGTGTATATTGAAGGCTTGAGGCCTTATGGAGAAAGAAATACTTATTGGCTTGAGGCCTTGTGTTACCTTGTGGTATAATATGAAAAATAACACCTGGGGGTTAGAGTTGTCTACTTCCCTACCCTCTTGAACTTACCTAAGCTGGTTCATTGTAATGTGAGTCTACTATGGGGTTTTTGTGTATTTATTGCTTGGTTGTTGTACTCATTGTTGTGAAGTGTAGTCTTGTGTGTTTACCCTGGTATGAAGATGGTCTCCCTAGGTCGGGGGTGACCCTCTTGCGGGTCAATGGTAGGGAGGAGAGCTAGAGGTTTCTTGTGGTCTCCCTTATATTCTTGTAGGTAAACGTTGAAGCAATGTGAAAGTGATTGAAGATGTGTTACCTTGTTAAGGGATCTGTGTACTTTCCTATTGCATTAAGAGCTTGGTCTCTAGAGTATTCACTATGTAAAGATGTTGAGAGAACTTCTCTTTTGGAAATGATGTAAGAATTGTTATCATGGGAGAGGAGTGTTGATCCTCCCTTATTATGTCAACTGTTGTAATTATAATTGTTCTACACAATTGCATCATTTATGAGTTGGGGGTGTAAGTAAATAACTCCCTTAGTTTGCATGTGAGATGTGGAAGTTTTATAGTGAATGATCTTGATTATCCAATGTAAGTTGTGTAATTGTGAGTGGGTGAGATCAGTTGTTTTCAAGTTATCCTTTGTAATACTTGTGAGAAAGTGTATTTAAATGAATTTGGAAGTTGCATATCCACCTTGTAAAACAAATGGAAATTAAATCTGGAGTAAAGGTTGTAATAGAAATTAATTAAAAAAAAAAAACAAAAGTTATGTTTGCCTATGAAGGATTATTGAAAAGAAAAAAAAAGTCTATAGTTACGTATTTACTTCTGAATTTTACAAGTAGATGAAAAATGAAATTTACTTGATAATTTACAAATTGTTTGTTAAAATGCCCTTCCTTTGTTCATTTGATTAATTGTTATTTATAAAGTTAAAATGTTGAAATTAGTATGGAAGAAATTGTACTATGAGACAATGTGATTAAATAAATTTGTATGTACTTTTTAAAATATTCATTTATTTTAACTTAATTGAGAAAGTTTGTTATCTACATTTTCTATTTACTTTATTGAAGAAAATTTGAGAAAGTTGTGATAAAAATATATATATATATATATATTTATTCTCTTATTAAGTTTCTTATTAGTTCATTTTATATAAATTGGAGGAAATGAAAATATTGTTCATATGTGATTGTTTATATATATATATTTTAAATAGCTTTCAGCTGAGTATAACCGAGAAACTAAAATATATATATATATATATCATTATAATAATAATGAAACTTTGAATTAATGTGAAAATGCGAAATACAGAGGATCGTGGATTTTACACAGTGTAAGGGGCGCATCATATAAAGTGGTGGGGGGTTAAACCCCCACCGAATGTTTTGTACTGTGGATGTGGGGAGGGGCGGAGCCACACCCACACCCCACTATGTGGGATGTGGGTGGGGCTCCGCCCCTCCCTACATCCCCTTTCTTTGAGCGCCGCG
Source organism: Cunninghamia lanceolata (assembly GCA_027924645.1). Taxonomy (NCBI): domain Eukaryota; kingdom Viridiplantae; phylum Streptophyta; class Pinopsida; order Cupressales; family Cupressaceae; genus Cunninghamia; species Cunninghamia lanceolata. The sequence goes on along the minus strand of BSBN01000914.1, from coordinate 5,930,077 downwards.
GCCACTACTGTGGCTACCGTTCCCCCTTCCTGCTGCCTTCGACCTTGCCACTGTGGTTACCGTCTCCCCTCCATTCCGCCCTCGTCCCCACCACTGCGGCCATCACCCTTCCCATGGCTGCCTCCATCCGCCACCCTCCATTCCCTTAACCTGCAACCACAACACAAAAAAAAAACTCAAGAAGTTTAGGGTTTAAAACCCTCAATGCTATGAGTTAGTATTATAACAAAGGATTAAAATGTTAGTGGAATTTCCACTATACCACATACTAATTTTTATATATATAAATATATATATGTATATACATTTCTGTATATATATATATGTATGTTTATATATATACAATTGTAAGTGCATGAGCTTGCACTAATAAGGTATGGGATGGATGAATATATATATATATATATATATATATATATATATATATATATATATATATATATATATATATATATATATATATATATATATATATATATATATATATATATATATATATATATATATATATATATATATATATATATATATATATATATATATAGTTGGTTTATGTAATTAACTCATTAAAAATTTGTAAGTAGGAATTTCACTAGTATGGGGAGTATAGAAAAAAAAGTGAAAATTAATTTATATAAATATGCATATATAAAAGTGTTGAGTGCATATACATATATGTATATATATAATTCCTTTATTTATGTTAAATGTGAAGTTTTCTTTTTACAAATTGAGAAATTGATACATTGGTTAGTTTAATATAAATGATAAATTTTAATTTAGACATTCATTAATCTGTATAGATATATAAATGTGTTACAAGTTTAAATGTAGATGACAAATAAATATTTTATTTAAATATTTAAGCATAGAGTAAATGAGACAAATTAATGAAATAAATAGAAGTTTTATTTTAACTAGACAAAGGTAGGTTAGAATGGGGTAAGTAAGTCTGTAATTGGCATAGATCGAGAAAATTGAATAATTGTCAATTCCCCACTGGAGAAAACCTAAAGTGTTGCAAAATTAAACTGAAACCAAACATAGTAAACAAAATTGACATGCTCTTGTGAGAAGATTAATCCGTATCAACAATAATTAGACAACTTAAACATGCCTAAGAAGCACGCATGCACGTTGGAGGGAGGCTTTCAGAGTAGATAGGGAAATTTTTTTGATATGACGTATCATGATTACATGTCATGTGTGAACATAACATGCGTGTTTGCATGTTGTGAACGCATGTGAAATGTGGGCATGAGAGGTTGTTGCTTGAGGCCTTGAGACTTGGTGATTTTGAGATCATGGAGTGACCTCTTGAGTTGAGGGGTCCACTCCCCTACCCCCATCAAACTCATTTTCATGAGTTTAGTTTTGTGCAAACCCTTGGGAAATTTTATGTGTGTTTGGAAATTGCATTGTTGTGGAGTGTGTGTCAAATCGTGTGATTTCTACCTCCCCAGCTTGGGGGTGACCCACTTGCGGGTCTATGGTAGGGAGGAGCGCTTCCTTCGTGGCTAGGTTTCCCTTGTTTTATTTATTGTAGGTGCTTATTGGAGAAAATAAAGTTTTAGAAGTTCATTTTTACTTTATTTGCCTCATTTTTGATGGCTGTTGTGAGCCATGGCCTTAGAGGCCGTATTGTAATTCTTGGCAAAATTATTACTCTCCTTGTGGTTGCTGATATAGGAAGTTAGGTGAAACACCCTTAATGTTTGGAGATTTAATATTTGCACTCCTTATTATATTTTTTGGGTGTGAAAGGAAATTTAGAGGGGATATCTCTTTATTGTAAATCAGAAGTATGTTCTTTGTGATATGCTGTTGTGTTTTTTGTGTTATGCAAAGTTGCAAAAAAAAAAAAAGATTGTTGTGATGTAATTCAAAGAAAATAAATGTTTATGACTTGTTGATTTTCTTCCATCCAAGAAACTATATATGAGTTAGTTTGAATGTATATATGCAAAATAGAGCAGTAAACAAATAAAGTTGTTGGAAGGTATTTAGAAATTTAATAAATGTGTAGTATTAATATTTCTATCTTTCTTCTTTCAAAGGAGAAAAGAAACATGAGATCTGGAATTTATTTAGATTACTGTCAAAAGATATCATACTATTTTGCTCCATTATTTTGTTAAAAAAAATAGTACTGGTGCTTAACAGAAATTTAAACCAGGTTATTTTATTAAACATCTGTCCTGTTATTTTAAATTTGAAGATGGATGTATATATAAAAAGAATATATATACATACATCTTAAACATTTATTTCTAGTTTTATGAGTATTTTCTTCTCACTGTATTTTTTATACTCATAGTGTATATATACCACTGTATATATATATACACACACACACACACACTTTTTTTTAAGGGTAATAGCAAACTGTAAAAATGATATATACATATTTTTATGCAGTATAATATACAACTATTTTTAAAGCATTTAAATCTAGATTGTTTGACCGACCCTAGATTGTTTTGGGTTTGAGTTTAAGGAATGAAAAAAAAAAAGAAGTATGGGGGACATCGGCCATGGCCGCCGCCCACCATACTTCTCTTTTTTTTTGCTTACCAAGGGTGTGGGTGGGGGCTCAATCCCCTCCCCACATCCCTTTCCCTTCACATTAAACCATTAACTTTGGAGGCGATGCCTCCCCTCATCTCTACACTTTCTATGTATGCTAGACCACAGCCCGCGGCGGCAACAAAACGTTGCTTCACTGTCTTTTAATCTTTTTGACCTGCAAGTATATATATATATATATATATTTATATATTTATATATATATATTTATATATTTATATATATATATATATTTATCACACTGTGGGTCAAAACAAAATAAAAACACAGTCAGATCTGCAACTCCAGTGTGTTCATAATATGAATATATTTGTATACAAATGCATATATAAAAAAAAAGTATTTACACAAAATCTACGGGGTATATACAGTATAAAATTATACCTCTGTATCTTCCCTCCATGGCAGCCATGAGAGAATAAAGCTTGCAACCTGCACAACAAATCAAATAGAAACAATGGAGTAGAAAAGAAAACATGAGAAGAGAATGCCAAAAGAATAAGTTAGGGTTTCCATAAGGAAACAATAAACTATGTGATTAGGGCTTCCATTTGGGAGAATAATAAAATATGGAGATAAGGCTCACTTGGAGGTTGTGTAGGAAATTAGGAGTTTTTATTTTATTTACTCCATTATTTCTCCTTCCATGTGCACGGGAATCCAAGTTCCCTCCACTTTTGATTTTTAAGCCTTTTGAAATTATCTGACTTTTCTTGTGCTTCATTTTAGTTGTTTTAATTTTGGATTTTTGATTTTTAAATTCCTTTTGGAGACACAATTAGTGGAATGGGTTGTTTTCATTTTAAATGGGAAGCTTTATTCCTTGGAAGGGTAATTATTATTGGGGTTTTTGTTTATTTTAATTTCTAGTGTGTTTTTAATTAATGTGGTGGGAAACCTCCTTATGGAATTTAATTTTAGTTTGATCAATTTTATCCCAGAGGGGATATTTGTATCTATCCTCCTTTTAATTACTTTATTAATTTTAACTTGAGTTAATTAATAAATGTAATCATCGAGATTATATTTATTAATGGACTTAAGCACTAAATTTTAATTTGGTCATTTATTTTAATTTAATTTTTTTATGGTTTTGTTGAGTGTTCAAATTTATTTGACTTTGGAAATTTATTTAATTTTCCTTATGATTATTTATTTTACTTTTTACATTATTTCTAGGAGATTTTTCTTTTAAAATTTTTATTTCAATTATTGAAAACATGTTATGCTGTCAAATTTTTCTCAGATTTTAGGGTTTCATTTTTGTGGCATTTTTGTGACATCACTTAATCACTCCATCTTATCATGCGGCCATGCCATTGATTTTCATATTTTATTTATTCGATTTCATTTATGCATTGGAGTTAGGTTTTATTTTTGAATCTGATGAAATCACCCCTTCACTTAGGAAACTTAGGGTTCGGATTAAAACCGTCCTAACCTTGGTAATGGCGCACATTGTGACACATACCCCCTAGATGGATTTCATCACGTAGGGGATGGCATAAGAGGACGCACTTCCCTAAATTTGTATTACATGTTTACACCTCATGCATATTGCCACTGAGCACGCAGACGTGTGCAAGGGGGTTCCTTGAGACATGCGAAAAATCTTTTCGTATTTCATGTCATGACCACATGTCAAATGTGGACATGACACATGTGTTATGTGTCGTGACTGCATAGGAAATGTGGGCACGACAAGTAACCTGATCAAGAGCAAAAAAATGGAGGATGAAATTTCTGCACTTAAGTCCAAAATCCAAGATCTTGATAAAAAAATTCTCAGCCTCAATCTTCAACATTTAGCCATGAACAACTGACGGTAGCCAGAGTCTTCTTCAGACATTGGGTTTTCTTCTTCCAACAATTTTTGTGGGTCGAAGCTTGATTTTCCTCGATTCAATAGTGCAGATCCGACTAGATGGATATATCGGGAAGAACAATATTTTAATCTGGATAATACTTTTGATGTCAACAAAGTCCTATTTACATCCTTTAACCTGGAACATGAAGCCCTTCAATGGTTCTATTGGTATCTCAAGGCTCATGACAAGCCACAATGGACTGATTTTTGCAAACTCATTTTACAACAGTTTGGCCCTAGTGCTTCTGATCACTTCACTGGAGCACTCATTAAACTTCACCAAATAGGTATTGTGAGAGAATATTAGACATAATTTGAAAAACTGGCCAATCATATGGAGGGATTTCTGATGAATTTTTTAGTTGTTTTGTCAACGGTCTAAAGGATGCAATTTGATCTGAGGTTAAAATGTTTCATTTGAGCACAATTATGGAATCCCTAGGGTTGGCTAAGTTGGCAGAGGACAAGATCATAGATCAGCAATGCTCCAAATCCAATTTTGTTCCATTCAGAAATATAGCTCCCTAAAGATCTCAAACAATGCCAACTCTTAGAACAACTCCTATCAAGCATTTGACTGAAGCAGAGATGCGAGCATGTAGAGAAAAAGGACTTTGTTATAATTGTGATGAGAAATTCACTTAGGGACATCAATGTGCTAAGAAAAATATCTATGTATTAGATGTGGACTCTCCACCTGAAACTAAAGTTTGGGTAGATCCTTAGGATACAACTTATGATCAGGAAGAAGCTCAGTAACCATTTGTTGAACCTGCTTCTCAGGAAGACCACCCAAAGATCTCTCTCCATGCCTTAGCAGGAGTCACCACCCCAAAAACTATGCAGGTCAAGGGTTACTTCAAGAAGCTCCCTCTTACAATACTCATTGATTCTGGTAGCACTCATAACTTCATTGACCCTTAGATCACCAAACGGGCTAATTATTTTATCCATCCTTGCTCTAACTTTGAATTCATGATTGCCAATAGGGTACATTACCTTGCAAAGGGAAGTGTCGCAGTGTGCATATCTCTATTGGGGATTATAACCTGCACTCTAACATGCTTGCTTTTGGTGAGGGTACTTTCAATAATGTATTATGTGTACCTTCTATTGAAGGCACAAGACAACTAAGAGGGGGGATGAATAAGTTATATCAAAAAATTCAAACCCTCATAAACATAAACACATCCACATAAATTCACTTAAACCCTTAATCTGTTATGAAGATTAAACATGAAAAGTAGATAACATAAACTTAAACATATCACCACCATGCACAAGAGAACACCATATTTTTATGTGAAAAACCTTAAAAGGGAAAAACCATGGTGAGGATTAGCTCACAATATAATGTAGTAGCAATACTGAATTACAAGAGGCTCACTACCCAGGGCTCACTACCCTAAAGAAAGAAAGGCTCACTACCGGTGGACTCATTATCCAAGTGGACTCACAGCCCACTGAGAAAGAAAGAATAAAGAAGAGAAGGCTCACTGCTAAGAACTATATAATTGCATCTACCATATGCATGGGTTCAGTTCCAATGAAGCACAACAAACATCACCTTCACAACCATCTTGAAAAGAGTAGATGCCTTCTACTCACTGCATTGTGTAGCCTAACACATGAAAGTCCATACTACCTTGATTCAAAATTCACATCACATACCCCACATTCCACTCACTTCACCCTCACACGTATGAACCCCTAACACTTATTTATACCATCATCAACATTGAAATCAATATTCAAGGTTGACAACATAATCTTCAATCCTTGAAACATTCTCCAAGGTTAGCAAGCACACAATATTGGAATTAGGTCTGGACCTAAACATTCCACAACACAAAGGAATGAAGGAAAACCACTTTACACCTTATCTCAGACCTAAATCCCTCCAGGAACGCTACACAATACTCTCATAAATATTAAATTAACTCCTTAATCAACACAATCATCCAAGGTCGGCCAAACAAGGTAAACATAAGAAATTCTTGATCACACACTTCCACAATCTTAACCATACCTTGTAGACTTTATACAATGCTTTAATACAATCTAGAAACATCCAAAAACAACATGAAATCACCTGGGACCTAAAAAATCTAGCTACAACAAATCTCACTTGAAGACAATTCACAGACTGCTCACAACCAACACTACCAAGCTCTGCTACTCAAGAAAACTACTTTTTGGAGCACCAAATCACAAGTCCTTTGGATAGAACATAGGTATGGACTTTATAAACAATCATCTATAACTGCAAGACCAAAAACCAAACTGTGGAGAGATGCGGAGCAAAATATTCTCTCCCAGTCCCACTACAAACATTGCCAGACATAGTCTTAAAACTAGTGAACATAACTCTCAAACCGCAATGTTACAGAGCACCAAAATTTGGATTTAACAACTTCTATCCTTCCACTAAAACATCTCCAAACCACACCGTCCAATCTTTAACATAGAAGTAATGCAGAGAAAAAACTCAGACAGTACCCTATAAGCCAGAATAGCTCTTCACAACACTGTCTTCAGTATAAATCAAATTTTCTCAAAATCACTTGGAAATCTAGCAACATGAACAATATGCTAGCATCATAAACACCTCTACAAGGCATTCAAATCATAGAAACTTAATTAAACAACAATAACAACATTAGAAGATACAGTTGACACCAATGACAACACAAGCATGTTGACACCAATGACAACACAAACATGTTGACATCAATGACAACACCGATTAGCACATACTTGTAAAAATCTCCCCCTTTGTCATTGATGGCAACATATGATGTAAAAAACCATCAAGAGATATATCTTCACTAATCACTTTACAATATCACTCTGCCCCTTTCATTTGCACATCTTTCTTTTTCTATTTTTCACATGAAATCTCTCCCCCTTTAACATCAATGGCAAAGGGTAACACAACTCTTTATGATTCTGTACATACTTGCATTCCTCACTAGTGCTCTATTCCAACTTTTCTTTCACTACTCAGAATACTCCCCCTATTTGTAATAGTCCTTATCACTAGGTTCTCCCCCTAAGAGGTGCCCTCCAACACCTGTCCAGAAAAGAATGAATCTTTAAGCACACTAGATTGATGCATCTCCTTATGCACATGTAGTTCAAGGAAGGAGGGGCAATAATCCCCAACTTCTCTTAGAGATACTCAAATGTATCCTTAGGAAGAGCCTTAGTAAATATGTCAGTAATCCGATCCTTTGTAGGCACATACTTAAGCTTCACTTCATTTTCTGCAACCTTCTCTCTCATAAAGTGATACCTAATTGAAATATGCTTTCTCCTTGAATGCATCAATGGATTCTTTGAAATATTAATAGTACTCATATTATCACAAAGAATAGAAATTGGCTCATCATACACAACTTTGATATCCTTCAAGGTTTGCTTCATCCACAACACATGTGTGTAACATGATGCAACAACAATATACTCTACCTCTACAGTAGATAAAGATATTGAATCCTATTTCTTAATTAGCTAAGACACCAGTTTGTCTCCAAGAAAGAATGCACCACCACTTGTACTTTTCCTATCATCTACGCATTTGACCCAATCTGTATCTATGAAGGCACTTAGGGTAAAGTCATTATTCTTAGGATACCACAAACCATAATCTGGAGTGCCTTTCAAATATCTGAATATCCTCTTTACTGCCATGACATGTGACTCTCTAGGATCTTGAAATCTTGCCACAAGACAGACAACATGCATAATATCCAATCTGGTAGTAGTTAGATATAACAGTCCTCCAATCATTGATCTATATATGCTCTATTTAGCCTTAGGGGATTCATCATTCTTGCTTAGCTTACAACCAGTTGTCATGGGAGTACAAACTAGTTTAGAATCTTTCATTCTAAATTTCTTCAATAATTCCTTGACATAATTTGATTATGAAATGAAAATGCCCTTATCTGTCTAATTGATTTGCAACCCAAGGAAGAAGTTCATCTCTCCACACATTGACATCTCAAATTCTTTTTACATCTCATCTGCAAAGTCCTTACACATACCCTCACTTCCACTGAAGATTATGTCATCCACATAGACCTCAACAATTAGGAGTTCATCTTTACTTACCTTGATGCATAAATTATTGTCTATAGACCCTTTATTTAATCCCTACTACAACAAATACCTGTCTAACCTTGCATACCAAGCTCTTGGAGCTTGCTTCAGTCCATACAATGCCTTTTTCAATCTGCATACCATATCAGGATTGTCTGATAACTGAAATCCATCCGGTTTCTCAATGTAAACGTCCTCTTCCAATTCACCATTCTAAAAAGTAGACTTTACATCCATCTAATATACTTTGAAATTCTTATGTGCTGCAAAAGCTAGAAACAATCTAATAGCCTCCATTCTTGCCACTGGAGCAAAAGTTTCCTCATAGTCGATCCCTTCCACTTGTGAATAACCCTTAGACACAAGCCTTGCCTTGTTTCTTACCACTTCTCCATCTCTATTCATTTTTTTCTGGAATACCCACTTAGTTCTAATCACATTCTTGTTCTTTGGTCTTGGGACAAGTTCCCAAGTTTGGTTCTTTTCAACCTGCATCAGTTCCTCTTCCATAGCCTTGATCCAATATTCATCCTTGCATGCCTCAACCACTATTTTAGGTTCAACTTTAGAAATCAGACATAGATTTGCCTATTCTTTAGTAGCTCTTTTTCTTGTCAAAACACCTTTGCTCTTATCACCAATGATCTCATCTTCAGAGTGATGTTTCTATACATACCTGGGAGTTTTAGGGAGTCTTTTCAGAGATTCCTATTCTTCAACTTGTACTTCTCTTTCCAGAGCTTCTTATTCTTCAATCTGTACTACTTTTTCAAGGGCTTCAATCTATACTTCCTTTTCTTTGGTTTTCCCTTTTTCTCCATAAGAAGACTCATCTGATTCATATCCACTGATCTTTGAATTTCTCTATATATCTTCATCAACTTTGACATTAGCACTTTCAACAATTTTTCTTAGCCTCTTGTTATAGCACCAGTAAGCTTTGCTTTTGTTAGAGTATCTAAGGAAAATACCTTCATCAGACCTTGCATCAAACTTTCGTAGTTCTTCATCTCTTCTGATATAACATTTGCTTCCAAAAATGTTGAAATATTTAATAGTGGGAATCCATCCATACCATAGTTCATAGGGAGTCTTTGTGTCTTTTTCTTTTACTTGTACTCTATTCTGTATGTAGACGATAGTATGAATTGCTTCTCTCCAGTATGCTTCTGGTAAGTTTTCTTCTTTCATCATTGTCCTTGCAAATTCTTGAACAATCCTATTCTTCCTTTCAACTACTCCATTTTGTTGAGGAGTTCTAGGAGTAGATAAATGCCTTTTTATCCCATGATTCTCACAAAACATGTTAAACTCATTAGAAGTAAATTCACCACCTCTATTAGACCTCAAGCATTTGATTTTCATATCCAATTCATTCTCAACCATTTCTTTAAAAGCTTTAAACTTATCTATGGATTCTGATATTTCCTTAAGAAAAGTGACCCAAGTCATTCTAGTGCAATCATCAATAAATAACATGAAATACCTGTCACCTTAAATTTTTTTTACTCTGGTAGGACCACACAGATCTGTATGCAGTAATTCCAACAATTTGGTAGATGAATGATCCTTGCTTTTGAAGTTACTTCTTGTTTTCTTTCCAAACTAACATTCCCTATAGATTGCATTGAATGGTTTTGTGATCTTTGGTAGATCTCTCACAACTTGAACTAAACTTATCCTTACCTAGCTATCAAAATTGATGTGGCACAATCTCCTATGCCATAACCAACTCTCACTGATTTGAGTCATGAAGCAATGTTCAACTTCACCTTTGAGATGATAAACATTTCCACCAGTCCTCTTTCTAGCAACAATCAATTTTCTAGAGCTTTGTTTGATCTCACACCCATCATCTTGAAACAAAAGATTGTAACCCTTGCTACACATTTGTCCAACACTTAGAAGATTATGCTTTAAACCTTTGATAGAAAGAACATCATCAGTGTTATGTTTTCCATCAAAACTGATTAAACCTTTTCCATAGATCTTAGCACCATTTTCATCTCCAAACCTAACAATTCCACCATCATATTTTTCAAGTTTAACAAACTTACTCTTATCACCTATCATATGATTTGAGCATCCACTATCAATTACCCAATCATCCTTTTCACTCCTATCTTGAAATGCAAAGGTTATAGTGCTTTTAGGGTTATAGCTTGTTTCTAGATACTTTTCCTTCACATAGCATCTAGAGTTAGTAGAAGTAGTTTCATCTCTTATGGCTATGAATAAGCATTCACTATCATTATCATCTTCAAAGTTAGTTTCATCATCAGATATGTTTACATCTTCTTTAACATAGTAACTTTTCTTAATCATCTTACCTCTGTTTTCCCTATTCTTGATTCTCTGTGCTCTATTTGGACATCTTGAAGCATAATGACCCATCTTTTCACAAATTAAACATTTAAAAGGAAACTTACCACTAAACTTTCCAGTGACCTTTTTCATCCTTCTCACAAAGTTAGATTATATTTCATCAAAGTCATTTGGATCTAATTCCACAATCTTTTCTTTCTCTGATTTGCTAGCCTTAAAAGAAGTTTCAATCAGATTTGTAGTCCCACTAGTAGTTCTAACTCTCTAATTTCAAAAGTAGTTAAGGTGCCAGCAACTAATCTTTGGTAAACTGATTCAAGTTTTGTAATACTTCGATAGCAGAAACCTTATGACTATAAGCCTTAGGAAGAGATCTGAGTACCTTTAATATCACTTCCTAATCATCCAGTGTTCCACCAAGTCCTTTTATGCCATTGATAACTTCATCTACTTTCTGCAAATAGCTTGTAAGGTTTTCATCCTCAAACATCTTCATGGTTTCAAATGCGAGCTTCAAGTTCTACATTTTAGCTTGCTTGAACTTATCATCTCCTTCATAAACACTTTTCAACTTTTTCCAAATAGCATTAGCAGTTTTCAAATCCACAACTTTCACTAGTTCATGATTAGTAAGACCACTTAAAATAACATGTCTTGCCTTACCATCAATTTCATGGCCTTGACCTAATTAGTAGTAGTTGGATCACCCATATAGTGTAATTTGACTCAATAGATTTGTAAATCTCATAACCAAGCGAAATTTGAAAAGCTTCCATCCTTACCTTCCAAAGTACATAGTCTGATCCATCAAACAATGGAACATCCTTATTGTGCGCCATCCCGGATCTACCTCAAGCTGTTAAGCTTTCTTCCAAGGAACCTCTCTCTAATACCAATTGTTGAAGGCACAAGACAACTTAGAGGGGGGGATGAATCAGTTGTATCAAAAACTTCAAACCCTCACAAACATAAACACATTCACATCAATTCACTTAAACCCTTAATCTGTTATGAAGATTAAACATGAAAAGAAGATAACAGAAACTTGAACATATCAACACCATGCACAAGAGAACACCAGATTTTTATGTGGAAAACCCTAAAATGGAAAAACCACGGTGAGGATTAGCTCACAATATAATGTAGTAGCAATACCAAATTACAAGAGGCTCACTGCTAAGGGGCTCACTGCCCTAAAAAAAGAAAGGTTCACTGTCAGTAGACTCACTGTCCAAGCGGACTCACTGCCCACTGAGAAAGAAAGAAGAAAGAAGAGAAGGCTCACTACCAAGAACTAATATAATTACATCTACCATATGCATGGGTTCAATTCCAATAAAGAACAACAAATATCACCTTCACAGCCATCCTAAAAATAGTAGACATCTTCTTCTCACTACGTTGTTTAGCTTAACACATGAAAGTCCTTACTTCCCTGATTCAAATTCACATCACATACCCCACATTCCACTCGCTTCACCCCCACATACAAACCGTTGACACTTATTTATACCATCATCAACCTTGAAATCAATCTTCAAGGTCGACAACATAATCTTCAATCCTTGAAACATTCTCCAAGGTTGACAAGCACACAATATTTGAATTAGGTCTGGACCTAAACATTCCACGACACAAAGGAATGAAGGAAAACCACTTTACACCTTAGCTCAGACCTAAATCCCTCTAGGCACACTATGTAACACTCTCATAAACATTAAATTAACTCCTTAATCAATGCAATCATCCAAGGTTGGCCAAATAGGGTAAACATAAGAAATTCTTCATCACACGCTTCCACGATCTTATCCATAACCTGTGGACCTTATACAATGCTTTAAAACAATTTAGAATCATCCACAAATAACATGAAATCAGCTGGGACCCAACAAATCTAGCTACAACAAATCGCACTTGAAGACAGTTCACATACTGCTCACAACCAACACTGCCAAGCTCTGCTACTCAAGAAAACTATTTTTCGGAGCACCAAATCACAAGTCCTTTGGAGAGAACATAGGTATGGACTTTATAAATAATCATCTAGAACTAAAGACCAAAAACCAAACCATGGAGAGATGTAGAGCAAAATACTCTCTCCTAGTCCAACTGCAAACACTACCAAGCACATTCTTCAAGCCGATGAACATAACTCTCAAACCGCAACATTCTGGAGAACCAAATTTTGGATTTAACAACTTCTATCCCTCCAATGAAACATATCCAAACCAAACCCTCTGATATTTAAGATAGAAGAAATGCAGAGAAAAAACTCAGATAGTACATTGTAAGCCAAAATACCTCTTCATAACACTGTCTTTAGTCTAAATCAGATTTTCTCAAAAGCACTTGGCAATCCAGCAACAGGAACAATATGCTAACATCATCAACACCTCTAAAAGGCATTTAGATCATAGCAACTCAATCAAACAACAACACCAACATCAAAAGCTACAGTTGACACCAAAGAACACAAACATGTTGACATCAATGACAACACTGATTAGCACATACTTGCAACACTTTCCTTGTCAACCAATCTCCTTTCTATCTACCAGATTGCTCATTATGGTGTAGGGAAGATAGTTGAGTTCAGTCCTGATTCAATGATCATAAGAGACTTGGAAAGTAGAGATATCATTGTTGTTGGGATGGTTTATCATGCATCTCACTTGTATACATTCTCCCATTTTTCTTCTTCTAATGTTGTAGATCCATTGATTGATATTCACACTCATACATCAAGTGCGAATATCATTTCTAAGGAAAAGTTTGATCACTTGAACCTTGGTGCTCTTTCATCCACATCGGTTCATGAGACCAGTGTTGAGATTCCATCTCCTCAACCTCTTGCTTCTTCAGAGATCGACATCAACATGGTTTCTTCTACTTTAGTTGAGTAGGATCATTCAGGTCTTTCAGACATAGCTTTGTGGGATACTTTCTTGGCATGTATATTAGACTTGTTTTGTGAGTCTCATATTGCAGATTTGGAGGACACACTTGAGGGGATATCTCGCATCTTTGATGATAGTTACAACAAAACTATTATCCCATCTACTTCATCTTTGGAGATTGTTCTTCATAAGTCTACCCAAGATTTTGGATTGGTCACACCTCATTAAATAGTACCATCCTTTTATTATGATATGTGGACACTTGAGAAGGTCTCAAAGACACCAATCATGAGACTTCTTCCCTCATATCTCTTCTTAGAGATGGAGTTTCTTCTACATAAGCCTTTGGATTGGTTTCTTCCTAAGGGGATAAATGTTGTTTGTAGGTACATGACACTTTCTAGCATTCCTCTTCATGCATTCACCATCGACACATGAGCTATTTCATTATGGAGGGACTTATAGTCTTAGTCTTGATCTCCTATGGGGGTCTTTGATTATATGTATGTGATAGAAGTAGTCCTTGGGAGATCATGTTGAGTTCTCCTACTATCACTTCTTCTTTCACTTTCTTGCATTCTCACTTTTGGAGAGGAGTTTTGTCCCATGAGGTTTTCTCCTTCTCTCCACTTGAGAATTGTTTGTACATGGGTACCTAACATGGCCTAGTAGTCGGGACTCATCATCATACATCATTGCATCTTTTCTTTAGTCAGCTACTCCCTAAGTTGCACTTAAGGGGGGGTGTTGGTGTAAACAGGGCTATTACCTATCTGGTTTACCCTTGTGTAAATAATTCATATTATTTAACTATTTATTAGTTAAATAATATTCACACATCACACATAATTCACATGTTAAGTTGACTTAGTGAGTCTACTAGATGTTTCTAGTTGTTGCTAGTTGTCTTATAGTTGTTTTATCCTATAGTTGTCACATATCATAGGACTATGACACTTGTCATATGCCTAGAACATCTTAGCTCTCATCCTTGTCTTTATAAGCAAGGCATATCATGTACATTACAACAACATAATCAATCTTTTGAATTCATTGATATTGATCTCTCTTGTGCTTTCATGAATTGCTAGATCTTGGGTGGCTCCAATCATAGCCAAATCTAATAGTATGTTACCTCCCATGTTCCATCTTCTTTATGTCACTATCACTCTTTGAATTTTCCTCTTCTTGACATTTTAGGGGCAATGTGAGGTAATAACATAGATCTTACCGATCTCATGTTGACCCTAATGTTGTTTGAGAATGCTTGATTTATTAACAAAATCACTGATGTTCTCATTTGTCTTGCAGACCCTAAGTTTTTGAGGATGAGGATCTAGGGTTTGGTTTCCCATACCAACTTACCAAACCTTAAAAAGGAGGTTTATAATTGCTCTATCAGTCTTGGGAGCAGCATTGGTTGTTCATGCATCATATTGATAAGGGTTCCTTCAAAGACTATTTCAACATGTTTTATTATGGTTTCATTCATGGAAACCAAAGTTGTAAATTATGCATTAACTTATCTTTGCATCATGAAATCATAGAGGAATCTTATTGAATTGGATTTGTCATATCCTATGAGGATATTATGACCATAATATATCATGTTACTATGATTTTTAATGAAAAGGGTTCCATCTTACAAACCCTCATGTGTTTCTTCACATTTGGTGCTAAGAAATGATTACCATTTCATGTTAAGTTTTGATTCTTTTTAGTTTATATATGTCAAGATTTAGCAACATTATCTTTGAAGGAATGAAGAGATGTAGAACATTATCCTAGTAGAAATATTTGTGAAATTTGCCTTGCTTTCCTATTTTGGGATATTAAGAGGCCACCATGGTTGTCCCAACCCTTCATGATTGTGTTGTCATATTAAGAGGCTACCATAATCCATTTAGGAGCATTGTTTTATGTTATAAATTTAGGTTGTGGTCTTAGTAGGGTATCAAATTAGCATCATTCATGACTACCATCTTCTAAGGGGCCACTGTCAACATTCACATGATGATCATTTTGAATTTGAAGAAAGAGGATCTGTCACAATCCATACAATAGTCCTGTACTTCTATTTCATGTCACGCCATAGGACCATTGTGTTATACACCTTGCATAATATTGATATATTTTATTTATGTAAAATAAACATTTATTTGTAGTGAATCTTAATTGATGTGTTTAGCCACATTAAATATTTATTTGGGTGCCACTTGTAAGAGTTGTATGTAACATTGGGTTAGTTATTTTATGTGTGGGAGACATAAAACAATTAATTGGGAAATTATTTAATAGTTGGCATAAAGTGAAAAGTTAGTTGCAAATATTAAATGAGGGGTCAATGGTTTTGTGTATCCATGGTTTTAGAACACATGGTTTTCCCTATACTACATCTTGTATTTGTGTGACATTGATTCTATAAAAGAAAGCACATGGTTAGTAGTTGGGGTTGGTTGGTTGAGTTGGGTTGTAATTGTACTGGGTTTCTCTTGTGAATACATTTAGTGAAGCATGGCATGGGATGTGTGGTTAAATGCTTGGACACATGGAGGATGCATCAGAGGAGCTTGATGTTTCAGCAGTGTCCATGAGACTTTGTAAGCGTATTGTAATGCTTCATTACTGAATAATACATTGATTGTGCATACTTTTGGAGGCAGGGTTTTTCCCTCTTGAGGGTTTTCCTAGGATATATCTTGTGTTATCTTAGGGATTGTCTATTTGATCTTTGCATTATGGAATTGTTGTGTTATGGAGTAAAATGTGTACACTAGCATTTTACACCTAGTTTAGCACCTTGGTGGACCTAAAATAATTAATTCTTAATCCTGATGCATAAAACCTAAAAGATAACTTTAGGACTAGCCTAAACACACTTAATTAAGACTATTCCAGAGTTTTTGTGGGTAAAGGAAAGGGCACCCAGTGTCCTAGTCCCTCCTTTAGCCTGGGGCTAATTTAAGGTAATGCCGGCTTAATACATCTCTAATGCTTCCTCATGTCAACCTTATTTGGTTTAATTCCCTGAGAATCAAGGGCAATGCATATATAAGAAAGTTATTTTATTCATTTGAACATCTCTAAGGATTCTAGTTCTCTCTCTCTCTCTCATGCTCTCTTTTCTTCTCTACATGATCTTGGAAGCTCTCTATGGTGGATTATTGTTGTTGCACTAACTTCTTGCAAGTCTTGTGAAGATCTATCTACTTCTTTGGAGCTACACCAACTTATTGAGTCAAGCTATGATGCCACATCAAGAAAGATAGGGTTTCCATGCTCATGGTGACTCCTTTCCTTCATGCTTTATTACAACATTCCATTCTACTTCAGATTTTCCTCTACCCTCCTAGGGAACACATTCTTTGAACTCTTACCATTGCTATTGTGGAGATGGGAACACCATTCACAGAGCTTGAATTAGGAAAGATCCTAAATAGCCTCCAAATCATTTCCCTTCTTTTTTGTGTGCAGGTTGTATCTAGAGAAATCTAAAAATAACAAGTGATAGGAAGCAGGAAGACAAGAAGGCATATAAGTTGCAAGTATGTGTAGTTGGTGTTGTCATTGATGTCAACAAGCTTGTGTTGTCATTGGTGTCAAATGTATGAGTAAGAGATATTGTAAGAGTATGAGAAATTGGTGTTGAGTGGATGCTGTCACTGATGATGGGGAAGTGCTGAAGATGTTGATGATATGTTTTTGGTGCTTGGTTTCCAAGTGCTTTTGAGAAAATTTGGATAAAATAAGAAAATAATGTGTTGTAGTGATATTCTGTGTTGCAGAGTAGTGTTCTGGTTTTGCTCCGCATTTCTTTTATATTGAAGATTTGTTTATATAGTTTGGACATGTTGATTAGAAGTGTTCAGAGGTGCTACATTTAGAATTTGGCATTCTAGATTGATGTGCAGAGGAAGATGTGTTCACTAGTGTGTGAACTGTGATTTGCAAAGGTGTCTGGGAGAAAAGTTTTTGCTCCGCATTTTTTGTAGAGTGGTTTTAGGTCTTGCAGCTTTGGAAGTGTATTTATAAGGTTCATATCTATCTTTAGTCGAAGTTGTTCATGGCTTGGTGCTCCACAAGTTGATTTCTTGAGTTACATTGCATGACAGAGATGTTTGACTATGCTAGGTAAACATGATAAGTTTGTTCGATAGGTGAAAGTTGTTGTGGAGGAATTTTTTGGATTTCAAGGTGTTTGTGGAATATTTTAGATCATGCTCAAGCATGGTATGTGGTCTATGAATCATCTTTGGTTTTGAGGAAGTGTGCAGTTAATCACTTATGGTGTTAACATAGGTTTGGTCGACCTTGGGTGTTTACACTAATTACGGAGTTACTTCGATGGTTGTGGGAGTGTGGTGTAATGTGTATGAGTGAATTTAGGTCCAAGCTAAGGTGTGTTATGGTATGCCTTCATTCCTTTCCACTGTGGGAATGTTTTGGTGCCAACCTAATTTGAATTTGCATGATTAAGGTGCTTTGCTGACCATGCAGAATGTTCTTAAGATTGAAGATGGTTTAAATAAGTGTTAAGTTGTTGAAGGATGGTAATGTAGAGGAGAATAGTGTGTGAGATGCGAATTACAAAGTTATAGAGTGCAAATTTGTGTAGTACAATGCGAGCTTTCATGTGTTAGATTATTGGATGCAGTGAACAGAAGGTGTCTACAATTCCTCAGTGAGATTGTAGAGGTGTTGTGGTGGACTTCTCTGTTGCATTGAGATAGTTTTCTCGTTGTAACAATCTTCTCTATCTTCTTTTTCTGGAAGTGAGCCTTTCTTTCTTTTAGGCAGTGAGCCCTCTGGTAGTGACCCTTCCGGTAGTGAGCCCTATTATATTTTGGTGTTGATATTACTTTATATTGTGAGCTAATCATCACCGTGGCTTTTCCCTTCTTGGATTTTCCATGTAAATTTGGTGTTCTCTTGTGTATGATGTTGATTTGATTCAATTTCTGTTATTTGCTTTCATGCTTAATCATCTTAACGGTCTAAGGGATTAATTAAATTAATGATCTATTTAATCATTAATTTGGTAGTATATTTAGTCATTGATTGATGTTAATTGGTCATTTATTTAGTCATGGTAGTCATTTATTTAGTCATTGTAATCATTAATTGTTGTCAATTGTTAGTATATTTAGTCATTTTTATTCAATGATTTCCATCCATTGGTAGTATATTTAGTCATTTGTATTAACTGATTTCCATCCATTGGTAGTATATTTAGTCTTTTTAATCATTATTTTGCCATCAACTGGTCATATATTTAGTCATATTTATTCACTAATTTCTGTCAATTGGTAGTATATTTAGTCAATTTAATTATTAATTGACGTCAATTAAATTATTAATTGACGTCAATTAGTAGTATATTTAGTCATTTTAATTGAGTGATTTCCATTAATTGGTAGTAAATTTAGTCATTTTAATTTTTAATTGCCATCATTTGGTAGTTTTTTTAATTGACAATAGTACATAATCTGAAATCTATATTTTTTCTTGAAAATTCCTTTGAAATAGAGTGTTACAATGTTTTATTTTCAGTCTCAAGACTGAAAATCTGAGTTACAATACATAGTAAAAATAGAAAGAAACCTTTTTAAGTTTACAATGTTGTTTCAAAAAGTGAGAGAAGTAAGGAAAAATGAAAGTAAACTCTCCTTTTGACTATCCTACACTAGAGGAAAAGTAGGACAACATCCAATTTGTAAATTAAATGACCCCTTTATGAGTTACTGAATCTCCCTTGAACCTTGGGCACTTGAAACTCTCTTCAAACTGCCTTCATCATGTTTAAATAACTGAAATCTCCCTAGTGGTATTGAAGGAAGGAGATGTTGACCCTTTCAAATGACTTTTGTCTCATATTTCTGCCATAAGACTCCTATATCTACTCTTTGACCTTATGACGATTGTTGACGGCTTCCTTGAACTTGGGTGCTTGAAAACTGTTTCAACTACTTTAACTCCTTAAAAAGCTCCAGCAAGGCATTGGTGAGAGATAATGCTACCCTTTTCAACCACCTTTTGTCTTATTTGCTACTAGAAAGGCTCCTATATGCCTGTCAACTATTAAAACTAATCTTAACTTCTGTCCAGGTCATCAACTGCCCTCTACATGCTTGCAACTGTCTATAGCTCCTTGTTACTACCATGCTTGTCCTCTCCCTACTTTTAGGTCATGTGGCAAATGACTTAAAGATGATTATATCCCTTAAGACAGCATTGGAGAACATTCAGTCTTTCAAATTTGACACATGCTATATATTTTCAGGATGCTCTTTATCTACCACTTGAACACTATGCGGGGACATTTGGACTATGCATTTGTTATCCTTTTTCACCATTGTCAGCTGTTATAATAATTTTGTGACCATGTTAATTGCCTTATCTATTGTTTATTGTGATCAAGTCATGACAATGAGCCACAACCTTGCCCTTCCTTATTTTCACAAGATTGTCTTGATCCCTTTGAGCACTGTCTTCATGGATAAACTTGGCATTACCTTGTGACTGGATGCATTGTGCATAAGTGATTGCCTTTTATGCTATTACTTATAGTAGAACTACTTGGGCATTGTCCATATTCTATCTTAGCTCCTATAGCCATGGAATAGTTATCTTGCAATGTCCTTTTAAACTTCTGCTCTTCAATTGTAGACTGTCATACAAACTTATAGTCTAACCATATTGTCATACCCTTACTATCTACATAGACCCACTGAGGATTTATATCCTTACATTGGATTCTTATTGAGCAATGCATACATCTATGTGTAGATGAACCTATCACCCTTCTTGATAATGAATGACTGTTCACAACGATTTCAACTCTTATTAACTACCTTTGTATTATAGTGATTCAATGTTGACCGTAACATGATCCATGGTGTCTCAACATGACAATCCTTGTGATACCATAGCCATGGTTGCTGGTCTTTTCCTATGACTGCCCTTGTATTAAGTCACTTTGTTGTCTTTGGAATGAAATGAACATTTGCTTAGCCTGAGGACTTGACTGTCATTTCCAGTTCCTTCTAAAGATCTGTCTTTGTATTATACACTGCACCTCATCCTACATGGCTACTACATTTAGATCTACCCCACAGTCTTTATGATCTATGCACAATAACCCCAAATTTGTCTTTTAAATAGTGTTTTAAGGATGAAAAATCTATGGTTATATCACCTATGAGGGCTATTGCTATTCTGACAAGGGTACTGACTTAATCAATCAAAAATGAAAGTCTTGGGAAGATATTTCACCTATTGATTCATTGCCAATGAGAAAATCTCCCATATCAAACTGAAAGAAATAGTAAGAATAAGTTAGAAAAGTTGGATAGTTCTATAACCATCTCACCCACCCTTAGTCATAGTGAATAACAACAACATGCATATAAAAACACTTCTTAAAACAGAGCATGGAAACTCAAGTTCATTCTATAATCTACCTGCCAGTAACCTTGTTCTGTAACAGGCACAAATGTATGTTTACCCTTGAAGCGTTTACTGTTGACACCTCCAAATACTATCTCTCCTTCTTCTTCTTCATCTGCATTCTTGTTCTTCCAAAAAGAGGAGCAATTCTTGGAGAAGGCTTTGGTTTACCATGTTGTACCTATTGAGAAGAGGAGAATATTTAAATTGAATGTGAGAAAGAGAATAATATTTGAGCTAAAATTAAGTGTAGAAGTGCATTTCTTTAATAAATAATGAAAAGGTTATTGTCTGAAAGAAAGCAAATGAACAAGGCTGTAAAAATGTTGCCTTATCAAAGTGTAGATTAAATTGATTTGATACTAGTTTGTTCTTTACAAGAAGTCACTTAATGCATTAAATTAAAATTTAACATCAACAAAGATTCTAGGGATTGTTTCATGAGTTTATCTTCAGTTTAAAAACTTACCATATTTCCTCTATGTCCCATAAGAGGCCCTCCAAAGGGAAAAGACTGATGTTCTCAATTCACTTATTGAAGTGCTAAAAACTTGCTACAATTTCTTTACCAAGAAAGATCAGGTTACGTAGCCCTTGAAAGCCCTCATGTCAAAGACAATTAGAACTAAATTTTGTGCATGCTTTTTATGGAAGAAGCCTAGGAGATTGCATCCAATCAAGAAGTTGACATTATAGAATGAAGGTTGTCAACACTAACCAGACTGGAACAATGTTATCAACAGAAATTTCCTGGAAACCAAGCCCAAGAATGCCATCAGACTTAGACAACAAAAATGTCAACCTTGGTTCATGTATTGTCTTAGTAAAGACCTGCACCATGAAAGAATCCATTTGTACATAAATTCCAAATTAAGTTGATGAGAAAAGATCTTTGATATCCAACCGAGAAGCCTTAACATCCAAAAATTAATAACCTAATGTTTCACAACAAGTTTCCCAATTGGATATTGATCCACTGCCATATTAGATCTCACAGAATTCTCCTTCACAAACAACAAATGATATATATTATTTGTTTAGAAACTTCCTTAATATCCCCATGTAAGTAGACCAAACTAAGTGAGGTTGAGGGTTGGAACTAGATTACCATCTTCTTTGTATGTGCTTGACTTTGATGATTTGTATCTTGAATGAAAATAACAAACTAGCTGCACTATAAAATCATTGTTAAGCATTGTTACAAAAATAACCACAAAATCCTCTTTAATTAAAATAATCCTTCTAGATATTTCAAGACAAGATATTTCGGTTAATTTCTAAGAGAGCTAATTTCACTATCCAAACAACCATCAATCTATTTACTATATATAATTTCCCAGAATTCAAAATTTGAATGTGATGAAACTAACCATAATTACCAAAGATTTGACACCATAATGTAGTACAAAATGAATTGTTTGACATAATGCCTCAAAGAGATGTCATCTCATGGAATGAAATGGTACGATTGTAGAATGTGCACAAAATGGATTTTGCAAGGAAGCTCTCAAAATCTTTGAATTAATGAAGCACTCTAAAACACTGACATTTTAAGCTTTGCTTGTGTTCTAGATGCATGCAATCATGCATGTTTAGTGGATGAGGGCTGCACATACTTCACACGTCAGTAACCCTTATTACATTACATATATAGTTGATCATTAGGTGTGCATGGTTGACCTTCATGCCCATGTTGGCTATCTTGAGGACACCCTAAACATTATTACTAAGATGCTAGTTAAAACTTTGGTGCCTGTGGATCATATATGAATATAGGCTGAGTATTCCAGCAACACTACTTTTTAAGTTGGATCATCAAAATCCTGTAGCTTATATTCTTCTCTAAAACATCTGTGTAGAAGCAGGTAGGTGTGGTGAGGTTCAAATAGTAAGGAGATTGATGAAAGATAGAGGAATTAAAAAGATACCTGCATGTAGTTGGATTGAAGGGCATAAAATGGTACATGCTTTTTTGTGTAGGAGATAGATCACATCCACAAACATGGGAGAGCTATGCAAAATTGGAGAAATTGGCTTGGCAAATGAAGGCAACATGGTATTTCCAGATTCAAGACTTTAACTTAATATTGTGGAATAGAAGAAAAAATAATCATTTATCTACCACCATAGTGAAAAGTTAGCAATTGCATTTGGTTTGTTAAACATGGCCCCTGGAACAACTATTAGAGTTGTTAATAATCTTCGAGTATGTTCTAATTTTCACACTACATCTAAATTCATCTCCAAGATTGTTGCAAGAGAAATTATTCTAAGAGATGTGAACCATTCCCATCATTTTAAATAGGGACAATGTTCTTGTGGAGAATATTGGTGATGATAATAAAACAATCTGAGAAATAGGCTTGCACTATAATAATGTACACTACATTAGATATCGAATAATAACGAAGGGACATCCATCAAAGCATAACAATAGGGATTTTTTTGTCATATGTTGTAGTTACAAGTGCCCTACTAGACATACATGAAAATGTGGAAGCATAGACAAGGCAAGAGAACTATTTCAAAAAATGCCTCAAAGGAATGTGATATCATGGAATGCCACGATTAAAGGATATGTTCAAAATGGGTTTTTTCTGAAAAGTCCTTAAGAAACTTTTAAGAAATGCAACCAGTGGGTGTAAAGCCCAAGTCCTCAACCTTTAAAAGTGTCCTTCCTGCCTGTGTGAGAATTGGATCTTTGGATGAGGGTATGAACATCCATTAAAAGCATATTTGGAAGTGGATTTTTATTAGATATTGTAGTTGCAAGTTCCACGTTGGATCACCAAAGCCTTCACAAAAACTTCTACACAAAATTCAATAATGAAGAATTTATGCACAAATTCTCTTTTGAATGATTTTAAATTGTGATCAATTTATTTGTAGCTTATAATGTGTAGATGAGATTTGACATTCCTTGTAGTTTCCTATGCCATTCACTAAAGCAGCATAAAATCTCCAAACCTGTTAGGTGTGGCAATTCTTAAATATACCTATACACATACATATATTATATGTGTATATGTATGTGTATTTATGTATTGACATATATATAATTGTAAGGAATACAATCTCTTTTACATAAATATAGGATAATTAAGTAAATGCAAACAATTGCAAGAGAAATTGTTCTAAGAGATGTGAACCATTTTCATCATTTTAAAATAGGGTCAATGTTCTTGTGGAGAATATTGGTGGTGCTAAATGAAACAATCTAAAAAATAGGCTTGCACTATAATAATGTCCACTACTTCAGATATCCAGTAATAATGAAGGGACATCCATCAAAGCATAACAATAGGGATTTTTTTTCATATGTTGTAGTTACAAGTGCCCTGCTAGACATATATGAAAATGTGGAAGCATAGACAAGGCAAGCGAACTATTTCCAAAAATGCCTCAAAGAAATGTGATATCATGGAATGTTGTGATTTTTTTTTAAAGTGCCTGGTAAACTTTTTAACGTGACCAGTGACGCTGGTGTGACAAACCCTCTGGCTCCACACAAACAGGGGGAGACTGGACCTTGTGACCTCCTTCCTTGCAACAGGAATACTTATCCAATCGAGCCAGGGCCCCCACCCATGGAATGTTGTGATTAAAGGATATGTTCAAAATTGGTTTTTCTAAAAAGTCCTTAGAAAAATTTAAGCAAATACAACCAATGGGTGTAAAGTCCAACTCCTCGACCTTTGAAAGTGTCCTTCTCACTTGTGTGTGAATTGGAACTTTGGATGAGGGTATGAACATCCATCAAAAGCATATTTGGAAGTGGATTTTTATCAGATATTTCTCCAATGCCACTGGTGTAAGCAATAAAGGGTTAACAACTATTGCGTTATAATGAGAAGGTTTTGCATAAAAATAGGTTATTCTACAGTTGAAGGGTTGTTTTCAAGAATGACAACATGATTGTTTATGATAAAAATAATGTCTTCAATCTGTGAACTTCAAACTATGACAGTGATAAAGTCATTCTAGAGATATGTGATTAGAGACCACGTCTAATGAGTAAATGGTTGGGTACTTGCAACAACACATAAAGACAAAGCCTACAAAGAATGGTAACAATATTTGGAGGTACATGAAGCACAGTAGATAGAGAGTAAAAGGTACAATGATATCAAAGGCATGCAAATGAATTCAGATCATAGACATGCAAGTGATCAAAATATGAGACAAAGAAGGATGTCATGTGATGGGTTGTGGCCCTCCAAGCATTTTGATTATCATAAACTTTTACTATTAAGAACCAAGGATGGCACTTGGAATGGGATGAACACAAGTATTAGAATAGTATAGCTTCCAAAATGAAGCTCCAAAATCAAATCTGAAGGACATACATTTACATGCTAAAAATGGATAAAAAATTACAACCAAGTAAATAAATCAAAGGGGTAAAGTGCAAGTCAAGGGTGACTTTGACCTAGGCATTGAAGCCCAAAGGTTACCCCAAGGGAAGACATTACCGATTCAAAACGTAAAAGAAATAATTTAGAACTAATTTGATCCCAAAAGTACTAAATGTACAAAACTCCTATGAAAATTATTTCTGAAACACAAAAACCTTTAAAATGGTGGAGATTTTATGTTACTTGTAATGAGAAGAAGCCCAGATTCAAGCTGTTTGAGGAAAACAACCTACTTTCCCTTCCAATGTCCAGTCAAAATGATCAGAATGGTCCCAGGGGCGATGCTAGCCCTACAAAACATGTTATATCACAAATCAAAGCATAAAAATAATCCATTTCCATGGTCTAGATTGTTGGTGAGGCATTTTGTGAGAACTATGGTAAATTATTATTTACCAGTTGAAATCAATAACAATTTGAAATTTGACCACATTAACAAATTGTTTTTGGCTAAGGAGCTAACTGGAAGGGTAAATGGCCTTTGTTGCAGTAGCTGCTAGGCCCACATTTTGAGTCAAATTTAGGGGAAACAGGTCAAATTCAAACCAAATTAAAGTTAAATAGGATGAGCTCAAATGGTAATTCATGGAGATTTCATAGTGCAAGCTTATATTGAAATTCTTATGAGACATGTCACATATTCAGATTTTGGCATGGGCAAGGAGGATGCTAGCAAAGGTTGCAGAATTTGGCTTTAAACCTAGTAATTGCATTTGCTTGGAAATTTCTGAAGCCATTTTAACAAATCCATTTTGTGGATATCCTGCAATAATTACAGTCCACGAGACCACATCTCTTTGAGGCACCTTGTCAAACACTTCATGTGCCTTGTCTGTGCTTCCACATTTTGCATACATGTCTACCAGGGTAGTTGCAACTACAACAATTGACAAAGTTCCTCTATCCTTTATGCTTTGATGGATGTCCATATCCTGTTCCAAAGATCTCATTTTTGTACAAGTAGGAAGAATGGTAGCAAAGGTTGTGGAGTCAATCAGAATTTTGTGCTGATGACCAAATTAGTTACGACACAAGGTATATCATAATATCAGTTAAACTATGTCATACATTACCCCATAAAGAAAGTCTTTGCATAGCAATAAATCTACAATGTTCTTACTAAGTTATGTAAATTCTCTAAACAAACCATGAAGTGACCAATCTATGCACAATCTTCATCATGATTGTTGTGATCTTCTAAAGGAATATACACAAAGATCTTTGCTTTTCATTCAGCCACTAGTGTGCATATAGATGGTTTACAAAGTTCAATTAAATCTAAATAAAAAAACTTACAAGACAAATTAATACTAATAAGTTTATTACAAAATCTCTTGATATAACAAAGATGCATGTTTTGGAGAACAAGGCCACAAGTGTGTGCACCAATTCTTTGTTGCAACCACTAGAAAATTTCTCTATCTAGTCTCCCCTCCTTTACAATACAAATTCATATGACTTGTGTCTTTCTGGGGACCACTATAGTCACTATAGAATCACCTTTCAATTTCCAATTTTGCAATTGTTTATCTTTCCAAATGATCACTCACAATTGGCTAATGTTACAAAATGACCTTTAAATTTCTAGTGACCTTCAATTAGAAAATGCTTTGAAAGTTGTTTTACATTCCCTACAATTAGATTTTAATGTAACCAAGTTTAATAGAAATTTAGATCTTTGGGGTTTACTACTATCAAATTAATTTCACCACCATTTACAAAAAAAATCCATATGCCAAAATCAATGAATTCTATGTAATGTACGAACAAATTCACTGGGTGTTGTACACATTCAAATTCAGTTCCACCTACAACTTTCTTCCCAAGTTCTTTGCCATGTTCACCTATTTACATTTGCAAAAGAAGATTTCATTGTCATCTTCATATAATATAATCTGCTTAATCAAATAAAAGCTGGTTTAACAATTTCAATAGATCTGGGGCTAAAGGAATAGAAAATATTCTAAAAGACTAAATGACCACCAAAAGTACCCAAAAATGAAAAAATATAAATCTGATTTTAAAACTTGATAGGTCCAAGAATCACACAAAAGTTGAATAAAAATAACTCAAAGCCTTCCAAAAGAATCCAAAGGCGATAATGGATTAAAATCTAGCTATGGTACATTTAAAAATCTAGACTTTTTACCTTTAATGTACCAAGCTCATAATATGTACCCCACAAGATACATGTCCAAACCACAAAGAGTACATTGATGACAAGTGTCATTGTTTTATTTGCATAAGGATGAATCAGGTCACTATGAGTAACTTACCATTTTAGGCTAACTTAACTAAGATAGTAGATAGGAAACTGCATAAACCAAATTTAAAGACTTTGGAGAGTCTAGGATCCAAAGAATGTAATGCTCTTAAAAACTCTTTCATTCCATTTGAAGTGACACAAACCCTAAAACAATTAAACTGATTAAGGATTCTCTTGGGATCTAAGCTTTCCTTATGAAAATACCCCAGGTAAATTGGTTGTCAAATAGGTTTTGGTTTACCATTTGAAAAAGGACTTTGGATGAGCCTAGGACTTATTCAATCCTCCAAATGCAAGGACCTAATGAGGTACTAAAACCAATTAAAAGAGTTTTGGATTTGAGGGGTGCTTAGGAGAAAAAACCTTGCACAAAAGGATCCAAAATCCTCTAGAATCCAGACTTAGCAAGCTACTAAATCTGACATAAAAACTTAACAAGTCTGGATTAAACTAGGATATTAAATAACTCATAAAAACCAAACACACTCACCCAAATCTCCTAAAATGATTAAACATAAAATAAACTTAGCTTGGGTCCAAGAAAGCTCAGAAGTCATA
Organism: Cunninghamia lanceolata; assembly: GCA_027924645.1. NCBI lineage: Eukaryota > Viridiplantae > Streptophyta > Pinopsida > Cupressales > Cupressaceae > Cunninghamia > Cunninghamia lanceolata. The sequence continues at coordinate 5,901,613 of BSBN01000914.1, read as the reverse complement.
ATATTAGAAACAATTGGTTTAAAGCTCTGCTAAGATGGACTTGAAAATATATAGAAAATAGTTAAAAAAAAAATTTCATAGTCTAGGAAACAAGGCAAACTAGGAGATAAGAAGCAGAGGAACAAACAGATGGAGAACTAAAAAGAAGGGAAAACATACCAAAACTCAGAGTCCAAAAGTGGATTCCCAATTAAAAAAAAACTAGGGTGTGTTGTGGTCACAATAGTGGTAAAATCCTAGATTGCAATAATATCTCTGAATTTCAAAACATGAGATAATGTAAGAAAACCATTACTAGATGAACAACCTGTAATGCCCCCTCATTTTTGGTTTCGACAGTTGATAGTTTTTCTATTGCATTTAGATAGTTTTGAGACATTTGAGTTGTTAAACTTATGGTTTATGCTTATTACGTTCATGATGGACTATGGTTGACTAATGTGGTTATTAACATGTGTTATGAGTAGTATGAAGATATTATTGTTATTACAATTTATGATGTATTTTGACATGATTAGTTGATGGTTAATTGATTATGCAGAATAATGTTACTATGTTTTTTGGATTGAATGTTATTTGATTGTTATCTAGAAATGTTTATGTTTATTGCTATGCCTGAGAGTAGGGATGGTGTAGTATTGCTCGTTCGAGAACCCTACTACATTATGATTCCCTGACTCCGTGTGTCTGATATATTTGCATATGTTGGTATACAACCTATTGTTTTGATGCAGGTTGCAGGTAGCGGGCGTTAACTCCACCTGACTTAGCAAGTCTGAGCGTACCCTTACACCAATGGATCATGTTGATGGGAGATAACATGGGGTTTTCCTAGGTCAGTCTCTGTTTTTAGTCTATGGTTGTGGGTCTTGATGTCACTCTGGGATTCTTGTCTCATTTTTGGTCCTCATGTGGTTGTAGAGGTATTGTTGAGTTTTGCTTATTAAGACAATGTGTATTTTGGGAATGCATTAATTATTATATTAATAATGTTATTAGTACGTCAAATATAATAGTATTTTGCTTAGTCGTAAATTATTAAGGAAATTTGGAATATTATTTAAGTAAATTTCAATAAAGATTAAACTAATTATTTTAATGTTTTTATAAAGATTGAGTTATGAGTATGTAACATTGTGTTAATAAAATAGTATATAGTAAATTATAGAATAATATTAGTTAACAATTTAATTCTTGTTAGTTGTTGAATAAGTCTTCAGTTTTGGGGAATCTCCAAGAAAAGTAAAAAAAAAATTATTTGCTTCAGAGTAGTGGGATTTTTTGTAACGGAATTATGATAGTGGACATTTATGACTCTTGGCTATTTTTGCTTCTGTGGGTTTTTTATTTTGAGGGAGTTGTTCTGAGGAAGGAGATAGAAATTGGGGGAATAAATTATCATGGGAAATAGAGGAAGAACTTGAGGAAGCTGAAGGAATTTGCAGCCTGGGATCAAAATTCTGGGTATGCTTACTTGTATCAGACATATTAGTTTAAATTTCTAGTTAAATCTCTATTGTGTATTTGAAAGTGTCTCTTTAGTCGAGTGAGCTCTTTGTCTTCCTATCACCATTCAAAGTTTCCAAATAACTCTATATTTGATAGTTTGCTTTTCCATTCTTGAGAAATTTAGGATTCTCTTCTTTTTTTTTGTTGAAGCCTCAGTGATCCATATGTAAAATCTGCAAACTTTTCTTTTCTTATCAAACTAACAGATCATGAGAATCTATTGCTGCTCTCAATTCTATTAAATTTCTTAACCAACATTGCATCTCTGAAATCCATTGCCTAAGAATGTGATTTTAAGCCATAATTTGAATGAAGATTAAATGGAATGCTATCAAAACTTTACCTTTGCTTGGTATTCACCTCTTATGTCTTTTATCTGCCAGACTTTATCATACTACCTTGGGTCGATTTCTACCAAAATTCAAAACTACAATCTTCTACCTTATCCAGCTGTCACCGTACAACTGTACCATATGCAAGTCTTTGAATCTTTCTGACAGATAAGAAAATGTTCAAAACTGATGATTTATGGTGTTAACCTAAATTTTATCTCAAGCTTTGCTTTTTCCTTTGTTCCCTCTCCCACGTGGTAGTACAACTAGCCATACGTCGCTGGTTGGGTGAAAGTGTTTGCCTGAGGTTTTCCATTTTCCTCTGCTGCCAGCCATTCACTCCTCATCATTGGACTTGCATTCTCTTTTAATTTTAATCTCTTTATTGTTGATTTTAATATCTTTAAAAACTCTAGAAAATTCTTACAGCTATTATCTCTGAATTCTTCTTCCATTCCATAATTTCCCTTACAAGCCATTTTTCCTTGAAAATCACTTTCTAGTAATGACCTCTGAGAAGATTTCATCATCAATATATTGAATTTTTTTTTGTTTAGCAATAGTTTATAGAAACTAAAATTTATTTTGCCTAAAGAAAAAACCCTTATGCTGAGATTCATCTGGTACCTCTGAAATATGTATTGCCATCTTTCTCTCATGGCTTTTCATTGTAGACTATTCTCCATTTTTGCTAAAAAACCTTAGAAGTCTTCTTCCAAATTTTTCTTCTCTCTGGATCCTCTTTTCCATAATTTCTCCTTTGCAAGCCATTAGTCCTCTGAAAATATTTTCAAGTAATGATTTTTGAGTAATACTCATTATCAATATAATGAATTTCTCTTGTTTAGCAATAGTTTATTAAAACTGAAATCAATTTAGAATGCATGCAGATGTAAGCTAAGAATTAGAAAAACTTCTGTATACGCCTAAAAATGACATGACTCGGTCTAAATAAATATTCTTAATATTTATTCCATTCTAATTCTTCTATCAATAAATAAATAAATAAATTTATTTATTTGATTCACATTCCTCTAATTTAATTAAATATTGAAACATTTAATTACGTCTTCTAAAGTCAAAATTAAATAAATCTTTTATTTAATTTAATTCTTCCAAACAATTAAATAATTCTTAGTTATTTGATTAATTCAAATCATTCTTCCAAATTTAAATAAATCAATCAAATTTATTTAAATTCTCTCAATCTCCAAAAATAAAATATAATCAAATGTTTTATTTATTCTTCCAAATCATGCACAACAATTAAATAAATTTATTTATTTAATTTACTTTTTTATCTTCTAATTCCTCAAAATATCTTCCAAATCTTCTAGGAATAAGTCTTCTTCATACACACAAAATTAAATAATTTATTGTTTAATTTCTCTCAAATCATGCAAAAGCAAATCACAAGTTGAGTTAACTATCTGAATCAACCTTGTTTTTATCAATATCTCTTAAATTAGAAAAAAACATTCTAATTTATGAAAAGCATATCTTTTTTTTTGATTCATAATATAGATCTATATTAAAATATCTATCAAAAAATACATAGTTTACAGCCTATCCATGGCTGGCATATATGACATTACGGTAGCCCGATATAGACTGGGAGACAATAACTACAACCACGTAGGATCACCACTAAAACTATCCAGAAGAAAATTTAACCTCCTAATATCTAGAATAGCCTTGCTTCTGCTATACAAAAAGAAGTGAAGGGACCAACACCAGCTAGATAACATATTCAGATAGCTTCCTACTGAAGCGTTCCACCCAGTCGAGACCATCCACTGCCACCATGCTAAGGGATTTTTTGATGTAGTCGACTGCTATCTGTTGACATTCTTTGAATCAGCATTAGGATTTGCCACTTCTAATGCACAGGCAGATTCAGCCAACTGAATACAGGAGGTTGCGTGAGCTCCTCCCCTTCACTTCTGGTTCTGCCGCACCAAGGGGGGTATCCCTATAACTCAAGATGTAACCTTGACTAGCTCAAAGATAGAAAGATCTAACTTGACAACAACAGGCAGAATACTCTCATGTATGGACCAAGATCTGCATGATAGATCACAAGGCTGGCAACATTCTTGGACATGATGTCTGGTTGGGTATGAGAGCATGCAGGGGGTTCCTAATCCTACTCCTACAACTAACAGGTGGAAGTATGAAATGTTTTGATATGAATTTGGATGCAAAGCTGGACATGGTGTATAACACAAGAACACAGCATGATTGGTGCCTATCCAGGGCTTGGAGTTGGTAGACATACACCTGTGAATGATCAGCATAAATAGCTAAAACTGGATTTCAGGGGGATACACATGATATCTGCCTTACAGATATCTCCCAATACAGAGTGTTAAGTTATCTCTACTTATGGCATCCCTACTGCAGTATACCCTTCCCAATGTTCAACCTGAAAATAGTTTAATCTACTCCTTGAGCAGAAGTTAAAAGATCAGACATTCAACATAGGAATTCTATGCTCTAGAATCTAAACATTACCCAAATATCCAGATTCAGAAGAAGAATACATGCAATACTGGAGACAGAATTAACACAACACATGCTAAGATAGCATTACTCATATAAGATCAACCATGAAATCAGTGGATTCATGCCAAATCGTACAACAGGAGATACATAAACTCACAAGTTAGACTGTACAGAGCAACCAGATCAGCTGGTTTTGGATTACAGAGCCAAAAATCCTCAACTTTCAACAACCTTGAATGAATAACACCGTCTGCATTATATAGCAGGAGGGTGTATTCAGCATTAACTACCAGGTTGACCAAAAATCCCGCCAGACACACAGTATCATAAAAATGGCGCTCAAACACATTACCAGATTGGCGCCCAAACATGAATGCAGCAGGTAGGAGAAGAGACAGGAAGACATCTCGAGCCCTGCGCCACTGTCCGCTGATGTACACCTTCAATCGGGTACCAGATCCGCCAACGCCATCACCCATACCTCTGCAACCTTCGCCATTAATGGCGCACCAACCCGCGGCCTCGGGAAGAACATCAATTCTGCATCGCAACCATTTCCCGCCGAGATTCATCATCATGATATTTGAAAATGCAGGATATCAATTATCCCACATGCACCCCGCGGCGACTTCTTTAACACTTTATATACTAGGTCATGAGCATATATGATGTCGGTGCTTTTGCTCCTGACGACACTAGTATAAGACTTCATCATCATCATCCTCCAGCAGCATGATATCCTGTCGCTTGAAATATCACCCTGACGCCATCATCATATCGCAATATAGCCTGCATGATAATCGCCTTCATCGGCACAACCTGATCCATCGGAGGAACATCCTCCTGCTAAGCCTATACCAAAAGTCTGGCCGATGAACATACTGATGACGTCATCATCATATCCTGCTGACGTCATCATCATATCCGCCTGCTGCGCACCTCCTCATATCCGGATGACGTCATCATCATGTATGCAAATATCAGGGAATCTCCATAAGATGATCAGTGTTCGAAATATGACCCCCCCGGACCTTGATGACGTCATCATCATATCGACATCAGGATGATATTCGGAAGATAACCGGATATTTGGAAATATCATCCTGATGCACTAATATCATGCTGCACTGTAGCTCCGCTATAAGATCAGGGCGAAATATGAATATGATGACGCTTGAAAAGATCACCCCCCACTAGATAATGCACGAAGCCAGCAGGCGGATATCTCCTTGATATCAGCATCATCATGACGCTAGAACAAACGCACACCCGGGCTCCTTCGGAAATATCATGATGCAGATAGGCAGAGAAATAGATATCATCCTGACATAAGAATGACGTCAGCATCATCAGGATGAAGAAACAACGAACAAGAAGTGATACAACATCATCAGGATGATATTGACTAAGATCATCCTGACGTTCAAATATGATGACCCCGGTGAATATCGGGTCACACTTAGAACTCTTCAGCAACATCATCAGGATGATCATAACCAAGACCACCCGATGATAAAAATATCACCCCGGCGAAATATCATGAAGGCAGAAAAATATGATGACCCTCGCAAGCAACACGGTGATAACTGGAAATATGATGATGATGACTACGACCCTTAAGAAAAAACAAGTAAGGTCGAACAACTTAGAGAATAACCCCTTCAGAATATCTGGGCAACATCATCATCATGTCTGGGCAAGGTGATAAGTGCAAGATCACCGGAGACTTTGAAAAATCACCCTCGCAAGCAGATCGGGGCGCACTGTAGCTCATCAGCAGGATCAGGATAATAACCAAACATCACCCGATATTGAAATATGATGATGACGAAGAGAAGCCGGTCGACGGAGGACATGATGACGCTGACCACCATCGAAGAAAATATGATGATGATGACCTCCTCCTCAAAGAAAAAATGATGCTGTAGCTGAGAGATACTGAGGACGTCCAACACTTAGAACATTTTTTGGATTCTTAGGGAAAGTGCCTGCATGAAAATTGCTCAAAAATTGTCAGTCAATTCAGGCACTAACAGTGGCTCTGTCTGGGGACGTGCAGGTGCAAGACTGCAGCGAGAACCCCAGATCTCTGGGATGCAGACCAGTCCCTTATCCATTGGGCACAGAGTCATGATGTTATATTGATCTGCATCACCAAACTCATTATTTTTAAACATCATTTTGGCGGCCCCGGGCAACCAAAAAGGAAGAACCATAATTTTTTCTTGTCAAATGCCTGATTCCAAACTGGAAGATCCCAATCCCAACTGAAAAGATTGGCATAATCTGCCCATAATGTCATCTGCTTAAAAAGATATTCCACCACTTTTGAAAGCTTGCCACCATCATTTTCAGCTCTGTCATTTTGGATTTTAGAATTAGACATATAACCATACACATAATATTCTTCAACATTAGGCAACACATGTATGTTATGTCCCTCAGACAGTACATCATACTGCTCTTGGCATTCTTTATCATTTATCTGGCTGCTGCACATTATCAGGCACTCATCCAGCTGATCCAAAAATTCAAAATACTCAGAAAATATGAGACCCCTAATATCTACTGATATTGAAAACAAATCCTGATCCACACACCCAATGTTGCACATGTCTGAATCAGGTGATGATGAACATTCATTATTTACAGTTTGCAAATCAGTATCATCATCTTCAAACAAAGGGTTAATCCTGCACCAATGAAGGTCATGACTCACAACATCATATGCATCAGCAGGGTCATCATAAAGGGGATTAACATTCACTGCAAAGGCCTCTGCTTCTTCTTCATGACACTCCAATTCTTCTTCATTATCATCAGATCCAGAGTCATAAGAAGAACAGACCTGATCCATGAATTGGTCATGGATATCATTTTTATCATCTAATTGCCCCGCATACAAGATTTTTGCTGTCTCAATGTACTCTGAAGTTGAACAATCTGCATCATTTTCCAGCCCTCCAATACTTCCTGATGAAACTGATATTGATTCTTGATCCATATGATCACGACTCTGCACAACTGGATCATTTAAACATGAAGGCTCTTTGTTTAGGACTGGTATGCAAATATTACTTGAAAAATTATTATTTTCAACTTCACCTGCTGGGCAAAAAAGGACATCCTCCTTTATGATAGAAACATCATCTACTTGGAATGATGCAAAAACTGGGACAACAGGGGTGTGAGTGCTATGACATTCATTGTCAATACCTGAACTAAATCCTTCATTAACACTGGGGGCTGCAGGACAACAAAAATTTTCAGAGAAATAACCCTTTTGTATTCCATACCTCCAATTGTTTTCAATATCAGTTGCAAACTGATGTGCCTGATGCAATGTGGTGGGCTCCTTGTCTCTTAATCTGTAACTCATTTTCTTATCAAAGGCTCCCAAATAGATAACTAAGCACAGTGCATCATTAGGTCTCATGCATTCTGGAATTCTATTCAATGCCCTCATAAATCTGAGGTTAAAGGCTGGGATCAACTCATCTTCTTTAATATGGATGTACATGAAGTCACTAATAGCTGCATATTCAGAAACTCTTTCACCATACTGTACTAGAAATGCTGATTTAAAACCATGCCAAGAGTTGACAGAGTGAGCTGGAAGGTAGGAAAACCAGTCCCTTGCATCTTCATCTAGAGATTGAACAAATAATCTCATAACCACATCCTCATGGTCAATCTCAAAGTCATCTATCACATTCATGAACTGCTGCAAGTGTCTCTCAGCTGATTCATCCTTTATACCCTTGAATTTAGGCAAAAAATTTCTGATTTTAGGTGGAAAAGCATTTGGATAGCCACAAATGCCACTAAAATTTATGGGCTTATATCTATCTATGTTGAAACTTCTTTTATTACATGGTTGGGATTGACTGTTATACATTTTTGCATTTGACACTTCACAAGGGTGCATAGGCAGATAATACATCCTTTATGTTTTTGCAACCCTCCTCTCTACTCAGATTTTATACTAACAATGACTTTAGGCACTCAAAATTCAAACTGTTTTTTCAAACTTCCCTAAAGTCCTTTAAATGAGTCTTTTGAACAACATTGCATGCCCTTTGAAATACAGGGTAGGTTCTAATAAAAGCATGCAAGCTCTGTTTTCACCAATGTTCCCTTTTAACCAGTGCTTTCTCACCAAATAGGGAATCTGTCAAATAATATGAAATACCTGGATATGTTGCAGAAGCTGCAAATTCTTCTCTGACTGATTTTGTTCTTTTATCAGGTTCTTTGATGCAGAGTCGCCACCTCCTTGAAGAGGAATGAGCTTCTAACAAGCTGAAGCTGCAAATTGATTTCTTTCTTTCTGGGTCATCCACCAGCAGAGTCACATATACAACCTTTTTTCTCTGCTGCAACAAACAGTTTCCAGGTCTAATTTTTTAATCTTGTAGACTCAAACTTTCATGGATATGACATTGATCTCCCCAGCGGAGTCGCCATTCTTTTGACATTCTTTGAATCAGCATTAGGATTTGCCACTTCTAATGCACAGGCAGATTCGGCTAACTGAATACAGGAGGTTGCGTGAGCTCCTCCCCTTCACTTCTGGTTCTGCCGCACCAAGGGGGGTATCCCTATAACTCAAGATGTAACCTTGACTAGCTCAAAGATAGAAAGATCTAACTTGACAACAACAGGCAGAATACTCTCATGTATGGACCAAGATCTGCATGATAGATCACAAGGCTGGCAACATTCTTGGACATGATGTCTGGTTGGGTATGAGAGCATGCAGGGGGTTCCTAATCCTACTCCTACAACTAACAGGTGGAAGTATGAAATGTTTTGATATGAATTTGGATGCAAAGCTGGACATGGTGTATAACACAAGAACACAGCATGATTGGTGCCTATCCAGGGCTTGGAGTCGGTAGACATACACCTGTGAATGATCAGCATAAATAGCTAAAATTGGATTTTAGGGGGATACACATGATATCTGCCTTACAGATATCTCCCAATACAGAGTGTTAAGTTATCTCTACTTATGGCATCCCTACTGCAGTATACCCTTCCCAATGTTCAACCTGAAAACAGTTTAATCTACTCCTTGAGCAGAAGTTAAAAGATCAGACATTCAACATAGGAATTCTATGCTCTAGAATCTAAACATTACCCAAATATCTAGATTCAGAAGAAGAATACATGCAATACTGGAGACAGAATTAACACAACACATGCTAAGATAGCATTACTCATATAAGATCAACCATGAAATCAGTGGATTCATGCCAAATCGTACAACAGGAGATACATAAACTCACAAGTTAGACTGTACAGAGCAACCAGATCAGCTGGTTTTGGATTACAGAGCCAAAAATCCTCAACTTTCAACAACCTTGAATGAATAACACCGTCTGCATTATATAGCAGGAGGGTGTATTCAACATTAACTACCAGGTTGACCAAAAATCCCGCCAGATACACAGTATCATAAAAATGGCGCTCAAACACATTACCAGATTGGCGCCCAAACATGAATGCAGCAGGTAGGAGAGGAGACAGGAAGACATCTCGAGCCCTGCGCCACTGTCCGCTGATGTACACCTTCAATCGGGTACTAGATCCACCAACGCCATCACCCATACCTCTGCAACCTTCGCCATTAATGGCGCACCAACCCGCGGCCTCGGGAAGAACATCAATTCTGCATCGCAACCATTTCCCGCCGAGATTCATCATCATGATATTTGAAAATGCAGGATATCAATTATCCCACATGCACCCCGCGGTGACTTCTTTAACACTTTATATACTAGGTCATGAGCATATATGATGTCGGTGCTTTTGCTCCTGACGACACTAGTATAAGACTTCATCATCATCATCCTCCAGCAGCATGATATCCTGTCGCTTGAAATATCACCCTGACGCCATCATCATATCGCAATATAGCCTGCATGATAATCGCCTTCATCGGCACAACCTGATCCATCGGAGGAACATCCTCCTGCTGAGCCTATACCAAAAGTCTGGCCGATGAACATACTGATGACGTCATCATCATATCCACCTGCTGCGCACCTCCTCATATCCGGATGATGTCATCATCATGTATGCAAATATCAGGGAATCTCCATAAGATGATCAGTGTTCGAAATATGACCCCCCCGGACCTTGATGACGTCATCATCATATCGACATCAGGATGATATTCGGAAGATAACCGGATATTTGGAAATATCATCCTGATGCACTAATATCATGTTGCACTGTAGCTCCGCTATAAGATCAGGGCGAAATATGAATATGATGACGCTTGAAAAGATCACCCCCCACTAGATAATGCACGAAGCCAGCAGGCGGATATCTCCTTGATATCAGCATCATCATGACGCTGGAACAAACGCACACCCGGGCTCCTTCGGAAATATCATGATGCAGATAGGCAGAGAAATAGATATCATCCTGACATAAGAATGACGTCAGCATCATCAGGATGAAGAAACAACGAACAAGAAGTGATACAACATCATCAGGATGATATTGACTAAGATCATCCTGACGTTCAAATATGATGACCCCGGTGAATATCGGGTCACACTTAGAACTCTTCAGCAACATCATCAGGATGATCATAACCAAGACCACCCGATGATAAAAATATCACCCCGGTGAAATATCATGAAGGCAGAAAAATATGATGACCCTCGCAAGCAACACGGTGATAACTGGAAATATGATGATGATGACTACGACCCTTAAGAAAAAACAAGTAAGGTCGAACAACTTAGAGAATAACCCCTTCAGAATATCGGGGCAACATCATCATCATGTCTGGGCAAGGTGATAAGTGCAAGATCACCGGAGACTTTGAAAAATCACCCTCGCAAGCAGATCGGGGCGCACTGTAGCTCATCAGCAGGATCAGGATAATAACCAAACATCACCCGATATTGAAATATGATGATGACGAAGAGAAGCCGGTCAACGGAGGACATGATGACGCTGACCACCATCGAAGAAAATATGATGATGATGACCTCCTCCTCAAAGAAAAAATGATGCTGTAGCTGAGAGATACTGAGGACGTCCAACACTTAGAACATTTTTTGGATTCTTAGGGAAAGTGCCTGCATGAAAATTGCTCAAAAATTGTCAGTCAATTCAGGCACTAACACTATCTCCGCCTGCTCTTTCAACAACACCAGCTCATAGCCTCTGGTGTCCAGGATGAACGGGAATAACTTTATGACCTCGCCAAAATCTTCAAGTAGAGCCCAATCTCTTGAATGGGGGATAGCAATGCCAGGTCTAGCGACCTGCAGAGAAAACTCCAAATCCCCTAGATGCTCATAATTAAAAATACCTTTCATTATCACCTCAGCCTCAGCTTTGTCCAACCCTATTTTGAGCAGCATAGCAAGCACTCAGGAGGAGATATCTGTGTCCACCCTATACCTCTCGCTATTCACCAAGAAAGCTTTCCCAAGGAGCATTTTAACAGCCCCCACCATCAATTCATCTGAATACCGAAGCATTCTTTGCAACCTAAGGTCAGTAACTACCCCGATGAAAGCCATTTGTCTTTTTTTGTTGATAAGTCTAACTGGGGTGTCCATTCCCCCATAGAGAATGGCTTCTGCAGAGATTATAACAACAAAATGCGAAGGCATTTGGCAATTTGTGAGGGGAGAAAATGGGTAGAGATTGCTACCTCCTCAAACTGCTTATCAAAAGCCTGCCGAAGCTTCTTGATTTCCATCTGACCTACCAGCCAACACATACCAATCTAAACACTTACCAAAATGAATGCGGCATCCCTTCCATTCGTGCCATCTTTACTGCCCCTGCGAATCATCATTACCCCCTACCCTGTCTCGGCCTTGCCACCCACCATGATGTGGCAAGGCTCCCTCCCAGCCATACACACATCCCAATCTTAAGCTGAACTGAATTCTTAAGTGAAAAGAATATCTCTGATAAAGATTCCATCTGCCCCGAGGTTAGACAGCCTATCTGCTTCTTGATTTCCTTCTCTCAATATGTGATTAATCGTTACTTTCTCAAAGCCTTCCCTTAATATGTGATTAATCATTTCTTTCTCCTGGAAGATTCTCCTGTTGCAATCCACAAGCCACCAAACATCACTTTCTGAAACAAGAGAGGCCAGGCTATCAGCCACTCCATTAGATTTCTTGAAGATGTTGAACTCAAATGAAACTTATTATAGAGCCATTGCCACCCTCTGACTACAAAAGGACAATGCAGGAATAAATGATCTCCATCTTCTTCTACTTCTCTACAGAGTGAGCACCTTGAGGGACCCTCAAAGTCCATCCTTCTAAGCCTATCAGCTGTTAATACTTTACCTTGGGCTACCACCCACAAGAAGACCCCTGCCTTGGGTAGACATTGATTATTCCAACAAAGCCTAGTTGGAATCATACCTGGCAGATCATTTAAGCTGGCAAGAACCCTGTATCCTTCCTTGACTAAATACTCCCCTGAAGTTGAAGCATTCCACCTTAGCATATCCCTACCCCTTCTAAAGCAGATAAATTGTCTAGCCATCTCCTCTTAAAATTTGTCTACCAAACCTGAGTTCAGTCCCATACCCCGCAAACTTTTCCAAGCTGGAGGATCTTGAATTGTTGAGGGGAAGGAGAGATAGTTGTAGACCTTATCTCCCCATTCTTGCTTTGTGATGTTCATTATAGGGGCTAGATCCTCATTTCTCTCTAGAGCCTGAAACCCCTCCCAGGAGTCCTCCCAGAACCTTGCTTCCTTACCTTCCTTGACCTCCCAAGTAAGGTGATTGGAGATTAAATCCCTACTCTTGTTGATGAAGTTCCAAATCCTGGATCTAACTGGAAGAAGTCTAGAAGTGAAGATACTATAATCTCCCCTATCCAGGTATTTGTTTTTTAGTAATCTAACCCATTTGAGATTTGGCTTATCATGAATCATCCACACCAACTTCACGCCAAGAGCCTAATTCTGCTTGAGGAGGTCCTTAACCCCAGCCCCATCCTTTTCCTTCTATTCATAAACTATCTTCCATTTCACTAGCAGGAGTTTGAACTGATCTGATGAACCTTTCCAGAAAAAATTCCTCATCAGCTGGGTTAACTCATTATAAATTTTACTGGCCAAAGGTAAGCAAGACATCATATAGATAGGCATGGCTGCTAAGACTACCTTGGTAAGTGTCAATCTCCCTGCCTATGACAGCCACTTACTCTTCTAGGATTCTAATCTAGACTTGATCTTTCCCAAAAGGGAATCCCAAGAGTTTCTGGGATGGATCCCTTTCACCAGGGGAAGCCCAAGATATTTACAGGGGAGTGTTCCTTTCCCAAACGATAGAATCCTTAAAATTTTTTCTTCTCTATGGGGAGGGGTGTTAAAAAAGAATACTTCTGATTTAACTTTACTAACTTCTTGTCCTGAGGCTCTCGAATACAAATCCAAGATTCTTTTAAACCTTAAAGCCTCTCCTTCCTGAGCCACCCCGAAAAGCAGAGTGTCATCTGCAAATTGCTAATGTGAAAATCTTGGCAATTTCTTATAATTTAGATACCTGTGATTTTCCCCTCCTGGCACGATTGAGTAATAAATCTTCCCAAGGCATTAGCCATGATGATAAAGAGGAAGGGGGAAATAGGATCTCCCTGCCTTAACCCTCTTAAGATATTAAAAAACCCTCTAGAGAGCTATTAAGGAGAACTGAGACTCTTGGGCTTGAAATCCATTCAAACATCCAATTTAACCACTCTATCTGGAACCCAAAGGCCTCTAAGATTTTAAATAAAAATCTCCAGTTCACTTTGTCATACGCCTTCCAAATATCCAGTTTGACCAACATAGAAGGAAACTTGTTTTTAAGAACCGAGTGAATGGCTTCCTGGGCTATTATAACTCCATCCAAGATGGATCTTTCTAGGATGAATCTAGTTTGTTCCTTTGCTATGATATCTGTAAGAATCCTTTTCAGTCTATTCGCCACTACTTTCGCCAAAATTTTGTAAACTACATTGCACAAGGAGATTGGTCTAAAGTCTTCAAAAGATTTGGGCTTATCTTTCTTAGGAATTAATGCTAGAAAGGTATTACTGATTTCCTTCAGGACCTTCCCTTCTCTTCTGGATTCCTCGAAGGCCACTATTAAATCCTTACCCATAATACTCCAACATTTCTGAAAGAACACACCTGGGACCCATCAGGTCCAGGGCCTTATCCGGGCCTAATTGGAAGAGGGCTTCTTTGATTTCCTCTTCAGTGAAAATACTTGTCAACATGAGATTCTGATCCTCTATAACAAGCCTCAGGATAACTCTTAGAAATTCCTGTTGTGCTTGAAGGTCTGAACCTTTTCCTTCATTTAAGAGATCCTGAAAATAATCAACCACCGCTTGACTAATTTCTGTTGGAATTTCAGTGATCCTTCCCTCTTTAGTCTTAATGGCTGAGATTCTGTTGACCTCTCTTCGAATTTTAGTAGAATTATGGAAGAACTTAGTATTAGCATCCCCGGATTTTAACCACACCTCTCAAGATTTCTGCCTCCAATACACTTCTTCTTTAGCCAAAATATCCTCTAATTTTCCCATCAGTTCTTTTTCCTTGATAAAAGAATCATTATCCATTCCTTCTCTTGTAACCTTTTCATTGAGGAACTGTATCTCAGCTTCGATCTGCTTCTTGGTTTTGAAGATATTCTTAAAATGATCTTTATTCCACTGTCTTAAATTTACTTTGATAAATTTCAACTTGGTAACAATATTGAATAATCCAACTCCCCCAGGATTACAATTTTTCCACCAATCTTCTATCAACACTAAAAAGGAAGGATCCTTGAACCACATATTTTTAAATTTGAATGGACATCTTATTGGTCTCCTTTCACCTTGTATTTCAAGACTGGTTGGGAAGTGGTCCAAACCTGATTCCAAAATAACCTTGTTGTCCAAACTGAAAGGGAATTTACTTAAATCCCCTTTTACAAAAAACCTATCCAATTTTTCTGCAATATTGCAAAATCCCAACCTTTTATTGTTCCAAGTGTAATTCCCATTGCCCAACTGAATTTCAATCAGAGCATTCCTGTCTACAAAGTTCTCAAAATCCTTCTGAGATTGAAGTTTCCTTCCCACCCCTCCCAATTTATCTTCAGCTCTCAAAATGGCATTGAAATCTCCCCCCAAGATAATAAAATCCCAAGCTCTATTGTCACACAAGGAATCTAGTTTCGCCCATAACTCTATTTTCTGAATTTGAGAATTAGGACCATAAACATTTACTAAGAGAAAACTCAAGCTTGAAGCCAAACTCCTAACCTTACTGGCTATCCATCCGTTTCTAGAGTCTACTTCCAGCAAAACAGATTGTGGTCTCCAAAGCATCATTAATCCTCCAAAAGGGCATCTAGAATTTACTTTACTCATCTTCCACTGTCTTAAATTTTTTGCAAATAGTTGATTATCATTTTCCTCTAGTTTGGTTTCCTGAACCATACAAATATCTAGCTGAAGAGTCTTTAGCTTGTGCCTTAAAAGGCTCTTCTTATTAGGGGCATTCAAGCCCCTAACGTTCCAAGACATAATCCTCATTGCTATTCAGGAAGGGGACCCCCTTCCCTACTTTCAACAAATCTAGCAATTTTAGTTGCCCGCTTGCCTCTCCATCCCATTTCAGTTTCTCCTTGTTAGGAATCTGACCCCTGGACTTATGATCTCCACAGTCTGGAGAGGTTTTTTTAGAATCTTTCAGCCCAATCCCTAAAGTTTCCAAGGTTCTGTAAGACTTACTTTCTTCCAAGGGTTTGAGAGCCAAAGAATTGGCTTTCTCTTCAATCCCGTAGACTTCCAATCCATTCTCTTTATTAATCAGCCAATCCTCTTCCAAAGCATCTTCCAATGATCTTAATGAGCCCTCCTTGATGGCCCTAGCAAGTTGAACTAACTCACTTCCTACCTCAATCAGAGAATCAAAATCTTCCTTCTGCATACTGGGTTTGATCGCCTCTATTGTTTATGTGATCTTGTTATTGATATTTTGAGAAAGATTAACAAATTCCTCCATCCTAGAGAGCAATCAACATCCATCTTCCAGAGCCACTTCACCTTTTCCATTAGACTTTTTTTTGCAATCTACTTTCCTAGCCCCCTCACGAATCGTATCAACCTCCTTCAGACTCATTCTTCTAAATTTAAATAAATCAATCAAATTTATTTAAATTCTCTCAATCTCTAAAAATAAAATATAATCAAATGTTATATTTATTCTTCCAAATCATGCACAACAATTAAATAAATTTATTTATTTAATTTGCTTTTTAATCTTCTAGTTCCTCAAAATATCTTCCAAATCTTCTAGGAATAAGTCTTCTTCTTCATACACAAAATTAAACAATTTATTATTTAATTTCTCTCAAATCATGCAAAAGCAAATCACAAGTTGAGTTAACTATCTGAATTAACCTTGTTTTTATCAATATCTCTTAAATTAGAAAAAAACATTCTAATTTATGAAAAGCATATCTTATCTTTAGAAAAGAAAGCAGTTAACTCAAATAAAATAGCTTTTGTGTGACACATGTCTTCTTTCTATTCGCGCACGTTCCTCAATCATTCTATACTGTTGATCTTCTCATTCTTTCTATACCGTTGATCTTCTTTCTCTCAAGTCTATAAATTGAACCCTATTCTTCCATTTCATTCATCCAAGCTTTAAGTAAACTTACTCTGTAGGAATTACAACATACCTTTGGCATTAATTACTTCATTGCTTGTGATCAAACTTGTTATCGCACTATTACTATCATTGTTGTGAAGCTCATCTTCATGGTGAAACTATCATAGTCGTTCCCAATTGACATCTTGGAATCATAGCAAGGAAGTGCACCTTCAAAGGGCTATATTCATAGACAAGATTATTTGTGATAGGCGATCAATGGAAGCTGAGAATTAAAGGAGGTTTGCATTGTATTGTTCTTTGTTTGATTGATCTCCTTTGTTCATTATTTCATTGAGTTTTGGGTATCATTGATATATTATATTGATTATTTATTTAGATCCAATTTTCCCTTAACATTTTTGGCACCCACCGTGGGGCCTAGCCCTAAATTTAACCCAAAAATTAAGTTTTTGTGTATTAGAAAGCCATACACAAGAGAAAACTATGCATTTGCCTCATCCTAACATCCATCTGCTGTCTATTCCGGTGCATACATTCTTTCGGCGCATACAGACTCTGTTCCAATGCATGTACCCTCTAATACGACACATCTATCAGTTCTGTGCATATATACTATTTTCCTGCATTTTTGACCTCTATCTTAGTGCATATGTACTACTGTGCTTCTGAGCTCTATTTCTATGCATTCAAGTTCTGAAGCTACGCATCTAATCTAGGCAGTGATTTTTAGGGTTTCCTTGAAGTTTTTGCTAACGCTAACACTTATTCGCAGGAACACTCTTGATCTGATTGTAGGCTAGGTACTGGTTTAGAATCATATAGCTGCACTTGTTAACTCACACTTTGATTTCTAAAAGGAAAGTAAATGGATGCTCATGCAAATCTCACGTAGTCTTAACTAGGAGGGTGGTAATTGAATCATTGCTATCTTGCATATCATTGAATCATTGCTATATTGCTATCTTTCAAAGTTAGACACATTGCTATCTGGATAAAATTGGACCATTGCTATCTTGTTATCACTTCAAAGTTAACAAATCACTACTATCTAGGTAAAATTGAACACATCATTGCTATATGGGTAAAATTGAGCCATTGCTATCTTGTTATCACTTCAAAGTTAACAAATTTCTGTGCTTTCCCAAGTAGATAGCTCATTTAGTCTTTTCCTTTTAAACTAGGGGAAAAAGAACCATTGTCTTCTGTGTTTTGGGAATGATACCAGGCTATCTTGGGTGACCAAAATGCCAGACATATCATTCTCGCATGTGTTTTTCCTTTAGAGGGGCCTGCTCTTGGATACTGTTCATCCAAGTAGGAACGACCCTAAGTGGTAACAGGATAAACACCAAGCCCTACCAATCCACTATAAATAAATTGTGTTTGGAGTGAAAGATTCAAACAATGAGTGCAGTTGTGTTATACTGACAGCCAACCTCCCCCAAAAACCTCTAAGGTGCAACCCTTGCAGGTTGGGAGACTCCATAACAGAGAGTAGTGCTGCCGCATGTATAACCACTCGAATGGTTGCCTTTATTAAACACTTTTGTTCTAGTGGCCAAAAACCCCTATAAGTTGGTGCAGGGAAGGGCGATTATCACCTCCTAAAGATACTTCACTAGAGATAGTGAGAATTCAGTTTTATATTGTCCTTTGAAACCTAGAATTGTACTTGCTTTCTTTTAGTCCAAAAAGAGTAAAAAATCACAAAAAATGAAAAAACCATGAAAACATTCTTTGTGTTTACTATGTCTTCTTGCCATAACTAAAGAAAATCAGATCAAAAAGACCATCTTGCAACCAAGAGAAACCAAAAACATCAGAAAAATTGTTGAAAATTTTGCAAAAATACTGAAAAAAACTAGAGATGTGTTTTTATCATTTTCTGTTGCGCATCTGTTCTGACTTTTGACACATATACTTTGACTTGCTGCACTTATACCAGCTGTTACTATGCATCTGAGAATTACCAGTACTGTGCACTTACACTGACTTCCTGTGCATTTGACCCCTGCTACTGTGCATCTGTTTCTGCACATGTAACAGTGAGTACTTCCACTTATTTTGAGAGAATCTTTTTGCTATTTCTGGGTACCCATTTCAACACTGTTCCCAATTTTGAGATTAGATCTTACCTTGTAGTCACTTTTCCATCTGTTCCATAGTGTACCCTCTCTTTCGTCAGTCATCTAACCCACCTTCTATCAGGTCTCCCTAGTGCAAAATCAAAGTATCCTTATATCAGATTAGCGCAAGACCTTTTTTGAATCATATTAGATTCATGTAACCCTAGTAAGTCACAAAACTTCACTACTGGTCTTGGTGCATGAGTAGTCTCTACATAGTAAGACAGGTATCAAGTACCCTTACTTGTGGCTATCATCTTGTATCGTCTGTGTTACTTGGAATCATTGATCGAAAGAGGCCCTTGTCCAAATCTCGTCACAAGTATCCTCTTCTTAGCAATATCTGCTTGTACCTTACCAAAGTCTCTAGTTCCATTCCACCGCTTCCCACGTCACCTTGCATGGTTTTGACTAGATCTCAATACAAAAGACAACTTGAAATGGTTGGATCATTCAATCGCATTGTCACTCCTCACAGTAGTGATGAGGATATCTCTCATGAAGAGTATCAAGGGAACCTCCAAGATAAAAATTTTTAGCGCTTACTAAAAAAAGTGCTCCATGAAGACCCTCACAAGTACTTTATGCATCTTGCGAGTCTAGGACTCAAACTCCCCTCTAACTTTGATCTCAACAAACTGAAGGAGACCGCAGAGGAAACTCACGAAAATCACACTAGGGAAGATAAAGGAAATAAAGTCATAGATCCAAATATACCTATGGAAGAAATATAGAAGAAAATTGAGGGTCTAACGCAACAAATGATGGATCTCAACACATGAACAAGTGCTAAAACTTACTCTTTGGAAGACATAGCACTGTACCCCTTTGATAAAAGTTTGAACATGGTACCCTTCCCCTTTTGGTTTGAAGTTCCTAAGATTGACAAATACAAAGGAAAAGGGGACCCAAGAGATTAGATTAGGGAATTCAACGCCACATGCATGGAAGTAGCTTACAATGAGACTTTCTTAATGAGACTATTCCCTAGATCTCTAGGTAGCCAAGCCATGGAGTGGTTCTCAAGACTCCCACTAGGTATCAAAACTTTTGATGAGTTAGTCAACAAATTCATCACACACTTCTCGTACAATATTGAACACAGAGTCTCCATGCTTGATCTATGCAATACCAAGCAAAATAGTGGTGAATCATTCACCTCCTTCTTACAAAGGTGGAGACAACTAGCAAGCAAATGCTCATATGATGTACCTAAGAAACAAATGATGGAAATGTTTGTCCAAAACCTCAACTCCGATCTAAGGTATCAAATACAAATTCAATGCCCTACCTTATTTTCAAATGTCATTGAAATGGGTTTGTTCATCAATAAAGCTATGATCGCCAAGGGGCAAATCAAGTTGTACAAGGACACCCCTAACTCCAACTACACCATGGACAAGTCAAAATTTTGGACCAAGAATAAAAATGTCATTAATGATGGAGTAGTTGATGCCAAGGTAGCAATTCCCAAACAACAACCAATCTTCACTGTCAAAGGAGAGGCAAGCAATGCTATGCCCAACAAAACATTCCCGTAGGAGTCAAGGCCATGGTACAACTCAAATCCTAGGTGAAAGTTCACGCCACTGGGTGAGTCCCAAGAGTTTGCATTAAGGAAGCTATTGGCCAACAATGAGATCACTCTCCCACCAACTAGCAATTATGAACCTCAAATAAAACCTCACTATTGGAAAGACACTGACTTTTGTGAGTATCATAGAGGAAGAGGTCATACAACCAACAATTGTATCCATCTCAAACATGTTATTCAAGACATACTTGATCAAAATCAAGGAGCTGCTCAACAACATACTTCTAATGAAACACATGTGGCATACAAGGATCTGCTTCTCAATCACGACATGCCATACAACAACAACAAAAACAACAGCAACAACAACAACATCCACAATAGGAAAAATTAGAATAATGGGAATAATAATGCTAACTATGCAAGCATGCCGTTCCACTACACTATCAATTGCATATTTGAGCACATCCCACAAATCAATGTGGTTACATCTAACCAACAATCAAGACCCAACAAAACTGAATGTAGCATCATCACCCGCAGTGGTAAGGTCATGTTGAATACCCTTCCTCCAAGGTCATCACCTTCCCAGTCCAACTCCCATCAGTATAGTGTCATAGACCAACTACGGAAGACTCTTGCCCACATTTCTATCTTAGAGTTGTTGCGTCTATCTCCTTCCCACAAGGAGATTCTCGATAAAGCCTTAGTGGAAATGATAGTACCCCTAAACTTGGCCCAAGAGAAGTTTCAAGCCATGGTAGGAAATCTGACCTCCTCAAGCACCATATCATTTATCAAATAAGATGACCTCTCAGTGTCCTAGCCTCATAACACCCCCTTACACATTGTCACCTTCATCCATAAGCATCGCATCAAGAGGGTTCTAATTGATGTGGGAGCTGGTTTTAATATTTGCACACTCAAGCTAGTCCTTACATTGGGGTTCTCTGAAAATGTGATGGATCCATGGAAAAAGATTACCATTAAAGCCTATGATGAAGAGGAAAGAACTACCAAAGGAATAGTGGTGTTACCAATACAAGTGGGACCGGTAATAAAGGACGTTGTTTACCAAGTCATAGATAGGGAGCTAGCCTATAATATTCTCTTAGGTAGACCATGGATTCATGCCATGAAAGTGGTACCTTCTACCTACCACCAATACATAAAATTCCCTCATAATGGCAAACAAATCACCATCCAAGGTGATCCTGACCCCTTTCAGCATTACAATTTTGTCCACTCAAAGCTCGATTATATCATACCCAACAATAGAGCATCCACATCCCCTACCCCATAGCATGATTCTACCTCTGAAGCTTCCTCATCCAAGCCCAAAGGGAATAAAATTACCATTAAAGAAATGGGAGTAGGGGAGTACTCCATCAAGCACAACCTCAATCTAGCCAAATTACCTCTATCTCCTAGATCCTTTGGATGACCCAAGCATTTTCCAAACTCATCTGCTCCTTGTACACCTCCTACAACTCCCTTTGTAAAATAGGGGACCTATTAGATGAAACAGAGGAAAGAGATATCCTACAATGGCTCTACATAGAAGAAGAAGAGAACACACAAGAACCACCTAAGCTCCCAATAGAAATCTATGGGTGAGGTGAGTCCATCCTACACAGAATGGGTTATGAAGGACAAGGCCCCATTGGCCTAAGAAAAGAAGGAATAATAGAACCCATTCAACCTTCTTCATCCTCATTGGATAGAACTACAAAAGGTCTAGGCTACAAGGATAAGGGTAAAGCAAAAGCAAATGCTTGTCTTGTGGAAATGATCCATACCCTTCAAGAGGATAGTGACACAGATTCCAATGAATATGAGTGGGATGAGTTGACAGAGCATTCCTATGATGATAAAGAGGTTGACACCATTCAAACTTATAGCCCCTACTATGAGGGACAAACACTACCGTATAGACCATTAGAGTGTGATTTACCTTTTCTTGAGAATACGACTTTCGAGGAAGGTTTGAGTTCTATCGCAATAAACAATTTGGAGGAAAGTACCATCCTAAACACTCTCCCTACCAGTACCCCTAGCATATCCTTTCAAACTATCAATGAATCAGATCTATCCTCCGACTCCCTCCCCCTTGTGCATCCTGAACTTATTTACTCGAAACCCTGCAACTAGATATGTTCCAAAACGATGATGCCTATATTGACTACATGGAACTTAGGGACCACCTACCTACAGGAGATCATAAAGCTAGCTTTGTTACTGAACTAAATACTATGGATTATTTCAGAGAGGGTGCCAAGACTTCCAGTCGCAAAAATATCAAAGTAAAAACTGAATCTGATGGTGAAAACTGCAGCAATATCAGATCCCAAAATAGTAAAATGAAAGGACGTATCCGAGGGTGAAAACCCAACTGTGGCACCGGATGATGGGAGGCTTGACACTCTCCCTAATGACATGCACTAGGAGAAGTCTCAGATTGTTGTGGAACCTACAGAACCTGTTAACATTGGAATAGAGGAACAACCTAAGATCATTCACTTTGCTAAGCCTCTAACCTCACCAGAAAAGACTAAGTTCGTGCCATTCTTCAAGAAAAAGCAAGTCAATTTTGCTTGGTCATACATAGATATGCCAGGATTAGATCTAGATTTGATACTACATCATCTTCCACTAGATCCAGGAGTGAAACCAATCAAACAGAAGCTTAGAAAGATGCATCCACACATCACACTGCTAGTAAAAGAAGAACTCAAGAAACTACTAGATGTGGGGTTCATTAGAGCTATAGACTATCCAGAGTGGATCTCCAACATAGTACCAATGTCCAAACTTGATGGCCAAGTCAGACTATGCAATAATTTCAGAGATATAAACAAAGCTTTCTGCAAGGATGATTTTCCATTGCTAAATATAGATATCATAGTCGACTTAACAACAAGGAACACCATGTTATCTCTCACGGATGACTTCTCCAAATATAATCAAACTAGGATAGCACCAGAAGACCAACATAAGACAACTTTCACTTGTCCATGGGGCACCTTTTGCTGGAATGTCATGCCATTTGGGCTAAAGAACGCAGTAGCCACCTATCAACGTGCTATGACCACTATATTCCATGATATGATGCACATCACAATGGAAGACTATGTAGATGATATCCTTGCAAAGTCACTCACAAGAGAATCACACCTGGATGTGTTAGAGAAAGTCTTTCAGAGACTAGAACAATTCAAAGTTAGGTTGAACCCAAAAAAATGTGTTTGGAGTCACCTCAGGCAAGCTCTTAGGCTTCATTGTATCAGCAAATGGAATAGATGTAGACCCTGCCAAAGTTAAGGCTATTATGGAAATGCCCCCACCCAAGAATCTTACTCAACAAAGGTCTCTACAGGGCAAGCTACAAGCAATCCATAAGTTCATATAACAACTGGAAGACAAGTGTCAACCCTTCAATCATCTCCTACACAAGAACATTCCATTTTGGTGGGATGAGAAATACGAAGAGGCATTTGGAAAACTGAAGGAATATCTTATGAATCCACCTATCTTGATGTGTCCCATCTAAGGGAAACTACTGTTACTTTACATATCTTCTACACCAATAGCTCTTGGGGCCCTCCTAGCACAACAAGATTATGAAGGTAAAGAGAGAGCCGTCTACTACATTAGTCGCACATTGGTGGGCTATGAATTGCAATACTCTCAAATAGAAAGATCATGTCTTGCTATGGTTTTTTCTTCCCAAAAACTATGATATTACATGCTAGCACATCCAGTCAAACTTATTGCAAAGATAGATCCACTGAAGTACCTACTAAGCAAAGTAGCTCTAACAGGTCACCTAGCCAAATGGGTAATGCTCCTAAGTGAATATGACATTGAGTATGTAGACAAAAAAGCTATCAAGGGGCAAATCATTGTTGATCAGTTAGTAGATGCACCATTACAGGATACCACACCAATGCAATTTGAGTTCCCAGATGAATCATTGTTCAATATCACAACATATTCCTGGAAGCTCTACTTTGATGGGTCCTACACAAATCATGGATTAGGTGCAGGAATCTTGTTTATAACTCCTCATGGAGACACCATAGCAAAGTACTATCATCTATTATTCCCATGTACCAACAACATAGCAGAGTATGAGGCCTCAGTCATTGGTCTCAAAATGGCAATAGAATGGAAAATAAAAGAGCTACATGTCTACGGTGATTCTCAACTAATAATTAATCAGGTCAATGACGACTACCAAACCAAAGATGAGAAGATTATCCCATATAAGCGGATGGTCGATGGCTTTAAGGAATACTTTGTGATCATCTCTTTTGAGTAGATACCTCGCATAGAAAACAAAGCAGCAGATGCCATGGAAACCATTGCCTTGCTTCTTGAGATCCTAGAGAATGAGTCACGGTACGAGTTCTTGGTGGAGTCAATTAAGCAACTAGCTTATGATCTTCTAGAAACCCATTCCATATGCCTATTAGTTGGATTTGTTTCACCTTGGTATAGTAAGATTTACACTTACCTTAAGGATAACACCCTCCCACTTGAATTATCTTCAAACCAACGACGAACCTTTATTTGCCAAACCTCTCATTATACCATTATTGCCGACACCCTATACTGACATGGTCTAGATGGTACTTTACTCCGTTGTTTACAATGAGAAGAATCTCAAACCACCTTACAAGATGTACATGAAGGGATTTGTGGAACACACTCTAGTGGTCTTTCCTTAGCTAAGAAACTCATGTGTTTGGGATACTATTGGCCAAACATGGAAATAGATTCATATTAGTTTGTGAAGAAGTGCAAGTAGTGCCAGATACATGAAAACCTGATACATGTACCACCTCAAGAGTTGAGATCTTTAACAACACCTTGGCCATTTTGTCAATGGGGACTCAACCTCATGGGCAAAATCCATCCCCCATCATCTAACGACCACAAATTCATAATAACCACCACTAACTACTTTACCAAGTGGATTGAAGTCGTCCCCCTCATCACCGTCATAGGTAAACAGATTTCCTCATTCATCCTTAATTACCTCATCTACAGATACAGAATTCCCTCATCCATTATTATGGATAATGGAAGACCCTTCAAAAACCATGATGTCGAAGAACTTTGTGATCGATTCAAAATCCAACACCATTTCTCCACACCCTATTACCCCCAAGGTAATGGCCAAGCTGAAGCATCCAACAAGACCATCTTAAAACTCCTCAAGAAGATAGTTCCTGATGCTGGCTATGATTGGCACATCCAATGCAATCCCACTCTGTGGGCTTATCGAACCAGTATACACACTCCCACAGGTGCCACCCCTTACACCCTTATCTATGGATTAGAAGCCATTCTGGCCATTGAGGTCGAGTTACCATCTCTAAGGGTGTTGTTAAAAGGTCTCATAATTGATGAAGAGTATAGAGTTTCTAGATTGCAAGAGCTAGAGCTACTAGGGGAAAAGAGAGAAAAGGCCTTCAATCATCTCAAGGCATATCAACAAATGATGTCATGAAGCTACAACCACAGTGTCCATCCAAGAGTCTTTAAGGTTGGAGATCTAGTACTTAAGGAAAATCCCCAAAATCAACAAGATCAGGAAAAGAAAGGCAAGTTTGAACCCAACTGGCTTGGGCCTTATGTGATTGTGGCTACCTATGGATCAGGGACATATCAGTTGGCAACATCAGAAGGTGAGCAGTTCGATGACCCAATCAACAGTATACATCTTCATTGGTTCTATACCTAAGAGAACCCCAATGTAAGGGGGGCTTAAAATACAAAAAATCAAAAAATTAGAAAAATACAAAAAAACAAAAAAATAGAAAAATACAAAATAAATCGTCTTTTGGTGAAAACCTAGCAAACAGGTGCCTTGGATAGGTACCATGATGAAAACCTGGCAAATAGGTGTCATGTGTACTTTCTAGCATTCGTGCAAATAAAGGCAAGTGGTGAAAACCTGATAAACTAGCATTACTTGTGGTAAACTGCTTCCTCCATCTTTGGGAAACCAATCACCTTGTGTCCATTCTTCCTTCCAATCATGTCCCATTCAATCCATATCTGTTCCATAATAAAAACCTAACAGTAACCTGTCATGGCTTGATACTCTATCTCTTTGTTGCCTTGTTAACCAAGGTTTTATCCTATACCCTATCCACAGTGTCAGCCTAGTGTAGCATCTATCGTTAGTACCCACGTGGTCTAAGTCCATGAATCACGTAGCCTCTGCATCGTCACATATGAAAGGCCATTATTCAAATGCACCCCCGAGGCTCCACTTTCCCATCCATCCCATTTCTGGTCCTTCTATCCATTTGAGTCCACATCACTCACCATCTCCTAGGTCTTAGGTCCATTAGGGTTCACCCCGAACTACATTGCCTCTGCGTTGTCACATAGGCAAGGCCATTTAGCAATGAGCCCCCGAGGCACTAGGTCAGTCCTTTAGGGTCCATCTTACTAATAAGGATTGTGGAATCCTTTGTCAGATAAGCAAGCACAAGCACAACTTGCTTTCAAGTAGAAATTTTGACACATCACCTCAACCTATCTAATGCAAAAGCAAATGTGAACCTAGAGCACTCAAACGGATTCTATCTAACTTATGGCAAGAAAAACACATCTAAATGCAAGAATGTTCTGTGTTTTTTGATCAGGTTAACTTACAGCGTCATGATTTTTGTTATCATGTCTTTCTATGCTACTCAAGGATGCCAAAAGCTAGAGAGGTATGATGGGGGCATGATTATTTTCTTTGTTTGTTGTTTGTGGCTTAAACTTTAGTAATGTGACGCCTTGTCTAATGACATGATCAGCAAAAGATCATTGAGGACATCAAAGGTCTAACATGAAAGGGGGCAATCCTTGTCTGTTGATATGCAATAAATACTCAGGTCATCTTGGTTCAATTATACCTCGATGCTTGTATTAATTTGCTAAATCAAAATCCATGTAAGCGATACTCAGGTCATCTTAGTTCAATTATACCTAGATGCTTGTATTAACTTACAACATTTGGAAAAAGTACCAAAAAAATTACCCAATGATGAAATAAGCACTTCACAATACTTGTACCATCAAGATGTCAAAAGAAAAAGCATCCATCATACATCCATTATGCATCCATACACCCATATCCCATGCAATAAAAGATCCAACAATACAGAGTATCAATGTTTACAAATTAAAGCTTGTGGGTCTTTCTACTGAGTCAGTCTTCAATCAATCTTCTGTCTATCTATGTCATCTCTGTGTCGATAATGTACATTTGAACATAACAAAAACATTAGCATAAGTTACATATCATATCACATGAGATAGTCATTTACTTGATTAAATCAAATTGCATACATAATAAGTACATTAGGTCATCCATGTACATTTTGCATCATAACATAGTGTCAAAAAATAGAAAAATACATAAACATAGACAAAGACATATAGGACATCACCATATCTACATCATCATGTAGCTAAAACATAAACATATCTAAGTCTGCATTAGATCACATATAATCATAAGAACATCTAAGTCTGCATTAGATAAACATGTGCATCACATCGTATAATAGAAATACATCCATAAGCATATAACATACATGACTGCATATAGAGATCATCAAAATAAGCTACATCATCAATAAATATCATCAACATGTCCAAATGTACAATATCAAAAAGGTACATCTCTAAGTCAATGTCATATACAATATATACATCTCAAAGATAATGATACATGTCTCAAAGTACAAAAGTGGTACATAGACATGTCCGGCTATCTGAGCCATCAAAAAGTATGTAC
Source organism: Cunninghamia lanceolata (assembly GCA_027924645.1). NCBI lineage: Eukaryota > Viridiplantae > Streptophyta > Pinopsida > Cupressales > Cupressaceae > Cunninghamia > Cunninghamia lanceolata. Next base: position 5,873,134 of record BSBN01000914.1, on the reverse strand, counting down.
ATAGGAGCCAAAATCTGTCCAAGTGTTTTCTAACCCTGCTGCTGTGAACCACTACTCCCAGCAGTGTCCTCTATCTCCCCTCCTCTGTCGGCCCCAAATTGCTGTAGGCCCATCACAGAGGCTCCTGACCGTGATCCGCCAGTTCTCTGCGAGGCCATGGACTAGCTCCTATAGCTCAGAGCCCTTTGATCAATGGGAACAACACCATGGTATAGTCCCTGGTAGTACTATGTCTGAGCCTACGCTTTGGCAAGCTCACCCTGTACCTGCGCTAACTACTGCTGCACCTATGCCAACTATGCTTGAGCTTGGGCAAGCTGTACCTGTGCCTGCTGTACCTATCCAACTAGAAATGTAATAGTGCCATCTATCCCAAGGGCTACTATGACTGTGTCTCTCTCTACTTGGATAGCCCATATCCTAGCCTCAGGGGCATCTCACTCTCTAGTGAGCCTCGAGATAACACCTACATCTATCTCCCGCCGAGCCTCAGCCTTCCTAAGCTATGCCCACAACTACCGAACCTGTCCTCTCAACATGGAAATGGCTCTCTCTTGGACGTCTAGCTATGCTAGATCTAGGGAGGCCTGTGCCTGTCCCTACCCCTGTGGCTGAGGCACTTGCTGCTGTGCCACCTACTATACAACCTACTGTACAACCTATGGTTGCACTACCTATTGAGCATGGGAGGATCCCTCCCCAGATCTCCTCCTTTGCCTAAGTCTGCCTCCTCTACCTCCTCCTCCATCTCACCATTCTCCTCTCCTCCTCCTCTTCCTACCAACCCTGCCCTTGTCATTTGAATCTGCCTTGTCTATGCAAGGAACTAGCTCTCGGCGCCCTAAGTACCTCAGAAAAGGGTGAGCAACGAACCACTCCTCATAATCTAGAGTCATCCCCGCATCTTCTATCTCTCTCTTCATAGACCATGCAATGTAAGGAATCTATCAAAACTCTGCCACTAACTCCTTGTAGGATGCCACTAGTCCCCATCTAAACCTCTCTGCATGGGTGCGTGCAAATAGTGCCTATCCCTGTAGTCACCCCTGTCTCCTCCCAAACTATCTCTGCACTCTACTGAAAAGCTATCTCTCTAAAATGATCTGCGTCCTGCCTATGAGCCACCGAGTCTGATAGCAGTATGGCAACTTGTCTGCCTCGTTGTCCCATGGCTCATTCTAGATATGGTCACTAGACAACCACATCTACCCCATCCAGTGCATGCCTCTAGTACTCTAGCTTCCCTAGCCTATGCTAGGAAATCACTCCTGCATATCCATAGCTATAGGGCTCTCCCTTTTGTCTTGAAAACATGCATATCAGTCTAGTAATGGCGATATGCTCCCACAACCAGAATTGTAACAGCGAGACACTTGCTAATAGACTAGCACCCCTATGGTATACCACCTGATGCATATCATGGTATAGGTGTACCCAAACATAGACACCCCAAGCATAACATGTGCCCTCTGTGATCATCCTCTCCATCATCCATCCCCATCCAATCAGGAACCCATGTGATCTCCTATCGGGGCATAAAACTTCTCCGATCAATCCTACAACTATCCTAGGGAAGTAGTCATAGTAGTCATTTATGTCCTTCCAGGAGATAACCTAATAGTCTAGCTCAGGGTCGTCAAACACCCGCTTGGACTTTGCGAGTCCTGCATCCCACTGTGGATCATACTCCACAAGCTCTCCCTGTATTGGCAAGTTAAGTATCCTATATACATCCTCCAGAGTCATCGTCATCTCACTGATCGGGAAGTGAAAAGTCCCATCCTCGCTATGAAACCTCTCCACTACTGTAGTCAGTAAACTGTAGTTCGCACAAACCTCAGGAATAAGGCACACATAATCCAATCCCATCACACCAAGTGCCTCTCAATCTATCTCTGTCAGCATGTAGCGCTGCAACATCGGCAAGGGAAACTGCCCCCTCAACATCAGTGTATCTTGTATGTCCTCTTGCAAGTATGTCGGGTAAGGCATCAACCTAAGGCTGCAAGTATCATGCTCAACATATCTATAGAATCATATCAACTAACTTAGCATATCAAATTGATCAAAACAACACACTACATTTCTTGACTAGATTCCTATAATCTCAGAGATAGCTTATCGATTGACGCATCAAACATGATGTCAATCGAGTTAATTTTGCTAAGTAAACTGACTATCTATATCATATGCTCTGAAATAGAAGGTACATGCACCATTTTGCAGGAAATGCACCACTTCTGGCAGATGCACCATAACATTTCTTAAATGCACCGATCCATACCATATATGTGCAGCCAAATTACATGTGCCAATTCTCATGTCAAATGTGCCTTTTCCTAATGCATGTGCTGACCTATAACATGCATGCGCAACACTGTTGTATGCATAGTTTCATAACCTACATGTGCCGCAGGAAGACAGATGTGCAGTTCTGCATGTTAGATGCGCCGAACTGCGATCCTGCGCAGTTGTCTTACCTATTTTTCCCTAGCAATTAATGCACTCAAAATTGACCCTAGGTGAAATTTTTTGAGATACATACCGGTGGTCTTGCCTCAACTGGCTAGTCAAACCGTCAGACTCACTCAAAGCGGTGCTCCTCATGCAAAATATCCATCATAATGCTGACTGCTCTATGCTCTATGCTCTCCTAAGCTCTCAAAGACAAACCAAACAAAGCCAAGTGTACAAATGACTTGTCTTGTGGACCCAACTCTTATATATAGAATACAAACCCTAAACTAGCTGTGTGATGACCATGACTACTTCCCACACCTGTTTCTTCCCGTTTTCTTCTTGTTTCTCAGAAACGTATCTTGTTTTCTTCAAATCCTAACCAACTTTTCCCTTCGTCTTCATGAGATTGTCCGTCTCTCGTCTTTCTACTTCTTCTCATCCAATCTCCCAAGGGGGCATCCTACCATCATTAAACCTGTACCAGGGGCAAACTGGGGCATGTATCATTATCAGAAAAAATTATTCTTTGAAACAACGGGATAAAACACATTGCATCAAAGAGGGGCAAAATGTATATGCCTAAAAATGACATGACTCAGTCTAAATAAATATTCTTAATATTTATTCCATTCTAATTCTTCAATCAATAAATAAATAAACAAATTTATTTATTTGATTCACATTCCTCTAAGTTAATTAAATATCGAAACATTTAATTACCTCTTCTAAAGTCAAAATTAAATAAATCTTTTATTTAATTTAATTCTTCCAAACAAGTAAATAATTCTTAGTTATTTAATTAAGCCAAATCATTCTTCCAAATTTAAATAAATCAATCAAATTTATTTAAATTCTCTCAATCTCCAAAAATAAAATATAATCAAATGTTTTATTTATTCTTCCAAATCATGCACAAAAATTAAATAAATTTATTTATTTAATTTTCTTTTTTATCTTCTAATTCCTCAAAATATCTTCCAAATCTTCTAAGAATAAGTCTTCTTCATGCACACAAAATTAAATAATTTATTAATTAATTTCTCTCAAATCATGCAAAAGCAAATCACAAGTTGAGTTAACCATCTCAATCAACCTTGTTTTTATCAATATCTCTTAAAGTAAAAAAAATATTCTAATTTATGAAAAGCATATCTTATCCTTAGAAAAGAAAGCAATTAACTCAAATAAAACAACTTTTGTGTGACACGTCTTCTTTCTATTCGCGCATGTTCCTCAATCATTCTATACCGTTGATCTTCTTTCTCTCAAGTCTATAAATTGAACCCTATTCTTCCATTTCATTCATCTAAGCTTTAAGTAAACTCACTCTATAGGAATTATAGGATTCCTTTGGCACCAATTCCTTCATTGCCTGTGATCAAACTTGTTACCACACTATTACTATTATTGTTGTGAAACTCATCTTCATGATGAAACTATCATAGTCGTTCTCAATTGACATCTTGGAATCATAGCAAAGAAGTGGACCTTTTGAGGGCCATATTTATAGACAAGATCATTTGTGATAGGCGATCAATAGAAGCTAAGAATTAAATGAGGTTTGCATTGTATTGTTCTTTGTTTGATTGATCTCCTTTGTTAATTATTTCATTGAGTTTTGGGTATCATTGATATATTATATTGATTATTCATTTAGATCCAATTTTTCCTTAACGACTTCTATTTGAAACTCCTTGATCAACTAATAAATCTTGCTTTGTGATTATTTTTAGTTAAATTGTTAATTTGACTTGCTTTTAATCAGCTCATTAATTGGCAATAGAGATAAAGATAATGTTAGTTTATATCATAAAATATTAGGATAGACTTGTAATATTTTAAATTAATTTTTATTAGAATAAAGTTGATTTAGTAGATGCAAATTGTTAGATGAATGTTTAATAAACTTGCCTAAATGATCATTATTTTGAGTTAGTTAACAATTGTTAAAAAGAATTTAATTTTCTTTTAGAAAAAAAAATGATGAACTATTGATTTGTGTAACTTATATATATTTATTAGGATAGATTTGTAATATTTTATCCTATAGAAGAATTTATTTATTGAAATAGAGTAGGAGGCTTGGCAAATAAGTTTAGTTAGAAAGTTGCTATTAGATACTCCATGAATGTTTAGTAAATATTGCCTAAGTGAATATCACTTTGAGTTAGTAAATTGTTATCTAGATTTTTTTATCAACATTTTAGGAATAAAATTTGGTGAACTCATATTTGTGTTAGAATATATTTGAAATATTCTATTTAGAATAAAATTTAATTAATAGATGTATGTTTGTCAAAAGAATTAAATTAGAAGTATTAATAGGTTATAATGGTAATGCTAGTGAATAAATAAATGATGAATGCTATTATTATTCTAGAATTAAATATATTGAGTTAATATTAGTTATACTCATTTTATCTTATTTAAATTTGTTTAGTTATGATTTAGTAATATACTATCTTGTGGTACATTGATTTTAATAAATAACTAATAAATTAGATATTTATGGTGAATTGAGTTACGGTAATGGTTAAACAAATATTAGATGAAATTATAATTCTAGAATGGAATAGTATTTGGATTTTATTTAAAAGAAAGTGAAAACCTTATAGTGCTTTCTGATTTAAATCGTTCAATGGTGTTATGTTGAGTTAAGTTTAAATATGGTCTTGCTTGAAATTTCATTGTTTGTTAATAGCGTCAAGTAGTAATGATGTAATTAGTTTATTATATTTTTCTTTGGTTCTGAGTCATATCGTGCTAATTAAGTGTCTAGTCATTTAAATCTTCATTTTTCCATATCGGGAAATGGATGTATTAATAGTGGTATGGTGTTTCATTTTATCTGACTCTAGAGGTTAGGCTACTTGGATTCTAGTACATCATTGAGTAATTTCATTTTAAATGTTTTATTTGATTTGAGATTTTGAAGTGGATAGGGAAAGTTTTGTGGTTGAGGTTATGGATTTAAAATTGTCTATGTAATGCTTTGGTTTGCAAAAAGATAGATGCTTTATAGTTCCTTGTCCATGCATGTTATTTATTGGTTTCTAGATGTTGGTTAGGGGTGGCTTGTTTCCTATAGGAGAGTGGATTTCATGGTGGGGCTGGTGCCCAAAGTGGCTGCTTGCATAACCCCATAGAAGTTGTAATCAAGTGATAACTTAATAATTTATCTGGGTGGGTTAGGTAGTAATTCACATAACAAGATAAGTATGATGCCTCACCCATGCCTTGAGTGCTCTCACAGGCTAAGGATGGGATGAGAAGGCTTGGTTGGCAAGGTCAACCTCCTTGTCTCCATGAGAGGATGCGTCAGCTCTGCATGTGTCACCCTATGGAGCCGGTGCCTAGTGAGAGGCTGCTAGGGTAACCATAAATAGGGGCCAGTTTCTAGTGAGAGATAGCCTAGATAACCCATGCTAGGACCATGCGATGACACTCTCCCTACTAAAATCTAGTTGCTTCTTCTTTATCTTTTGTTGTTGCCTCTGGAGTACTATCTTGTTTTGTTGATTTGTGTTGTCTTGATTATCTATTTTGCTTGTGTCAAGTTTGTATTTGCTTGCTTGTATCCCTTGACTTAGTGGAACCTCATTGTTATCTCCTAGCTCGGAGGGGTGGAGCTCAGGGTTCCACATGGTAGGGTGGAAGAGCTTAATCCATTGGTTATTCTTGGTCGTCTTGATTCATGTTCACTGCAGATGTGCTTCCAGTTCCAGATTTACACTTGCATCCCCAAAATTGTGTTCTACTTTTAAAATTGTATAATCTTGTTGTATATTGTAAACTGAAATGATCAGTCATGAACCTTGTAATCTTGTAATCTTGTATTTGAACTTTTGTAACTATTCATATTTACAAATGAATGATGTAATCCTCTTTTGTTGTATTATAATGTATATTACATGTATTGTTATAGATTTATGTTTATCTGATGCAGTTATGTTCCCTAGAGGTGTTAGTCGATCATTTTGTGTAAATGTTTTAAATAGTGTAATCTTATCTAATATTTAATGCATTTTCTTGCTTCAAAAAAAAAATTCTGTAGATTTTGTACTTGTTAGTCTAACACTCTAGGGTTGCTTGATGGGGCATCACATTTGGTATCAGAGCCAAGTTTAAACATTAGGTACTTTAGTTATAATTGAGCCCATTATGTAACCTAGTGCTTAAACTCTATAGGCTAACTTTCATCCATATTGTTTCCTTTCTGTGTGTAATGAATTATCCTTTGGTGTTGTAGATAGATGCCTAGAGGTAGAGGTTGGGGTTGTGGCAGAGGTAGGGGTCGTGGGAGAGGTGGTGGTGGTACACCTCCTCCCAGTTCTCCTCATGAGAGTGCCTATGAAGGTGAGGGTTAGAATATGGAAGGTCAGGGTCAATCTGAGGGAGCTCAAATACGTCAGTTACTCGAGGAGGTCCTTGCCCATTTAGGCCCTAGACGGGAGGTAGATCAACTAGAACCTAGGGTAAGAGAGAGATCACCTAGGTGGAGAGATTCGACAACTAAGCAGGAGGCCACTTTAGCCAGTCATATGAGAGATCTTCTGAGGGCATGCCCTCCCACCTTTAATGGAGCTAGTAGTGGTTTAGAGGCCGAGACCTGGATACTTGATTTAGGTAGGTATTTTACCATGCATCCATTTGATAGCAACACCAAGGCTAGATGTGCTATTCTGCATCATAGAGGGTTTGCTTCTACCTGGTGGCAGTTAGAGGAGCAGAAGTTGCCGTTGGACATTAGTACGGTGTCTTGGGAGTTGTTAGAGAGATTTAGAGCCCATTTCCTATCAGAACATTAGAGGCAATGTCACGCAGACGAGTTTCATGAGCTAAGGCAGATGGCCATGTCAGTTGAGTAGTATGAGCATAGATTCTATGAACTCAAGCAGTATGTGGGCATCGGAGATGATGAGGCTATGTTAGTACAACATCTTATGAGGGGCTTAAATGCCTAGATTAGTAGAGGGGTTTGTGTCTTTGAACCTAAGACTATGGAGGTAGCAGTGGAAAAGGCCCGGTTAGTAGAAGAGAAACTAGAGAGGGCACTTGGAGGTCATTCAGGAGTGCAAATTGGTAGTACGCCTTTTGTAGGTGTTAGTGGTCAGTCTCAGGTAGTCGGCTCTTCAAGAGAGAATCATTCACTAGACAAAGGCAAGCAACAACAACAGTGTTCTTAGTCACAACCAAGGAATTCTCAACCTCAACAGGGTAATAGATCTTAGAATAGGAAGGATTGGTCTTGGCAGCATAATAAGCACAATCTTGTCAATAGCCAACTCAGAGTCCACAACCTGCTGTAGGTAAAGATAATTTTCAGCAGTCTAATGTTGTCTCAAGAGGTGGAGGTTTTGGTAGATACTCAGGATGTTTCTCTTGTGGACAACAAGGCCATATAGCCAAGTAGTGTCCCCAAAGTAACCCTTCAGGTTTTGGTTAGAGGCTGACAGCTTCAGAGCCAACCGTAGGTGACATAGGGAGGTCTCATAGAGTGTTTGTAGCGATTGAACATCACCAAGCAGAGCATCAAGGGACAGTCTTGGAGGCCGTAGGTAGGGGACGAGCAACTTTCTTTGGAGATCGTGCACGTGCTACACCATTAGGAGTAGACTCTTAGGGGCAGAGACATGGAGTAGGTTAGAGTCCAGTGGGACCCTAGTGGTGATATTTTTGCTACCTAGGAAGATGTTTTCAGGATGCGAGAAATATACCCTTACATTTGGTAGGCTTCTAGGAGTAAGCTTGATTCTTGGGGGGAGGATGTAATGCCCCCTAATTTTTGGTTTCGACAATTGATAGTTTTTCTATTCCATTTAGACAGTTGTGAGACATTTTAGTTGTTAGACTTATGGTTTATGCTTATTACGTTCATGATGGACTATGGTTGACTAATGTGGTTATTGACATGTGTTATGAGTAGTATGAATAAATTATTGTTATTACAGTTTATGATGTATTTTGACATGATTAGTTGATGGTTAATTGATTATACAGAATAATGTTACTAGTTTTTTGGATTGAATGTTATCTGATTGTTAGCTAGAAATGTTTATGTTTATTGCTAAGCTTGAGAGCAGGGATGGTGTAGTATTGTTTGTTCAAGTACCCTACTACACTGTGATTCCCTGACTCCGTGTGTCTGATATATTTGCATATGTTCGTATACAACCTATCATTTTGATGCAGGTTGCAGGTACCGGATAATGACTCCACCTGACTTAGCAGGTCTGAGCATGCCCTTACACCAATGGATCATGTTGATGGGAGATAACATGGGGTTTTCCTAGGTCAGTCTCTATTTTCAGTCTATGGTTGTGGGTCTTGATGTCACTATGGGATTCTTGTCTCAGTTTTGGTCATCTTGTGGTTGTAGATGTATTGTTGAGTTTTTCTTATTAAGCCAATGTGTATTTTGGGAATGCATTAATTATTATATTAATAATGTTATTAATACGTCAAATATAATAGTATTTTGCTTAGTCATAAATTATTAAGAAAATTAGGAATATTATTTAAGTAAATTTCAATAAAGATTAAACTAATTATTTTAATGTTTTTATAAAGATTGAGTTATGAGTATGTAACATTGTGTTAATAAAATAGTATATAGTAAATTATAGAATAATATTAGTTAACAATTTAATTCTTGTTAGTTGTCGAATAAGTTTTCAATTTTGGGGAATCTCCAAGAAAAGTGAAAAAAAATTATTTGCTTTAGAGTAGTAGGATTTTTTGTAATGGAATTATGATAGCGGACATTTATGACTCTTGGCTATTTTTGCTTCTAGGGGTTTTTTATTTTGAGGGAGTTGTTCTGAGTAAGGAGATAGAAATTGGGACTGAAATTCTGGGTATGCTTACTTGTATTAGACATATTAGTTTAAATTTCTTGTTAAATCTCTGGTGTGTATTTGAAAGTGTCTCTTTAGTCGAGTCAGCTCTTTGTCTTCCTGTCACCATTCAAAGTTTCCAAATAACTCTATATTTGATAGTTTGCTTTTTCATTCTTGAGAAATTTAGGATTCTCTTCTTTTGTTTTGTTGAAGCCTCAGTGATCCATATGTAAAATCTGCAAACTTTTTTTTTCTTATCAAACTAATAGATCATGAGAATTTATTGCTACTCTCAATTCTGTTAAATTGCTTAACCAACATTGCATCTCTGAAATCCATCACCTGAAAATGAGATTTTAAGCCATAATTTGAATGAAGATTAAATGGAATGCTATCAAAACTTTACCTTTGCTTGGTATTCACCTCTTATTTCTTTTATCTGCTAGACTTTATCATAATATCTTGGGTCAATATCTGCCAAAATTCAAAACTACAATCTTCTACCTGATCCAGCTGCCACCGTACGACCGTACCATATGCAAGTCTTTGAATCTTTCTGACGGATAAGAAAATGCTGAAAACTAAAGATTTATGGTGTTAACCTAAATTTTATCTCAATCGTTTCTTTTACCTTTGTTCCCTCTCCCATGCGGCTGTACACCTGGCCGTACGCCGCTGGTTGGGTGAAAGTGTTTGCCTAAGGTTTTCCATTTTCTTCTGTTGTCAGTCGTTCACTCCTCGTTCACTCCTCATCATTGGACCTACATTTTCTTTTGATTTTAATCTCTTTATTGTTGATTTTAATCTCTTTAAAAACTCTGGAAAATTCTTACACCTATTATCTCTGAATTCTTCTTCCATTCCATAATTTCCCTTGCAAGCCATTTTTCCTTGAAAATCACTTTTTGGTAATGACCTTTGAGAAGATTTCATCATCAATATATTGAATTCTTTTTTGTTTAGCAATAGTTTATAGAAACTGAAATTTATTTTGCCTGAAGAAAAAACCCTTATGTTGAGATTCATCTTGTACCTCTTAAATATGTATTGCCATCTTGCTCTCATGGCTTTTCCTAGTAGAGTATTCTCCATTTTTGCTAAAAAACCTCAGAAGTCTTCTTCCAAAATTTTCTTCTCTCTAGATCCTCTTTCCTTAATTTCTCCTTTGCAAGCCGTTATTCTTTTGAAAATATTTTCAAGTAATGATTTCTAAGTAATATTCATTATCAATATAATGAATTTCTCTTGTTTAGCAATATTTTATTAAAACTGAAATCAATTTAGAATGTATCCAAATGTAAGCTAAGAATTAGAAAAAAATTCTATTTGAAACTCCTTGATCAACTAATAAATCTTGCTTTGTGATTTTTTTTAGTTAAATTGTTAATTTGACTTGCTTTTAATCAACTCATTAATTGGCAATAGAGATAAAGATAATGTTAGTTTATATCATAAAATTATAGGATAGACTTGTAATATTTTAAATTAATTTTTATTAGAATAAAGTTGATTTAGTAGATGCAAATTGTTAGATGAATGTTTAATAAACTTGCCTAAATGATCATTATTTTGAGTTAGTTAACAATTGTTAAAAAAAATTAATTTTCTTTTCAAAATAAAAAAAATGATGAACTATTGATTTGTGTAACTTATATATATTTATTAGGATAGATTTGTAATATTTTATCCTATAGATGATTTTCTTTATTGAAATAGAGTTGGAGGCTTGGCAAATAAGTTTATTTAGAAAGTTGCTATTAGATACTTCATGAATGTTTAGTAAATATTGCCTAAGTGAATATCACTTTGAGTTAGTAAATTGTTATCTAGATTTTTTTATCAACTTTTTAGGAATAAAATTTGGTGAACTCATATTTGTGTTAGAATAGATTTGAAATATTCTATTTAGAATAAAATTTAATTAATAGATGTATTTTTGTCAAAAGAATTAAATTAGAAGTATTAATAGGTTATAGTGGTAATGCTAGTGAATAAATACATGATGAATGATATTATTATTTTAGAATTAACTATATTGAGTTAAATATTAGTTATACTCATTTTATCTTATTTAAATTTGTTTAGTTATGATTTAGTAATATACTATCTTGTGATACATTGATTTTAATAAATAAATGATAAATTAGAGATTTATTGTGAATTGAGTTATGGTAATGGTTAAACAAATATTATATGAAATTATAATTCTAGAATGGAATAGTATTTGGATTTTATTTAAAAGAAAGTGAAAACCTTATAGTGCTTTCCAATTTAAATCATTTAATGGTGTTATGTTGAGTTAATTTTATATATGGTCTTGCTTGAAATTTCATTGTTTGTTAATTGCGTCAAGTAGTAATGATGTAATTGGTTTATTATATTATTCTTTGGTTCTGAGTCATATTGTGCTAATTAAGTGTCTAGTCGTTTAAATCTTCATTTTTCCATATCGGGAAATAGATGTATTAATAGTGGTATGGTGTTTCATTTTATCTGACTCTAGAGGTTAGGCTACTTGGGTTCTAGTATATCATTGAGTAATTTTATTTTAAATGTTTTATTTGATTTGAGATTTTGAAGTGGATAGGGAAAGTTTTTTGGTCAAGGTTTTGGATTTAAAATTGTCTATGTAATGCTTTGGTTTACAAAAAGATAGATGCTTTATAGTTCCTTGTCCATGCATGTTATTTATTGGTTTCTAGATGTTGGTTAGGGGTGGCTAGTTGCCTGTAGGAGAGTGGCTTTCATGGTGGGGCCGGTGCTGAAAGTGGCTGCCTAGATAACCCCATGGAAGTTGTAATCAAGTGATAACTTAATAATTTATCTAGGTGGGTTGGGTAGTAATTCACATAACAAGAGAAGTATGATGCCTCACCCATGCCTTGAGTGCTCTCACAGGCTAAGGATGGGATGTGAAGGCCTGGTTGGCAAGGTCAACCTCCTTGTCTCCATGAGAGGATGTGTCAGCTCCGCATGTGTCACCCTATGGTGCCGGTGCCTAGTGAGAGACTGCCAGGGTAACCATAGATGGGGGCTGGTTTCTAATGAGAGATAGCCTAGATTACCCATGCTAGGACCATGCGATGGCACTCTCCCTACTGCAGTCTAGTTACTTCCTCTTTATCTTTTATTGTTGCCTCTGGAGTACTATCTTGCTTTGTTGATTTGTGTTGTCTTGATTATCTACTTTACTTGTGTCAAGTTTGTATTTACTTGCTTGTATCCCTTGACTTAGTGGAACCTCATTGTTATCTCCTAGCTCAGAGGGGTGGACCTCAGGGTTCCACATGGTTGGGTGGAAGAGCTTAATCCATTGGTTATTCTTGGTCATCTTGATTCGTGTTCACTGCAGATGTGCTTCCAATTCTAGATTTGTACTTGCATCCCTAGAGCTATGTTCTACTTTTAAAATTGTATAATCTTGTTGTATATTGTAAATCAATATGATCAGTCATGAACCTTGTAATCTTGTAATCTTGTATTTGAACTTTTGTAACTATTCATATTTGCAAATGAATGATGTAATCCTCTTCTGCTGTATTATAATGTATATTACTTGTATTGTTATAGATTTATGTTTATTTGATGTAGTTATGTTCCCTAGAGGTGTTAGTCAATCATTTTGTGTAAATGTTGTAAATAGTGTAATCTTATCTAATAATTAATGCATTTTCTTCCTTCAAGAAAAATACATTTATGTAGATTTTGCACTTGTTAGTCTAACACTCTAGGGTTGCATGACAGGGCACCACATTTGGTATCAGAGCCAAGTTTAAACACTAGGTACTCTGGTTATAATTGAGCCCATTATGTAACCTAGTGCTTAAACTCTGTAGGCTAACTTTCATCCCTGTTGTTTCCTTTTTGTGTGTAATGAATTATCCTTTGGTGTTGTAGATAGATGCCTAGAGGTAGAGGTTAGGGTCATGGTGGAGGTAGGGTTCGTGGGAGAGGTGGTGGTGGTACACCTCCTCCCAGTTCTCCTCATGAGAGTGCCCATGAAGGCAGGGGTTAGAATATGGAAGGTCAGGGTCAGTCTGAGGGAGCTCAATTATGTTAGTTACTTGAAGAGGTCCTTACCCATTTAGGCCCTAGATAGGAGGTAGATCAACCGGAACCTAGGGTAAGAGAGAGATCACCTAGGTAGAGAGATTTGACAGCTGAGCAAGAGGCTGCTTTAGCCAGTCATATGAGAGATCTTCTAAGGGCACACCCTCGCACCTTTAATGGATCTGGTAGTGGTTTAGAGGCTAAGACTTGGATACTTGATTTAGGTAGGTATTTCACCATGAATCCATATGGTAGCAACACCAAGGCCAGATGTGCTATTCTGCATCTTAGAAGGCTTGCTTCTACTTGGTGGTGGTTAGAGGAGCATAAGTTGCATTTGGACATTAGTACGGTGTCTTGGGAGTTGTTCTTAGAGAGATTCAAAGCTTGTTTCCTATTAGATCATTGGAGGAAGCATCACGTAGATGAGTTTTATGAGCTAAGGCAGATGGCCATGTCAGTTGAGCAGTATGAACATAGATTCTATGAACTCAAGTAGTATGCGGGCATCGAAGATGATGAGGCTATGTTAGTGTAGCATTTTATCAAGGGCTTAAATGCCTAGATCAGTGGAGGGGTTCATGTCTTCAAACCTAAGACTATGGAGGTAGAAGTGGAAAAGGCCCGGTTAGTAGCAGAGAATTTGGAGAGGGTACTTGGAGGTCATTCAGGAGTGCAAATTGGTAGTACACCTTTTGTAGGTGTTGGTGGTTAGTCTCAGGCAGCTGGCTCTTCAAGAGACCATCATTCACCAGACAAAGGCGAGTAACAACAATAACAGTGTTCTTAGTCACAACCAAGGAATTCTCAACCTCGGTAGGATAATAGATCTCAGAATAGGAAGGATCGGTCTTGGCAACATAATAAGCGCAATCATGTCGATCAACCAGGTTGGAGTCCATGACTTGCTGTAAGTAGAGATAATTTTCAGCAGTCCAATGTTGTCTCAAGCGGTGGAGGTCTCAGTAGAGGCTCAAGATGTTTCTATTGTGGACAACAAGGCCATATAGCCAGGCAGTGTCCCCAAAGGAACCCTTCAGGTTTTGGTTAGAGGCCAGTAGCTTCATAGTCAACTGTAGGTGATGTAGGGAGGTCTCATAGAGTGTTCGCAGTGATTGAGCATCACCAAGCAGAGCATCAAGGGATAGTCTTGGAAGCCGCAGGTAGGGGACGAGCAGCTTTCTTTAGAGATCATGCACGTGCTGCAGCATCGGGAGTAGACTCTTAGGGGTAGAGACGTGGAGCAGGTCAGGGTCTAGTGGGACCCTAGTGGTGGATTTTTTCTATCTAGGAAGATGTTTTCAGGATGCGAGAAATATACCCTTACTTTTGGCAGGCTTCCAGGAGTAAGCTTGATTCTGGGGAGGAGGATGTAATGCCCCCTCATTTTTGGTTTCGACAGTTGATAGTTTTTCTATTGCATTTAGACAGTTTTGAGACATTTGAGTTGCATTCATGATGGACTATGGTTGACTAATGTGGTTATTGACATGTGTTATGAGTAGTATGAAGACATTATTGTTATTACAGTTTATGATGTATTTTGGCATGATTAGTTGATGGTTAATTGATTATGCAAAATAATGTTACTATGTTTTTTGGATTGAATGTTATCTGATTGTTAGCTAGAAATTTTTATGGACGGTGTAGTATTTCTCATTCGAGCACCCTACTATGCTGTGATTCCCTGACTCCGTGTGTCTGATATATTTGCATATGTTCATATACAACCTATCATTTTGATGTAGGTTGTAGGTATCGAGCATCAACTCCACTTGACATAGCAGGTCCGAGCATGCCCTTACACCAATGGATCATTTTGATGGGAGATAAGATGGGGTTTTCCTAGGTCAGTCTCTATTTTTAGTCTATGGTTTTGGGTCTTGATGTCACTATGGGATCCTTGTCTCGGTTTTGGTCATCATGTGGTTGTAGAGGTATTGTTGAGTTTTTCTTATTAAGCTAATGTATATTTTGGGAATGCATTAATTATTATATTAATAATGTTATTAATACGTCAAAAATAATAGTATTTTTCTTAGTTGTAAATTATTAAGGAAATTTGGAATATTATTGAAGTAAATTTCAATAAAGATTAAACTAATTATTTTAATGTTTTTATAAAGATTGAGTTATGAGTATGTAACATTGTGTTAATAAAATAGTATATAGTAAATTATAAAATAATATTAGTTAACAATTTAATTCTTGTTAGTTGTCGAATAAGTTTTCAGTTTTGGGGAATCTCCAAGAAAAGTTAAAAAAAAATTATTTGCTTTAGAGTAGTGGGATTTTCTGTAATGGAATTATGATAGTGGACATTTATGACTCTTGGCTATTTTTGCTTCTGGGGGTTTTTTATTTTGAGGGAGTTGTTATGAGGAAGGAGATAGAAATTGGGGGAAGAAATTGTCACGGGAAATAGAGGAAGAACTTGAGGAAGCTGAAGGAATTTGTAGCCTGGGATCAAAATCTGAGTATGCTTACTTGTATCAGACATATTAGTTTAAATTTCTAGTTAAATCTTTGTTGTTTATTTGAAAGTGTCTCTTTAGTCCAGTGAGCTCTTTGTCTTCCTGTCACCATTCAAAGTTTCCAAATAACTCTATATTTGATAGTTTGCTTTTCCATTCTTGAGAAATTTAGGATTCTCTTCTTTTGTTTTATTGAAGCCTTAGTGATCCATATGTAAAATTTGCAAAAAATTTATTTCTTATCAAACTAATAGATCATGAGAATCCATTGCTGCTCTCAATTCCTTTAAATTTCTTAACCAACATTGTATCTCTGAAATCCATTGCCTGAAAATGAGATTTTAAGCCATAATTTGAATGAAGATTAAATGGAATGCTATCAAAACTTTACCTCTACTTGGTATTCACCTCTTATTTCTTTTATCTTCCAGACTTTATCATACTACCTTGGGTCAATTTCTGCCAAAATTCAAAACTACAATCTTCTACCTTATCCAGCTGCTGCTGTACGACTGTACCATATGCAAGTCTTTGAATCTTTCTGATGGATAAGAAAATGCTCAAAACTGAAGTTTTATGGTGTTAACCTAAATTTTATCTCAATCGTTTCTTTTACCTTTGTTCCCTCTCCCACGTGGCTATACAACTGGTCGTATGCTGCTGGTTGGGTGAAAGTGTTTGCCTGAGGTTTTCCATTTTCCTCTACTGCCAGTTGTTCACTCCTCATCATTGAACCTGCATTTTATTTTGATTTTAATCTCTTTATTGTTGATTTTAATCTCTTTAAAAACTTTGGAAAATTTTTACACCTATTATCTCTGAATTCTTCTTCCATTCCATAATTTCCCTTGCAAGCCATTTTTCCTTGAAAATCACTTTCTGGTAATGACCTCTGAGAAGATTTCATCATCAATTTATTGAATTCTTTTTTGTTTAGCAATAGTTTATAGAAACTGAGCCATGAGAGCAAGATGGCAATACATATTTATAGAAACTGAAATTTATTTTGCCTGAAGAAAAAACCCTTATGCTGAGATTCATCTTGTACCTCTGAAATATGTTTTGCCATCTTGCTCTCATGGCTTTTCTTGGTAGACTATTCTCTATTTTTGCTAAAAAGCCTCAGAAATCTTCTTCCAAATTTTTCGTCTCTTTGGATCCTCTTTTCCATAATTTCTCCTTTACAAGCCATTATACCTTTGAAAATATTTTCAAGTAATGATTTCTGAGTAATATTCATTATCAATATAATGAATTTCTCTTGTTTAGCAATAGTTTATTAAAACTGACATCAATTTAGAATGTATGCAAATGTAAGCTAAGAATTATAAAAACTTCTCTTTGAAACTCCTTGATCAACTAATAAATCTTGCTTTGTGATTTTTTTTAGTTAAATTGTTAATTTGACTTGCTTTTAATCAACTCATTAATTGGCAATAGAGATAAAGATAATGTTAGTTTATATCATAAAATATTAGGATAGACTTGTAATATTTTATATTAATTTTTATTAGAATAAAGTTGATTTAGTAGATGCAAATTGTTAGATGAATGTTTAATAAACTTGCCTAAATGATCATTATTTTGAGTTAGTTAACAATTGTTAAAAAGAATTTAATTTTCTTTTAGAAATTAAAAAAAATGATGAACGATTGATTTGTTTAACTTATATATATATATTTATTAGGATATATTTGTAATATTTTATCCTATAGAAGAATTTATTTATTGAAATGCAGTAGGAGGCTTGGCAAATAAGTTTAGTTAGAAAGTTGCTATTAGATACTCCATGAATGTTTAGTAAATATTGCCTAAGTGAATATCACTTTGAGTTAGTAAATTGTTATCTAGATTTTTTATCAACCTTTTAGGAATAAAATTTGGTGAACTCATATTTGTGTTAGAATAGATTTGAAATATTCTATTTAGAATAAAATTTAATTAATAGATGTATGTTTGTCAAAAGAATTAAATTAGAAGTATTAATAGGTTATAATGGTAATGCTAGTGACTAAGTAAATGATGAATGATATTATTATTCTAGAATTAAATATATTGAGTTAAATATTAGTTATACTCATTTTATCTTATTTAAATTTGTTTAGTTATGATTTAGTAATATACTATCTTGTGGTACATTGATTTTAATAAATAAATAATAAATTAGAGATTTATTGTGAATTGAGTTATGGTAATGGTTAAACAAATATTAAATGAAATTATAATTCTAGAATAGAATAGTATTTGGATTTTATTTAAAAGAAAGTGAAAGCATTATAGTGCTTTCCAGTTTAAATCGTTTAATGGTGTTATGTTGAGTTAATTTTAAATATGGTCTTGCTTGAAATTTCATTGTTTGTTAATAGCATCAAGTAGTAATGATGTAATTGGTTTATTATATTATTCTTTGGTTCTGAATCATATTGTGCTAATTAAGTGTCTAGTCGATTAAATCTTCATTTTTCCATATCGGGAAATGGATGTATTAATAGTGGTATGGTGTTTCATTTTATCCAACTCCAGAGGTTAGGCTACTTGGGTTCTAGTACATCATTGAGTAATTTCATTTTAAATGTTTTATTTGATTTGAGATTTTGAAGTGGATAGGGAAAGTTTGTGGTTGAGGTTTTGGATTTAAAATTGTCTATGTAATGCTTTGGTTTGCAAAAAGATAGATGCTTTATAGTTCCTTGTCCATGCATGTTATTTATTGGTTTCTGGATGTTGGTTAGGGGTGGCTTGTTTCTTGTAGGAGAGTGGATTTCATGGTGGGGCCGGTGCCCAAAGTGGCTTCCTGGATCACCCCATGGAAGTTGTAATCAAGTGATAACTTAATAATTTATCTAGGTGGGTTGGGTAGTAATTCACATAACAAGATAAGTATGATGCCTCATCCATGCCTTGAGTGCTCTCATAGGCTAAGGATGAGATTAGAAGGCCTGGTTGGCAAGGTCAACCTCCTTGTCTCCATGAGAGGATGTGTCAGCTCCGCATGTGTTACCCTATGGGGCTGATGTCTGGTGAGAGGCTGCCAGGGTAACCATAGATGGGGGCTAGTTTCTTGTGAGAGATAGCTTGGATAACCCATTCTAGGACCATGTGATGACACTCTCCCTATTGTAGTCTAGTTTCTTCCTCTTTATCATTTGTTGTTGCCTCTGGAGTACTATCTTGTTTTGTTGATTTGTGCTGTCTTGATTATCTATTTTGCCTGTGTCAAGTTTGTATTTGCTTGCTTGTATCCCTTGACTTAGTGGAACCTCATTGTTATCTCCTAGGTTTGAGGGGTGGACCTCAGGGTTCCACATGGTTGGCTGGAAGAGCTTAATCCATTGGTTATTCTTGGTCGTCTTGATTCATGCTCACTGCATATGTGCTTCCAATTCTATATTTGTACTTGCATCCCCAGAGGTGTGTTCTACTTTTAAAATTGTATAATCTTGTTGTATATTGTAAACTGATATGATCAGTCGTGAACCTTGTAATCTAGTAATCTTGTATTTGAACTTTTGTAACTATTCATATTTGCAAATGAATAATGTAATCCTCTTCTATTGTATTATAATGTATATTACTTGTATTGTTATAGATTTATGTTTATCTGATGCAGTTATGTTCCCTAGAGGTGTTAGTCGACCATTTTGTGTAAATCTTGTAAATAGTATAATGTTATCTAATAATTAATGCATTTTCTTACTTTAAAAAAAATGTTTCTATAGATTTTGCATTTTTTAGTATAAACTCTAGAGTTGCATGATGGGGCATCACACAACCAATCAATCCAACTTTATCTACTTATGAACTTGTGTAGTTTCAGCCAAAACACAAAACATGGACATACAAAAACATATCAAATGTAGGAAGGGATAACAATCTAGATGAAGATTGAACTCTTCTAATTTCCATCATTAAGTATATCAGTTCATTAAACTAGATGAAATAAACAAAGCTAAGGTCAATGAAAAATGAAAGTCCATTTGTTCTTCATTATGTTATTTCAATGATAAATGAAATTATATCAAGTGATAATAAAAATGGCTATGAGACACAAAGGACCTCCTCAATTAAGACATAACAGGTTTTTCTATCATCAAAGATGATAAAATTAGATAAATTTCAAATCAATAGCATTAATCTTGATAAAGGACCAAAGATATAGAACAACTTTGATATGGGAACGTGATGAAGCAAACCTGAAAGAGAAACCAGTGCATCATTTCAGCACAATTCATGAGAGCAAACTCAGTTTATGTGCCCTAGATTTTCTCCATCCATCTGCTTCTCTATAAAGAAGACCTTTAGGATGAACATAAAAGATAAGTTAGCATGCAGTTGCTGTACTTGTTTGTATGCTATTATTTATACTTCTAGTAAAAAAAAAAGAGAACTGTAGATGTTTCCAATTTAAGGTAATAAGACATATGGTAATCTAAGGGTTTAGTAAAGATCAGTTAGAATTCCATGAATATCTTTAATTTAGTAGCAGCTGGTCCAAATAAAAATCTACTAGCAGATGTCCACCTAAAGAATTCAATTCAAATTTCAAACACAATATGCAAGCTTAGGATAAAATACAGTGATGATGCACATTACTATTATCAACTTATAGACATAATGAAACAAAAAAGAGCACCGATGGAGGCATAAAGGGTTGCTAAACATAATAATAGGGGTATATAATCCAAGGACCCACTAGACATAAGACTATACTCAAAACACTTGAAAAGCACTTCCATATGCATAATTCCTAAAGTATGTGTTTGGATGCCTTATATATTTTCAAGTTTGGGCTAACACCCAATTGGGGACACCAAACTCTCTTGCTAGATACCTAGAGGTGAGATTATAGGGGTTCTACCATTCATAGAAGCAAGTTTATTGTTGCTAAATCTAGTACTGACCGGGTGTCGTAATAAAGAGAATATTTGCATTTGACCCCTAAACCCATCAAACTAAAACTAAAAAGCAAAAAATCAAATTAATTTTTCCTAACTGGTACATACTAGTATGCGGTCTTGATTTGTTACAAACATTTCCACATGATTTTTCATGATTAGATGATGATTCAACTTATCAATTAAGTCACTGTTAAGTATATCCAGTAGTCATTTAATGTGCAGTCCCAATTTTGTTCTGCAATATGCTCATTATTTGTGTGATAATGGTTACCAAGTCATTCAGATGACTTTTGTTTATGTGCTCATTGAGATATCTATTGTTTTATTGAAACTTTGAACTCATAATTGTGTGGTAGTATTGAAGATGCCAATGATAAAAAATAGGTAGAGCTTGCAATAAAAGTATGAAACCCTAAAACAATAGAAACTTATTTAAATGATGAGAACCAAAACTAATATTCCTACAATTGTTGCTTCAATCTATTCACAGTAAATGAAATCTAAAAATATCAAGGTTTTAGGGCTTAATTAGATTCTTGAGCTTGAAAAAAAACTTGAAATGACATCAACAACATCAAATACAATGCAATCCATAGCCATGGTTGGAGATAGGTGACCCAGAAGATATGCACTGTAAAACCCTCGGTGAAACCTTATTTTTAGGCTGCAACTCACCAAATTGGAGAAGTGAAAGGCCAATACTAGCGAGGAAGAGTTTGGAGGAGCGAGAACCAATAGTGGCAAGAAAAGCAACAAAAAATGGTGAAAAGCAACCAAAAAAATGGTGAAAATGATGAACGACTAATATTCGTTTAATCATCTTACATTGATATGGACGCAATTTTAGACCGTTGATAGACAGAATGAGCTTGGCAAAGTGTAATTATTTTTTTATATAATACAAAAAATTAATACATAAATATGATACAAAATATAATTAATATATTCTAAATATTTAATATAATAGTAATACAGATTAAATTATATATAATATAATTATATTTATTATTATATTTAATAGTATATATAGGTTATATTATTATTATATATTGTATTCTATAATAAAAATTATTAAATATAAATATAAAATAATTATAATTAATTATTAATATATTCTTATATAGAACAAATTAAATTAATATATAAAAAATATGATAGTTTAATTGATCTTTGGAGAGACTAGGAAAAAGAAAGAGAGATAGAGGGGGAGACAATTCTATATAGAGAGAGGAATATATACTAACACTTGCACCTAAAGGAGGTTTAAGGTTTGCGTCGATAGAAAACTATATGTATGTTAATATGTTAGAGAGTGTGTTTTGCATGGATGTGCTACAAATTCTAGTTGCATGTGGCTAGATTAAACAATTAATAATAAGTGCTAAATAATGAAATGAAATAAATTTAGACAAATCTAGATTAGGGCTCCCTAACATACTTCGCGCTCTTAGGCTTAGATGTGGTGAAGTTAGGGCTCCCTAACATGCTTCCTCTCTGACCCCATCATGGTGGACTATGGGAATAGCACTATTGATTCTTGATTCCTTAAATGATCTATTCAAATGGATTGATATAATTGATAATATATATGTATTATATGTACCATAACTCTTATTGAATCATTGGTAGAATTATATGTTATCTGACATGATTGTAGGACTGAATTATTTGTGTGACTAA
The DNA here is from genome assembly GCA_027924645.1 of Cunninghamia lanceolata. Classification (NCBI taxonomy): domain Eukaryota; kingdom Viridiplantae; phylum Streptophyta; class Pinopsida; order Cupressales; family Cupressaceae; genus Cunninghamia; species Cunninghamia lanceolata. Next base: position 5,850,733 of record BSBN01000914.1, on the reverse strand, counting down.
TTATTTAGTTGTGTTGCAAAATAATAGTAGAATTTAGTCATTTTTAGTTGTCGTGACTAAAAGTTTTATTCACGTAGTCATTTATTTGCCAAATTCTACTAGTGTGAGGATCTGAATGTGTGTTAGAGTTCTAAAGTTTTAAGTTACAACTGATTCACCCCCCTCTCAATTGTCTTGTGCATTCAACAATTGGTATTAGAGCAAGGTTCCTTGGAAGAAAGCTTAACTGCTTGAGGTAGATCTAGGATGTCACACAATAAGGATGTTCCCCTATTTGATGGATCATACTATGCATTCTAGAAAATAAGGATGGAAGGTTATTTGATTTCTCTTGGATATGAAATTTGGAAGTCTACTGTGACTGCATATACTATACCTGAGAACAGACCGAGTACTGCCAATGATATCAAGGCCCATGAAAACAATGGTAAAGCAAGGTATGATCTTTTAAGTGGTCTTACTAATTTTGAATTGGTAAAGGTTATGAATCTGAAAACTGCTAATGAAATTTGGGAAAAGTTAAAAGCATTTATGAAGGAGATGATAAGGTCAAGCAAGCTAAGATGTAAAATCTAAAGATCATGTTTGAGACCATGCAAATGTCTGAAGATGAAAACATTACAAGCTATTTATAGAGGGTGGATGAAGTTGTCAATAGCGTCAGAGGTCTTGCTGGAGAACTATAAGAAAAAGAAGTGGTATTTAAGGTACTCAGAACTCTTCCCAAAGCTTACAGTCATAAAGTTTCTTCTATTGAAGAATTAAAAAATCTAGATCAATTTACCAGAGATTAGTTGCTTGGTACTTTAACCACTTTTGAAATGAGAGATTTTGGTACAAGTAGTGCAAAAGTTGAGACTACTTTTAAAGCTAGGAAATCAGAGGAGACTATGGAATCAAATCAGGAGGATTTTGATGATATGGAAGCTAACTTTGTGAGAAGAATGAAAAAGTGTACTAGAATGTATAATGGTAAGTTGCCTTTCAAGTGTTTCAATTGCGGTAAGATAGGTCATTATGCATCAAGATGTCTAGACAAAATTTTGAAAAGCAAAAATGAACAAAAGTAAGGTGATTAAGAAAAGTAATTATGTTATAGAAGATGCAAGTATATCTGATGATGAATCTGATTATGAAAATGATGAGGACAAATGAATGTTTGTTCATATCTTTAAAAGATGACACTGTTTCAGCTAACTCTAAGGAATGTGTGAAGGAAAGGGCTCCTGAGGTAAGTACTAATGCTAAAGGCACCTTGATATCTACTTTTCATGCCAGATAGGAAAAGAACTACTAGATCATTGACAGTGGATGCTCAAATCATATGACCAGTGATAGGAGTAAGTTTGTTAAACTTGCAAAATATGATGGAGGACTAGTTAGGTTTGGTGATGATACATTTGCCAAGATTTGTGGAAAAGGTTCAATTAGTTTTGATGGCAAGCATAACACAGATGATGTTCTTTAAGTTAAGGGTTTAAGACATAACCTCTTGAGTGTTGGACAAATGTGTAGCAAGGGATACAATCTTATGTTTTAGGATGGTGGCTATAAGATCAAAAATGATTCTAGAATTGTGATAGATGTTGGAAAGAGGACATATGGAAATGTTTATCAGCTCAAAGGTGCTGATGGTTACTGTTTCATGACTCAGATCAGTGAGATTTGGCTATGTCATAGAAGATTGTGTCACATAAATTTTGATAGCCTAGTGAGAATAAGTTTAGTTCAAGTTGTGAGAGATTTACCAAGGATTATAAATCTTATCAATGCTGTCTGCAAGGAGTGTCAAGTTGGAAAGCAAGAAAGAAGAAGTTTCAAAGTCAAAGATCAATCTTCTACCGGACTATTGGAATTGGTGCATACAAATCTTTGTGGCCCTACCAGAGTAAGGAGATTTCAAGGTGACAAGTATTTCATGCTACTAATTGATGATTATTCTAGAATGACATGGGTTACTTTTCTTAAAGAAAAATTAGAAGCCCTAGATAAGTTTAAAGCATTCAAAGAAATGGTTGAGAATGAAATGGATATGAAGATCAAATGTTTGAGGTCTAAAAGAGGTGGAGAGTTCACCTCTAATGAGTTTAACATGTTTTGTGAGAGTCATGGAATAAAGAGGCATTTATCTGCCCCTAGACTCCTCAGCAGAAGGGACTGGTTGAAGGAAAGAATAGGACTTTTCAAGAAACTACAAGGATGATGATAAAAGAGGCAAATCTATTAGAATTCTATTGGAGAGAAGCAATTAATACTACTACTTGTAGACACCCAAATTTCTCCCAACTTTGTTTATGTCTAGCAACACCATTTTAAATCATTATTCATTAAGCCAATTAATAAATAAATTTTATTTATTTAATTAAAATCCCATCCTTATCCTACTTAGCCAATTAATTAAATAAATTTTATTTATTTAATTAATTCCACATCATATCCCAATCATATCCTATCCTCATCCCAATTAATTAAATAAATTTTATTTAATTAATTTCCACATCATATCTTATCCCATCCTATTAATTAAATAAATTTATTTTATTTAATTAATATCCAACTCATTTCCCCACTAATTCAAATATTTTATTTGAATTAAACACTCATCTTTTATCATATTCCAACACTTGTCCAGTCAATCATGTGTTGTAAGACAACTTTCATTCATATCCTTCACATGCACAACTAATGGAACCTAAATTTAGTATCTTTCAATCCTAGCCATTCACACAGCCTCTGAATCTCCACCGTCGATTGATCTTGGCTGAGCCCTATAGAAACACCCTCTCATTCCATATGAGAGGATCCAGCAATCATATAGCACCTACATTTTCATCTTGAGCATCTTGAGCATCTGAGCATTCATTTGAGCTTTTCATCATCCATCATGGCAGCTTTCAGCTTTGTAATTGTTCATTGTTGAAGAAGCAGTCCACATCTCTCAAACAAGGAATCGCATGGTCTAGGTGATGTTATGGTTGAATTGCATTGTTCTTTGATTTCATTTAGATTAGATTCCTTGATGATGGTAGGGTTAGGGTTTCATGACTATGTCTGATCTGCTAAACCTGACTTTCACCTATCACATTTTGGCATGCCTGGTGGGACTCACGTCCTTGATTAACCTCTCTTGTTTGAGTTGTTTTTATGAAGTTTAGATCTCTTGGAGCGCCAATCTTTCATTTTTGCAAGCTTTTGTAGCAAAAATTTGCATTTTTCTAACCCTAGTTTGCAAATATTTGGCTAAAAATGTATGTAGATGATCTCTTAGCCTAAATCTAACCTCACCACTACATCCAGGATGCCATTTCCATAAACTTTGAGTACAAATTTGCCTAAATTTGATGAAAAATGGAGCATTTGGTGAAGAAAACAACAACTGGACTGCAACAATGCACTTCTGGTAATTCAGGTCGCTTTTGATCAAACAGCAGTCGCTTGGGCTAAATCAGCTCACCTTTGGGCAAATAGAAGTCGCTTATGGTCAAATTTGGCCCGCTTTTAAACAAACAGTGCTCACTTTTGAACAAAAAGAGATCGCATATGGTAAAATTGGTCACTTATGGTTAACATTTGCATTCTGTCTCCTGAAACTCTCCAGATCACTTTTGGGCTATTATGTCTCACTTTTGACCTTTTGTTAATCACATATAAGCTATTACTTGTCACTTGCATCCATTTTTACATCACTTATGAGAAAAAAACCACCGCTTTCTAGATATCCGCATCGCTTTTACACTAGGATCGGCTGCATCTATCATTTTCTGGATCGCTTTTACATCGACAGTGATCGCCTAAGGTATGAAATGCATCGCTTTTGCTTCAACAGAATTCGCCTATGTGCTTTATGATGTTTTACACTGTTAGTTTCACTTTTGAAATGGGTTGCTCGCTTATGAACTAACAGTGGTCGCTTTTAACCTGTTGCGCGTCGCTTATGAATTAACAGTGACTGCTTATGAGTTTATGTGCGTCGCTTTTGATTGAACAGTGGTCACTTTCAAACTGATTTGCATCGCTTATGATCCTACAGAATCTGTGTTTAAATTGATAGGCATCGCTTATGAACTGACAGTGATCGCCTATGCAGGGCAGGGTTTTGACTATGTTTTTGTAGATACAGGTCGCTTTTAGCCCGCAATCAGTCGCTTCTGGGTATATCCGCATCGCTTACAAGCTAACAGGAACCGCATCTAGTATTTTTTGTGTTGCATTTGATCTGCAGTATCCCACCTGTTGCAAAATACAGATCACCTCTGATCAATAGTATGTCGCATCTGGCAACTGTAACTTGCTTCTGGTTGCTGTCATTGTGCATCTTGGTGTTTCTATAATAACTTTCACATACGGTGGCCAAATCACACAAATGAGGGCTCATTGGAAAGCTGGGAGGACAAACTTCACAACTGTACTACTTTTATTAGGTGACTATACTATTTTTCAGGCTTTTTTATCAGTCAAAGTTCAGGTTCATTGCAAACTTCATTTGAGCATAACTTGAGCAATTTTGATCATTTTTCTACGAAACGTTTTTTCAAATTGCTTAGAATCTCCTAAATTTTCTATTTGTGAAATCCATTCTTTTGTATCAGATCATTTTCATTAGAATTTTCAGATTTCATCTTTTTCATTTAATCATCTTCTTTGCAAGTTTAGTTGTTTCTTTTTGGAATTTGGTGACTTGTAGGAGCATCTAAGGAGCTGGAGCAGCATTGACATCAACATCTACAACAAATTGGAAAGCGATTATATCAGGTGCACTCATTCTAATCTTTCATCTCTTAATCTTGATTGATCACACATTTGGACTTTGGGATTAAAACGAACATTGTTTGCTATCACATCATCGAGAAATTGGGATAAAATGAACAAGTATCTTTCATCACATTTGGATTTGGGCTTTAAAACAAATAAGTGCTTGAATTGTCTTCCACACATTGAGTTTCTAAGGCTAATGAACCCCATGCAAGTGTGACCAAGTAAATGTGTATGCTCTCTCCTCGCATCCTAACACGAACTTGGAGATCAAAAACATTTACTTGTGTTGCTTTTGTTTAGCCTTAGAGAGGCCTGCCTTGGTATCCACCCCAAGGGAATGACCTCAAGTGGTACTTTCATCCAGTCCGCTATAAAAATCAGAGGATAAGGTGAAAGCCAAGTCTAACCGGTATTAGCGCTCACCATACAGTGCTAACTCGAAAGGAGGTGTACCTTTGTGTATATTAAAATTCCTAGTAGGGTTAGTTAAAGTCTTAAGTGGCTTGCTGGATGCTCGTGGGGTGCCGGTCCCCCGAATTTTCACTAGAACCTCCTTGTGATAGTGGCCTTGCCTTAACTAGGGCTTGTTGTCTTGTGCTTCATTGTGCATTGTTAGGGTTTTTATCATTGCTGTTTATTCATTTACCCTGATTTGTAATTGTCTTCATGTGCTTGCTTAACCATCATCACATTCTTTCAAACTAACAACTTGCTTATGTGTCTTGCGTGAGTGATTCATGTGTGTATATGCATAATCATTTGTTTGAACATTGCCAAATCAAGCTATAAACACCAAACACATAAACAAATCAATCTAAACACATCATCTAAACATTCCACATCATCATCCAAATCCCTAAGCAAGCACTTGCTAAAAAGACTTAAGACAAACACTTGGTGACAACATATCTACACTAGAGGACCTAGAAATCAAATTCCAAAGATTCCTCCAAAATATTTATCAAGGATCACAACCCCTCAACCAAGATGCCATTGAAATATTACAATTCTTCCTTCAAAGAGCTCAACCCCACGCAAGCCAATCACTGCAACTACAACACTTCATAGCCCAAGTCTAACACCTTTTAGCCACTAGTCAAGCTCGACAAGTACAACAATCCTTAGCCACTCCATACCAACCTAATCCACCTCATAGCCACATGTCATATCCATCCACTTCATATCAACTTAATCCACCTATCCACCAAGTCAATACCACATCAACCTATGAACATCCACCTCAAGCTTATCCAATCCCTCATACCACCATTCCAATGCACTACCAAGCCCATCCACAAAGCAATCAAGTGATATTACAAGAACAACATCCAAGTCCCAATAGCCCTTTGTACATAAATCAAGCAAGTCCAAGTACACCTTTTCAACAAGACCACCAAGCACCATTGATAGATCTAAATCCACATTTCCAACAAGAATCATATCCAAATCCCAATGGCCCCTTGTACATAAATCAAATGAGTCCAAGTTATCCTGTGCAAGACTTAATTACCTTTGACAAGGGAGATACCAATCTAGAGTGGCCTCCACCATCCAATCACATGCAAACACATGAGCCAACATGTCCTATCCCAACACCACCATGTGATCCCAATCATAGTCCATTGATCCCTTTACCTTCTAAACCACCAAGCCCTTCATTACCTTCAACACCATGTCATTCTAATCGTTCACCAAAGGATGCGGCTGAGAGAGTTTTACAAAGGATGCTTGAAGAAAAACTCATTGAACTTCCTAAAGTCAAACCATGTGAAGAAAGTCCATATGATGAACATGATTATTGTGCATACCATAGGACCAAAGGCCATAATACAAATCAATGCCCAATATTTCTCTCAATTGTTTACAAGGTGTACCCACCTATAATGGGAAATTGTGCCACATCATCCCCATCTAGTTCAAATCCTAATCCATCCAATCCAATTAGCTCCCAACCTAATCCTTATCCTAATCCTAATCCAACACCATCTACCATTATCATCCATCCATTATATTTCCCATCCACCCATACACTTGCAAAGGATGTGATCCATTGGCTACTAGATAGGAATAAACTACCCCCATGTCAAACACCAATTCATGAGCCTACCAATGAACTTCCAAAGGTCATGTCCAATCCTATAATCTCATCATGTGGTTCACATATCCTTGAGCCTCTTCAAGAGCATTCCATTAACATACCTAGCCCTTTAAGCCCATCATGTGACCTACTAGCCAACAAGTCTATTCAAGAGTCTCCAACCACAAGCCTAAGTCAAGAGCCATCATGCCTCCATGTTGATAACTATCAAGAGCCTATCAAGTCCACTCAAGAACCTTCCACTTCCATCCAAAGTCAAGAGGTATGTCAAGAGCATAATCTTAAACATGTGGAAATATTGAACCTTAATCTTAATCAAGATCAAAGCACCTCTAACTTCCACCTATCCATGACCTACTTATGGGTTGCCCTCAAGCTATTAGCCATCACCATGATCTCATTCATGAGCAAATTTATCCCTTTTATAGCCCACTTAATCCTATTTTTGCTCATAGTTATGATCAAGGTTCTAGCTAAGATCATGAAAACCATGATGATCCATTTGGCAAAACTTTATCTATCTCATGATCAAGATGATATCTACGATGAAGAACCTATTAAAAAGTACCTTGATCCTATCCATAATCCCATAACCATCCATGAGCAAGATATCCAAATTGCTCCAAGTCATCCTCCATCTAGCCCTATCCATAATGAACAAACATCCACTTGTCATGATGAGACACTTGTCCCCCAAGTAAGCATAAAAGATCAAACAAATAACTTGGATCTTAGTGAACACAATGCTAATCAAGATCCTAATGATCCTCCTTCCACATCCACCATCGATTCCACTTCAAATCCACCATCATGTCCTATTGGTCTTACCACCCTTATACATGATTGTTCTTCCTTAGGACAACAACGACCTTTGTCCACTTCACCTTCTCCATCCAATAAAGAGCTCAAGTCTAGTGTTCAAACCACACCTAATCCCATTGTCCATCGCATACTCCAAAACATGAACTACCAAGGTAAAGGCCTACGCCTTTATGAACAAGGTATTTTGGAGCCAAACCATGTCAAGATCCCTCCATGCTCATATGGCCTTGGATACACACCCCAAGGTAAACAAGGCAAAGATGTTGGTAATCCCTTCATACATACTAAACCTATCACTTTCCATCACACCCCCCATCATCTACCCAAAACATATGTAGCCATTCCAACTCCATCATCCTATAAAAGTCCAAAGCATGTGACTGTACACCTTCTGCCATCCAATTTGCCTCCACTTTTACCAACTCCGAATATCCCTCCATCTACCTTGACACCATTGCTTCCAACACCTAACATACCTATCATTCATAAGTATCCTTACATTCCTAATCATGGCCAACAAAAGCACACATCATTTAAACATGAAGCTTCCATTCATTCCACCAACCCCACTTCCATCAAACCCATGGGATTCCAAAATAAACGTTTGGATGCCTTTACTTATAAAGCCAAAAATCCAACTAAAACTCCTAAGGACTCTCATGCCTTAGGATATCAATGTGAAAAGTCTCTAAATCATCCATCTTCTAAGCAAAGTACATTCACAAAGCTATCCAAGCCCATACCTCCAAAAGCAAAGCCCAAAAACAAAATGGTTTGGGTTCCTAAACAAATAGCTAGCAAAGCATTTGAGGCATCCTCATCCACATCTAAGCAACCATCCAAGCCCATACCTCCAAATGCAAAGCCCAAAAGCAAAATGATTTGGGTTCCTAAGCAAATAGCTAGCAAAGCGAATGAGGCATCATCATCCACATCTCAAGAATCCCAATCACATATATCCATCCAAAAGCCTACTTCCATCCAAAACTTCCATTCCCTTCAAAAATCCCACAAGAAAAATAAAAGCACTAAAAATATTAAATCTATGTGGGTTCCTAAATCACTTCATCAACCATCTCCATTGCTTCCTACACCACCATCCCATCAAAAGCTTCAATGTTTATCACGGTGTGTGCAACCATTGGTCATGGTTCTCTTCCACTCTACAGCACCTCCACATAACTACATCTCCCCATATTCCATCCATTATCCTACATATCTCCCCCATGCTATCCCTATGGTCCATGCTTTGGCATAAACATTTCATCCATCTTCATTCCATAAGCCTATATAATCCACATCATAATCCATTTCATCCTCCATTATCCACCTAATCCATCTCCCATCCACGCAATCCCTTATCAACATCTATGAGCACACTTGACATGGTCCATGCGAAGACATCATCAATCTCTAAAGGGACAATATCACCTCTCATAGCATGAGCCACTTGAGTCCCTCCTGTTGGTTTTTCTTCTGAATCAGCATTAGGGTTTGCCACTTCTAATGCACAGGCAGATTCAGCCAACTAAATACAGGAGGTTGCGTGAGCTGCCTCCCCTTCACTTCTGGTTCTGCCGCACCAAGGGGGGTATCCCTATAACTCAAGATGTAACCTTGACTAGCTCAAAGATAGAAAGATCTAACTTGACAACAACAGGCAGAATACTCTCATGTGTGGACCAAGATCTGCATGATAGATCACAAGGCTGGCAACATTCTTGGACATGATGTCTGGTTGGGTATGAGAGCATGCAGGGGGTTCCTAATCCTACTCCTACAACTAACAGGTGGAAGTATGAAATGGTTTGATATGAATTTTGGATGCAAAGCTGGACATGGTGTATAACCTCAACACAGAGCTAGATTGGTGCCTATCCAGGGCTTGGAGTCGGTAGACATACACCTGTGAATGATCAGCATGAATAGCTAAAACTGGATTTCAGGGGGATACACATGATATCTGCCTTACATATATCTCCCAATGAAGAATGTTAAGTTATCTCTACTTATGGCATCCCTACTGCAGTATACCCTTCCCAATGTTCAACCTGAAAACAGTTTAATCTACCCCTTGAGCAGAAGTTAAAAGATCAGACATTCAACATAGGAATTCTATGCTCTAGAATCTAAACATTACCCAAATATCCAGATTCAGAAGAAGAATACATGCAATACTAGAGACAGAATTAACACAACACATGCTAAGATAGCATTACTCATATAAGATTAACCATGAAATCAGTGGATTCATGCCAAATCGTACAACAGGAGATACATAAACTCACAAATTAAACTGTACAGAGCAACCAGATCAGCTGGTTTTGGATTACAGAGCCAAAAATCCTCAACTTTCAACAACCACAAATGAGTAACACTTCCTGCTTATAACAGCCAGGTAGTGTACCACAGCAATTAATTACATGGTTGACCAAAAATCCCGCCAGATACACAGTATCAGGAAAATGGCGCTCAAACACTACCAGATTGGTGCCCAAACATGAATGCAGCAGGTAGGGGAGGAGACAGGAAGATATCTCGAGCCCTGCGCCACTGTCCGCTGATGTACACCTTCAATCGGGTACCAGATCCGCCCATACCTCTGCAACCTTCGCCATTAATGGCGCACCAACCCGCGGCCTTGGGAAAAACATCTAACAGTCGATCGCAACCATTTCCCGCCGAGATTCATCATCATGATATTTTGAATATGCAGGATATCATTATCCCACATGCACCCCGCGATGACCTCTTTAACACTTTATATACTAGGTCATGAGCATATATGATGTCGGTGCTTTTGCTCCTGACGACACTAGTATAAGACTTCATCATCATCATCATCCTCCAGCAGCATGATAACCTGTTGCTTGAAATATCATCCTGACGTCAGCATCATATCGCAATATAACCTGCATGATAATTGCCTTCATCCGCACAACCTGATCCATCGGAGGAACATCCTCCTGCTGAGCTTATACCAAAAGTCTGGCCGATGAACATCCTGATGACGTCATCATCATATCCTGCTGACGTCATCATCATATCTGCCTACTGCGCACCTCCTCATATCCGGATGACGTCATCATCATATTTGCAAATATCGGGGGATCTCCACAAGATGATCAGTGTTAGAAATATGACCCCCCCGGACCTTGATGACGTCATCATCATATCGACATCAGGATGATATTCGGAAGATAACCGGATATTTGGAAATATCATCCTGATGCACAAATATCAGGTTGCACTGTAGCTCCACTATAAGATCGGGGCGATAGATGAATATGATGATGCTTGAAAAGATCACCCCCCACTAGATAATGCACGAAGCCGGCAGGCGGATATCTCCTTGATATCAGCATCATCATGACGCTGGAACAAACATACACCCGAGTGATATGGAAATATCACCCCCTCCTTCAGAAATATCATGATGCAGATAGGCAGAGAAATAGATATCACCCTGACATAAGAATGACGTCAGCATCATCAGGATGATAAAACAACGAACATGAAGTGATACAACATCATCAGGATGATATTGACTAAGATCATCCTGACGTTCAAAATATGATGACCCCAGTGAATATCGGGTCGCACTTAGAACTCTTCAACAACATCATCAGGATGATCACAACCAAGATCACCCGATGATAGAAATATCACCCCGGCGAAATATCATGAAGGCAGAAAATATGATGACCCCCGCAAGCAACACGGTGATAACTGGAAATATGATGATGATGATGACGACCCTTAAGAAAAAACAAGTCAGGTCGAACAACTCAAAGAATAACCCCTTCAGAATATCGGGGCAACATCATCATCATGTCTGGGCAAGGTGATAATTGGAAGATCACCGGATACTTGAAAAATCACCCCCGCAAGCAAATCAGGGCGCACTGTAGCTCATCAGCAGGATCAGGATGATATCCAAACATCACCCGATAGTGAAATATGATGATGACGATGAGAAACCGGTCGACAGAGAACACGATGATGCAGACCATCATCAAAGACAAGATGATGATGATGACCTCCTCCTCAAAGAAAATATGATGCTGCAGCTGAAAAATACTGAGGAGGTCCAACACTTAGAACATTTTTTGGATACTTAGGGAGAGTGCCTGCATGAAAATTGCTCAAAAACTGTCAGTCAATTCAGGCACTAACACTGGCTCTGTCTGGGGACGTGCAGGTGCAAGACTGCAGCGAGAACCCCAGAACTCTGGGATGCAGACTAGTCCTTTATCCATTGGGCTCAGAGTCAAATACTGCACCGACCTGCATCACCCAACACACTTGATGGCCTAAGGCCACCAAGAAAAGAAAAACATGTATCTCCCCTTGTCAAATATCTTGTTTTCATCTACATGCACTGGGTCAAGCTTGGAGATACTACAAAGATCCACCCACAAACAAATCTTGTCATCTGCATATTCAACCCTCTGATTTGGCTTGTCATCATCACCCTTGTGCAGATAACCCTCAGCATCATGTGACATGTGGGTGCAGAATGTATCAGGCAATGCATACTTATACTTATCATCTATATCATCATCATGCATTGCAACATGATCTCCTAGCTGGACTGCAAATAGGAGACACTCAGAGTCCATCACACAACTAGGAAGATCAGGGCTCATTGTATTATATGCTGGCACATCAAAAGAAAAGCTTTCAAAATCACAATTGTGCACATCATGTACACAACAATCAGCAGCACCAGGCTGGAAAAGATCAGGCTCTGGCATCTCTTTCAAATCAGGCACATTTTCACAGTCACTTACCTGATGTATGTTGTTTCCTCTTTTATCACGATGAGAAACAGAATCCAAGCCAAAAATAATGTCTAGATCCTCACCATACTCAGACAGATCCTCATCACCATATGTGTCATAAATGGGTGACCCAGGTGCATCAGTTTCATCATAGTATGCCATTTGTTCATGGGCAGCAGAGCACACATCTTCATCACCAATGGATTCACTCTGTGGAGGAGTATCAGCCTGTGTGTCATAAGCAAAACAGCCATCAAATGAAAAACAATCATGCTCTGAACAAGGACTTATTTCAATTTCTGACTGCTCTTCATGATCTCCATGTGTTTGAAAGGTAGGCAATGGGTCACACATAGGACTGCTTCTCTGTTTGCTTATATCTTCTCTGTCTTGAGTACAATACTCACAATTGTCTCCACAGGTCCATTCTAAAAATTGCTCATTGCTGTCCACAACCTCATTATTATTTTCATGGTCAGCTGCCTCAACATTGCAATGGGAATCCTCATTAGTCCTTTCACTGGCATCCTCAACTGGTGAACAATCCAGTTGAGCAGTATTGTTAGCATTATGTTCAAATACAGCAGTCTCAACCTCTATGCTTTTATTTTCATTTTTATCTGCACATGATGCCATAATCACTTGGTCATTTGCAGCTTCATAATCATTTTTCACACCAAGGCCTGGGGACAGGGGTTTCAGCGGGTACACATTTCTGATTTTTTCTATCTTTTCTATGAACCTGTATGCCATCTGCATACTTGTCACCTTGAAATCCCTCAGTATTGCACTAAAGCCCTCTTCAAAAGCTTCAAAGAATATGCCAACACAGGCTGAAATATCAGGTCTGAAGACTTCTGGGATCTGTGAAAGGGCTATTGCAAACCTATGACTGAAAACAACACATGGCTCTTCATCTTGTTTTCTGATTCTCATCAATCCTGCAACAAGATCAACCGGTTCTTTTGCAAATTCCTCCTTGAAACAGTCAGCAAGCTCATCCCAACAGGCAAAGGATTTCTTTGGAAAGCTCAAATACCAGTCTTTTGCTTTTGCATCAAAGGACCTAACAAAAAACCTCATCCACATATCCTCATCTCTGAATGAATATTTTCCCATAAAACTTTGAAAATTTTGGATATGTGCATTCCCATCACATACATTGTGACCACTAAATCTAGGCATCTGACAGTATATCCTAGCAGGCATAGTTTCTACTTTATAATCCACCCATGACAAATCCAGTTGGTCATACAAAGGATCAAAAGGGCTGACAGGAGGTTTAGCTTTCTGACAGGCAGACACAACAGGGTTACTGCTTTTTAACTGGGCCTGCTCAGCCTCTAAGAATATCAACCTATTTCTTATCTCTTCTATTCCTTTATCCAACATTTCACCACTGAGTATGGGATAATTCATACTTGGGTTCATAAAAACCCTACTCTTAGACATCGTTTGTCTGCCTAAGACCTAAGGCTTCCCCTGGCATCTAACCTATGCAGTAAAACAGCAAATAAAGGGGAAGGAACAAGGTACCTTTTCTCATACAGATGCAGAAAAAATGAACAAAACATTTTTGTCACATCACATACATCCATCTTTCATGTGCATTCAGATCTTTTTTGCAGAGTCACCACCTCTCCAAAGAGGACAAAATTTACAGCAGCTGAAAGCTCATCAAATATGTTTCTGAGTTCATTCCACCAGCAGAGCAAAACTTCACCAGAGAATGCAGGATATCACTTTACATCAACATCCCCAGCAGAGTCGCCAATTTGTTGGTGACTCAGATGGGCCACAAGATATAACACTTTTTCATCAATTTTTTCCCCAGCAGAGTCGCCAATTTGTTGGTTTTTCTTCTGAATCAGCATTAGGGTTTGCCACTTCTAATGCACAGGCAGATTCAGCCAACTAAATACAGGAGGTTGCGTGAGCTACCTCCCCTTCACTTCTGGTTCTGCCGCACCAAGGGGGGTATCCCTATAACTCAAGATGTAACCTTGACTAGCTCAAAGATAGAAAGATCTAACTTGACAACAACATGCAGAATACTCTCATGTGTGGACCAAGATCTGCATGATAGATCACAAGGCTGGCAACATTCTTGGACATGATGTCTGGTTGGGTATGAGAGCATGCAGGGGGTTCCTAATCCTACTCCTACAACTAACAGGTGGAAGTATGAAATGGTTTGATATGAATTTTGGATGCAAAGCTGGACATGGTGTATAACCTCAACACAGAGCTAGATTGGTGCCTATCCAGGGCTTGGAGTCGGTAGACATACACCTGTGAATGATCAGCATGAATAGCTAAAACCGGATTTCAGGGGGATACACATGATATCTGCCTTATAGATATCTCCCAATGAAGAGTGTTAAGTTATCTCTACTTATGGCATCCTTACTGCAGTATACCCTTCCCAATGTTCAACCTGAAAACAGTTTAATCTACCCCTTGAGCAGAAGTTAAAAGATTAGACATTCAACATAGGAATTCTATGCTCTAGAATCTAAACATTACCCAAATATCCAGATTCAGAAGAAGAATACATGCAATACTAGAGACAGAATTAACACAACACATGCTAAGATAGCATTACTCATATAAGATTAACCATGAAATCAGTGGATTCATGCCAAATCGTACAACAGGAGATACATAAACTCACAAATTAAACTGTACAGAGCAACCAGATCAGCTGGTTTTGGATTACAGAGCCAAAAATCCTCAACTTTCAACAACCACAAATGAGTAACACTTCCTGCTTATAACAGCCAGGTAGTGTACCATAGCAATTAATTACATGGTTGACCAAAAATCCCGCCAGATACACAGTATCAGGAAAATGGTGCTCAAACACTACTAGATTGGCGCCCAAACATGAATGCAGCAGGTAGGGGAGGAGACAAGAAGATATCTCGAGCCCTGCGCCACTGTCCGTTGATGTACACCTTCAATCGGGTACCAGATCCGCCCATACCTCTGCAACCTTCGCCATTAATGGCGCACCAACCCGCGGCCTTGGGAAAAACATCTAACAGTCGATCGCAACCATTTCCCACCGAGATTCATCATCATGATATTTTGAATATGCAGGATATCATTATCCCACATGCACCCCGCGATGACCTCTTTAACACTTTATATACTAGGTCATGAGCATATATGATGTCAGTGCTTTTGCTCCTGACGACACTAGTATAAGACTTCATCATCATCATCATCCTCCAGCAGCATGATATCCTATTGCTTGAAATATCACCCTGACGTCAGCATCATATCGCAATATAACTTGCATGATAATTGCCTTCATCCGCACAACCTGATCCATCGGAGGAACATCCTCCTGCTGAGCTTATACCAAAAGTCTGGCCGATGAACATCCTGATGACGTCATCATCATATCCTGCTGACGTCATCATCATATCTGCCTACTGCACACCTCCTCATATCCGGATGACGTCATCATCATATTTGCAAATATCGGGGGATCTCCACAAGATGATCAGTGTTAGAAATATGACCCCCCCGGACCTTGATGACGTCATCATCATATCGACATCAGGATGATATTCGGAAGATAACCGGATATTTGGAAATATCATCCTGATGCACAAATATCAGGTTGCACTGTAGCTCCACTATAAGATCGGGGCGATAGATGAATATGATGATGCTTGAAAAGATCACCCCCCACTAGATAATGCACGAAGCCGGCAGGCAGATATCTCCTTGATATCAGCATCATCATGACGCTGGAACAAACATACACCCGAGTGATATGGAAATATCACCCCCTCCTTCAGAAATATCATGATGCAGATAGGCAGAGAAATAGATATCACCCTGACATAAGAATGACGTCAGCATCATCAGGATGATAAAACAACGAACATGAAGTGATACAACATCATCAGGATGATATTGACTAAGATCATCCTGACGTTCAAAATATGATGACCCCAGTGAATATCGGGTCGCACTTAGAACTCTTCAACAACATCATCAGGATGATCACAACCAAGATCACCCGATGATAGAAATATCACCCCGGCGAAATATCATGAAGGCAGAAAATATGATGACCCCCGCAAGCAACACGGTGATAACTGGAAATATGATGATGATGATGACGACCCTTAAGAAAAAACAAGTCAGGTCGAACAACTCAAAGAATAACCCCTTCAGAATATCGGGGCAACATCATCATCATGTCTGGGCAAGGTGATAATTGGAAGATCACCGGATACTTGAAAAATCACCCCCGCAAGCAAATTAGGGCGCACTGTAGCTCATCAGCAGGATCAGGATGATATCCAAACATCACCCGATAGTGAAATATGATGATGACGATGAGAAACTGGTCGACAGAGAACACGATGATGCAGACCATCATCGAAGACAAGATGATGATGATGACCTCCTCCTCAAAGAAAATATGATGCTGCAGCTGAAAAATACTGAGGAGGTCCAACACTTAGAACATTTTTTGGATACTTAGGGAGAGTACCTGCATGAAAATTGCTCAAAAACTGTCAGTCAATTCAGGCACTAACACCTCCTATCCATGACCTTTGTGAAAACCTGGCAAACAGGCACCATGTGTAATTGTCATGCTATCCCATCAAAAAAATTAAAAAAATTTAAAAAAAAAGCAAAAAAGAAAAAAAAAAACATCAAAAAAGTAAAGAGAAATCCCTTCGTCCAACGGTGAAAACCTGGTAAACAGGCGCCTTGGATAAGTACCATGATGAAAACCTGGCAAACAAGTGTCATGTGTAGGTTGATCTTCTATGTCACTTACACTTGGGGGCACATTGTCTCATCCATCTTATCATATCCAACCTATCATTTTCCATCCTATCCTATCTTACCATTACCATACCATCCTGCCGTCCTTAGCCATTACATAAATATGCCTATCATATTGAACCAATTTATCCATCCTCCTCCTTTTGATCTTGATAAAGACATAGGGGTAAAATGTTGAAACATGTTTGGATATTTCTTGACATACCTTCTTTCCAAACCAAGTCCTATCCATTGACAATTTATCCATCCCATCCAAATCCAATCCATCATGTCATCCCTTGGTCATGAAATTAATCATGTAAAAATCCTAAGTATTACCACCTAGAATGGGGCAAGTTCTTCCTATGCAACATAGCCTTTGGAGATCACATCCTAGCTCCCTTATGATCCATCCACTATGGCGTATCCTTATCACGAGCTTTCCATCTTATAGCTTATCCCCATCTGTCTAGCATGAGCTTTCCACTATAGCCTACCTATCTGTTTATCATGAGGCAAACATCCATCCCTTATATGGCCTATCCTCTCTTCTATCCATCCAACTATCATGAACCTTCCATCCCATCCAACTCTCATGATCTTTCCATCACATTCACTTTGAGCCCATCCTTTTATCCATCCAATCCCATTCATCCATCCTTGCACCTAGACTTGGTTTTCTCCTTTGTCATTAGTATCTAGCACAAAGGCTACCTAAATTGTAAATCCATTGATGTTCCAAAACATTAAAAAAAAAACAAAAAAATCAAAACATCCCAAAAACACAAAAAAAAAACAAAATATCTCAAAAATCCAAAAAAATCAAATATTCAAAAAAATCCAAAAAATCAAATATCCAACGAAAAATCCAAGCAATTAAAACCAATCATCATCCAAAACGATCCAAGCAATAAAACCAATCACATCATCCATATCAATCCACTCCATCAACATTCAATCAAAATCAAATCATCATCATTATCAATTCCTCCTATCAATAACATTCATTCATCCATTTCAATCAATCACTTCTTCCAATCATATCAATCAAATCAATCTAAGCAATGATCTTAAATCTAATTCATACTAATCCATATCAAGCAAGCCAATCAATCAAGGAACATTATCCAATCAAATCAACAAGTTTTTGATCAGAATCTTGTCATAAGCCCAATCAATCATCATCAATCGTCATCAATGGGATATAGCGTTCCCACATCCTTGTGTTAATCTAGGGATATAGCTTTCCCCGCAATGACAACACTATCATCATCAATCAAACAATCAATCATTGGTTTATGACCTGACAAGGGCAATACCTTGTTTGTTTTACATCCTTTGAGCACATTGAGAACACTTGCTTATGCTTAGATTGAGTGGACACTCTAATTATCACTCCATCACTACCATCATTCAAAACAGTCCAATCATCAAAACAATCAACCCAGCAATAGCAAACATCACAACCAAAGCACATCAAGCCAACTATCAAAACAAAATCCTATCAATCATTAGCATCAACACCAAAGAAAATCAACTCAAAGCACATCAAGCTAGCCATCAAAACAAATCCAATCACTTCAGCAAATCAAAAGAATCTCAATCCACCACAAATCTTTCATCCAACCAAATCAATCTAATCAACATTTCATCATCTTCCAATCATTCTAAACAATTATCCAAGTGCAAGTCAATCCTTAAGCTATACCAATCAAGTTAATCAATCAAGCCAAGTTATCCAAACACATTCAATGGTCTTGATCCTAGCCTTGTTGTAAGCCAAATCAATCAGCCAACTAGCCAACCAACTTAGCAAACAACCTTGTGTTGATCTAGGGATATAGCTTTCCCCACAATGACAACACTCTCAACTCTCATCAACAAAACAATCAAACAATCAATCATTGGTTTATAGCTTGACAGGGGCAATACCTTATTTGTTTTTGAATCATTTGTGCATGCTTATTTGCTTGCTTGTGTGTGTTATCATTTTATCCTGCATTTGCGGGATGATCTTATTCTCTTCCTATACGTATTGGTATCTTGTACGTGTTGGGATTAGCATCTTACATATCAATATCTCTAGCATCTGAGAAGCTAAACAGTCTCTTATGCATTTGAGACTATTCTATGTTAAGACTAACTCCATACATATAACTAGCAAGCTATCATTATGTGTAGTGGAGATAAGCTCAAACCATTGCTTGTAGTGTCAAAGTCCAACACTAGCTGTTATTCATATCTTGTGCATGTTGGCTCAACATCTTGACCTCATGCGTTCAGACAAGATTGTAACACGCTAGTTGCGCATTGGATATCTCGACACCTTGGTCTCTTATACCCTGGTGCATAACATCCATATGCTATATCAAACATAAGGACTGCATTTCTTTTCATTCTGAGCAATTATTTGAAAGCTGCCCATCATCATCCTATCTATCCATTCATTTTATCCATTCCATCATACTCAGCCTTCTTTTTAGCCTTTTTCTTCTATCGAGAGCCAACCCAGCCCTTCCTGGTTAGCCTAGCTTACCTCTCGAGGGGGCATCACCTGCCAGTTACACTAGGGCATAACTTGTTTATCGAATGCATATCGTATCTTCTTTGACACAACGCTCTATCGAACATTGTATCAAAGAGGGGCAAAATGTAGACACCCAAATTTGTCCCAACTTTGTTTATGTCTAGCAACACCATTTTAAATTATTATTCATTAAGCCAATTAATTAAATAAATTTTATTTATTTAATTAAAATCCCATCCTCATCCTACTTAGCCAATTAATTAAATAAATTTTATTTATTTAATTAATTCCACATCATATCCCAATCATATCCTATCCTCATCCCAATTAATTAAATAAATTTTATTTAATTAATTTCCACATCATATCTTATCCCATCCTATTCATTTATCCTATTAATTAAATAAATTTATTTTATTTAATTAATATCCAACTCATTTCCCAACTAATTCAAATATTTTATTTGAATTAAACACTCATCTTTTATCATATTCCAACACTTGTCCAGTCAATCATGTGTTGCAAGACAACTTTCATTCATATCCTTCACATGCACAACTAATGGAACCTAAATTTAGTATCTTTCAATCCTAGCCATTCACACAGCCTCTGAATCTCCATCGTCGATTGATCTTGGCTGAGCCCTATATAAACACCCTCTCATTCCATATGAGAGGATCCAACAATCATATAGCACCTACATTATCATCTTGAGCATCTTGAGCATCTGAGCATTCATTTGAGCTTTTCATCATCCATCATGGCAGCTTTCAGCTTTGTAATTGTTCATTGTTGAAGAAGCAGTCCACATCTCTCAAACAAGGAATCACATGGTCTAGGTGATGTTATGCTTGAATTGCATTGTTCTTTGATTTCATTTAGATTAGATTCCTTGATGATGGTAGGGTTAGGGTTTCATGACTATGTCTGATCTGCTAAACCTGACTTTCACCTATCACACTACTTATATACTAAATAGAGTGCAAGAAAGGGCAAACAGTGCAAAGACTCCCTATGAGCTGTGGTATGGAAGGATTCCTACTATCAAATATTTTAGAGTATTTGAAAGCAAATGCTACATCAGAAGAGATGAATAAAACTTGGGAAAGTTTGATGCAAGATCTGATGAAGATATCTTTCTTGGATATTCTAATAAAAGCAAAGCTTACCAGTGCTACAACAAGAGGCTAAGAAAGATTGTTGAGAGTGTAAATGCAAAGGTTGATGAAGACCTACAGATGAAATCAAAGGTGAATGGATATGAGTTAGATGAGTCTTCTTGTAGTGAAGAAGGAAAAGCTAAAGAAAAGGAAGTGTAGATTGAAGAGGAAGAATCTCTGGAAAGGATTCCTAAAAATCCCAAGTATGTGTAGAAGCATCAATTTGAAGAACAAATCATTGGTGACAAGAACAAAGGTATACTGACAAGAAGAAAAGTTGCTAAAGAATAGGTAAATCTATGTTTACTTTCTAAAGTTGAACCTAAAATAGTAATTGAAACATGCAAGGATGAGTATTGGATCAAGGTTATGGAAGAAAAACTAATGCAAATTGAAAAGAATTAGACTTGGGAACTTGTTCCAAGACTAACAAATAAAAATTTAACTGGAACTAAGTGGGTATTCCAGAACAAACTAAATGAGAATGTAGTAGTTAGAAACAAGGCAAGGCTTGTGTGTAAAGGCTACTCACAAGTAGAAGGAATAGGCTATAAGGAAACATATGCTCCGATGGCAAGAATGGAGGCCATCAGGATGTTTTTGGCCTTTGTAGCACATAAGGATTTCAAAGTATATCAAATGGATGTGAAGTTTTCTTTCTTGAATGGTGAATTAGAAGAAGTATACATAGAACAACCAGATGGATTTTAGTTATCAGATAAATTTGATATAGTTTGCAGACTAAAGAAGACACTATATGGATTAAAGCAAGCTCCCAGAGCTTGGTATGCAAGGTTAGACAGATACTTACTACAACAAGGATTCAATAAATGTACCGCGGATAGCAATATGTACATTAAAGTAGAAGAAGATCAAATTCTGGTTATGGAGGTGTATGTGGATGATATAATCTTTGAAGGAAATGAAGGTATGTGTAAGAGTTTTGCAAATGAAATGCAAAAAGAATTTGAATTGTCAATGTGTGGGGAAATGAACTTCTTCCTTGGGTTATAGATCAATCAGAAAGATAAAGGTATTTTCATTTCACAATCAAAGTATGTCAAGGCAATGTTAAAGAAGTTTGGAATGGAAGATTCTAAACCAGTTGTACCCCTATGGTTATTGGTTGCAAGCTAAGAAAGAATGATGAAACTCCTAAGGCTGATCAGAGTAGGTATAGATCAATGATTGGAGGATTGCTATATCTAACTGCTACTAGACCAAATATTATGCATGCAGTTTGTCTGGTGGCTAGATTTCAAGATCCTAGAGAGTCACATGTTACAATAGTGAAGAGGATATTCAAATATTTAAAGGGCACTCCAGATCATGGCTTGTGGTATCCAAAGGATATTGACTTTACTCTAAGTGATTATACAGATGTAGATTGGGCTAGTTGTGTGGATGACATGAAAAGTACAAGTGGTGGTGCATTCTTTCTTGGATGCAAATTAGTGTCATGGATAAGTAAGAAGCAAGATTTAGTATCTTTATCTAGTGCAGAGGCATAATATATTGCAGCAACATCTTTCTACACATAGGTGTTGTGGATGAGGCAAACCCTAAAGGATATCAGACTTGTATATGATGAACCAATTCCTATGTTATATGATAATACAAGTGCTATTAACATTTCAAAGAATTTGGTGATGCACTCAAGGACAAAACACATCTCAATCCGGTATCACTTTTTGAGAGAGAAGGTTGCAGAAAATGAGGTGAAGCTTGAGTATGTGCCTACAAAGGATTAGATTGTTGACATATTCACTAAGGCTCTTCCTAAGGATACTTTTGAGTATCTCTGGGAGAAGTTGGGGGTTATTGCCCCTCCTTTGAACTAGATGCATAAGGAGATACATCAGTCCTATGGATTTCAAGATTCATTCCTTGTTATGGACTGATGTTAGAAGCTACCTCTCAGGGGGCGTAGGTAGTAGCTTTGTTGGTTGTTGCAACAAGGGGGAGTAAATGTTAATGCAAGTTGTTATGTGTTTCTAAGGGGAAGTATGCAGAGTAGGTATAAGCAATATATAAATGAGAGAATGAAAGAGAGATGTGTCACCCTTTTCCATTGATGTCAAAGGAGGAGAGAGATCAATGTGAAAAAGGAAAGAGTCAATTGACAAAAGGAGAGTAGGATGTTAAGGGGGAGAGAAAGAAAAGGAAAAGAAGTTGATATAAAGCATAGTATTGAGGATGCTATTATATTGATGGTTTTTCACATCATGTGTTGCCATCAATGACAAAGGGGGAGATTGTTGTAAGTATGTGTAGTTGGTGTTGTCATTGGTGTCAATTGTATGAGTAAGAGATGTTGCAAGAGTATGAGCAATTGGTGTTTAGTGGATTCTATCTCTGATGATGGGGAAGTGTTGAAGATGATGATATGTTTCTGGTGCTTGGTTTCTAAATGCTTTTGAGAAAATTTGAATAAAATAAGAAAACAATGTGTGGTAGTGATATTTTGTGTTGCAGAGTAGTGTTCTAGTTTTGTTCTGCATTTCTTTTATATTGAAAATTTATTTATGCAGTTTGGACATGTTGATTAGAGGTGTTTAGAGGTTCTACATTTAGAATTTGGTGTGCTGGATTGCTATGTCGAGAAAGGTGTACATTGTTCACCAATGTGTGAATTGTGATTTGTAGAGGTGTCTGGGAGAAAAGTTTTTGCTCCGTATTTCTTTGCAGAGTGGTTTCAAGTCTTGTAGTTCTGGAAGTGTGTTTATAAGGTTCATATCTATCTTTAGTTGAAGTTGTTCATGGCTTGTTGCTCTGTAAGTTGATTTCTTGAGTTATAGTGTATGACAATGACAAAGATATTTGAGTATGATGGGTAAACTAGATAAGCTTGTTCGACAGGTGAAATTTGTTGCAGAGGAATTTGTTGGATTTCAGGGTGTTTGTGGAATATTTTAGATCATTCTCAAGTATGGTGTATGGTCCATGAATCATCTTTGGTTTGGAGGAAGCGTGCACTTAATCACTTATGGTGTTAACATAGGTTCAACAAACCTTGGGTGTTTACACTAATTGTGGAGTTACTTCAATGATTGTGGAAGCATGGTGTTATGTGTATGAGTGGATTTAGGTCCAAGCTAAGGTGTGTTGTGGTTTTCCTTCATTCCTTTCCACTACGAGAATGTTTTGGTGCTGACCTAATTTGAATTTGCATGATTAAGGTGCTTTGCTGACCTTGCATAATGTTCTTAGGATTGAAGATGGGATAAATAAGTGTTAAGTTATTGAAGGATGGTAACATAGAAGAGAATAGTGTGTGAGATGTGAATTACAGAGTTATAGAGTGTGAATTTGTGTAGTGTAGTATGATCTTTCATGTGTTAGATTACTGGATGTAGTGAGCAGAAGGTGTCTACAATTCCTTAGTGAGACTGTAGAGGTGTTGATGGTGTTGTGGTGGACTTCTCTGTTGCATTTAAATAGTTTCTCCTTGTAACAATCTTTTCTATCTTCTTTTTTTGGCAGTGAGCCTTCCAGTAGTGAGCCCTATTGTATTTTGGTGTTGATATTACTTTATATTGTGAGATAATCCTCACCGTAGTTTTTCCCTTGGATTTTCCATGTAAATCTAGTGTTCTCTTGTGTATGATGTTGATTTGATTGAGTTTCTATTATTTAATTTCATACTTAATCATCTTAATAGTCTAAGGGATTAATTGAATTAATGAGGATTTGAATGTATGTGAGAGTTCTGAAGTTTTAAGTTACAACTGATTCACTCCCCCTCTCAGTTGTCTTGTGCATTCAACAATAGACACCTAGACCAAAACATTATGCTAAACCCTAATTTAGGTCTAGGGCACCCAACACTCTGGTACCTCTCTACTTTTGAACCCAAGTTCTAATTCTCTTCTATCCTCTGATCTATGCTATCATTTCAGAATTCTTGGAACTATTTTCAATAGTCATTTATTAGTTAATCTTGCTTAATTAGGGTTTCATCTTTTAACTAGTTTGGTTGGTTGAATTTAGTAACACTCCTTTATACAACAAAGGGACAAAACACCTATAGTTTGGATCTCCTTCAAAGGTAGAAGTCAAGCTTAGTTTTTGTTCCAATGTTGATAGAAGAGGGTTTGACCTAGTTTAGGCTTTTAAGCTAAGTCCTCTTTTTCCATCAAACATTTTGGTGAACCTAATGTGTCTTACACTTTTGCATCCTTCTTGCTTCAGATATAAGTTATTTTCTACCTACGATCTGATTAGGTAGAATTATTTGATCATTTTACATAGTTGCATAGCTTACCTTTGCATTGTTTCATTATTAGGGTTTACAAAAATCTTGCATTCATAGAAAACCTAGTTAGTCTTCAGCCTAGGTTTTGTAGATTAGTGTGTTATGACATTATTTGTCCAATTAAATTGATTTCATTTGTTATAGGATATAATATTTGTGTTTAAGAAAAGATCACTCTTGCATCTTTGCATTTGAAATTAGAAAATCAAGCATTTGATTTAGATTTAGAGAAAAACATATTTGTCACATTGTCTATATTTCATAAGTTTAGATCATTATAACATGATATAATTTTATTATTTTTACATCAGGTCTGATTGGTATTGCATTAATTAATCATTTACTAGTGGTGTATTTTGCATTGGCACTTCTTCATTATTAGGATTTTCAAAAAATATTGGATTTTTAGAAAACCTAGCTAGTCTTGCACCTAGGGTGTGTTGATTAAACTCTTGTTCCAAATTTTTCTAATGTTAATTAATTCTCAAGTATAATTTTGCATTGTTGTAGCACATCATAAATATCATTTGTGTTTAAATTATGAAGGAAAAAAATTCTTGCATCAAATGATTTTGGTTTAGGGAATAAACATTTAAGATCTAGGGCTTGATGGTAAAACTCCAGCTAGTCTTGCATTTAGTTATTTTTGAAATCTTATTTTCAAATCCTTGTTATGATGGAGGATTATTAAATCTGATTTTAAGTTGCTGAAACATATCATACTTATTGAATTTAGAAAGTAAGAAATTTCATACATCTATTTTCTCTTCAAAATATTGAAAACAAAAACATAAACAAAAATATCTAATTGCAAGCATGTCTTTTCTTCCATCATTTTCAACTCTACTCGAAAGGTTTGTGAAATTGATGTTCCATTCCTTAAATATGGTAAAAACAAATAATTTTCTATGCCATTGTATTCTTTTGATCCCTCTCCTAAGACCACTCCTAATTATGAAGACATCTTGGCACAAGAGGACCCTCTATTCATTCTAATGATATACCTTCAAAATATGAAGAATTAGTGGATGAAGATCCTTCTCCTAAATGGATGCCCCATGGGTAGATATTGGGTATTCATCACATTCTCCGTAATTTTGTATTTCTCAGAAAGATAACAATGTAAATTCCATCATCATCAATAGACCTATCCCACCCACTAAGGGGATGTTGGATAGGTGCATTACTGTTCAAAATATTCCTAAAATTATTGTACATGAGGCAACTAATCTGCCTCATTTCTCTAAATATTTGATTACAGTTTGAGGTGTTCCAAAACCATCTTGACCTTCTAGTTACATTCTCAACTTTGCAAAGAAAATTACTCAAAGGAATCAATGTGTTCAAAATGTGTTACAACAACCTCATTATCATGCGGTTGATCACACACACACAACACCCATAATAATAAGAAAAGTAAGCAAGCATAGAGTATGCCTCCTTCTCTTCCACCTTCTGAACCTTTTCTTCCCCCACCTCGTCATCATCCTCAAAATGTTGGTAGAGAATACGATCTTATCTAGCAACTCTATGCTACTCTGGCTAAGATATCTCTATGGGATTTAATACAAACTTTGCCTACATACCATAGAATTCTCCAAGAGTCTCTATAAAAGGTAGTTGTTCCACCTTCTGTTAGACTGAATGATGTAGCATCTATGTTTAGTTGTATACATGTGACATCATCAGATATCTTATTTCAACAACATGAATTACCTCCCATAGAAGTGCAAAACTAATATGAGCCTTATGATATTCATCATTATTAATAGATTGAGGATAAGATGCACTATGATTGATGGTGGATTAGGTCATAATGTTTCTAGCATAGACTTGTTACATAAAATCAATGTTGATACGTCTCTCATTAAACCAGATAAACTCAAGATTCGTGGCTTTGATAATGTTGGTAGACAATCATTAGGTACTACCCTTATCTGGTCATGCCTAATTCCTGTGACATTTCCTACCCTTATTCATGTCATGCCTATTTCCCTCACATACAATTTTTTTTGGTAGATTGTGGATTCATGTCATGGAGGTAGTCCCATCTACCCTTCATCAATCAATCAAGTTTGTTTATGATAATAAGCTCCAAACAATTGAAGCTAATCCAGTTCTGGAAAGTTGCTTGCAAATGGAAGTGAGACATCAAATTCCTCTAAATAATTTTATCCCTTCTCTAACAAAAGTTGAACCACTACCTTACGCTGTAACAACAGTGATGGTCAAGATAGTGTCAGTCCTTTGAATGTGTTCTTAGGTGATGATTGGGGTTCATTAGAGTTTACACACCTTTAAGGGTGAATATAAAATCTCACCAACACATCCAAAAACCTTGAAGGTAAATGAAATTTCTTCAACACAATCTCCTACTCCTAAAAAATTAAACTCAAAAGTAATGACGATGGAACTTTTGACATTGATTTTACCTCTAATGAGGATCCTCTTTCTTCTATAGAAATTGTAGCCATTTGTGATATATCATCTCAATCTAAAAAGCTCAAATCTAATGGATCATCTTCTCCTAATGCATGTCTTGGTAATGACGAGGTCCCTTTAGATTTCAACCCCCATGGGTTTGTTGAAACAAAGATTGACTATCCTCACCATGATCAAAAGTATGATCATTACTTCTTCTTCAACATATAATCACACTTCTAAAATCAACAAAGCTAGTCATATGACCTCTCCTCTTCTTGTAGACTTGAAGATGCGTTATGGGCATGGATTCAAAATTCTTTCTAAACAAGGATACAATGGAAATGGTTAGGATACAAAGAACAAGGAATTAAGGAACCCATGGAACCAAGGAATTAAGGAACCTATTGAATCAACACCACACTTTTCTAAAGTAGGTTTAGGTTTCTGACCTTCTCCTACATTTTCTCCACCATGTTAACAACAAAAATGGTTGCTTCCTACTCTACATATATCTTATCTTCTATCTCAACAAGAGTGTATGTTGCTGAGTCTACTCAAAGACCGCTTAATCACTCTTCCCCCTCCAAGACACAAAAAGATTCTACAATATAATCATTCAACACCTCATTACTGTGCATATCATCGAGCACTTGGCCATTCCACTAAGGAATGTCGAGCCTTGGGTAACAAAGTTCAACAACTTTGAATAGGGTATGGATATAACATTTTTCACCACACTTGATATAGTCCCTATAGCACCTTGTCCTCCATCCATTTTATAATAAGCAAGTTAGGGGAGGATAATTTGTCATAGGCCAACTTACAAGTGTGGTCCCTCCTTCTCATTTATGTTATCCTTGTATGTACTATTATCCCCATACTGAGATGTTTTATTGATTATTAGTTCTCCCTTGGCACCCTTGTTAGCACAAAGGTACAAGGAGAAATAAAGCATTGTTTCATTCCTCTATATGTATCTTCATTATTTTATATGTCATGATGAATAATTTCATTATTTTTCTTGGATGATTTAGCATCGTGTCTTTATTCAATTGTTATTTTCATGTGATCTTTCTTCCATAATCCTCATATTTATGTGGCACCTTCTTTCTATTCTTGGTGTCATACCATGACTATGAAAGCCATTGTGTATCATGCCTACAAGTATCACCTTGGTTTTCTCATCCTGGGAGCAACCCCTTGTGGTGATGTAGCTTTTGAGAACACAAGTCATTTGGGCATGTGCGTATAGAAAGTTCTCATGCCTATTTTAGATTTCTTCCTTATTCTACCTTAAAAGTAATTTCTCCCTGAAGGAGTAAGTAATCACTTTAAGGCAGGGGTATATGTCATGCTATGAGCCTTACTCTCATTTTTCTATCAAAATATTTATCAATTATCTTCATCGAATCTCCACTCTCTTGGAAAGGATTGTGGCACATTGGGAAGAAAGATCTTGAGTCCATCTTGTTCTCCTAGGTTGAAGCTCCTTGCATGTTTGGGAGAATGGTTGGAACCACCAACTTGAGTTTGGCTAGAGTACCTTTGGGTATGGTTGCAACACCTTATTCTACAAGGCTTGGTTTAAACCCTCTTGCAGGAAGTGGGTGGTGTATTTCCTTGAGTGGAATCACTTCTTTTAAGATAAATTATTTGTATGATGTGTTGTATCCTCTTGTTATTCTCATTTCTAACTAACCCCCTCTTAGCATTCTTCTTATTGCATCTTTGGGAATGATGCATGGTGATTGAGACAACCTTTTAGATTGAGGTCTCTTTTTTCATGCTTACTTAGGGTCTTTTGTATGTGCTTCTTGTGGTTGTTGTATGATGCATGCATTATCCTTGCATATTCTTGTCCTCAATTTAGTCTTAGTGCCTCATGTGTGCTTCACGTATATTCTCTATGTATTCCTTATGTATTCTCCTTGAGTTCTTTGTGTGTATTTCATGTGTGTTTCATGTGTATTCTATGTATACTTTGTGCATGGAGTGTATACTTTGTGTATGGTGTGTATACTTTGTGTATTGCATGTATACTTTGTGTAAGGCATCTATGCTTTGTGTATTACATCTATACATTGTGATCACTCAAGTATATGCCTTGTATATGTCTTATCTTGTCTCATATTTTCTAAATGCTCCATGTATGAGCTAATTATTCCATGTGTCTTACATGTATGCAACTCCTCTTGCTAATCATCATATACTCCTAGTATCCTAATCTTGGGGGCTTGATCACCCCTCAATTTTGGTGACAATCTATGAATCCTATGTGTGTTGTGATCCAAATCCGTCCTCTTCATACTTTAGTGTGAGTATGAGCATAAGATCATACCCACACTAAAGTGGGGGCTAAGTGTAATGGAGTAAAATGTGTACACTAGAAGTTTACACCTAGTTTAGCACCCAGGTGGACCTAAAACAATTAATTCTTAATCTCAATGCACAAAACTTGAAAGATAACTTTGGAGCTGGCCTAAACACACTTAATTATAAACACACTTAATTAAGCTTATCCCAGAGTTTTTTGGGCTAAAGGACAAGGGCGTCTAGTGCCCTAGTCCCTCCTTTAGCCCAGGGCTAATTTAAGGTAATGTCAGCTTAGGACATCTCTAATGCTTCCTCATGTCAATCTTATTTGGTTTAATTCCTTGAGAATCAATGGGAATTCATATATAAGAAAGTTATTTTATTCATTTAAACATCTCTAAGGATTTTTTCTCTCACTCTCTCTCTCTCATGCTCTCTATTCTTCTCTACATGATCTTGTAATCTTTCTATGGTGGATTATTGCTATTGTACTAACTTCTTGTAGGTCTTGTGAAGGACTCTCTACTTCTTTGGGGCTACAACAACTTCTTGAGTCAAGTTGTGACACCAAATCAAGCAAGCTAGGGTTTCCATGCTCATGGTCACTCCTTCCCTTCATGCTTTATTATAGCATTCCATTCTACTTCAGATTTTCCTCTACCCTCCTAGGGAACGCACTCTTTGATCTCTTACCATTGCTATTGTAGAGGTGGTAACACCATTCATGGAGCTTGACTTAGGCAAGCTCCCAAATAACACTAACCCTTTTCCTTTCTTGTTTGTGTGTAGGTCACATATGGAGGAATATGAAGATAACAAGTGACAGGAGGTGGGAAGACAAGCAAGTGAAGATACTTGGACCAAGACATTCTGCTAAACCCTAATTTGGGTCTAGGGTGCCCAACACCATAGTACCTCTCTACTCTTGAACCTAGGTTCTGATTCTCCTCTATCCTCTAATCTCTACTATCATTTCAGAATTCCTATAATTATTTCCAATAGTCATTTATTAGTTAATCTTGCTTAATTAGAGTTTCTTTTTTTGTTGAACACACAGAAGTACTGAGAGGGGGTGAATCTGTACTTATTCAAATTATTTTCTTCTAATTATTATTCAAACTAACATA
The DNA here is from genome assembly GCA_027924645.1 of Cunninghamia lanceolata. Taxonomy (NCBI): domain Eukaryota; kingdom Viridiplantae; phylum Streptophyta; class Pinopsida; order Cupressales; family Cupressaceae; genus Cunninghamia; species Cunninghamia lanceolata. Next base: position 5,819,671 of record BSBN01000914.1, on the reverse strand, counting down.
AGCACTTAATAACACAAAAGAATAGGAACACATAACACCAGATTTACGTGGAAAACCCTAGAAGGGCAAAACCACAGTGAGCAAGTTGCTTGGATCTATTGTTAAAATCTACCCTCACAAATAGAAAAAAGATTACAATATTATTTATGGGCTATAACCCAAAGGAAGTTACAACTCCCTGAACAGTTACAACTCTTACAATCTTTATTCAACTATTCTTCACAAAACTTATCTATCTAAAAAATTGTTTTCACAAAAACTGATTGCTGATCAGTTCAGCTTTAACACAACTATATCACTTAAGCACAACTACAATATCAACCTCTGTAACAACAAAACAACTTCTAAAATTATTCTCCATCATTACTTCATCAATACTTGTCTCTGCAATAGTATCATATTACATGAACTGATCCTTTCCGCACTTCATTATGAAATCTTCTTTTATAGTAAATATATTCATACAATATCAATCCTAACACTTACTACGATACTACAACTTCAACAACTTTGATTCTTTATATATACTCTTCGTAAGCTTCAAAAACTTTCTCTGTGGTCAGCCAATATAAAGTGTGTAGCATGAAGCATGTGATGGTCATAACAATCGGCTCCCAAACATATGTGGTAAGTAAAAATCCAATGCGGTTCAAGAGTGAAGCATAATCATGTCCCATTGTACCTAGGTACATTCTTCTAGACTAATGTACACCCCTCACTCAAGGTAAAACTTCATTATATACTAAGTCAGCTCCGTAACACTTATCCTTTCATGTATTTGACTCTAGACCCAAAGTAGTACCAAAGAAGACATAATTACATCATGCAAATCACATAATAAATGTTATATGACTTGTAAAATGTTCATGTTTACTTGTTTTGTCATCTCAAGATGTATCATGCTAGCGCAATTGATTGAGCTTTGATGCCGGTGTCCGTAATGACCTTTGCATGCACAGACTTAAGATAAAAACTATGAACAATCATACTTGTGGTGAGCACAATCACTAGAAATTTGAACATCACATACCACCCAGTCATAAGAAATTGTCATTCAATCAACAAGACCAATTATCAATGTGCAATGAATTACGGTAACATTGGCTATCTTCCTTTGCTTACTTTACTTGGCACTAAAACAAGTATTTGCACGATAGACTCCAGAGATGTAATTGTGGACCATAGAATTACTTGAAACTTGAGAAATGCATACCTGATACACATATTTACTTGTTCTCCAAACTGCCAAGTCATATCGTCATCTATGGAGAAATGTAGAGCATTCTCCTATCTCTCTGTGATAGTACTTGCTCTATTTTGCAATTGCCTTCACTCTTTTGACCTTAAAATATTTTGTGGTGACTTTCTTGTTCTAAAATTTGAAATATACATTCCTTGCACATGTTTCTACTTATCTTCCAATCTTAGGTTAGAATCTTCAACATTGGAGATATGCAGTATATTTATCTGAGCCTATGACTCCTTTACTGACTAGAACTAAGGAAAATTTCCTTCAAACTTTCATAACTTTCTTTATTTGGTGACAATCATTATGAGTTCATATCATCATCATACAACATGAATCCAATTCAACTTATTAAACATAACTAAGATATGAGCTTACACATGAACTTCAATAGAGAAGGCATGAATGTGTATAGATGATACTGATCCATCTTCTTTACTTCACAACTCTTCTTATCAGCTTTCTCTGTCTGCTCCTTTGAGTACCTCAACACATATTCATCACTTTACTTGTCTGTCTCACAATGTTTATTCTACTATCCTCATTGATCATCATACTGTTGTAATCTCCTTTAACATCATCTATAACCTTCCACACTGCAACACTTCATACCACTGTTGACATCAATGAGAACACATATGCAACAATCTCCCCCTTTGTCATTGATGGAAACACTTTGACCTGATATTCACATATTTCTCCTCCTTTGACATAAATGGCAAAGGACTAGTGGTCTTCCTCTGTTTTAGCAAAATACCTTATATCAATCAGCTCCCCCTAAGGAGTAGCCTATGTTTCTTCAAAAAATATGTATCAAAATTGTTCTTCATGATACAATGTACAATGTGGCTTGTTTATATCAAAATAGAACTACGTATTCTTATTTTATTCACTGCATAATCAAAATTTGTCTTGCCTTCACAAATTTTTCTGTTCACTTGGAAGGTAGAACATTTTTGCAAATAACCTTTAACTGGGAAAGAGTTGAGTCCCAATTCTTCTTTGTAGAAGACAAAATGTGTGATTGACTCTCAGACTAAATATACAATTCTTCTGCTTCTTCCAAAGTGTGACATTTTTACTTTCTGAGTCACATTTTCTACTTCAGTCAGGACACCCATCAAGACTGCTAACCTTGTGCTCTGATGAGGGTGGACTCCACCCAAAACACATACAAAGACAATTTATAGATTTAAAATAGAAAAGAACAAGATCTCAAGAAAGATTAGTTAAACAATCTACAAACTGATTCAGAATTTCTTCATTGAACTCGCCTCTAAAAGGCTACAAATCTGAAATACAATTTCTAGGGTCATATGCCTGCTTATTACAGCAATGTGGATTGTCTTACAATAAAAATACCTAACTTACATAGCCTTCTAATATCTATCTGACCTCCTAATTCACATGAACAAGACTTGTCAATCACTTCCTCCGACCACTGCCCTAGAACTATCCCCAAATAGGCTTTAAATACATGTCAGAACTAGTTAGTGTAATTTCCCCAATGTCGGCTTGCTTTGAAATGTGTAACTCTAATTTGGGTGCCAAAATGAACTTAGCTACTCTTTTCCCACCAAAAAAGAGTTTTCAAATTTTAAAATTTAGTAGCACAACTTCCAGGAACCATAACTTTTGATTCGGGTGTCTGATTGACAAACTGTTTGAAGCGTTGAAAAGATCATGAAGTGAACTTTGAAGCAAAAAATCTATAAATAGATTTTTGTAAACTTTTTGGGGGCATTATGGGATGTTTAAGTATCTCAAATCTGATTTCAAAACTTTTTCCAGGACCTCACAAAATTGAAACTTTAATATCTTGAAATCCAAACATGGTCTTGAGCTGAAATTTACCAAGAATGCTTATTTGACTATTTCAAATATTTAGAGAAAATTTTAGGCTCAACCACTTCTTTGATATAGGGTTACTAAAAATAGTAAGTTATGGTATTCTTAGCCCTATTGTAAACTTTGAAGGTTTTGAATCATTATTCAAGCAAATGGGTATCTAAAAACACAAAAATTGAAAAGAACAGAAAACAAATCATCATTTTTTGGGGTGATCCAAGATTGCCCTTACACCATTGGATGCTCCTGCATCAGACATCTAGGGTAATTTGAGAAGTGACCTTATCACATCTCAGGTGTTCAAGGAAAACCCAAATGATCAACCTCTGCCTTAGACAACCAAGAGGAATCTCTAACATGCCTTCCTTTCCACTTCACCATATATTCTTCATATTGCCTATTCTAAGTACTTTTTCCCACACGGCTATCCAAGATTTCTTCTATATCCTTTGAAGTAGAGGTCGGGATACTCCACTGTTCTTCTGTTGGCCCATCCTTTGTGCCACCTTCATGATACTTTGTTAAATCAACAATGTTGAACACATGGGAAATGTTGATCCCACTTGACAACTCTACCTCATATGCATTTCCTGAGTCATGTTTCTTGATGATCCTACATGGTCCAAATTTCTTCATTTTCAACTTATTATATGTTCCCATTAGGAACCTTTCTTTTCTCAGATGAACCATAACTTCATCTCCAACCCTAAATTCTTTAAACCTCTGCTTCTAGTTTGCCTTTTCTTTGTACTGAGTATTCATCTTATTAATATGCTTCCTTACCTCTTCGTGCAAGTTCTTCAGGTGTTCTACAAAGTCTTCAGCCTTAGCACTACTCTTCTCTCCTTTATCTATCTTTCTCAACTCATAAGCATTTCTTGGACTGCTTCCATATACAATTTAGAATAGGGATTTACTAGTACTCCTGTTGACCTAATTATTGTAAGTAAATTCTACCTGTGGTAGAATCAAATCCCATCCCTTGGGCTTATCTCCTACTAAGCATCTCAATAGGTTGCCCAAACTTCAATTCACTACCTCAATCTGTCCATCAGTTTGCAGATGATGTGCAAAACTAAACTTCAACTTAGTCTTCAACTTCTTCCATAAGGTCCTCCAGAAATACCCAACAAACTTGGCATCTCTATCTGAAACTATACTCCTTGATAAACAATGTGGTCTAACCACCTCTTTGAAAAACAAGTTTGCAATGTGAACATCATCACTAGTTTTCTGACACAGAATAAAATGTGTCATCTTTAATAATCTATCAACCACCACAAATATTAAATCATGTCCTCTCTATGTCCTTGGTAAACCAAGAGCAAAGTCCATGTTGATATCCTCCCATGGTCCCTCTATGTAAATGCACATGACAACTGAGAGGGGGGGTGAATCAGTTGTCACAAAACTTTAACCACTTATGAATATCAACACATCCAATTCTTAATCACTGTTATTAAGATTAACCATGAAAGCATAAAACAAGAAGCTCAACACAATAACACATGAGACACCAAAATTTTTATGTGGAAAACCCTAAAAGGGAAAAACCATAGTGGATATTAGCCCAGAAAATAAATAAGTTATAGCAATACCAAAAATTAGAGGCTCACTTCTCAAAATGCTCATTACAAATGTTAGGGCTTACTACCAAGATTGGCTCACTGCCAAGGGGTGGATCACTACCAAGGGGTGGCTGATTGCCAAGGATTGGTGAACTGATTTGATAGTATCTACCTCATGCCTGAGTTTAGTTCCATTGAAGCACAATATAACATCTCTACTCTGCTCTTCTTACATCTTTGCACCTATCTTTTCATTTTCACACAAGGACTTCTTTTTTTCAACTACATTACATGTTTTTATACAACTCATCAACCTTGGAATGTACATCAATGTTGGCATTACATTCATCAGCCATTGGAACAAACTCCAAGGTTGGCATTTACAAACATACATAGAAATAGGTCTGGACCTAATACAAAAGTTTTCTAAGGGAAAGATGTAAAGGTGTATGTGGATCATACTACACCTTAGCTGGGACTCAGATACAATCTTCCATGCCACAACACACTACTACAATCTTCAATTCATCTCTGCAAATAGTGAAAACATCCAAGTCGGCCAAGACTGGTGTTCACATTAAGACTTTCAAGAACAGTCTTTATCTACGATTAAAATTTCTCTTTGCGGACCAATCCAAAGGTAGGAACATGATTAGGAGACATCCGCAAGCACATTAAAATCATCAGGAACAACCACACAACCTCTAACCACTCTGTCAAAAATATTCTTCAAACCAGAGCTCATAAACAACACTGTCAGCTACTGTCATAAGGAAAAGATTGCTTGCAGACCACAAAATCATGAAATATTAAAGTTGAAGGAACATAACATCATCCCAGACTTAGCTCTAGAGCAGTAGATCAAAATACTTCAATGTGAAGGAATGTGGAGCATAATACTTTCTCCCTGTCACCACCAAACATACCAAAAAAGTAGTTTTTAGTCTGGTGAACATAACTCACTCAACTCTTCATACTGGAAGCTCAAACTTGGAACATAGCATCTTCAGACCTGTATCTAAATAAATTCCAATCCATAGATAAAGATATTCATTCTACAAGAAATGAGGAGCTATCTGTTGGACTATTCTTTTGTGGACAAAGATACTTTGCAACACACTATTTCCACTAGAGGAGCAAATTTTCTCAATATCCTCAATATCAGGATCTCCAATACTTACATAGGTAAATACAAAGCATCTAACTCAATACAAGCAAGCATCAAAACAAGAGCATAGTTGACACTAATGAAAACACTAATATGTTGACATCAATAACAACACCGGTTAGGCACATACTTGCAACAATCTCTCCCTTTGTCATTGATGGCAACATATGATGTGAAAAACTGTAAAGGCCATCAAGACAAGATTCTCACCCTTTCACTTTACACATCTGCACTCTTTCTTCTCTAAGTTTTTCACATGATTTCTCTCACCCTTTGATATCAATAGAAAAGGGCACATACTTGCATTCTGCTGCTCTGATCCAACTAAACTTTCTTTGCTATCAATACTTTCTTTATCAAGAACTTATACCGGTAACATCTAGCTACTCCGCCTGAGAGGTAGTTCTCAAAACATCAATCTGGTTCAAAGAATGAGACTTTGATCACTTCTAGACTGATGTATTCCTATGCATCTTAGTTCAGACTAGGAGGGGTAATGACCCCTAACTTTTCTCTGAGATACTCAAAAGTATTCTTAGACAGAGGCTTAGTGAAAATATCGGTAATCTGATCGTTTGTGGACACATATTCCAATTTTACTTCATTCTTTGTCACATTTTCTCTCAGAAAGTGATATCTTATAGATATATGCTTTGTTCTCAAGTGCATCACTAGATTCTTTGAAATGTTTATAGCACTTGTATTATCACGAAAGATTGCAACTGGATCTTCATACACAACTCCTATGTCCTTCAATGTCTGCTTCATCCATAACACTTGAGTACAACAACATGCTACTGTAATATACTCTACTTCTACAGTTAACAAAGAGATTGAATCTTACTTCTTGCTCAGCCATGAAACCAATCTATTCCCCAAAAAGAAAGTGCCTCCAATTCTACTCTTTCGATCATCAACATCTATGGCTCAATCACCATCTATATAAGCACTAAGAGTGAAATCATTATCCTTTGGATACCATAAGCCATGATTTGATGTGCCTTTTAAATACCTCAAGATTCTCTTTACTACCATCACATGTGACTCTCTTGGATTTGCTTGAAATCTTGTAACAAGACAAACTGCATGCATAATATCAAGTCTGGTTTGAGTTAGATAAAGAAATCCTCCAATCATGGATCTGTACTTTTTCTAATCAGTCTTGGGTGATTCATTAGTTTTTCTCAACTTGCAGCTAGTCACCATGGGAGTACATACCGGTTTAGAGTATTCCATCCCAAACTTTCTCAACAACTCTTTCACATACTTAGATTGAGATATGAAGATTCCTTTATCTGATTGATTAATTTGCAGACCCAGAAAGAAATTTATTTCACCAAACATAGACATCTCAAACTCATTTTGCATTTCACCTACAAACTTCATGCACATACCTTCATTGCCTCCAAAGATAATGTCATCAACAAAGACTACAACAATCAGGATCTGATTATCATTGATTTTGGAATACAGATTGTTGTCAGCAGTGCCTTTAGTAAATCCTAATTGCAACAAATATTTGTCTAACCATGCATACAAAGCTCTGGGTGCTTATTTCAGTCCATACAAGGCCTTCTTCAATCGACACAACATATCACCTTGTTTTGATAATTGGAATCCTTTCAGTTGCTCAATGTAGACCTCTTCTTGTAATTCACCATTCAAAAATGTAGACTTAACATCCATCTGATACACTTTGAAGTCTTTGAATGCTGCAAATGCCAAAAACATTCTAATTGCTTCAATTCTTGCCATAGGAGCATAGTGTTGACTTTGGCATGATGTTTGTCATTGATGTCAAAAGGTCTCTCAGGTTCACATGGTGTTGGAGTTGACAGTTGAGTTGTCATGTTGAAATGGTGTTGATATGATGTCAGTGGTTGATACATATTGTGAAGGGGAAAATGGATTAATCAATTAAGAATAATAAAACCCAATACATTAATGAAATTTGAAGATAAAAGGAGATTAAAATAACAAATAATGATACTCACACCTTTACCTTGCATCTTCCATTATTCGCCTATCTCTTCTTGACCTTGATAATGATGAAGCCCTTAGAAGCAATGGCTCCCTTGCTTTGCTGAAGGTGACAAGAATGGAATGGTTGAAATACTTGTGTGCTTGAAGATGAGCTTCAATACACTATTGATGGAGGCTATGAATTGCTATGGAGATGTTTGTGCCAAAGGCGCGCTTATATCTCTGCAGCATAAGTTTGCTCAAATGATGGATATGAAATGAAGAAGAGGAAGGCTGTATTTATAGAGTTGTGTAGAAGAAGATCAATGGTTGAGGATAAAAGGGGAGATCAACGGAGGAGGATTGTTGAGGAACGTGCAACAAATGGAAGAAAGACATGTGTCATTTGAAAAGCAGCTTTATGGAGTTAACTCCTCTCTTGATGAGGATGAGATTTGATTTTCTTAAATTAGAATTTATTTTTCTAATTTAAGAGAATGTTTGCTTTAAAGATGCTTTTAAATTGCTTTTGCTTTTGTATGACAAGAGCAAAGTATTTTTAGAAGATAAGAATGATTTTTTTGAAGATAAGAATGCATAATTAAATAAAAAGATTTTATTTAATTATTTTGTAGATAATTGAGAGGAATAAATAAAATATAGAAATATATTTTATTTTGTGGACATTTTTGAAGAGTAAAATAAAATATAAAAGTATATTTTATTTAGTGGATATTTAAGATTTTATTTAAATAAAATTTGCATTTTATTTAAATTTGGAAGAATAAAAGATTTTAATTAAATAATTAAAATTATTTAATTATTTAGAAGAATAAAGTTGATGTAGATGAATTTAATTAATTAAATAAAATGTAATTTATTTAATTAAATGAGAGGGGATGAATCAAATAAATAAATAAATTTATTTATTTATTGGTAGAAGAATGTGAAGATGAAATAAATATTTAAAATATTTATTTAGGTATAGTCATGTCAATTTTAGGTGTATACATTTTGCCCCTCTTTGATGCAATGTGTTTTGTCACATTGTTTCAAAGAATAAGAATTTTCGACAGTGATACATGCCCCAGTTTGCCCCTGGTACAAGTTTAACGATAGGATGCCCCCTCGGGAGATTGGATGGGGAGAAGGTAGAAGGCGTGAGACAGACAATCTCACGATGAGATAGGTTGATAGGAGAAGAAATGGTTGGATATAGAAGAAAGAGGTGAATGATAGGCAATGCAAGATAAAATGATAACACACACAAGCAAGTAAGCAAGTATGCACAAATGATACAAGAAACAACAAGGTATTGCCCCTGTCGAGTGGTAAACCAAGGATATAGATCGATGATGTCTGGTTTCAGGAATGAAACATGTCGTATAAGACTCTGGGTCTGCTTTTGACAATGCAACATCCTGTCTAAGACATTTGATATGATAACAATATACGACAGTGTTGTCATGGCAGGGAATGATATATCCCTAGAGCAACACGAAGGATAGTTATGACTGATTGATATGGTTTACGACAAGATTAGGATCAAGACCGCTGATTACGATTGGATGATTCGACAAGATTGGCTTGACTCGATTGGTATGGATTAAGGATAAACTTGAATTTTGATCATTGCTTAGATTGACAGCTAGAACTGTTGATGAGAGACATGAAGACAAATAGAAATTTGATTGATAGAAGGATATGATAGAAGAAATTACAAGCTTTTGTAAACATTGGATATGGATGGGATATGGAGAAATGCAATCAGATATGGATATGGATATGAACTGCAATTGGATATGGTATGGATATTTGTCATCTTGATATAGCAAGTATTTTGAAGTGTTTATTTCATCATTGGGCTTTATTATGTTGTAAGAAAATACAAGCATCTAGGTATAATTAAACCGAGATGACTTAAGTATTACTTACATAGATTTTGATATAGCAAGTTAATACAAGCATCTAGTCAAAATTGAATCTAGATGACCTGAATATTTCTTGTGTTTCAACAGACAAGGATTGCCCTTTTTCATGTTCAGACCTCTGAAGTTCTTGATGATCTTTTGCTGACCATGTCGTTAGATAGAAGTTGTAACATTACTAAAGTTTGGTCCACAAACAACAGACAAAGAAAAAGATTATGCCCCCATCATAGCATCTCTAGCTTCGGGCATCCTTGAGTAGCATAGGAAGACATGATGACAAAAATCCTAGACTTTGTAAGTTAACCTATTCACAAAACATTCTTTGCATTAGATGTGTCTTTTTGCCATAATTGATATAGGATTGGTTTTGAGTGTTTTGGTATACTTGCTTTGCTTTGGACAGGTTGATGTTTTGTGTCAAGAATTTTGGTTTGGGTAGCTTGCTTTGTTGCGCGTGATTTGCCTGGTGAAAGGTGTGGACGTGGATGGACTAGAGGATAGGTGATAAGGTAGGGAATGGATGGATAGTGGAGCCTCAGGGGTGCATTGGGAATGGACTTGCCTACATGATAGCTCAGAGGTGACGTAGTTTGGGGTAAACCCTAATGGACCTAAGATATGGATCAGATGAGACATGATATGGAACAAATATGGATCAGACATGGAACAGATATGGATCAAATGATATTGATGACAAGGAAACACCATTGATAGATAGATGTATGGGTGATAAAGAATGGAATGGGTATGTATGGGGATGGGCAATAGTGGATAGAAGGAATCAAGGATGTGATCTCCATGGACTATGTCACATAGGAATAACTCAAAGCTTACGACGAAGGATGATGAGAGGATAATGAAGGATTTGCGTGGTTTGGAGGGATAAGGTATGTCAAGAGACATTTAAAACATTTGTCAACATTGTGCGCCCAATCTTTATCAAGATGAAAAATAGAGGAAAGGAAGATAAGGATGGATAGACTTGACATGATAGGTATGTAATGGATAGAATGATATGATAGGAAATGGTATGGAAGGAAACTAGTAGGAGAAAAGTGAAATGCCAATGAGACAAGGTGCCCCCAAGTGTAGGTGACATGGAAGATTAACTTACACATGGCACCTGCTTGCTAGGTTTTCATCATGGTACTTATCTAAGGCGCTTGTTTGCCAAATTTTCACCATTGGATGAAGGGTTTTTTTTTACTTTTTTTTTTGAATATTTAGATAGGAGAAGGTGGAATATGGAAGAGAGAGACTCCAGTATCTAGTTCCTTGAAAGGTGATAGTCCCGCTAGAAAGATGCCATCGCATGGACCATGTCAAGTGTGCTCATAGATGTTGGTATGGAATTGCATGAAGGTGAGATAGAGTAGGTAGATAGTGGATAATGGAAGGTGCGATAGTGGATTATGATGTAGAATATGGAGAACTTATTCAAGGATGGAGTGAGGGCTTATGCAAAAGCATGGACCATAGGATGAGGAAGATATGTAGGATAGTAGTGGGAGGGAGGGGAGATGGATTTATACAGAAGTATCATGGAATGGAAGGGAACCATGACCAACGGTTGCACATACCGTGATAAACATTGAAGCTAATGATAGGAGTGTGGTGTAGGAAGCAATGGAGATTTTTGACTGGTGGATGAGTGATGTAGGCCTTTAGGGACCCATGTAGACTTAGTATACTTTTGATTTTTGTTTATCATGTGGGATGGAAGGATTTGATACTTGTGGATGGCATGGGAGAAAAAGGACGTTGGGATGCTTTAGAGGTGGATGCCTCATTTGACTTGAGGGATTTTTTCTTAGTTACCCAAACCATTTTGCTTTTAGATTTTACCTGTGAAGGTATGGGCTTGGGTATATTCAGCTTTTGTGCAGCTTCAAAGGTAATTAGTTGTTGCTTGGGGACCCACACCTTTTTCAGTTTAGCATTGAGGTGTATGGGTGTATACAGCTTCTGAGATGGGTTTTTCTTTGATTCTTAGATTTTGTATCCTAGGTCATGATGACTCTTAGGATTTTTTATTTTATAGGTAGAGGCATCTACATATTTATCATTGAATCCCCATGGGATGGTGGAAGTGAGGTTGGTGAAAGCTCCTTGTTTAGACAATATGTGCATTTGTCGGCCATGATTGGGATATTTAGAGGATTTATAGATGGATGGATAAGGTGTTGGAAGAAGTGGTGGTAAAAAACATGGAGGGGTGTTAGGATTTGGAAGTAGCAGAGGTAGATTGAATGGTGGAAGGTGTATGGTCACATGCTTTTGACAATTGTAGGATGATGGAGGTGGAATGGCAACATATGTTTTGGGGATATGATAGGGTTTGCGATGGAAAGTGGTAGACTTAGGAGGAGTGGAGGAAGTACCAACATCTTGAGATTGCTCACCTTGGGGTATGTATCCAAGGTTGTATGAGGGTGGAGGAACATTGACATGGACAGGCTCCAAAATACCTTGTTCATGAAGGCCTAAGCCTTTACCTTGATAGTTCATATTCTGGAGTATGCGGTGGACCATGGGATTATGTATAGGGCACTAGAAGTGAGTTCCTTATAGGATGAGGAAGATGAGATAGTGGGTAATGGTTGTTGGTTTTCTAAGGAAGAACATTCATGCATGAAGGTAGTGAGACCAAGAATATAGGATAACGGATTTGCAGCTTGGTCAATAATGGATGGTGAAGGATCACTAGAATCTTGATCATCATTATGCTCTTTAGGATCTAAGTTATTAGGTTGATCATTCATGTGCACTTGGGAGGCAAATTTCTCATCAGAGGAAGTGGAAGTTGTTGGATCATGGATAGGACTAGATGGACGATGGATAGGAGTAATGGAGGTTTCTTGCTTATGAAGGGGTATGGGATCAAGTTGGTCATGGACATCTTCTTCATAAAAGGTAGTATCTGGATCATAGAGAAGGTATAGATTATGAATAGGTTGGAATTGGATCTCTTTCCCATGTATAGGATCAAGTTGCTCATGGATAGCTTCTTCATAGGTATTATCTTGATCATGGAAGAGATAAAGGTTATGAATGGTTTGAAATTGGATGGGGGTGCTTTGATCTTGATTTAGACAAAGGGTGGATGTTTCCACATGCTCTAAGGTATGCTCTTGACATAACTCTTGGTCTTCTTGAATGGAAGTGGATAGCTCTTGGATAAATTCTTGGTTGACAACATGGATGTTCAATGGACTTTGACTTTGGTTCATGGTAGGAGGTTCTTCGATAAGCTCAAGGGTTTGTAGATGACATGAAGGTGTTGTAGGATTTGACATGGGATTGGAAGAATCTTTGGTAAGGTCAAGGACCAGAATTTGGGGACATGATTGACTCTCTGCTAGTAGCCCTTGGATCACATCATTGGTAGGTGTATGGATAGGTGAATGAGGGGATTTAGCTTTCTCCTCCCTAGCTTTTCTCTGGTTGTATAAATTTGGCAAAACTCTTTCCCACCACTCATCTGATTCTTTTTTGGTCATCCATTTAGAGTTTGAGGAAATAGATGGTGGTGTTGGTGTAGAACCGATATGTTTTGGAATATGTGTCTTAGAAGGTGGTGAAGGAGGACTAGTAGACGGGGTGGTATATGATTTCTGACTTGAGGTGGTGCTTGCCTTGTCATGAGTATGGGAGAAGGATATATGATTTTGGGGCGAGGCGTAGCTGGTACTAGCATGTTCAGCTTGCAAGATTACCATTTCTTGTTGTAAGACTTAGACTTGTTGAGAAATTACTATACAATTTTGGGGCAAAGGATCTAAGCTTATTTGCAATTGTAGGTATTGGAGTTTTTGACCAATATATTCTAATTGGTTTTCCATTGACATAAGACCAGAAAAGCTTATTGGTTTGGATGCACAAAAATAAATGTGCCAGAACAGAGTGCAAATGCGTTACAAGTTGGATCAAATGCGCAACACTGGTGATGCTTCAAATGAGCCGCAACAGAGTTTAAATGCGCTGAAAGTCAGATCGAATGCGCTACAGGTCATGACAAATGCGTAATTCTAGATTTTGGTTTGAATTTGTAGAATTTTGGAACATTTTTTGAGATTTTTCTTTTTTTTTGGTTTGAAACTTGGTGTTTTTGAGAATTCTGATGTTTAATTATGGAAAAGACACAACAAACACATAGAAGTTTTCATGATTTTTATCTTTTGTTATTTTTTTGTATTTTTGGACTATTTTGACTCAAAGACAAGTACACCCTAGGCTGGATATGATAGTATTCATTGAATCCTCTAGCTGTGCATACTCAAAGCATGTAGCTTCAGGATCTGGTAGCACCGACTCCCCTCCACAGCACTCACTTCTCACGCATACCAGATCTAGGTTTCCTTAGCCTCGTACCCCCACCGAACCTTAGGATTGTCTTTGCTACCTCTACTAAGAGTCACATGAATCGAGGCCGCTTCAAGAGCTCTGCCCTTTGCATCAACAAATAGGAGATTTTGGCTTACTAAATAATTGGTTCTTAGTCAGGGCAACCGTTCGAGTGGTTACACATGCGGCAGCACTACTCTCCATTATGGAGTCTCCCAACCTCAAAGGGTTACACCTTAGAGGGTTTTGGGGGAGGTTGGCCGTCGGTGTAACACAGAAGCACTCATTGCAAGAGGTTTTCACCTCAAGCACAATTTATTTTAAGTGGCTTGGTAGGGCTTGGTTTTAGCCTGTTAGCACTCAGGGTTGTTCCCACTTGGATAGGCGTGCATCCAAGGGCAGGCCCCCCTAAAGGTTAAACAAATGGAATGACAAGTCTGGCACTTTGGTCACCCAGTTAAGGGGAGAGCATAAGCCTATTGTCATTCACAGTCACATAATACATTGGTTAATCCAAACCTAGTTAAAAGTAGAAAAACTAAATGGGCTAATCTACTTGTGCACTCATGCGGTTGTTAACTTTGAAGTGTTTAAGACATAGAAATGTTTATTTTCTCATTTGTAAGATAGTAGTGATCTAACTAGGAAAAGAAATTAACAATGCAAAGATAGCAATGGGTTCAGTTACTTTCCATCCTAGTTAGAGACTATGTGGAATTTGCATGCAATGCACTTGTTTACTTTTCCCCTAATTAGTCTAAATGAACTAGACAAAGTAGCTAAATGATCTAATCCAGCCACTAATCTTGCAAAAATGAATGTTAGCTCAAATACACAAAATTAGACAAACCCTAAAAATAGAGAGCAGAACAGAAGCGTTGCAATGCAGTCTGAATGCGCAGAAATAGAACTTGCATGTGCCGTTGTACAAAAGTGCTAAGATAGGTGTCAAAAGCACTATAACAAGAGAAATATGCACTATTTTAACAGATGCGTCAAATTAGAGGACATATGCACAGAAAGAAACAATTAGTCTGCAAAAATTTGCATTTTCTAACCCTAGTTTGTTAAGATTTGGATAAAAATGTATACATATGATCTCTTAGCTCAAATATAACCTCACCATTGCATCTGGGGGGACATTTCCATAAATTTTGAGTATAAATTTGCCTAGATTTCATGAAAAATAGAGCGTTTGGAGAAGAAAACAACTTTGTTAAAATTCACTACAAAACAGATGCACTGTAGGATGTAACATATGCACCATTTCAGAGTGTATATGTGCCGTTTTAGAGTGTATATGTGTCATTTCAAAGTGTATATGCACCAGATGACCGGAGGCCTCGAAACAAAGGATAGAAGCATCATTCAGGAGGTCAGATGCGCCAAAGTTTCGTATGCACCGATTCAGGAGGTAGATGTGCCAAAGTTTCATATGTGCTGATTCGGGAGGTAGATGCATCGTTTTAGAAGTCAAATGCACCAGAATCTTCTGCCAGAACCTTGTACCTACACCTGTACAGACCTGTTACTTAGCAAAACTTAGTTTTTGATTAGTTAGAGGGGCAAGGGCCCCACGGTGGGCGCCAAAATGTGAAGGGGAAAATGGATTAATCATATAATGAATAATGAAACCCAATACATCTATGAAATCTGAAGATAAAAAGGAGAATAAAACAACAAACAATGATACTTACACCTTTACCTTGTGCCTTTCATAGTTCGCCTATGTCTTCTTGACCTTGATGATGATGAAGCCCTCAGAAGCGAATGCTCCCTTGCTTGTTGAAGGTGACAAGAATGGAATGGTTGAGATATTTTGTGTAATTGAAGATGAGGTTCAACACACAATAGTGGATGGTATAAATGCTTTAAAAAGTGGGGGTGCCAAAGGCACGGCTGGGTTTCTGCAGCGTAAGTTTGCTCAAATGATAGATGATGAAATGAGGAAGAATAGTGTTGTATTTATAGAGATGTGTAGAAGAAGATCAATGGTTGAGGATAAAAAGGGAAGATCTATGGAGGAGGATTGTTGAGGAATGTACAACAAATGGAAGAAAGACATGTGTTATTCGTAAAGCCGCTTTGTGGAGTTAACTCCTCTCTTGGTGAGGATGAGATTTGATTTTCTTAAATTAGAATTTATTTTTCTAATTTAAGAGAAAGTTTGCTTTAAAGATGCTTTAAAACTGCTTTTGCTTTTGCATGACAAGAGGAAAGTATTTTTAGAAGATAAGAATGATTTTTGAAGATAAGAATGCATAATTAAATAAAAAAGATTTTATTTAATTATTTTGTAGATAATTGACAAGGATAAATAAAATATAGAAATATATTTTATTTTGTAGAGATTTTTGAAGAATAAAATAAAATATAAAAGTATATTTTATTTAGTGGATATTTAAGATTTTATTTAAATAAAATTTGCATTTTATCTAAATTTGGAAGGATGAAAGATTTTAATTAAATAATTAAAATTATTTAATTATTTAGAAGAATAAAGTTGATGTAGATGAATTTAATTAATTAAATAAAATGTAATTTATTTAATTAAATGAGAGGAGATGAATCAAATAAATAAATAAATTTATTTATTTATTGGTAGAAGAATGTGAAGATGAAATAAATATTTAAAATATTTATTTAGGTATAGTCATGTCAATTTTAGGTGTATACACATATCATGCTTTAGATGTTGGTGCTTCAAGTGTTCACAGTCACTATAGGATCACACGAATTTGTTGATTCATATAGAGGATTCACTCATAGTGGTTTCATAAAAGTAGCAAAGAGTTTATGATAAGTCCCTGTTGCTATGAAGAGGTTAAGGTACTTTCTTATTCTTGATAATACACAAGGATGCCCATCATAGGATGCTCATCACGGAATGTAGAGACATCAAAGGTTTGTAGAGAGTTAGAGAGTTGATCTATTCTCACTTATGGTATTCATGGTTTCAATAGTGCTCATAAATGTAATGATGTTTGGTTTGATGTTCCCTTTATGCCATGTTTAAACATTCTTAAGTCAATTCAAAAGGTTCTACTTAGTTGACACTAAGACAAAGGTTTGGTGTGTTGATGTATCTAGGATGTTTTATGATCAGGAGTTGACATAACAAAACATAGAAGTTGCCTCCCTCTGATTAGGAGTTAGAGTTGGATGTCCTCATTTCATGCTTGGATATGCCAAGATGTCATCTATGGTCATTTGGTTCAAGATCTTGTTTGAGTTGATGATGATTGGGTTCATGCCATAATAGCAGGACAATTAAGGACAACAAGGTAGGATAGGGATCTTAGACTATATTCATGATCAACCTTCTTCATAATTGTATTTTCTTGATAATGTGATAATGCTTTTAGAGTTCAGTGCAAAGAGGATTACATATATTATATTCAATGTGTTCAAGGCATATGTTTAGTCTAGTCTGTTTCAAATCTTTTGCCCTAACTTTCACCTAGAACTTTCACTTGTTTCTCTAATCTGTCAAGGCTTGTTTCATGGTGTCTGCATATGTCATAAGGGTTGTTGATAAAAACTTGATCTCTGAATAAATCTCACTCCTATGCTGTATTGTTTGATCTTGTAATGTTCAAAAATATCCCCTTGGGGGATTTTCCCTCATAAGGTTTAGCTCTCGGGTCTTTAGTATGCATTTAGGACATCTTAGTTCATATTTTGGCATCCCGATGGAATGAGACCTAGGTTCCATGGCAAATTGGACCTAGGTGGATCCCTTGAGATGTACCCTACCCAAAATAGGGGGGAGGACTTGGGTGCCCGCGCCCTAGTCCTGCCCTATTTTGGGGCAGCCCCAATTTTTGGGTGGCGGGAGTGCTTGTAGTTGCATATATAAGCATGCTTAGGCATTCATTTGTAAACTAGATTACAACTAGATGATCATTGTGAACTTTAGGCATTCTTAAGGTGATTCAAGGCTTTCTATTGTGTTGCAAGAGAAGACTTGTATGTTTTGTGTGTTGATATTTGTAGATTTGGGCATCAATTTCCTCATGGCATGAAGAACATCTTCCTCCCATGAGAACTTCACTACAAGGTGACATAATATTGTGTTTTCATCATTTATTCCTTTGGTTTTTTCCTCTACCTCACAAGGGCATGCACACTTTATCTGACAACGATGTTCAGAGACTTAACTGTCCTCCAGGGCTTGACTAAGGTAGGCCTCTAAACACCACAACCCCCAAACCAAGTCTTGTGATTGCAGGTTATAGGTGTCGCATTTGGAAAAAGTAGAGTTGTAGGAAGGATTGGTAGGCATCAAGGATTTAGGATCTAAAGAAAAGGACATAGGAGCACTTCCAGGACTTGGGCACTCGCTCTAGTGTCCTCCGCATCCAAGTTTCAGGAAACAGAAGTCACAAGGCTGATCAGTGTCAAAAGGAGGTCCATATTCTATGAAAAAACTAGTACCTTGGACTTGGGCACCCACTCCAGTGTCCCTGACTATTATGCTATGGAACCCTGAAAATAGGTATTCTGTGATTTGGTATTTTACTCCTGTCTGCAAGAGCTTTTCTTGTCATTCGTCAATTTGTTGTCGTATTTGCATAATTAGGGTTTTAATGGTTAATTGGATATAAGAGAAGGAAAAATAATAATTAAATTCCCTAATCCAAGTTTCCCTATATCTTCAAGTGACCTAGGGTATGATAGTGCTCGTCACTTGACCCTAGATCCTTGAAAGTATAGTGGAGAGGCGGATTTAAACATCTAAACATTATAACATTAACAAATCCAATTTTCCCCTAAACATTTTGGCAAACCCGTATTTTTGGACTTAAATTGTAACTTTCTAAGTGTGTGTCTTCAGATTTGGATTGATTTCATTCATTCATATAGTCATTCATTTTATTGCATTCAGAAAAATTCAAAAAAAAAAAATTTGGAAAATACAAAAAAATTGCATTGTTTGGCTTACTAAATTGCATCAGTTCTTTCTAAATTTTCCTAATTCATGATTTTTGCATTAGATCTGATATAAAATATAGAAAAATCCAAAATTTCAGAAATTTACATTACATTTTCATCATTTAATTGCTAGGGTTTTGTCAAAATTTTGACAATTTTATATAACCTAATAATTCCAAAATCTAGGGTTAGTAAGCAAAATCTTTTTCTCATAATTTTTTAATGATTTTAGAGGATAATTCAAATTAAAATTTTTCTGTAGTCTTTCATTTTAGTGTAAATTTGTATTTAGATTTAAAATATTTGCATTTTTGCATAGAAAATTTCAACAAAAACTAGCAATTTTCATGCATTTTCATTAGATTTGCATGGGAATTTTGCATATTAAGGCTTAAAAATAATTTTCAGATCTGAGAGTAAGTCATTTTAATCATAAATCAGACTTCAAAACATTCGCATAACATTTTATCCCAAGATAGAAAACCTAGGGCTTCAAAAACAACGATTTTCACTAAATTTGGCCTTATCGACTCTCCAAACTTGCAATGTAGGCATGTTGTGAAAGGTATTTTGGCATTTTTTTCCTATTATCATGGTAATAATTTTCTTCCCCTCATAAAAATATTCACAACACCCTTTTAACGGGGTCTTGTAGTGAATTTGGTGAAAAACTACACATTTTGGCTATTTTTGCCCTAGGGTTTGACCTAGTTTGCACTCCAAGTATGTTGTGATCAATTTTATGGATTGAGGCGACTGATATTACTTATATTATTTTCTTTACCTCCTACAATTCCTTACAACACCTCCTTTTCTAGGTCTTGGAATTGAAAAACCGTGAAAAATTGCATTTTTTGCTATATTTTCACTAGGGTTTTACCTTAAGTGGCACTAAAATCATGTTGTGTTGGGTATTTTGGAACCAAGTGGCTGTTATTACTGATATTATTTTCTTTCCATCATCATTTTCATCACAACACCCTTTGTCATGCTCTTTTGCATTGATTTTTGGTGAAAAAAGTGCCTATTTTGACATATTTTCACTATATTTTGACTTGGCATTAACTTAAAATCACATCAGGAGTATGTTGAGAATGATTATATTGCTGTTTTGGAATTATATCAGATATATAACTTGTTTCCCTTGACTGAAAACCTTACAACATCCTTTTTTTCATTCATTTGCATTGCAAAAGTATCAAAATCAAGCATTTTAGGCTATTTTGCATATAGTTTCGCACTTGTCTTTTGCACCAATTTTGAAAAGATTTCAAAATCTGATTTTGCATATCATTATGGCATATTCATATTATTCATCTATGAAATCTTTACATCAGTATATCCTAGATCTTGAAAATTTCTCTAATTTCACTAATGATAATCCTCATGTTCTAGAGCACATAGCTTATGTAAGTGGTATTGATGCTTCTATATGTTCTACATATGAATTACAATTACTTTGTTATCCACATGATTTTAGTAGCTTCACACTATTCATAGGAGCATATCCTTTGATTTTAGAAGATTTAACTAAATTCATCTCTAGGAATACTCATGAAAATGTTGATAATGATTCCATAGAGCATTCAAAAACCTTAGCTAAGAAGACTAGGGATAGCTTTAGTAATTCCACTACTCTCCCTGGCCAAGATGAATCATTAGTGAATGAAGAGCTCCCTATAACAAAGAGCATTCCATGGGTAGAATATGAGCATTCATATAACAATAATCAAATTCCTACCTCTGTGGATCATCCCACCAACCTTCTTCCTTTAGTTGATTGTCCACATACCTTGGATTTCACTAAGGAAGAGAAGACCTTTAATATCCCTCCTTTGTTTGATTATTCAAGTCATTTGGACATCACTAAGGATGTAGTGGTAGTGGACGAGGAAAAGTCTCTCACATTAACTCCTTCAAGGATGGATGTCGAGATCACTCAAAATAATTTACTTCTCCCACCACCTAAGAGGATAGTGAGTATGTGTAATAATGAACTTCAACAAGCAAACATTCCACCTAACATTGAGTCAAACCAAGAAGCATTTAAGAATGAAAAAAGGAATATTTACAAAAACTTAGTAATAGTACCTTATGTATGGAATTGGAAAGAGAATGATTTTTGATGACTTCTAGCATGAAGACCCTATAGGTAAGTATCTCTAACCCTTTATCTCTCTCATGATGTGCTTCCACAGTGATGTGTTATATGTTGTTTAGGCCTCCTAGGATGACCCCTAATTCTCTTGTAAGGTCTGGGATATCAGGAGACTGCCTCTGTTGTGACCTTCTTCTATTTGTATAATCATTCTTCCAAATTGCCTCTCTCTGATTTCATTGTTGTGTGTTGTGTCTTACGGACATAGTGTCATGGTTGGTGACTTAGGGGTACCCTCCTATGTGACTGTCCCTAAGACACTTGTTTCTCTCTTATTTATTGTTTCCCTTCCTCTAGTGTTTCCATCTAGCAGGTGGATGACGACAAACATTTATACTGATGCAGAACTAGTGTCCCTTTCGAGAGCAATAAAAAAATGGACTAAGTTCCTAATATGACGATGGGGTTGTATATCTTATCTGATGCTTGGCTAGTGGAAGCACTCATGCTTTCCATGTAGTGAATTTGATGATGTTTCTATCGCATTTACAAACCTTAACAATACTTCTACTCTGTACACCTTTGTTTGCCTTCGAATCTAGCCTTGGCGGTACTCAATTTGGAGAGCTTCCTAATATAGTCCCATGGTTATCCTCGAACTTCAAATTCATTGTATAACCTTGGCTCTTTGTATGGATAATCATATGCATTGATGTTTTTTTTTATCATGATCTTGTAGACACTAACATGTTTCTTGCAGGTATGTGTTTGTGGGAACATTTGGTGATCGTAAGTACATGTCACCTCCGGGGGGCATGGGCTTTGCGAAAGTCAGTGTTCCCTTGTGTGTTTTCTTCCTACTTTAAACATGCTTGATATTGATGTGTGATATCAACCACCTTAAGGTGGGGGCATATAAGGTAAGCTGTCTGTTGTAGATGTTAGCAATGTGCTTGTCCTCAAGTGTAGGCTAGTACGATGAGTACTTACATCTTGAGTTTGTTTACAATTATTCAATCTATCTATTGCGTATAGCTCCTTTTCACCGTAAGGCATCTCCATGATGTGGGTGGGGTTGTATAATTTTGAGCTCATACCTCCTTTTCACTATAAGGCATCTCTGTGACGTGGGTGGGGTGGTATGACATGCTTCCTTTTCACTGTAAGGTGTCTCCGTGATGCGGGTGGGGTTGTATTTTCAAGAGTACTCTGCGGAGGCAGGGAGCGGTTTTGTGACTAACTCAACCCTTAAGTGTGTTTTTGGTGATTGTTGTGGCAAAGTGCAATCATCGATGTGTGTCTGTAATGTGCCTGAGATGGTGTTGGATCTAGAAATAGGTACACTCCATCACTTGTCTACCGTGTTTTCTCCATGTTTTCAAGTGTGTGTTTTGGCGTGCTTATTTTGTTTAGCATGTTTATTGCCCCATATGTAGTCTAAAGACTTTCTTGATGAGTACATCTTGCACACTGGGAGGTTTTGCGTGTCTTGCATGTGTGTTGCCCCATATACAACCTAAAGACTTGCTTAATGAGTGCATCCTGTATTATGGGAGGTTTGTTTACTTTCCAATACTTGCATTTGTAGTTCATATATATGAGAAAAAGAAAAGAAAATATATCATTTCTATCTTCCATGCATTAATGTGTCTTCTATGCAATGACTGTCTTCTCCGTGTTCTACATGACTATAACTGTCTTCTCTATGTTTTGTGTGCATGTTACTGTCTTCTATGTGATCAGCGTGTCTTCTTCGTGCTTGGTGTGTTTTTCGTGTTTGTGACCTTACTTTAATGCATGTATTGGCCTCACGTTTATACATACATTAAAGTGGGGGCTAAATGTAACGTTGAAAAATGTCCCCTTGGGGGCTTTTCCCTCATAAGGTTTAGCTCCTGGGTCTTTAGTATGCATTTAAGACATCTTAGTTCATATTTTGGCATCCTGATGGAATGAGACCTAGGTTCCATGTCAAATTGGACCTAGGTGGACCCCTTGAACTGTACCCTACCCAAAATAGGGGGGAGGACTTGGGCGCCCGTGCCCTAGTCCTGCTCTATTTAGGGGCAGCCCCAATTTCTTGGTGTCAGTTTATGACTATTATTAGGTCCTTTTTCTGACACGATAAGTTTTGATTTTTAAAATCTTAGTGGGAGTACTTATAGTTGCATATATAAGCATGCTTAGGCATTCATTTGTAAACTAGATTATAACTAGATGATCATTGTGAACTTTAGGCATTCTCAAGGTGATTCAAGGCTTTCTATTGTATTGCAAGAGCAGACTTGTATGTTTTGTGTGTTGATATTTGTAGATTTGGGCATCAATTTCCTCATGACATGAAGAGCATCTTCCTCCCATGAGAGCTTTAGTACAAGGTGACATAATATTGTGTTTTCATCATTGATTCCTTTGGTTTTTGCCTCTACCTCACAAGGGCACACACTCTTTATCTGAGAACAGTGTTCAGAGACTTAAGTGTCATCCAAGGCTTGATTGAGGCAAGCCTCTAAACACCACAACCCCCAAACCAAGTCTTGTGATTGTAAGTTATATGTGTCGCATTTGGGAAAAGTGGAGTTGCAGGAAGGATTGGCAGGCATCAAGGATTTGGGATCTAAAGAAAAGAAGGGCATAGGAGCACTTCTAGGACTTGGGCGCTTGCTCTAGTGTCCTTTGCATATGAGTTTTGGAAAATAGAAGTTATAGGGCTGATCAGTGTCAGAAGGAGGTCCAGATTCTGTGAAGAAACCATTACCTTGGACTTGGGTGCCTGCTCCAGTGTCCCCAACTATTTCACTTCAGAACCCTGAAAATAGGTATTCTGTGATTTGGTATTTTACTCCTATCTACAAGAGCTTTTTCCGTCATTCATCAATTTGTTGTCATATTTGCATAATTAGGGGTTTAATGGTTAATTGGACATAAGAGAAAGAAAATTAATAATTAAATTCCCTAATCCAAGTTTTCCTACATCTACAAGTGACCTAAGGTATGATAGTGCTCGTCACTCAACCCTAGATCCTTGAATGTATAGTGGAGAGGCAGATTTAAACATCTAAACATTAGAACATTAACAAATCTAATTTTCCCCTAAACAGATCTTAGGGTTTGCTCATTGATGGAGTTTAGGACCAAAAATCTCTAAAAACCCTAAGGACTCTTTGTGCTTTAAAACCTAAGTTAAAACCCTATGTGCCCATCTGATCTTAGAGTTACTTTTTGTTATAATTTAGCCTTGACTTGCTATGGGTGGTAAGGGTCACTTAAGTGCTCATATAAAGGGGTCTTGAATGTGGGGATACCAATCCCTTTTCTTAGTGAGACTGGGAGACCCAGTTAAGACATATGGAATGGGCGCTCAAAAAGTAATTGAAGACTCCATTTAAATAATGCGAAGGCCCCAAAGTATTGATCAACAAGAGAGACTTAAAAGACATTCAAATTCAAATGGTTATACAACATTGATAAATTTAATGGGCAGACTCTTCAACTTCCTGTTCGGATGTGTAAAAGACTTAGAGGGCTAGTGGATTTAATAAATAGCACTATACGAATGCTATTTTAGTGAGGGAAGCTGTTTGGGTGTTACCAACGAAGAGATCTATGTGGAGAACCATAAAATATGATATATCTTATATCACAGATGCAATTTTATTAACGTAAGGTTGATGAATGGTCATGTATATATTTGTAGATGAGGGTTTTAGAAGACTAAGGATTATGGGATGAATTGGTTGTTTCTACTCCAAGAATTTTGTATGAAGAAGTATAAAGATCATGTATCATGTATGTTTGAATGGCTCATCTCTTACATAACATAAAGAAAAGATGATGAAAACTTAGAAAGGATATACATTGAAGTGCTACAGGGGTATGGGCAGATTGTTTTAATTTTACACAGTGAGGAAATTTGATAGTGATCATACATTTGATAATGTGATGATTGATTGAAGTGACAATTGAAAGGAAGCTAGGTGGGTGGAAAATGCTTCCTACACTAATCTATTGAGGAGAGGACTATGCAAATTCAACTTTATCCTAACTATTATAGCAATGTTAAACTATTAATATGAGATATTGTAGCAAAAAACAAGAACCAGAAAGTAGACAGAAGAAGAGAGACAAAGATTTATGGTGGGGAAAACCCTTATTGGGTGAAAAACCCCACACTCAGAAACCTGCACAATATATTAACAAATCTTAAAGAATGTTTACAATACACTTGCAATGCAAGCTTCAATGGTCTTTGACACTCATTTTTGGAGTCAATCCGGTAGCATAACAGTACCTGTAAACCTGTGATACAAACTCCATCTCCAAGCACCTGTATATAAAGAAAATATAAGGCAATATTGGACCTATCTTGGAATGGGTGTCCAATATAGTATCTTGGACCAAAACCCACATCTAGGGACACTTGGTCAACATTGTAGAATGTGTGTGACACTTGTCCATAGCTCCCATCCCAAAGAGGTCACCTATTTTCAAAATAGGCTATGACAGATGCTCTTAGGACACTTATGACTGTCATAGAATCTGTCATAACGGTTACAACTTACAGCTGTAAGAGAATCTATCATACACATGCTATAAATAGCATATTCTCTTACAAAACATCATATTCCACCTTGGAGCAACCAAATATGTCTCATTCAAAGATGCTACATTATCGACACATGTCATTACCTGTCTTACAACCTTCTATTCTTGATTCTTACATGTCATAGATTTGTCATAGGAATCTGTCATAACCGTTTCGGTCAAACATTCCTTACACAACTTAGAAGATGCTGACACATGGAAGAATATTCCTACCACTAAGTGGGATGCCTATCTCCTCATGTGAGGACAAAATAACAAGTTGTCATAATCCATGTAGGATTGACACATCACCATGCCACATCCCACAATATGACAAAGTGGAATTTCCAATTATTTACAACATAGGCAATTGAATAATAAATACAAACATTACAAATGTAGAGAATTACCAAGGTTGAGACACCTTAATTCCCAACATTCTCCCACTTGTCGAACACCTTGTAAGAGCCAATAGAAAAACAAGATTTAACTGCTATAGGCTGAGAGGCCCATAGACTCTGAACACCATCTGAACTTCTCTGTGCCCACTAGTTTCGTCAATGCATCTGCAACATTCTTCAAAGTATCTACCTTCTCCAAATTTACCTTTCCATCCTCAACCATGTCCCTCACAAAGTGAAATTGAACATCAATGTGCTTGGTTCTAGCATGGAAAGTTGGATTCTTTGCAAGGCAAATTGCACTCTGACTGTCACAATTGATCGTGATCTGACCTGCATCAACACCAATATCGAAACACAATCTCTTAAGCCAAATGGCTTCCTTACAAGCATGAGTTTCTTCCATATACTCAACTTCTATCATGGACAAAGCAACAAGTTGTTGCTTACTCATCCAACTAATAGCACCACCAAACAGTGTAAAAACATAAGCACTAGTGGATCTCTTGCTGTCAATGTTGCCTACCCAATCTGAATCCACAAATCCATGAATATCAACAAAATACAGAGGTCTTGAAACATTACCATGATAGCAAATGAAATACTTGGAAGTACCCCTCAAGTATCTGAACACTCACTTAATTGCATCCCAATGAACCCGTCCAGGATTAGCCATAAATTGACTAAGGACTCCCACTGCTTGGGCAATGTCTGGTCTTGTGCAGACCATAGCATACATCAAACTACCAACAACACTAGCATAAGATACTTTGCTCGTGTCCTCCACCTCACTAGGAGATTTTGGACAATCCTCAACAGACAACTTTTTCTCCAAAGAAATGGGAACACACAATGGTCTACAATATGCCATGCCGAATCTGTTCAACATAGACTTCACATACTTACTCTGGCTTAACCAAAGTTTTCTGTTGGTTTTGTCTCTTCTGATTTCCATTCCTAGAATGTACTTGGCTACCCCTAAATCTTTCATCTCAAATTGAGCTGACAACTGAGATTTAAAATCAGAAATCATATTCTTACCCTTCCCAATGAGAAACATATAGTGCAACAATGAGAATACGATCACCATCAAATTTATAATACACACAGTGATCCGATTTCCATCTCACAAATCCAATTGACAACACAAAGGCATCAAACTTCAAGTACCATCTCCTAGGGGATTGCTTCAAACCATACAAAGACTTCTTAAGTTTGCAAACCAAATTTTCTTTACCTTTCACCATGTAATGCTTTGGTTGTGACATGTAGATCTCTTCTTCTAAGTCATCATGAAGAAAAGTTGTCTTCACATCCATCTGTTCTACCTCCAAGTCATAAGCTACTGTGAGTGACAACAGGAATCGAATGGAAGTCATCTTTGTAATGGGAGAGAAGATCTCACCATAATCTATACCCTCCACTTGTGAATACCCCTTCGCAACCAATATGGCCTTATACTTCTCAATACTGCCATTTGCACCAATCTTCTTCTTGAACACCCATTTGTATCCAACGGGTTTCCATCTAGGAGGCAAAAGAACCAAGTCCCAAGTTTGATTCTTTTCCAAAGAAGCCATTTCTTCCTCCATGGCCTCCTTCCAAGAACCTGCATCCTTCATATCCAAAGCCTCTGATACAGTTCTAGGTTCATCACTGCTAGTGATTAAAGCATAAGCACAACTAGAATCAAACAATGTAAAACCAAACCTTTCAGGTTGATTTCTTATCCATGTAGACCTCCTCAAGAGCTGAGGTTGAGGTTCAACTTCTTCCTCTGAGCTTTCAGAGCTGCTAGAGATCTCCTCATCATCAGGTCTAACATTGTCTTTCTGTTTAGTCTTCTTAGGGGTGAGAGGAAACTGAACAACATCCTCTTTCTTTTCTTTTTCTTCTGGCTACAAAACAATGGAAGAAGGTGTAAGCTCTCTGAAGATGACACTTCTGCTATACAACACTTTTTCAGCCACAAGGTCCCAAAGCTTGTATCCTTTCACACCAACATCATAGCCAATGAAGATACACTTAATAGCTTTGTTCTCCAACTTTGACCGCTTCTCCCTAGGCACATGTGCATATGCCTCACAACCAAAAAAATGAAGATGCCTTACTAAAGGCTTTCTACCAGACCACACCTCCATGGGTGTCTTTCCAACAAGAGCCGATGTAGGAGATCTCTTTACCAGATAGCAAGTAGTGGCAACAGCTTCAGCCCAAAACTTTTGTTCTAGACCAGCTCCACTAAGCATACTCCTAGCCTTCTCCATCAGTGTCTTGTTCATCCTCTCTACAACTCCATTTTGTTGCGGTGTGTATAGAGTTGTCTTATGTCTTTCAATCCCAAGTTCCTTGCAATACTTATCAAATTCTGTAGAACAGAACTCACCACCGTTGTTAGTTCTCAAACATTTAATCTTTTTACCAGTTTGATTTTTAGCAAAAGCTTTAAACTCCTTAAACTTGCTATAGACTTCAGATTTTCTTCTAAGAAAATAAATCCATGTCCTTCTATTGTAATCATCTATAAAAGATACAAAGTATATAGATTTTGATAACGAAGGAACATTAACATGACCAAACACATCAAAATGAATAAGGTCCAACACACCAGAAGACTTATGAGAACTCAAGTAAAACTAAACATGGTTTTGTTTTCCATAAATACAATGTTTGCAAAAGTCAAACTCAAGATTACAATCATCTAACCCCTCAACGATGTTCTTATTTTTCAGGGTATGCAGACCCTTCTCACCAATGTGGCTAAATCTCTTATGCCATAACATTGTCTTTTCTACAGGAAGTTTAACTTCTAATGCACGATTACAAGCATCAAGACTAGAAACAACAGATTTCTTCACTGCTCATTTAGATGGTGGGGATGAAGTGACTGCTGCCCTCTTCCTTGAGTCAGAAGAACTATTGCATTATGCAATGCATGCTTCCATCTGAAATAGATTGCCTCTCTGAGTACGCTTAGCAAGCACCATAGATCCTTAGTCATCTTGCATCCTTCTTTCGAAAAGACAACCTGCACACTTGCATCATTCAAACTACTTATAGAAAGTAGGTTCTGTGCTAAGCTTGGGATGTGCATAACCCCAGACTATCAGGGAATCGGATAGAGACTCTTCCATGACCAATGATCTTCAGATGAGAGTTGTCACCTAGATACACCTTTCCACCATCAAACTCCTCATACTTACTGAACTAGTCTCGATGCGAGGTCATGTGGAATGATGCACCAGAGTCGATTAGCCACACATCATCAAATGCATGGGTTACCAGGGCTATGATGAAAGCATCACCATCATCTTGTGATTTGTCAGAATCTAAATCATGAGCTTTCTTCTTTTTCTTCTTCTCCTCTTTGTATTCCTTTCAGAATGCCTAGTCTTGCCACAGTTCCAACAAAGAGCCTTGGACTTTCCAGGAGATTTGGATCTCCCACAAGATTTGGATCTACCTTTCTCAGCTTTCTTGTCCTTCTTCTTCCCTTTCTCCTTGCATCTTCCACGAACTGTAAGGCCTTCTTTGGCTACCTTAGAAGACTTTCTCCGCATCTCTTCAAACAATAGTGAAGAAACCACTTCTTCCATTTTAAATGTGGATGTGGGGCTTCTGATTGCCATGACAAGATGATCTCATGAGTCCGGTAGAGAACAAAGCAGGGTCATACACCGATCCTCCTCCTCCATTTTTACACCAATAGATGTTAATTGTGCAACCAACATATTAAAGGCATTCATATGCTTAGCCACGAATCCTCTATCCTCCATTTGAAGAGAATACAACTTCTTTCTCAGGAAAAGTTTATTGACTAGGGATTTGGCTTGATACACATCCCCCAACTTCTTCCAAAGGAGTTTTACAGTAGTCTCCTCATGGACATTTAACAACACAGAATCAGAAAGACTAAGTCTTATGAGACCCTTAGCCTTCTGATCCTTGAGATCCCACTCATCTTGAGTCATTGTAGCTAGTTTAGTTCTATTCACACTTTCCCAAAGGTCTCGGTCAACTAACATGTCTTCCATTTTGAGCTTCCACAGCTTGAAATTATTGCCATTAAACTTCTCTACTTCAAACCTTCCTGATGTGCCTACCATCTCCTTGCTGCAATAAGATACAAAATTCTTTGCATAGACTCCCACTCAACCTAAGATTAGCTAAAAAAACCCATACCCTACAACTAGGACCAAAGGTGATCAAGCTTTGATACCAACTGAAAGGAAGCTAGGTGTGCCGCAAATGCTTCCTACACTAATCTATTGAGGAGAGGGCTATGCAAATTCAAATTTATCCTAACTATTACAATAATGTCAAACCATTAACATGAGATATTGCAGCAAAACATAAGAGCTAGAAAGTAGACAAAAGAAGAGAGAAAGATTTACAGTGGGGAAAACCCTTATCGGGTGAAAAACCCCACACTTAGAAACCTGCACAATGTATTAACAAATCTGAAAGAATGTTTACAATACACTTACAATGTAAGCTTCAATGGTCTTCGACACTCATGTCTGGAGTCATTCTGGTAGCATAATAGTACCTTTAAACCTGTGATACAAACTCCATCTCCAAGCACCTGTATATAAAGAAAATACAAGGCAATATTGGACCTATCTTGGAATGGGCATCCAATATGGCATCTTGGACGAAAACCCATGCTTAGGGACACTTGGTCAACATTGTAGAATGTGTCTAACACTTGTCCATAGCTCCCATCCCAAAGAGGTCACCTATTTCCAAAATGGGCTATGACAGATGCTCTTACGACACTTACGATCGTCATAAAATCTGTCATAGCGGCTACAACTTACAACTGTAAGAGAATCTGTCATACACATGCTATAAATAGCATATTCTCTTACAACACATCATATTCCACCTTGGGGTGCCTAAATATGACTCATTCAAAGATGCTACATGACACATGTCATTACCTATCTTACAACCTTATAGGAATTTGTCATAACCGTTTCGGTCAAACATTCCTTACACAACATAGAAGATGCCGACACATGGCAGAATATTCCTACCACTAAGTGGGACACCTATCTCCTCATGTGAGGACAAAATAACAAGTTGTCATAATCCATGTAGGATTGACACATCACTGTGCCACATCCCACAATATGACAAAGTGGAATTTCCAATTATTTACAACATAGGTAATTGAATAATAAATACAAACATTACGAATGCAAAGAATTACCAAGGTTGAGACATCTTAATTCCCAACAAAAATAACATAATGTGTTGATTGCAAAGGAGTTCAAAAGGGGATATAAGGTTTTGCTATGTAGAGAAATAGTGTTTTCCTCTGTATACTTTCGTATTCTTGTATTTAGGTTGGTGCCCTTGGAGTTGGTGCTCCTAAATGTATTAAGGGTTGATGCCCTTAGATTTGTTGCTCCTAAAATGTATTAGGGGTTGATGCACCTTGAAGTAGGTGCTTCTAAACAAAGTAGCCAGTGAGGCATTTCCCGAGTGGTTTTTCATCGCTATGAGGGTTTTCCTCTTATCAAGATTTGTGGTATGTCTCCCTCTTGATGGTTGATTATGCTATACTTGTTCGATCATCCTTGTTCAAATTTTATATCCTAAATTACACATCTTTGTGACTATATTTTCAATAAGGTTCTTTGTATAAATCTGGTGAGTTAAGTTTTTAAATGTTAAGATTTTTAGACCACTGATTCACCCCCCTCTCAATGGTCCTGTACTCCAACACATAGGTCTCTTCAAAATCTATCCCTTCAACTTGAGAGTATC
The DNA here is from genome assembly GCA_027924645.1 of Cunninghamia lanceolata. Classification (NCBI taxonomy): domain Eukaryota; kingdom Viridiplantae; phylum Streptophyta; class Pinopsida; order Cupressales; family Cupressaceae; genus Cunninghamia; species Cunninghamia lanceolata. Next base: position 5,787,811 of record BSBN01000914.1, on the reverse strand, counting down.
CTTTGCATACCAATCTTGCTTTGTTTCTTACAACTTCTCCATTTTAATTCACCTTGTTTCTAAAAACCCATTTAGTTCCAATGACATTCTTATCAGCAGGTCTAGGAACCAATTCCCAAGTTTGATTCTTCTCAATCTGCATCAGTTCTTCTTCCATGACTTTTACCCAATTTTAATCATTGCAAGCTTCATTCACAATTTTTGGTTCAACTTTTGAAAGCAAACATTAATTCACTTATTCTTTTGCGGCTCTTTTTCTTATCAGCACATCTTTGTTTTTGTCTCCTATAATCTAATCTTCAGAATAATTAATCCTTACATACCTGGGAGTCTTAATAGCATTTTCCAGAGCCTCTTCTTCATCCCGACTATCTTCTTTCTCAATGTTTTCTTCATTTGCTGTAATCAAAGGTTCATCTAGTTCATAGAAACTCAGATATGATATTCTTTCCTTGCCTTCATCTACTGTCACATTAGCACTCTCAACAATCTTATTTAGTCTCTTATTGTAGCACCGATAAGCCTTTCTCTTGGTAGAGTAACCAAAAAAAATTCCTTGATCACATCTAGCATCAAACTTGCCTAGTTCTTCATCTCTTTTGATATGACATTTGCTTCCAAAAACTTTGAAATACTTCACTGTAGGAGCCCTTCCATACCATAATTCAAAAGGAGTTTTAGAACAATTACCTTTCACTTGAACTCTATTTAGGATGTACACAATAATATGTATGGATTCTCTCCAGTATACTTCCGGTAGGTCAGCTTCCTTTAACATAGTCCTGGCAACTTCTTGAACTATCCTATTTTTTCTTTCAACAACTCCATTTTACTGAGGAGTCCTAGGTGCAAACAACTATCTTTTTATCCCTTGTTCTTCACAAAAATAATTGAATTCATTTGATGTGAACTCACCTCCTCTATCAGACCTTAATCATTTGATTCTGAACTCTAACTCATTCTCAACCATTGCCTTGAAAACTTTAAACTTGTCTAGAGCTTCAGATTTTTCTTTTAGAAAGGTGACCCAAGTCATTATACAATAGTCATCAATAAGCAACATAAAATTCCTGTCACCTTGCAGACTTCTTGTCCTTGTGGGACCACACAAGTTTGTATGTACTAGCTCCAACAATCTAGCAGAGAATTGTTCTTTGCTTTTGAAACTTGTTTTTGTTTGTTTCCCAAATTGACACTCATTGAAAATGGTGTTGGTTGGCTTCACAAGTTTAGACAGATCTCTTACAGCTTGTGCAGAACTTATCTTCACCAAATTATCAAAATTGATATGACACATCCTTCTATGCCACAACCAACTCTCATCTATCTAGGCCAATAAACAATAATCATTAGTTCCTCTTAATTGGTAAAGTTACCTCTGGTCTTCTTACCAGTAGCAATCATAGTTCCAGATCTTTCCATGATCTTGCACCCATTGTCTTTGAATCTCAAATCATAACCTTTGTCACACATTTGACCAACACTCAAAATATTATGCTTTAAACCTATCACATATAGGACATTATTAGTATTGTGCTTTCCATCAAATGAAATAGATCCTTTTCCATAAATCTTACCAGCTGCATTGTCTCCAAACCTAACCAATCCTCCATCGTACTTTTCCAAACTCACAAACTTACTTTTGTCACCAGTCATGTGATGTGAGAATCCACTATCAATAATCCATTCATCCTTATCTTTCTCAACCTGAACAGCCAACACACTTTCTTCCACTAGTTTTTCTTCCTTCACATAGCTAGCAGGATTAGTAGACATAGGTTCTTCATTTGCACTAGTACTAGCATCATCAGATTAATCATTAGTCACACCTTCATCATCAAGATCCCTAACATAGTAGCATTTCTTTGGAGCTCTAGGCCTATTCTCAAATCTTTTTCTATTCCTTTCAATTCTTTTAGGACATCTAGAAGCATAATGACCAACTTTACCACATGAAAAACATTTGAAAGGTAATTTGCCTTTGAACTTATGAAACCTCTTTGCAATCTATCAACAAAGTTAGCTTCAATTTCATCAAAGTCATCAATAGGCTCCACTTAGTATTTTTTAGCTCTGGAGATTTGTTTAGAAGTACTGGCTTTGAAAGCAGTCTCAACTTTTGGCAGAGAATCACCAAATTCTCTCATCTCAAAGGCCATAAGCTTTCCAATAAATTGATCCTTGTCGATAGTTTTTACAGTCATTAATTCTTCAATTGCATCTACCTTGTGATTGTAGGATTTTGGTAGTGACCTAAGGATTTTCATCACAACTTCCTTCTCACTAATAGTTCTTCCCATACCTTTTATTCCATTAACAAGTTCATCAACCTTTTTTATGAAGGTTGTTATGTATTAATCTTCATTCATCTTTAAACCATCATATTTCACTTTCAGGCCCTGCAACTTGGCTTCTTTTACATAATCATCTCCTTCATACAAATTTTTTAACTTTTCCCAAACTTCATTTGTAGATTCTAGATCCATGACTTTTATCAACTCAGTGTCATTCAAGGTACTTAATAGGGCATCTCTAGCTTTTATACTCAACTCATATTCTTTGATTTCATCTTCAGTTGTAAAACCATTTTGAGGCATGGTATATTTTGTCTTTGCAACTTTCCACAATTTACAACCAAGATAGAGGAGACGGCTTTTCATTCGTACTTCCATAGAGCATAATTTGTCCCATCAAACTATGGATCTTCCTTTTTAAAAGATATCCCATATCTTCCTCAAGCTATTAGGATTTCTTCTGAGGAACCTACTTTGATACCAATCATTGAAATGCACACGACAACTGAGAGGGGGGGTGAATCAGTGGTCACAAAACTTTAACCACTTATGAATATCAACACATCTAATTCTTAATCACTATTATTAAGATTAACCATGAAAGCATAAAACAAGAAGCTCAACACAATAACACATGAGACACCAGAAATTTTAAGTGGAAAACCCTATAAGGGAAAAACCATGGTGGGTGTTAGCCCACAAAATAAATAAGTTATAGCAATACTAAAAATCAGAGGCTCACTACCCAAAATTCTCACTGCAACTGTTAGGGGTCACTGTTAAGATTGGCTCAGTACCAAGGGGTGGCTCACTGCCAAGGATTGGTGAATTGATTTGAGAGCATCTACCTCGTGCCTGAGTTCAATTCCATTGAAGCATAATATAACATCTCTGCTCTGCTCTTCTTACACCTTTGCACCTATCTTTTCATTTTCACATAAGGACATATTTTTTGCAACTACATTACATGTTTTTATACAACTCATCAACCTTGGAATGTACATCAAGGTCAGCATTACATTCATCAACCATTGGAACAAACTCCAAGGTTGGCATTTACAAACATACATAGAAATAGGTCTGGACCTAATACAAAAGTTTGCTAAGGGAAAGATGTAAAGGTGTATGTGGATCATACTATGCCTTAGATGGGACTCAAATATAATCTTCCATGCCACAAAACACTACTACAATCTTCAATGCATCTCTGCAAATAGTGAAAACAACCAAGTCGGCCAAGACTGGAGTTCACATTAAGACTTTCAAGAACAGTCTTTATCTACGATCCAAATTTCTCTTTGTGGACCAATCCAAAGGTAGGAACATGATTAGGAGACATCCACAAGCACATTAAAATCATCAGGAACAACCACACAACCTCTAACCACTCTATCAAAAATATTCTTCAAACCGAAGCTCATAAACAACACTGTCAGCTACTGTCATAAGAAAAAGATCACTTGCAGACCACAAAATCATGAACCATTAAAGTTGAAGGAACATAACGTCATCCCAGACTTATCTCTAGAAACGCAGATCAAAATACTTCAATGCAAAGGAATGCGGAGCATAATACTTTCTCCTTGTCACCACCAAACATACAGAAAAAACAATTTTCACTCTAGTGAACATAACTCACTCAACTCTTCATACTAGAAGCTCAAACTTGGAACATAGCATCTTTAGACCTGTATCTAGATAACTTCCAATCTATAAATAAAGATATTCATTCTACAAGAAATTTGGAGCAATCTGTTGGACTATTCTTCTGTGGACAAAGATACTTTGCAACACACTGTTTCCACTAGAGGAGCAAATTTTCTCAATATCCTCAATATCAAGATCTCTAATACTTACATAGGTAAATACAAAGCATCTAACTCAATACAAGAAAGCATCAGAATAAGAGAACATGTTACACTAATGACAACACTGATATGTTGACATCAATGACAACACCGGTTAAGCACATACTTGCAACACCCTTTGGTACATGTAATGGTTGATATAGCCCAATATTCTAGCTCACTCCTTTGGAAATCTAGCATACTCTACAACTTTCCACAAATTTCTTCACATCTTGGTGCAACTGTGGCTAATAATAATTCTCACTAACAAGAGCAATGGTCTTATCTTGACCAAAGTGTCCTACTAATCCTCCACTATGCTTCTCCTTAATCAGGTTCTCTCTCATGGAAATCCTTAGAATGTACAACTGGCTTCCTCTGAACAACATACCATCTTGGATTATATAATCCAACCACCTTGTCCTACCTAGGGTAACAGGCTCCAAACAAGCCTTCCAAGCCTCTGCAAAGTATGGATCTTCAGGTTACAAATTCTTGAGTTCATTGAACCCAACAACCTCTATCTTCATCTCTGTCAAAAAAATGCCTTCTGCTTAAGGCATCTACAACTCTATTGGACTTTTGACTCCTGTGCTTCAAAACAAAAGTATAACTCAGCAAAAACTCAACCCATTTTAAGTGTCTCTGATTTAAATTTCCTTGACTATTAAGATACTGCAAAGCCTGATGATCAATATATAAAACAAACTCTTTCAACAACAAATAATGTCTCTATTTCTTCAATGCCTGAACTTTAGAATAAAAGTCTTGATCATAAACATAATACTTTTTCTTGGAATCATTAAGCTTCTCACTAAAATAGGCAATGGGCTTACCTTCTTGACTCAAAACAACTCCTATAGCACTGCCACTAGCATCACAATCTACCTGAAATACCTTGTTGATATTTGGGAGTGCCAAAATAGGTTGCTCTCTGACTTTCTACTTCAATGTATCAAAACTCTTGGTTGCTCCTGTAGTCCATTTAAACTCTTTTCTATCCCTTCTCATTGTCTTCATTAGGGGTGCACAAATGCTACTGAAATTCCTGATAAATTTTATATAAAAAATTGTCAAACCATGAAAAGATCATACCTCTATAGCACTCCTTGGAGTAGGCCATTCAATAATAGCCCTCACCTTCTTTGGGTCCATTTTAAGACCCTCAGCTGAGATAACAAATCCCAAGTACACCAACTCCTTCACAAAACTACATTTCTTCAGATTAATCAACAACTTTTCTTCCCTCAGCCTCTGAAAAACTTTTCAAACATGCATCAGGTAGTCCTCCAAAGTCTTACTAAAAATCAAAATATCATCTAAATAAACAATGACAAATCTACCCAAAAACTCTTTTAGTACCTCATTCATGAGCCACATAAATGTACTTGGTGCATAAATCTTGCTCTATAATGAATGGTTGCCATTCACTCAGAGTATTACTGCCTATTACTCCATCATAATCTTCAACTTCAAAATGTACAAATAAAGTGTTACAAGGTTTTTCTTCAAAACCAAGTTAAACTGGAGCAATACAGAATTGATGACTAAAAGATTTCTCATTATTACCAAAAGTAATATCAGTTTTTCCATCTCTCCATGCATCTTCTGGGAAAGCATTCTTTCTAGCAATATTCAAATCAGCACCAGTGTCAACTAGAAAGGCTAAAGGATAAGCCTGAATACCTGGGAATTTAATGAGCAAAATTGCTCCCGGACACTGTGTGGTTGCTTTTGAAGCTCAGAAAGTGTTCTTGATGACACTCAGCTTTCCTCTGCTATTTTGTCCTTTTTCTAGGAAGACTTCTTGAACTGGACTTCCTTGAAATGCGTCAGTTGAGAGATACTGCAAGGGATCATCATCATCTTCCATTTTAATAGGAAGACCTTGCATGGAAGGACCTGGCATGGGAGAACCCTGCATGGGGCCGTGAGCTTCTTCAATCCGGATGGATTGTATGCTTTGACTTATATAAGGGCTGTATGGCTTTTCTTCACAGAATAGAGCTTGTTCTTTGCTTGTCGTTTGTTCAAGCATTTTAACACCAGAGGTGGCGTTAAATCTATTGATATACAATTCTAACTCTTTACTAGATTCCTCTAGGCTCTGCTCTTCTACTTCTTCTGTAGTTAGAATGTCTACTTCATCTGTGGCTTGTGCTATCACTTTATCCAGAAATTCTAGCCGATGCCGACGCCACAGTCTTCTTGCCATACTTCCTGGGCTTGGAGCTTCCAGGATTCCCTTTTGCTCAATTGGAGTGGTAGCAGTGACCACTGATTCTGTAGGACTGGTTTCTCTCAGAGTAGCTACTGAGGCTCTCTGCTGGTTGTACCATGGTGAAGGGCGATATCCATGGGGTGAAGCTGGACTGCGAGGTATCGATCCAAATGATCTACCTCCTCTTGACTGATAAGGTCTTGGATTAGCAAACTCCCATTGATCTTCATCTTGCACTTGTCGGGGTGGAGGCTTGACTACCTTTGGCTGCAACAAATAGTATTTGCGGCTCTTCAATTGCTCAAGCCGACTCTTCAGCTTTTTCTAGGTCTCTTGACCCATATTCATTTCTTTGAGCTGCTGCTCAATGTGCAAGATCTCACCAATTATCTGATCTAATTCAGATGACGATCCTTTCATCATTCTATAATAGAATGAAACTTCCGAAGCATCAGAACTTGCTTCAGAATTAGAACTAGCATTAGGCTGCTGATCAGCCTTCATCAAATTGATTTGGGCCTGCTCTTCGCGGGCTGACTGGTATTCTTCTTCAGACTCTGAGTCTGAAATCTCGGGACTGGAGATGACTATATCCTCTGAATCTGAAGGATATGCATTTATATAGTCATATTCATCCATTGTGATGCCTGCGCTCCTAGCTGCACGCATCTTTGCTTTACCTTTCTTTTTATCCTTTTTAGGACATTTGTTGGCAAAGTGCTCACCTTTACAGATGTAGCACACTGGCTTTCACTTAGATCAACCTTTCTTTCTTTTGTCTTTCTTACGAAAGAATCCTCTTTTCTTTTTAGGTTGATCTTTCTTTTTTTTCTTTTTAAAGCCACTTTTCTCTTTCCGACATGGCTTGCACTCATATTCTTCATCATTGTAGGTGGACAGCCTGTAACACACTACTGATGAAAGGAGTGGTTGCACCTTTTTCTTTTCCTTTTTCTCTTTTACCTCATCACAGATGTCGGAGTTAATCTGTTCCAGAAATTGAACTAACTGAGGAAATGTTAGTTCCTTCATATCAGTTTTATCATGCAACAAATTTTCTAAAACTTTCTTATGATAATAATCACCAATAGTGTTACCAAAACTTTTTAGAAACGTTGTATACATGAATTCATGATTTTGTTCTTTGCCCTGAGAAATAGAAATGTTCATACTGTTTCTTACAGTATTGCTTGAAATTCCTTAAATCTTTGCATTTCCCTTTTATAAACTTTTGATAAGACAGTTGCTCAATGACATCTCTCTTTCCAACAAACATTCTTGCTAGTTGAGCACAAACCTGATCTGTGCCACTATCCAGCAATACTTCTCTGAATTCATTTTCCAACTTATCCCAAACTATCCTGGCCACGCCTGTCATTGAATTTAAGGCTTGTTTAATGACTTCTTTTTCATCTGCATCAGGATTAGTTGACATATAATTTGTGATCCATGATCTCATTGCATCAATACCTCGAGCATTCTCCACTTCTTCAAACTTATCAAAATTCACTAGGGGTGGAGTATCAGCTTTATAGGACTGAATATTTTTAAATGGATCATTAGTTGGATATGGAAATGCACCTGACCCCCGAGCCATTAACACAGTCCCCTAAGGAGGAGGAATAGGGTGTGAAACCTGAACCTCAGACGTAGGAGGCTGGGTTGAAACTAACTCACCACTGGCGGGATCATATCAGAAGGGCTCTGGAGTAGGAGGGACATGAGTAAGGAGCCTAGGACCTTTATACTGGGCCTGTAGATATGCATTAGCATTGCTAGGGAAACTTTTAAACTTTACAGCCTTTTCAGCTGTGGCTTTCCTCATAGCCAATTGAATAGAATTTGATTCAGCTGCAATGGCTTCCCTAGTTTCCTGAGATTCAACACGGAGTGAATCTGCAATCCTTATCTGAGAGCAGCTCAAAGAAATGAATATGGGTCAAGAGACCTGGAAAAAGTTGAAGAGTCAGCTTGAGCAATTGAAGAGCCGCAAATACTATTTGTTGCAGCCAAAGGTAGTCAAGCCTCCACCCCGACAAGTGCAAGATGAAGATCAATGGGAGTTTGCTAATCCAAGACCTTATCAGTCAAGAGGAGGTAGATCATTTGGATCGATACCTCGCAGTCCAGCTTCACCCCATGGATATCGCCCTTCACCATGGTACAACCAGCAGAGAGCCTCAGTAGCTACTCTGAGAGAAACCGGTCCTACAGAATCAATGGTCACTGCTACCACTCCAATTGAGCAAAAGGGAATCCTGGAAGCTGCAAGCCCAGGAAGTATGGCAAGAAGACTGTGGCGTCGGCATCGGCTAGAATTTCTGGATAAAGTGATAGCACAAGCCACAGATGAAGTAGACATTCTAACTACAGAAGAAGCAGAAGAGCAGAGCCTAGAGCAATCTAGTAAAGAGTTAGAATTGTATATCAATAGATTTAACGCCACCTCTGGTGTTAAAATGCTTGAACAAACGACAAGCAAAGAACAAGCTCTGTTCTGTGAAGAAAAGCCATACAGCCCTTATATAAGTCAAAGCATACAATCCATCCGGATTGAAGAAGCTCACGGCCCCATGCAGGGTTCTCCCATGCCAGGTCCTTCCATGCAAGGTCTTCCTATTAAAATGGAAGATGATGATGATCCCTTGCAGTATCTCTCAACTGATGCATTTCAAGGAAGTCCAGTTCGAGAAGTCTTCCCAGAAAAAGGACAAAATAGCAGAGGAAAGCTGAGTGTCATCAAGAACACTTTCTGAGCTTCAAAAGCAACCACACAGTGTCCGGGAGCAATTTTGCTCATTAAATTCCTAGGTATTCAGGCTTATCCTTTAGCCTTTCTAGTTGACACTGGTGCTGATTTGAATATTGCTAGAAAGAATGCTTTCCCAGAAGATGCATGGAGAGATGGAAAAACTGATATTACTTTTGGTAATAATGAGAAATCTTTCAGTCATCAATTCTGTATTGCTCCAGTTCAACTTGGTTTTGAAGAAAAACCTTGTAACACTTTATTTGTACATTTTGAAGTTGAAGATTATGATGGAGTAGTAGGCAGTAATACTCTGAGTGAATGGCAACCATTCATTATAGAGCAAGATTTCTTAACTTTTAAAGGTTTATATCAGTTGCCTAGAATATACCAGCCTACCTCCTTCTCAAGGATTCAACTGGATAACAAGAAGAAAAAGCCTGTCAATCAGGTTTGGCTTCATCAGCAGTTCTAGGAAAGGAATGAAGAACTCAAGCAGATAAAGGAAGTATTTGCTTCTACTGTTATGACTAAAGATTTGAAGAAATTCCAACGCTCTTTAACTTGCAGTTTGCCTTTGAAAAGAGACGCTGAAGGTAAGGAACTTCTTCCCAAAGCCAAAGCAAATTATCTCTGTAGTAGATACTCTGTAGCTATGCCAGAAAGTAGTATCTCTGTTGTAGATACTCAGGTTGAGGAAAACCCTGGTGGCTCTTGTACAATACCAGGTCGTATCCCACCATTTCATGATTTCATGTTGTTAGATACTTCTGGCAAGTATAAAGCTAAATGCTGGCCTTTACATGTCACTCCTTTAGGTGATAATGCCCCAAGTCAAAGTCACTTGTTAAATTGGGGAAATCTTTCTCTTAGGAAATCCCTGTTGCTGCAAGAAGATCTGAGAATATGGGCCGATCTAGAAGCTGTTAAAAATGAGAAAAATTTCCAGAGCTTACAGGCTAATAGCCATACTATCATTTCCACTCTAGAAGCACTTGAAAAAAGATTAAATCAAGAATGGAAAGAAAAAGTTGAAACAACACTCCATGAGTTAAAAGATCAGTATCATGATTTTAAACATAAAGTGGAGATCTGGAAAATTGAACAGGAAGCAGCCATGGCAAGACAAAGAGATTTGGTTCTCAAGGTCAGACAAGAAGTCAAAGCCGACTGTGATGTTCTCAGTTCATAGTTAGGAACAACCAATGTCCAGATCAGACATAATGGACAAAGGTTGCAGGAAATATCTGAGGAGATTCATTCTTTGACAAACTCTCAGATAAGGATTGCAGATTCACTCCGTGTTGAATCTCAGGAAACTAGGGAAGCCATTGCAGCTGAATCAAATTCTATTCAATTGGCTATGAGGAAAGCCACAGCTGAAAAGGCTGTAAAGTTTAAAAGTTTCCCTAGCAATGCTAATGCATATCTACAGGCCCAGTATAAAGGTCCTAGGCTCCTTACTCATGTCCCTCCTACTCTAGAGCCCTTCCGATATGATCCCGCCAGTGGTGAGTTAGTTTCAACCCAGCCTCCTATGTCTGAGGTTCAAGTTTCACACCCTATTCCTCCTCCTCAGGGGACTGTGTTAATGGCCCTGATTGACAGGCTTTTTCTTCTTGTTATCCAGCTGAATCCTTGAGAAGGAGGTAGGCTGGTATATTCTAGGCAACTAATATAAACCTTTAAAAGTTAAGAAATCTTGCTCTATAATGAATGGTTGCCATTCACTCAGAGTATTACTGCCTATTACTCCATCATAATCTTCAACTTCAAAATGTACAAATAAAGTGTTACAAGGTTTTTCTTCAAAACCAAGTTGAACTGGAGCAATACAGAATTGATGACTGAAAGATTTCTCATTATTACCAAAAGTAATATCAGTTTTTCCATCTCTCCATGCATCTTCTGGGAAAGCATTCTTTCTAGCAATATTCAAATCAGCACCAGTGTCAACTAGAAAGGCTAAAGGATAAGCCTGAATACCTGGGAATTTAATGAGCAAAATTGCTCCCAGACACTGTGTGGTTGCTTTTGAAGCTTGGAAAGTGTTCTTGATGACACTCAGCTTTCCTCTGCTATTTTGTCCTTTTTCTGGGAAGACTTCTCGAACTGGACTTCCTTGAAATGCGTCAGTTGAGAGATACTGCAAGGGATCATCATCATCTTCCATTTTAATAGGAAGACCTTGCATGGAAGGACCTGGCATGGGAGAACCCTGCATGGGGCCGTGAGCTTCTTCAATCCCAATGGATTGTATGCTTTGACTTATATAAGGGCTGTATGGCTTTTCTTCACAGACTATATCCTTTGAATCTGAAGGATATGCATTTATATAGTCATATTCATCCATTGTGATGCCTGCGCTCCTAGCTGCACGCATCTTTGCTTTACCTTTCTTTTTATCCTTTTTAGGACATTTCTTGGCAAAGTGCTCACCTTTACAGATGTAGCACACTGGCTTTCGCTTAGATCCACCTTTCTTTCTTTTGTCTTTCTTACGAAAGAATCCTCTTTTCTTTTTAGGTTGATCTTTCTTTTTTTTCTTTTTAAAGCCACTTTTCTCTTTCCGACATGGCTTACACTCATATTCTTCATCATTGTAGGTGGACAGCCATGTATACAACGTTTCTAAAAAGTTTTGGTAACACTATTGGTGATTATTATCATAAGAAAGTTTTAGAAAATTTGTTGCATGATAAAACTGATATGAAGGAACTAACATTTCCTCAGTTAGTTCAATTTCTGGAACAGATTAACTCTGACATCTGTGATGAGGTAAAAGAGAAAAAGGAAAAGAAAAAGGTGCAACCACTCCTTTCTTTGCATTTCCATTTTATAAACTTTTGATAAGAGAGTTGCTCAATGACATCTCTCTTTCCAACAAACATTCTTGCTAGTTGAGCACAAACCTGATCTGTGCCACTATCCAGCAATACTTCTCTGAATTCATTTTCCAACTTATCCCAAACTATCCTGGCCATGCCTGTCATTGAATTTAAGGCTTGTTTAATGACTTCTTTTTCATCTGCATCAGGATTAGTTGACATATAATTTGTGATCCATGATCTCATTGCATCAATACCTCGAGCATTCTCCACTTCTTCAAACTTATCAAAATTCACTAGGGGTGGAGTATCAGCAGCCCGGGGGTCAGGTGCATTTCCATATCCAACTAATGATCCATTTAAAAATATTCAGTCCTATAAAGCTGATACTCCACCCCTAGTGAATTTTGATAAGTTTGAAGAAGTGGAGAATGCTCGAGGTATTGATGCAATGAGATCATGGATCACAAATTATATGTCAACTAATCCTGATGCAGATGAAAAAGAAGTCATTAAACAAGCCTTAAATTCAATGACAGGCGTGGCCAGGATAGTTTGGGGTAAGTTGGAAAATGAATTCAGAGAAGTATTGCTGGATAATGGCACAGATCAGGTTTGTGCTCAACTAGCAAGAATGTTTGTTGGAAAGAGAGATGTCATTGAGCAACTCTCTTATCAAAAGTTTATAAAAGGGAAATGCAAAGATTTAAGGAATTTCAAGCAATACTGTAAGAAACAGTATGAACATTTCTATTTCTCAGGGCAAGAACAAAATCATGAATTCATGTATACAACGTTTCTAAAAAGTTTTGGTAACACTATTGGTGATTATTATCATAAGAAAGTTTTAGAAAATTTGTTGCATGATAAAACTGATATGAAGGAACTAACATTTCCTCAGTTAGTTCAATTTCTAGAACAGATTAACTCCGACATCTGTGATGAGGTAAAAGAGAAAAAGGAAAAGAAAAATGATTAACCATTCGTATAATCCCTCCTTAGTCTTGAAGGCTATCTTCCATTCATCTCCTTCTCTTATTTAGATATGGTGATATCCACTCTTTAGATCATTCTTAGTAAAGTACTTGGCTCGACTCAAGCAATCCATAATATCATCCATCCTTGGAAATGGGAATTTGTAATTGAGTGTAATTTTTTTGATGGCTTGGGAATCTATACACATTCTCCACTCTCCATCCTTCTTTGGTGCTAGTACCATAGGTACCACACATGGACTTAGGCTCTCCCTTATTAGTCCTTTCCTTAACATCTTGTGAACCTGTCTGTTCAACTCTTCATTCTCTGCAGGAGTCATTCTATGGGTTAACTTTTTTGACAAACTAGCTCCTGGTATCAAATCTATTTGGTGACTTACCTTTCTCATTGGTGGTAAACCTTTTGGTACATTATCAAAGACAAAGTCCTAAAATTCTTCCAAAAGATCTGTGACTTCTACTAGTAGATCTTCACACTTCTCCTAGCTAATCTTAGGAATCAATGCAAAGCAATGACCCTCATGCTTCATACCATCCAAAAATTTCCTACCATCTACCAAGCAAATTCTAGCAGTACTACATACATTCTTCCACCTCCTTCAAAGGTTTCAACTTATGATGAACTCTGTCCTTTGTTAGGGAATAGGTGTTTGCATGGCCATCATGTACAACACACCTATCATACTACCATGACCTTCCCAATAGCATATGACATGTATCCATCGGTATGATATCACACAACACCTCATCATAGTAGTCTCCAATCTTGAACTTGACTAAACATTATTCATTGACCAAAGCTCTATGGTCCTTTTGCAACTATGCGATCTGATATAGCTATGGATGCCTTCTCCTTGTCAACTTCAACTAGTTAACCATCTCCTCTGAGAAAAGATTATCAATGCTTTCACTATCAATAATAATATAACAACACTTACCTTCACACTTGCACCTTGTGTAGAATAAACTCTTCCTCTGATCTGGTTCTTTCTCCTCATTTAACAAGGTTCTCCTGACAACTAGGGTTTATCTCCTTTTAGCATCTTCAGAATGCTCAAACTGTGCATCTACATGTGCAACTCATACATTACCTTCAGGTCTTCTATTTGTCCTTCCTTGATGTTGCGGACACTCATATGCTCAATGTTCTTCTTTGCCACATTGGAAATAGGTTCCTCTGAAACCTCCCCTTCCAGGTCCTTTCCCTGGTCTTCCTCTTCCTCTCCCTCTTTGCTCACCATTATTTTGGTCACGAGGGCAGTAGGCATTATCTCCCTTTTGATTTTGATTGGTGCTTGCTTCTTCACTTTTCTTTTGATCTTCATTTTGGCCTCCATAGGATCTTCCACCAGTCCTTCCACCATGACCTCTTCCTCTTTGCTTTCTTTCAAATCTTTTATTTAGCTCCTCTTCCACCTTCAGTGAAAATTGGTATGCATCTTCTATTGTGGTCATTTTGACTAGGCTCAACTCCACTTGAATACTTGGACTCAACCCATTAATATAACGGGCTAGCTTCTCCTTGTTAGCCTCCACATGTCCTATTCTAATTATAATCTTATAAAACTTTTTTGTATACTCCTTAACAAACTTATTACCTTGCTCCAATCCTTGTAGCTTCTCCAACAACTCCAAATCATAGTCCACAAGAATGAACTACTTCTTTAGTTTATCCACCATCCAATCCCATCTGATAATCTTTCCTTTTACTCTTCTATTTCTCTCCAACTAGACCTCCTACCAAATATTGGCATGGCCCTTCAACTTTGTTTTTGCAAACTTGACCTATTCTGGATCCTCCACATGTTCAAATTCAAAATATTCCTCCATATTGTTTATCCAATCAATAATCTCTTTTGGATTCAGATCTCCAGAATAGGTAGAAACTTTAATCCTAGGCCTCTTTATGATCTTTGAAATGGCCCTCAACAACCTAACTTCTATAGGATCTCCTGCACCATCTTGTTCTTCCTTAGAGAACTCTTTTTCTTTAGCTTCATCTTCTCTTTCTTCTCTAATTCTTGGCTCAAATCCTCTTCGCATCTCCTCTTTCAATGCATTGATCTACCTTTGTAGGGATCTAAAACCCTCTTCTATCAAAGCATTTTTCCCACCACGGTTTCTTCGAGGAGGCATTTTGATCTCTACAGCAAACCCACAACCTCACATATTGGTGCAAACTACCTCATGGTCGGCGATCTGTCTACACACTCAAGAACCCTTACTTTGATACCACTTGATGAGGGTGGAATCCACCCAAAGCACATATAATAGCAATTTATAGATTTCAAATATACAAGAACAAGATCTCAAGAAAGATTAGTTAAACAATCTACAAACTGATTCAAATTTTTTTCATTAAACTTGCTTGTAAAAGGCTACAAATCTGAAATACAATTTCTAGGGTCATATGCCCACTTATTACAGCAATATGGACTATTTTACAATAGAAATACCTGATTTACAGAGCCTTCTGATATCTATCTGACCTCCTGATTCACATGAACATCACTTGCCAATCACTTCCTTTGACCACTGCCCTAGAACTATCCCTAGATAGGCTTTAAATACACGTCAGAACTAGTTAGTGTAATTTCCCCAAAGTTGGCTTGTTTTGTGTTAAGGGAAAATTGGATCAACAATGAATATGCAATAATAATCAATATCAAATAGCCAAAATTTCAATGAAATAGTGAACTAAGGAAATTTAATAACAATGAACAAACAAGAAAGCAAACCTCCTTAGATCGTAGCTTCCATTGATCACCTATCACAATCATTCTTGCATGTATGAATGATGCCCTCAGAGAGTGCACTTCCTTTCTATGCTTCAAGAATGTCAATTGGGAATGGCTATGATAATATCACAATGAAGAGGAGCTTCACAACGATGGTAGTAGTACGTAGTGCGTAGTAGTGACTGTGATCACAAGCAATGAAGGAATTGGTGCCAAAGGCGCGCTATAATTCCTATAGAGTAACAATACTTAAAGCTTGGATGAATAGAATGGAAGAATGAGGTTCAATTTATAGACTTGAAAAAGAAGAGATCAACGATATAGAAGACTTGAGAAGATCAACGATTGAGAATGGATGAGGAACATGCAACGAATAAGAAGAAGACATGTGTCTTGCTTTCCTTTGCATGAGAAGAGTTAACAAGAATAGAAGAATGAGTTAAAGCATTTAAAAGAATATAACAATTAGTCAAGTGATTTAAAACAAGAAGAAGGGATTTGCATGAGAATAAGAAAATATTTTGCTTTATTAAATATTAGGAATATTTAATCGCATGTGCACAAAGATTGAATTATATTTAGAGATAACTCAATTTAGAAGAAAAGATAACTTAAATAAATAATTGATTTATTTAAATTTAGAGAAGATATTATTGCAAGAAAATAATTAAATAATTGGTATTATTTAATTTAGAAGATAAGAAAGCTAATTAAATAAATAAATTTATTTAATTGTTGTGCATGATTTTGGAAGAATAAATAAAATATTTGATTATATTTTATTTTTGGAGATTGAGAGGATTTAAATAAATTTGATTTGATTTATTCAAATTTGGAGGAATGATTTGATTTAATTAAATAATTGGGGATTATTTAATTGTTTGGAAGAATTTAATTAAATAAAAGGGTTTTATTTAATTTTGACCTTAGAAGAGATAATTAAATATTTCAATATTTAATTAACTTAGAAGAATGCAAATTGTGTCATTTTTAGGTGTATACACTTTGAAATGTGCAACTCCATTTCGGGCACCAAAATGAACTCATCTACCCTTTTCCTGCCAACGAAAGAAATTTCAAATCTTAAAAATTGGTAGCACAACCTCTGGGAACCATAACTTTTGATTCGGGTGTCCAATTGACAAATCGTTTGAAGCGTTGGAAAGCTCATGAAGTGAAATTTGATGCCAAAAATACATAAATGGATTTTTGTAAACTTTTTGGGACGTTATGGGATGTTTAAGTACCTCAAATATGATTTCAAAAAATTTCTAGGGACCTCACAAAATTGAAACTTTAATATCTTGAAATCTAGACATGATCTTGAGCTGAAATTTACCAAGAATGCTTATTTGACTATTTTGAAGCTTTGGGGAAAATTTTAGGCTCAACTACTTCTCTGATATAGGGTTACTAAAAATAGTAAGTTGTGGTATTCTTAGCCCTATTGTAAACTTTGAAGGTTTTGAATCATTATTCAAGCAAATGGGTATCTGAAAACAAAAAAAATGAAAAGAACAAAAAATAAATCATCATTTTTTTGGGTGATGCAAGATTGCCCTTACACCACTAGATGCTCCTACATCATGCTCACTACTTCCCTTAGCTAACCTATTTCTCCTTTGACTTTCTCTCTTTGGTCCAGAAGCTGCTTCAACCAAGTATGAAGATTTTCAATTTGGACTCTAATAGTTCCATCTTTATCCTTCATAGGATCATATACTTTGGCTACTTGAATTAGATGTGACTCAATAGAGTTTGCTTGATCCTTTATTCTTATAGTAAATATAGGCCAGTTCAAGCAAAATTGATACAAAACTTTGCCATCCTCTATCCATTTTTTTAATATTTTTCAGATTTTCTTATAGATTATTGTGTTCCTTGGTACATTTAGCAGAGGCCTTAGCTAATCTTTTATTGTTTATCTACTCAGTTATTTTTAGCTTAGCTTGCTTCTCAAGATAAGATGAATGAGCATTAAAAGGCTCCACCATAAGCTTCATTTTCTAAGTGGGTGGCAGAGATGGATCTCTTTTCTCTTCAGGCAGTTCTTCCTGTAATATCTTGATTGCTTCTTCCAATACTTTAACTCCTTCCACTTGTTTCTACAAAATCTCTTGTCTAGCAATGGACTGGAGCATGTCTCCTAGTTGTATCTTCTAAAGGGGATATATCCTGGACAAGTTAACTTGTCCATCTAGCATAGCCAACTGTAGTAGTTGCAGAGTAACCATCATTTGTATCTGCATATGTTGAACTAAGAACTCCTTAATTGAGTCAACCAGAGAAGAGGAGGAAGTGTCTTTTTCTTTTTCTGAACCTTATCCTACATCAAAATTGACCTACTTCTCATGTTGTTCAGGTTTATTCTATTGCTCAATGTCCTTCGAAGGATGGTTATCATGCACATCATTATGAATAGGTGAGGCATTTCCTCCACCTTGCTCTGTCTAGTTTTCATCTTGTGCTGAAGAATCTTCTTTCTCCTCTTGAGTATCTTGTTGATGTGAGTTATGCAAAGGAGATATTGTACTGTGTGGTGGAGAAACTTGTGGCTATTCCATAGACTCAATAACTTTTATAATTTTAAGTATTTTATTTGTCACATCTTCAATTTCCTTTTGAATTTTATCTTGGTCTTCTTTTTCCATGCTCATAAGGGCATCTAATATTTTCTTTGTCCTCAACTCCTGAGCTTGCATCTATTCCATTTTATCATTTTCTTCTTGAGTCATGGAAGACCTAGCCTTATATGGAGCTTGTTGTCTCAATTCATCATCCAATTTAACATCTTTTTCTCTTCTTTCTCTTAGAACATCAGCTAGAATTTCTAGAACCTGCTCAATAATATCATTCAAGGGAACATTAAACTTGAGCATATACAATACAATGGCTTTCTCAATGGTGCTCTTATCTTCAAGTGGCACATTCAAATATAAGTCTGTAGGATTCCTTAGAATGCCATAGTGTACAATTTCATTGAAGATGGCATCAAGTTGTAAAGGTGCATGTTCATACACCACCGGAGGATCTTTCTTGGATTTCTTTTCTTTCTTCTTTGGTTGAGAGGTGCCTACCTGTAACGCCCGCCTTGAACACCTTAAAGAAATACACAATTACACTATATGAAATAGGAATTTTTTTTTTCAAATGATTAAGTAACGTTAACATAACTAATTACGACATATTCTCTAAGGATTCAAGGCTGCATCACTTAACAAACCAACTAACATAATTTAATATACATCAGTATCTGATCCAAATCCATGCTTAAATAAATAACTTATTCACATTCATTGCATATAATCAAATAACAGAATCTGCATGATTAAATACATAACTGAAATGCTTTCATATAAGTACATCATGACATCATTACATTGCCATTTTTAGTCTACATCAAAATTACATACATAAAGAATGTTCTGTTACACAAATCTGGTACAAGGTTATACACTTACATCATCATCATTGGAACAAGTACAACTGGAACAAATCCTTTTCTGCAAATGATCTTGACAAGAGTAACCAATGGATAAAATAGATCTTCCACCCGACCATGTGGAACCCTAAGGTCCACCTCCCGAGCTAGGAGTTAACATGAGGTCCCAAACAATGACAGTCAGGTAGGCGAAAGACAAACAAGAACAAAGGATGACCAAACGCCAATACAACACATGGCAATAACAATACAACACAACTTAACTTCCAGAGGTGACACAAAACAAATGAGGAGAGACTGAACAAGGGATGCTAGGTTGTAGTAGGGAGAGTGTCATCCCATGGTCCTAACATGGGTTATCCTGATAGCCTCTCACTAGGCGCCGGCCCCATAGGGTGACACATGCAGAATCAACCTTCCTTTCATGAGGACAAGGAAGTCAATCATGCTGACCAAACCTTCTCTACCCATCCTTAGTCTAAACAAGCACTACAGGTCATGGGAGAGGAATCCAATAATCTTATTAATGTGAAATCTACCCTTAACCCCCTAGTTAATTTTAGGTTATCACTTGATTAATCTACTTCCAACGGGTTATCCTGACTGCCACTTTGGGCGCCAGCCCCACGTTGAAAGCCACTCTCCTTCCTAACACCTAGTAACCTTAACATCCTACAAGACTTATAACAAAACACGTATATGTACACTGCAAGGCATAAACCCTCTTGCATCAAAATAGAATCATAACATCAATTGTTATCCAACACTTTTAACATTACAATACTTTATTCTTTTACAGATTTTAGGTCTCTCCATACGACAAAATGGTACAATAAGATCACAAGTGGTTTAATATCCCCACCAGAAAATATTACTTTCAATACACATAAACAACTTGACATTATCTCAACATACTTCATACTATGTTTGATCCACATACTCGTTATTACATCGTAAACACAAATACAACTATACACAAATTGCAAATACTCAACAATGACAACTTAGCCTCTGGAATTCGAGTTTGAACAACCTCAATTCGACTCATTACAACACTCAATCAATTCAATTCAGATTCCGGAGATAAAATACTACAATTCATTCTCAGCTTAATGTAAACAACTCCCGTAATAAAAGAACGTTAAGTTACAACAATTAAATTAACACCTTGCAACTAAATATCTAACTAATCTTTATTTTGCTTCAAAAGATAAATTAATTGGTTGACTAAATCATTACAATAATTGATAAAAGAACCACTTAATTCTTGTTTACCATTCGACACTTCCATAACGATACGATCTTTATGATCTTTCCTTCAAACTTGTCCAATTAACTTTACTCTATCAAGAATGAAATGAATAATAACGCTAGGAGAGATGTCTTACCACTGAACGGCAATTACACGAGGAAAGTTCAATCACGAAAAGTTTGTTATCCTTCATACGGTCTTTCAGACATTCTAGTGAGCTCAACCAAATGAATCCTTTTATGAAGATTTGGAGATGTCTCTGAAATTGATCTTATCCATGGTGATTTAATTTCTCAAGGAGAACGATCGTAAATGCGCCCTGTGCGAACAGCTTGGGATATTTTACTACTGAGATGTAAAATTGCTATTGACTGTTTTACCACTCAAATGAATGATATTTGATTGTATCACCAACTTCTGGTAGCGTCGGATAGCTTGGAATTTTAATAAATTGATGGCAACAACTTAACGGTTTTCTTTCTCTAACAAAAAAGGCAAAGACTGCAGGAAAACAATGACACACAGAAACGACAAACTGGAGTTGTCGAAAAGACTACTTACGGCCTCTAACAACGTTCTTCATATACTCAGCGCCAAACACCTTCTTACCGTTATGCAGATTTCCAAATACAAAAAGGTGTGGTTACAGTGTTACATGCTGGAGGAAGTTTATCTCTGACAGAAGGTCACAGCTTACAAATCCTCTATAGATTTCGACTGCTGTTTACTGTGTGAAGGCAGGACCATCTTCCTTGGCAGCGCATGCCTTTCTATGTGCTAACTCAGTTATTGAGATATCTGTTAACTCTGCACTGATTGTACGAATCATTTTCAAGAAAAAAATTGAATAAGGGTAAAGGTGAAACTTGTGCGCTCAGCTGAGTACAACTCTCCAAATAAATAGAACGATTGCAGGATAAACAATACTGGATTTGTTGCATAAACTTTAAAAACTTGTCATAGGGCGAACTGTGGTTATCAAACTGAATCCTATAGAAATACTTTTTGGGATGCAATCATATGGTGATCCTATTGTTGTGGAAGATCGCTGGTATACACAGAATGGGTTTGCTGACAATGTATTAGATTCTTTTTTTTTTGACAAGGTGGCCTTTTAGTTTTCGATTTGCAACCCTGCAACAGCTAAGAAATAGTTGATTACTGAGTTCGGAAGTATTGGTGACCATTGACCCACGCCATGTAACTACCACTTCACCACAGGTATGAGCGCCAAATCAGACCAAACAATGAACACACTAGACTCTTCAGGCAAACAATTCACCAGTCGTCTAGGGTACAAGACTCCACATGGGAGATGTTGATCAATCCCTTGTGAGTTTTGCTCACACTACATACCTCCTATCCCACGTCTTACATATATAGCATGCATCTATATCATCGGTTTTTGAAACCTTAAATCTTATTCCATTTTCTTTCAAGAACAAACTGTTGAACTGGCCATACAAGGTACAATTTGCAAGAATAACCCTTTTCAGATAGCGACTAGCTGGAAACCAAGATCTATGAGGTTAGTATGGTTGCAGAACATAACCAAAGTGGGTGCACATGACCGAAACCTCAAACATGTGATTTTATTTAACCTGCCTATGCGGTTTGCTACAGCCGCTTCATAAGAAAATAATAGGGTCGCAAAAAAAGAAAATGGCAAAGGCAGTGCTAAACATCATGTTAGGATATCTGGTAAGTCTACGGAGATTGATTTACTAACCACGTTTTTTTTAAACTTGTTTCTGTAAGCTATAGAGAGCCTTGACATTCTTTTTGTTGGCATCGTAATCCCGGATACCCGCAAAACCTTGTCCGTGAAGATTGTTTTTTTTGTTCAAAGGATGTGAAGCGGTTAAATACAAGAGATCGTGAGAAGCAAAACAGAGAAAGGGAAGTACGGAGTAGCAAGAGCGCCAAATAGGGATACTAATGTTGACAACACCCATAACAGCACAAGGGGACATTGGTGCAATCGCTTTGCACCTTTCATTTCGTCCTATCACAAGCACCTTCACCAATCACCAATCTATGCGAGAGGGTTGTTCTCAGCACTGTGAGCCCTTTACTCTAATAACTTACGGTGCTAAATTGCTTGATGATAGATCAGTTAGGGTCTGAGGGAATAGGGAATTTGCGGAGGCAACGCATGATTGAGATTATGCAAAAAAGTTTACAAAGTGAAACTGAAGGAATGACAACTTGTATCTTCTAACCCTATCGTCCATATGCCGGGCTGAGATTGCACCCAAATGGAATTGCCGATATACATCCTCCATGACATGAAGAAGACTATCAAAAATGAATTGTTGCATGGACGATTGACTGATTCGGCAAACTAGTGAAAGGAAGACAATCGAATAACGGAATCCTTGAGTAGAAAGGAATATTTTAAAACCCTAAGAAAAGATGCCATTTAAACATAGAGAGGACAGTCTACAGACATGAGCTTTAATGGTACAACACAGAATACAACTGAATTTAGATCGAACTAATTGGAATCAAATAAACTACAACAGCATTTGCAGATTCGGCATAAAGTTCAGAGATAAGGCATTCGACGGAACCTGGCTTCGCAATCAACTCGACGAATCTGCTCCAAATCACTGCAGTTCCAAGCTGCTTATTTCCTTTCACCTGTGATGCCGTCCTTAATGCCCCTACAGTTCTTTTATAACGCAGTCTCCCTCATCTAGCAAGGACTTGGCACGCGATCCCGAGCAACTCTCCTCTAAAAAAATATATTTTATTTAATGTAATGATCCCCAAATATTATTTATTTTATTTTATTATTATTTTTAATTAAATGTAAACACATAATTTCAGACAAAATCTAATTTCTTTATAGCCGACCCAATATATTGTTATTAATAGAATAGTACTATTTCGACAATCTATAATTTGTAACTATATTTTAATTTATTTTTATTAATCAAGTTGTAAATCACAATTTACAACATGATTACAACTATTTATTTATTTAAATATTTATTATAAATAATATTATATCGAACAATACAAATTTTCTTACAACTTTATTTAACAACACTTCTAATAAAATAATAATTTGTTTATAATGATAATCGACAACTAACAACATTATACTCATTTATCAACATTCATATTCTTCTGTATAATGATTCTAATTAAAGCACAACACTACCACACATACTTAGACACCTTCGAACTTAATTAGACTCCAAGGTACAGTATTACCTGACAGCAAGACATGATCGAACGACAACCAATAACCACAAGGGTAAACTGATGACCAAGGAACACTGACTAGGGACCTCACGTTAACTCCAACCAACTAATCCATTGGCGAAGGCACGCTCAGACCTGGTAATCAGGTGGAGTCGATGCCTAGTACCTGCATCCTGCAGCAATGCACGGTTAACCATAACAAGATATATATACACATCAAATGCAGTCCTATAGTGAATGGAAATCGCAGTGGGGTAGGGTACTCGAGGACGAGTAATACGACACTGTTCCATTCACGTTTATGAATAACAATCAACTATATTGAACAAGGTATCAGATTACTAGTCTACAACATAAAATGATCAACTAACTTCCAATCCCATATAGTGAATAACATCAAAGCATCTAAAACATCAGTTCATTTATCAAATTGTAAAGCATAAAATGACATAATCCAACATCAACATCTGTTATCATAACAATTAGGTTCATACTAAAATAGCAAAATAACTAGAAATCCTTCATCAAATGATCTAAAATACTGTCATAATGTCCAGTACTATTAAGCAAACATCAGTCCAAAAGACGACAAGTTGAGGGGCACTACATCCTCCCCCGCAGGATCAGGCTTACTGCTGGAAGCCTGCGAACAAATATAGATATAGCTCTCACATACGGGAAGTATCTTCCCAGGTCGCTGAAGTCTCATCACTAGGATCCCATTGGACCCTTACCTGCTTTATGACTCTGACCCTGAGAGCGAGTCGCCTGTGCTCCAAAATGCCTACGGGCTCCAAAGCTAGCTGCCCATCCTCTACCTATAAGGCATTCCAATCAAGAACATGTGAAATATCTAGATGATAAGGTCTAAGAACAGAAACATAAAATACGTCATGGACGCGTGACAAGCTAGGCGGCAAAGCAAGATGGTATGCAACAGGACCGATTCTCTCCAAAACCTCGAATGGCCCCACAAAGCGTGGCGCGAGCTTAGAGCCTTTTCCATAACGGATCGGACTCTTTCGCGGACGCACCCGCAAGAACACCCGATCACCAACTGAAAACTGACGATCAAGCCTGTGAGCATCTGCATATTTCTTCTGTCTATCCTGAGCTGCTACCAGATGCTCTCTGATGCGATCGACCTACTGCTCCATCTCTTGGAGCATCTGTGGACCTAGGAGAACTCTATCCTCAAGACGATCCCAACTCAATGGGGTACGACAAGGACGACCATATAGGGCCTGAAAAGGAGACATGCCAATGGAACTGTGGTACCCATTATTGTATGCAAACTCCACCAAATACAAATAATCTTCCCAACGGTTTTGCTGATCCATAACATACATTCGGAGCATATCCTTGAGGACTTGATTGAGCCTCTCAGTTTGCCCATTAGTCTCTGGATGGTAAGCTGAACTGAAGTTCAATTGAGTCCCCAACACATGCTGAAGGGATGTCCAAAGAGTTGAAGTAAAAACTGGATCACGATCAGAGATAATCTTGCGAGGAATCCCGTGCAATCTGACGATATCCTCCATGAAAATTTTGGCCACAGATGGAGCATTATATGAAGATCGGACAAGAGAAAAGTGTGCTACTTTTGTAAGCCTGTCTACAGTGACCATTATCGCATCATGGCGATGAGAGGACATGGGTAAACCAACTATAAAATCTATTGATATGATGTCCCATTTCCATTCCGGAATAAGATGTGGTTGGAGAAGACCCACGGGATGTTGATGTTCCGCCTTAACCCTCTGACATTCTAAGCATCTTGAAACAAAATCAGCAATATCCCTCTTCATTCCAGCCCAAAAATATATCTGACGAAGGTCTACATACATCTTCTTGACACCTGGATGAGCAGAATAAGGTGCCCGATGAGCCTCAGTCATGATTAGGGCGTGGAGACCCTCTGTAGAAGGCACATAAATGTGACCTAAATGTCGCAAGAGACCATCTGACTCGATAGAATATCCAGCATATCTACCCTCCAAGGCTCTACCAGACTCCACTTCAGCTTTCACTTCCTGATATCATCTATCTGCAGGGAGTGCTGCAAGAATCTATCCTCTCAAATCCACTCCAAGAGTGACTGATGAAAGTTCATGTCTTCACTGACTAAGAGCATCTGCCACCACATTCTCCTTACCTTGGATATATTTTACCTCAAAATCATACTCACAAAGAAACTCCATCCACCGCCTCTGTCTCGCATTCAGGTTTGGCTGAGTAAAAATATACTGTAAACTTTGGTGATCACTGTGCAGCTCAAACCAATGCCCCAGTAAGAAGTGTCTCCATCTTACCAATGCATGTACTACTACAGCTAACTTTAGGTCATGTGTAGGATAGTTCAACTCATGATCTTTGAGTTTACGGGACTCGTAAGCTATCACACGACCCTCCTACATTAAAACCGCTCCTAAACCTTCCAAAGATGCATCAGTACAAACCACAAAATCTCTGGCAGGATCCGGCACTGCTAGAATAGGTGCACTGGTTAACCGCTCCTTAAGACTCTGAAAGGCTGCTTGACACTGTTCTGACCAAATGAACTTCTTTCCTTTTCTCTGAAGAGAAGTTATAGGGTGAGCTATCTTTGAAAATCCTTCCACAAATCGTCGATAATAGCCTGCTAAACCCATGAAACTATGAACCTCTGAAACATTGGTAGGAGCCGGCCAATCCATGATGGCTTAAATCTTTGAAGGATCCACTGCAATACCCTTGTCGGAAATAACATGTCCCAAATATTTCACTTCAGTTTGAAAGAAATCACATTTAGCCAGATTTGCATACAACTGATTTTCTCTTAAACACCGCAGAACCTGTCGCAAATGTTCTTCATGCTCCTCCATAGACCTTGAATAAATCAATATATCATCTAAGAAGACAAGAACAAATCTATCTAGATAGGTACGAAACACACCATTCATCAGGCTCATAAATACTGATGGCGCATTTGTCAACCCAAAAGGTACAACAGTGAACTCATAATGCCCATAGCGAGTGCGAAATGCTGTCTTATGGATGTTAGCCTCAAAGATGCGCAACTGATGATATCCCGATTTTAGGTCTATCTTGGAGAACACCTTAGCTCCCTTGATCTGATAAAAAAGGTCATCAATTCGTGGCAATGGGTATATGTTCTTCACAGTCACCTTATTAAGCTGTCGATAGTCGATGTACAAACGCAAAGATCCATCCTTTTTCTTCACAAAAATCACAGGTGCTCCCCATGGAGAGACACTTGGACGAATGAATCCCTTCGCTAATAACTCTTCTAGCTGCAAGTGAAGCTCCTTAAGCTCCTGAGTAGTCATCCGATATGGAGCTCGTGAAATAGGTTCTGCTCCGGGAACCAGGTCTATCTTGAAATCAATATCACGCTTCAGTGGCATACCTGGAATCTCGCTAGGAAAGACATCTTCATACTCCTTGAGAATAGGATGATCGTCAAGGGATGTCTCTCTATTTTCTCCAAAATCTAAGTCATTAACTGTCACAGCAAACAACTTGCATCCTTGACGCAAACATCTCTTTAATTGCATAGCAGAAATCATGTGCAAGGAGATGGGTCTCTGAATCCCAACCACTTCTACTTCTTTGCCCGAATCATCAACACACCTCACTAATTTGTGGCGACAGTCTATCACCGCTCGATGAGCATCCAACCAATCCATTCCCAACACTATGTCATAGGATCCTAATGGTATAATGCGAAGATCTGTTGTGGTAGATAAAGGACCTATCCTCAATTCGCAACCATACACAAGAGAGTCTACTGATACCCTAGACCCAGAGGCCAATTCCACCTGCCACTTAACATCTTGCTTTGCTGCCACTAATTTGCAACGCTCCACTATAGAAGGGGAAATAAAAGAATCTGAAGCACCGGAGTCAAAAAGAATAGAAATGGTAATACCTCGCAAGACACCTGTAGTCTCCACAACAGTACCTTGGTGCTCTGCTTGGCGATTATCCACCACCGCAAACACCCTATGTGACCTACCTGCATCACCAACAGTGGGCTCTGAAACTGTGGGCCTCTGTCCAAATCCTGAAGTATTCTTACGCGGACACTGTCTGGCAATGTGGCCCTACTGACCGCAAGAGAAACATCCTGTTCCCCTACCAAAACCTCCACCACTGACCGAAGCATTTGACTGCTGAAAGCTACCTCTACTTGCTGCAGATTGTGTACTCTGCGCTAGTTGACTGGCACGATCACGTTTAACTCTCTACCAACTTCGATCCTTTCTGGAATGAAATCTACTACCTTGCTGATATTGAGAGTTTCTTGATTTCATTTGAGAAAACTGTTGTTCTGTTGTCCACTCTTAGAAGGTACCTGTTGACTCCTCAAGTTACCTGCTGCATGAGACTGAGCACCTCAGAAACTCGAACCTGCTCGAGATGAGCTACCAATCTGTACACCTATATGACCTCCTAGGGCCATGGTCAAGTTCTCTTCCACCAGTCAAGCCTTCTCAACTGCTACCTCCATGGTTTTCAGCTCGAAAACACGAACTCCTCCACTGATGCGTGCATTTAGACCTCTAATAAAATGCTGAACTAACATGGCCTCGTCGTTTCCAATGCTTGCATACTGCTTGAGTTCATAAAACCTACGCTCATATTGTTCCACTGTCATGGCCATCTGTCTCAACCCATGGAACTCATCCGCTCGACATTGCCTCCAGTGGTCAGATAAAAATCGAGCTCTGAACCTTTCCAGAAATAGTTCCCATGAAATTGTTGTAATATCTAGATGCAACTTTTGTTCCTCAAGACGCCACCATGTAGAGGCGAATCCTCTTAGATGCATGATGGCACATCTTGCCTTAGTGTTGCTACCATATGGATGCATAGCAAAGCATCTCTCCAAATCAATTAGCCATGTCTCTGCTTCCAAACCGCTATCAGAGCCATCAAATGTAGGAGGACGGGCTCTCATCAAGTCTCTCATGTGGCCCGCAAGAATAGCTTCTTGTTCCGCAGTGTTCTCTCTCCTTCTAGGAGATCGTTCTCTTTCTCTCTCTTCTGGTTGTTCCACCTCCTGCCTAGGACCAAGATGAGCAAGCACCTCCTCTAGGAGTTGGCGTAGATGAGCACCCTTGGGCTGATCCTGATTCTCTTGATTCTCACTTCCACCTTCTTGTGTACTTCCATGAGGGGAACTAGGAGGAGGGCTGTTATCAACACCTCTCCCATGACCCCTACCTTGTCCACGTCCTCGGCCTCGTACCCTAGGCATCTTCCTGGACAACACATCCAAGAACCACTTCAGGTTGTTAGGCAAGGACTATGAATGAATATGTTCTTCAGAGTTTAAGCAACAAGCATAGCTTAATGGGCTAATTATAAAACCAGAGTACCCAGTGTTAGAAACCTGGCTCTGATACCAGATGTAATGCCTACCTTGAACACCTTAAAGAAATACACAATTACGCTATATGAAACAAGAATTTTTTTTTTCAAATGATTAAGTAACGTTAACATAACTAATTACGACATATTCTCTAAGGATTCAAGGCTGCATCACTTAACAAACCAACTAACATAATTTAATATACATCAGTATCTGATCCAAATCCATGATCAAATAAATAACTTATTCACATTCATTGCATATAATCAAATAACGAAATCTGCATGATTAAATACATAACTGAAAAGCTTTCATATAAGTACATCATGACATCATTACATTGCCATTTTTAGTCTACATCAAAATTACATACATAAAGAATGTTCTGTTACACAAATCTGGTACAAGGTTATACACTTACATCATCATCATTGGAACAAGTACAACTGGAACAAATCCTTTTCTGCAAATGATCTTGACAAGAGTAACCAATGGATAAAATAGCTCTTCCACCCGACCATGTGGAACCCTAAGGTCCACCCCCCGAGCTAGGAGTTAACATGAGGTCCCAAACAATGACAGTCAGGTAGGCGAAAGACAAACAAGAACAACGAAGGACCAAACGCCAATAAAACACATGGCAATAACAATACAACACAACTTAACTTCCAGAGGTGACACAAAACAAATGAGGAGAGACCGAACAAGGGATGCTAGGTTGTAGTAGGGAGAGTGTCATCGCACGGTCCTAACATGGGTTATCCTGACAGCCTCTCACTAGGCGCCGGCCCCCATCTATGGTTATCCTGACAGCCTCTCACTAGGCGCCGGCCCCATAGGGTGACACATGCGGAATCGACCTTCCTTTCATGAGGACAAGGAAGTCAATCATGCCGACCAGGCCTTCTCTACCCATCCTTAGTCTAAACAAGCACTACAGGTCATGGGAGAGGAATCCAATAATCTTATTAATGTGAAATCTACCCTTAACCCCCTAGTTAAATTTAGGTTATCACTTGATTAATCTACTTCCAATGGGTTATCCTGACTGCCACTTTGGGCGCCGGCCCCACGTTGAAAGCCACTCTCCTTCCTAACACCTAGTAACCTTAACATCATACAAGACTTATAAAAAAAACACGTATATGTACACTGCAAGGCATAAACCCTCTTGCATCAAAATAGAATCATAACATCAATTGTTATCCAACACTTTTAACATTACAATACTTTATTCTTTTATAGATTTCAGGTCTCTCCATACGACAAAATGGTACAATAAGATCACAAGTGGTTTAATATCCCCACCAGAAAATATTACTTTCAATACACATAAACAACTTGACATTATCTCAACATACTTCATACTATGTTTGATCCACATACTCGTTATTACATCGTAAACACAAATACAACTATACACAAATTGCAAATACTCAACAATGACAACTTAGCCTCTGGAATTCGAGTTTGAACAACCTCAATTCGACTCATTACAACACTCAATCAATTCAATTCAGATTCCGGAGATGAAATACTACAATTCATTCTCAGCTTAATGTAAACAACTCCCGTAATAAAAGAACGTTAAGTTACAACAATTAAATTAACACTTTGCAACTAAATATCTAACTAATCTTTATTTTGCTTCAAAAGATAAATTAATTGGTTGACTAAATCATTACAATAATTGATAAAAGAACCACTTAATTCCTGTTTACCATTCGACACTTCCATAACGATACTTTCTTTATGATCTTTCCTTCAAACTTGTCCAATTAACTTTACTCTATCAAGAATGAAATGAATAATAACGCTAGGAGAGATGTCTTACCACTAATTACACGAGGAAAGTTCAATCACGAAAAGTTTGTTATCCTTCATACGGTCTTTCAGACATTCTAGTGAGCTCAACCAAATGAATCCTTTTATGAAGATTTGGAGATGTCTCTGAAATTGATCTTATCCATGGTGATTTAATTTCTCAAGGAGAACGATCGTAAATGCGCCCTGTGCGAACAGCTTGGGATATTTTACTACTGAGATGTAAAATTGCTATTGACTATTTTACCACTAAAATGAATGATATTTGATTGTATCACCAACTTCTAGCAGCGTCCGACAGCTTGGAATTTTAATAAATTGATGGCAACAACTTAACGGTTTTCTTTCTCTAACAAAAAAGGCAAAGACTGCAGGAAAACAATGACACACAGAAACGACGAACTGGAGTTGTCGAAAAGACTACTTACGGCCTCTAACAACGTTCTTCATATACTCAGCGCCAAACACCTTCTTACAGTTATGCAGATTTCCAAATACAAAAAGTGTTGGCAAGAGACACTATATGGATTCATGGTTGTTGTCATTGATGGCAACAAAGGTCATTCCACATATCCGCAAGTCATGATATATCTCTACCGGAAGTCAGATTGAAGATTGTTGTGGTCCGGTGAACAAGAACAGAGCATGTGGCAAGGTCCGACAGATTGGTCCGGATCTCTCAGAGGAAGTGTCTTGGCACAGTGCGGATCTGGGGAAGTCAAGAGGACTATCTTGAGTAGTATATTCCAAGGATTTAGCCTCCGGAGATGGACAAGGAAAAAGATATGAATAGTTGAGTACCGGATTCCTGAGAGACAGTGAAAACAGAGGAAGAACTGACTGACTGAGTATCAAACTACCTTCCGGATGTGTTACAGATGATGATAAAGGTTGCGGAGGCATGAATCATGTTTGGCCGACATAATTGATGATATCTACAAGTATATGCTTGATCCGCATTGCCTGGTGAGCAAGGATTCAGCCGACAGAACTAAGTTTGTAAGAAACTAGACTGTTCCGGATGCCGACTAGAAAGATGATGAAATTACTTGTGCGGATATATATAGAGGATGGATTTAGTGGTAAAGTGTGCGAATGTGTGTGTGGATATGCGAACAAGTCCAGAGTAGAGCAGAAGTAACAAGAAAGATCCGGTATGTGAAAAGACAGCAGACTAAAGAACAGAGGAAAGATGAAGTGCAGCAGATCAGTATACTGAACCTAACCGGAACTGAACTCCAGCATATGCAGATGCCTCCAATCAGTTCAAGACTGTGATTCTAATCACTTTGTAAGACAGTGTGTCTTCTTGTAGGCAGTGAGCCTCTTGTGAGCAGTGTGCTCGGGCAGTGAGCCCTAATTGGCAAGTGCCATTTTTGTAATTTCCTATTCTTCTAACAGAGAATAATTCTTGGGTTAATCACCCCGTGGTTTTCTCCCTTAACAGGGTTTCCACGTCAAAAATACTGTGTCATGTGTTTCTTACTTCATGGTTTATGTTTTGTGTTTGATTTTATGCTGCTTCAATTAAAAGGAAAGTTTAATAAGGAAAATAATTAGGATAACTGATTCACCCCCCCCCTCTCAGTTATCAACAATTGGTATCAGAGCCAAGTTCCTCCTAATAGAGCCTAACAGCTTGAGGAAGATCTGGGATTTCAAATGGATGCATATGGTTTAAAGGAGCAACTCAAGACTGCCCTTGAGGATCTTGAACAGTCAAATTCTGAAGTCAGTGAATTAAGAGAAAGACTCAAACAGGCTGATGAATTCATGAGGGAATTAAAAGACAAATTAAGTCTCTCTATGAAAAAGAGAAAGGAGCTGCTCCAACAGTTGGCAAGACAAAGTGAAGAAAGCAATACAAATGAAGAATTGACTGAGCAAATCAAGTTATGTGAAAAGTTATCAAAAGAAGTCATCATGTTAAGACATGAAATGGAATCAGGAACTATAAAGTTCACTCAAGAGATTGAAGAAAAAAGAAAGGCTGAAGACAATCTAAAACAATCTCTTAAGGAAAAATCAGAAGAATGCCACCAGATGGACAGGATTATCAGACACCTTGAATCTGATCTTGAAGATTCCAAAGATAATGAAGGAAAACTTGAGGATCAAATTGCCTCTCTCAAAAGAGACCTTCAAACAGCAAATGAATATAAAGAGAAATTCAAGATAAGTTCTGCTCAACTTGAAGTTCTTCTTGGAAGTCAAAAGAGGACAGATGACAAGTATGGCTTGGGATATGAGAAAGGAGAAAGCTCCGGATCCGGTCAGAAGAATCTTGGATCAGAAAATCCAAGGAGCAGGCCTAGAAGACCTCCGGTAAGACAGCCAAATGCTCAAAAATATCCATCCTTCAATGGATACTGCCACAGCTGCAACCATTTTGGTCACAAAGCTAATCAATGCAGAATGAGAATGAATCAGATTAATTCATCCTTCTCCGGACAATGCTTCAACTGCAAAAGGTATGGACACAAATCCCATGAATGCAGAATTATGCAAGTAAACAAATCATTCAAAGGTAGATGCTTTACATGCAATAGAGTAGGTCATATGGCTAATCAATGCAGATCAAGGGGATATCAGTTAAATATGCAAAGAAATGTTATTTGCCAAATCTGCAATAGGTCCGGTCATAATGCTAAAGTCTTCAGAAACAAGAATCAGGACAAAAGAGGTCCGGTGTATAATCAGAATCAAGACAAGGGTAAACAAAAGATGAATGCGGATGAAGTTAGGAATCAGATGAGCAAGATTTGGGTGAAGAAAAACTCAGAGAATGTAGAGGTTGGATCCGCACCAGATTCTGGTGCTGATATTTCTTCCGGAAATTAAAAGGTGAGCTCAGGCTCAGGGGGAGACTCAAAGAAGATTCTGTTCCCCCAGCCAAACAAGTTGTGCCGGATGTGGCACAAGATGCGGATTAAAGGGTTTGTAGATATAACTCCTGAGATGCTTCAGTCAAGTTTTTAGAGGTCCGCATGGAGTTATGAAGAATCTGTGTTCGATTAAGTTAGACCTGTTCAGGGAGGTGCTCCGGTATGATAAAGGATTACAAAAGGTCCGGAAAGATCCGGAAGTGCACGATCTTGTCTTGCGGATTGGACAGAGTATTTGGGATGTTCTTGTAATATGTTACCTAGATTTATTCATGATTTAAAGATCCGGATGATATTCAGTGATCAGGACTAATCCGGGATACTCCAAGCTGTCCAGACATGGTAAACCGGAATAATGCAGGTAAAGCATTTATTGCAGACAGATATTAGGGTTTGCGGAGCAATATAAGGGATTTCTCAAAAGTTATCTGCTCATTCTACACTTGAGAAGAAGCGAATAGTGGAGCTCTGCAACAAGGTTCATCAAGCACACCAAGGATCTCCTGCCGAAGCTATTGCATAAAGAAATCAATCCAACCACTCCGTGCAAACCGAAGGCGCTTAAGGTATTCTTCGTTTTTCATTGCCTCACTGCAAATCCTTGAAGAATGGCTACTCCAAACATAGTTAAGATCTCTGATAGACCTCGCCCCTCATTCAAGAAACATCCCTACAAATCATTGGAGGTAGATCCACTAGGAGCCTTCTCTAGTGTTCCCCACGGAGTCTTACATACTGAAGATATTAGGGTTTACATACACGCAAACATTGAGGAATTTGGGGAATTCAAATTAAGAGACCTCTATCACAAGCAACTGATAGACAATGCTTTTGAGCTCAAACCAGAGTATAAGGGTATCCAGAAGAAACAATTTGAGCAATTCATTCATTTCCCTAGCTTTGAAGAAGATGAATGGGTCCGGTATGTACTGAGCAGGATGCATGACAACTTCCTTTGGCTAGATAGACCCTGTAAGATCACAAAAGAAGCAATTAGAGCAGTAACTGGTCTATACTCTTCCGGGGGGGTACCTATCCTCAAATCTGTCAAGAACAACGTTGTAACTGAGGCCACCGGATCAAAATATGATAAGAGGGCAATGACCATTGAAGATATTTCGGATCCGGATATCAAATATGCATCAATGATAATAGGATACAAGATCTATCACTCCAGCAGGGAGAATTCTGTATCCGGAACTGCAATATACACAGCATATGAAATGCTAAGAAAGAATGCAGATTATGATCTTTGTGAACTACTACTAAGCCAATTGATGGAAAATGTACAGAAAATCAAGAAAGACAAGAAGAACTCCTTTAAGTATGGTACTCTCATTGTATGTCTATTCTTTTACTTCATGAATGAGCTACCCGGAACAAGTGGATGGATATGGCAGAATGACAAACCTGTTGCAGTCCAGATAAGAGACTATTTGCATGGACTTGGGGATGCAAAAGCGAGAAATACAGCTCTATGGGGATACTTCAAAAACTTTCAGAGCATGATGCAAGCAAGAGAGAGAATTCCCCAGTCTCTCATTGAGAAATACAAGGACTCAGTATGTTTTATGGTTGACACTGATCAGTGCCTAATGGAGGCAGTGGAGCCAAGGACTGTCTGGATCATGCCCATGGGGTATGAAGTTGATGAACAGATAGTAGAGCTGCATGTTCAACACATGCTAAGTCAGCCCAAAGATCCTAAGGCAGAAAGGTTTGGAACCTTTGAGGAGCTGAGCGTGAAATTACATGTAGAACTCAGGGAACCTGAGATTAAGAGAAAAGTGAGAAAAGAAGTAGAGCACATTGCTCAAGGCCTAGGCATCTCAAAAGAGGCACTTGATGCCAGCCGGGAAAAGAGGAGAAAGGCTGAGGAAGAAGAGAAAAGCACAGAAAGTGTTCCGGTTGAAACCCCCACCCGGACCAGATCATCAAAGAGATCTGCACCTTCCACAACCAAAAGCTCAAAACCGGAAGTCCAGGCATCCGGTAAAAGATCCAAGACAAAAGCATCAAGGGCTTATGAAAGCCAAAAGGATGAAGAGGAAACAGAATCAGATAAGGAAGTTAGAGAAGTAAAGAAACAGAAGAAGAAAGGATCCGGTAAGCCCTCCACAGGCCAAGACAAGGATGAAATGGCAGAGGTAACTGTTGAAAAGCCCACTCTGTCACTAGAGAGCATAATCAAGTCGGTCACGGTGGATGGAAACCTTCAACCAATGACTGAATCCTATGATGACTTCAGTGAGGCAGACCAAAAGACTCTGCAGGAGGCCACAGTGAAATATCTCAACATATATAATAAGGCTTTCATTGAAATAATATCTCTTATTCCTAAAAGCCTAGAAAAGGAAATGGAAGTGAGGAAAAATAATGCTCATGCTAAAGATCTTGAGATCCGGGAGCAGATAGCTATTCAGCTATATCCTCAAATTGATCCCAAGACAATGAACATGATCTTCAAGGACTGCAAAGATGAGTTCAGAAGTAAAGCCAGGATGAATCAGCTCATGCTTGGTGAGACTGACAAAGTGGCACAAGAGACAGAAGAGATCCTCCGGAAGGCCTTCAAAAGGTTCAATCTTCCTGTTGTAGAGGACTTAGGTGCAGAAACAGCTGCTGACTTGGAATCTTCTGTTCCGGAAGAAGTGAGCCCTGAACAGACAAGTGAGGACTTGGGACCCTCTGCTCCAGAAGAAGTGACCCATGAACAAGCAAGCATCTCTCCTCCGGTTTCCCCTACAGTCTCCGGATCCAAAGAAGAAGAGCAATTGCAGGAGAAGGAAGCAGTGGTGACAGACAAAGGGGTTGACAGTTCTAAGACTGCAGAAGAAAAGAAACATCTGTCTCCGGCAAGAGACACTGCACAAACTGTTCAACAATTTTTGAGCAAAGAAACTCTAGAGATTGATGAACCGGAGCTTCTAAAAGGTCCATTTGATTTTGACTCTCTCTCTCCGGTACAAACAATGAAGATAGCTTCATTTGCAAATGCCAAGGCAAATGAAAAGCTCCTGAAGTCTCATATGGAAGACTGTGAGTTGATAGAGGCTGCTTCCGGAGTACTTGTAAAGATCATGCCATCAATCCAAATAGATCCGACTGCCTCCACTTCCGGTAATCTAAAAACCTTAGTCAGCAGTATTGATACACATTTTAATTCTCTAGAAAAATCAGCTGAAGACAAGGTCCGGAAGGAATTTTTGGATAAGAGATTTTCTGAAATATTAGAATTAATCTCTAAGGATAGGAAGATTGTAAGCATTGGAATAAAGAGCTTAGAAAATGCTCTTAAGGATGGCGGTGACATCTACAAATTTTGTATATCTTGGTCAAAGGCAACAACAGCAATTGACAAGAAAATAAAAGAAGAACAGGACAAGCTTCAAAGCTTATCTCAAAGTTTTGATCCTCTCTCTTCCTCTATAATAAATCAAGAATGTCAGACTATTGCAGTCTTGAATGAAATAAAGAATCTTGAGAAGGAGAGGAAGAACATTACCAACCGGATGGGAGAACTTAGAAGGATTATAGTCCCTAAGTTGGAAACGATGCATGAGGCCATCAGTGATGCCCAGACCACCGCCCATACAAAAGATCCGACAGATCTCAGGCGGGCAGAAGCTTTTGCATTTTTGTTGAGTGGTCACATTTCAATCCTGGATAGAATGAAGCTTAGTTGGGCTACTGAAATGGTTCAACTGCAGACATCCTTTGCAGACATTCTGCAGTATATGTGAGTATGTAAATATGCGGCTATATATAGAAAATTTTTGAAAATTTTGGTGTGCGGACCCTACCCTTTGCCATTGATGTCAAAGGGGGAGTGAGGAGCAGTGAAAAATGAGGAATCCAACTCAGGGGGAGTTCCGGAAATTGTATATAAAGACAGAGAAGACAGAGCATCAGCAAAGGGGGAGCATAGTGTAAACACTTAGTCATTTTTCACTAAGTGTTGCCATCAATGCCAAAGGGGGAGATTGTTGGCAAGAGACACTATATGGATTCATGGTTGTTGTCATTGATGGCAACAAAGGTCATTCCACATATCCGCAAGTCATGATATATCTCTACCGGAAGTCAGATTGAAGATTGTTGTGGTCCGGTGAACAAGAACAGAGCATGTGGCAAGGTCCGACAGATTGGTCCGGATCTCTCAGAGGAAGTGTCTTGGCACAGTGCGGATCTGGGGAAGTCAAGAGGACTATCTTGAGTAGTATATTCCAAGGATTTAGCCTCCGGAGATGGACAAGGAAAAAGATATGAATAGTTGAGTACCGGATTCCTGAGAGACAGTGAAAACAGAGGAAGAACTGACTGACTGAGTATCAAACTACCTTCCGGATGTGTTACAGATGATGATAAAGGTTGCGGAGGCATGAATCATGTTTGGCCGACATAATTGATGATATCTACAAGTATATGCTTGATCCGCATTGCCTGGTGAGCAAGGATTCAGCCGACAGAACTAAGTTTGTAAGAAACTAGACTGTTCCGGATGCCGACTAGAAAGATGATGAAATTACTTGTGCGGATATATATAGAGGATGGATTTAGTGGTAAAGTGTGCGAATGTGTGTGTGGATATGCGAACAAGTCCAGAGTAGAGCAGAAGTAACAAGAAAGATCCGGTATGTGAAAAGACAGCAGACTAAAGAACAGAGGAAAGATGAAGTGCAGCAGATCAGTATACTGAACCTAACCGGAACTGAACTCCAGCATATGCAGATGCCTCCAATCAGTTCAAGACTGTGATTCTAATCACTTTGTAAGACAGTGTGTCTTCTTGTAGGCAGTGAGCCTCTTGTGAGCAGTGTGCTCGGGCAGTGAGCCCTAATTGGCAAGTGCCATTTTTGTAATTTCCTATTCTTCTAACAGAGAATAATTCTTGGGTTAATCACCCCGTGGTTTTCTCCCTTAACAGGGTTTCCACGTCAAAAATACTGTGTCATGTGTTTCTTACTTCATGGTTTATGTTTTGTGTTTGATTTTATGCTGCTTCAATTAAAAGGAAAGTTTAATAAGGAAAATAATTAGGATAACTGATTCACCCCCCCCCTCTCAGTTATCAACAAAAAGGTGTGGTTACAGTGTTACATGCTGGAGGAAGTTTATCTCTGACGGAAGGTCAAGGCTTACAAATCCTCTGTAGATTTCGACTGCTGTTTACTGTGTGAAGGCAGGACCATCTTCCTTGGCAGCGCATGCCTTTCTATGTGCTAACTCAGTTATTGAGATATTTGTTAACTCTACACTGATTGTACGGATCATTTTCAAGAAAAAAATTGAATAAGGGTAAAGGTGAAACTTGTGCGCTCAGCTGAGTACAACTCTCCAAATAAATAGAACGATTGCAGGATAAACAATACTGGATTTGTTGCATAAACTTTAAAAACTTGTCATAGGGCGAACTGTGGTTATCAAACTGAATCCTACAGAAATACTTTTTGGGATGCAATCATATGGTGATCCTATTGTTGTGCAAGATTGCTGGTATACATAGAATGGGTTTGCTGACAAGGTATTAGATTCTTTTTTTTTGACAGGGTGGCCTTTTAGTTTCCGATTTGCAACCCTGTAATAGCTAAGAAATAGTTGATTACTAAGTTCGGAAGTATTGGTGACCATTGACCCACGCCATGTAACTACCACTTCACCACAGGTATGAGCGCCAAATCAGACCAAACAATGAACACACTAGACTCTTCAGGCAAACAATTCACCAGTCGTCTAGGGTACAAGACTCCACATGGGAGATGTTGATCAATCCCTTGTGAGTTTTGCTCACACTACATACCTCCTATCCCACGTCTTACATATATAGCATGCATCTATATCATCGGTTTTCGAAACCTTAAATCTTATTCCATTTTCTTTCAAGAACAAACCGTTGAACTGGCCATACAAGGTACAATTTGCAAGAATAACCCTTTTCAGATATGCGACTAGCTGGAAACCAAGATCTATGAGGTTAGTATGGTTGCAGAACATAACCAAAGTGGGTGCACATGACCGAAACCTCAAACATGTGATTTTATTTAACCTGCCTGTGCGGTTTGCTACAGCCGCTTCATAAGAAAATAATAGGGTCGCAAAAAAAGAAAATGGCAAAGGCAGCGCTAAACATCATGTTAGGATATCTGGTAAGTCTACGGAGATTGATTTACTAACCACATTTTTTATAAACTTGTTTCTGTAAGCTATAGAGAGCCTTGACATTCTTTTTGTTAGCATCGTAATCCCGGATACCCGCAAAACCTTGTCCGTGAAGATTGTTTTTTTTGTT
Organism: Cunninghamia lanceolata; assembly: GCA_027924645.1. Lineage (NCBI taxonomy): Eukaryota > Viridiplantae > Streptophyta > Pinopsida > Cupressales > Cupressaceae > Cunninghamia > Cunninghamia lanceolata. The sequence continues at coordinate 5,747,857 of BSBN01000914.1, read as the reverse complement.
CAAAGGATGTGAAGCAGTTAAATACAAGAGATCATGAGAAGCAAAATAGAGAAAGGGAAGTACTGAGCAACAAGAGCGCCAAACAGGGATACTAATGTTGACAACACCCATAACAGCACAAGGGGACGTTGGTGCAATCGCTTTGAACCTTTCATTTCGTCCTATCACAAGCACCTTCACCAATCACCAATCTATGCGAGAGGGTCGTTCTCAGCATTGTGAACCCTTTACTCTAATAACTTACTGTGCTAAATTGCTTGATGATAGATCAGTTAGGGTCTAAGGGAATAGGGAATTTGCGGAGGCAACGCATGATTGAGATTATGCAAAAAAGTTTACAAAGTGAAACTGAAGGAATGACAACTTGTATCTTCTAACCCTATCATCCATATGCCGGGCTGAGATTGCACCTAGATGGAATTGCCGATATACATCCTCCATGACATGAAGAAGACTATGAAAAATGAATTGTTGCATGGACGATTGACTAATTCGGCAAACCAATGAAAGGAAGACAATTGAATAACGGAATCCTTGAGTAGAAAGGAATATTTTAAAACCCTAAGAAAAGATGCCATTTAAACACAGAGAGGACAGTCTACAGACATGAGCTTTAATGGCACAACACAGCATACAACTGAATTTAGATCGAACTAATTGGAATCAAATAAACTACAACAACATTTCAGATTTGGCATAAAGTTTAGAGATAAGGCATTCGACAGAACCTGGCTTCGCAATCAACTCGACGAATCTACTCCAAATCGCTGCAGTTCCAAGCTGCTTATTTTTTTTCACCTGTGATGCCGTCCTTAATGCCCCTACCGTTCTTTTATAACACAGTCTCCCTCATCTACCAAGGACTTGGCACGCAATCCCGAGCAACTCTCCTCTAAAAAAATATATTTTATTTAATTTAATGATCCCCAAATATTATCTATTTTATTTTATTATTATTTTTAATTAAATGTAAACACATAATTTCAGACAAAATCTAATTTCTTTATAGCCGACCCAATATATTGTTATTAATAGAATAGTACTATTTCGACAATCTATAATTTGTAACTATATTTTAACTTATTTTTATTAATCAAGTTGTAAATCACAATTTACAATATGATTACAACTATTTATTTATTTAAATATTTATTATAAATAATATTATATCGAACAATACAAATTTTCTTACAACTTTATTTAACAACAACACTTCTAATAAAATAATAATTTGTTTATAATGATAATCGACAACTAACAACATTATACTCATTTATCAACATTCATATTCTTCTGTATAATGATTCTAATTAAAGCACAACACTACCACACATACTTAGACACCTTCGAACTTAATTAGACTCCAAGGTACAGTATTACCTGACAGCAAGACATGATCGAACGACAACCAATAACCACAAGGGTAAACTGACAACCAAGGAACACTGACTAGGGACCTCACGTTAACTCCAACCAACTAATCCATTGGCGAAGGCATGCTCAGACCTGGTAATCAGGTGGAGTCGATGCCTAGTACCTACATCCTGCAGCAACGCACGGTTAACCATAACAAGATATATATACACATCACATGCAGTCCTATAGTGAATGGAAATCGCAGTGGGGTAGAGTACTCGAGGACGAGTAATACAACACTGTTCCATTCACATTTATGAATAACAATCAACTATATTGAACAAGGTATCAGATTACTAGTCTACAACATAAAATGATCAACTAACTTCCAATCCCATATAGTGAATAACATCAAAGCATCTAAAACATCAGTTCATTTATCAAATTGTAAAGCATAAAATGACATAATCCAACATCAACATCTGTTATCATAACAATTAGGTTCATACTAAAATAGCAAAATAACTAGAAATCCATCATCAAACGATCTAAAATACTGTCATAATGTCTAGTACTATTAAGCAAACATCAGTCCAAAAGACGACAAGTTGAGGGGCACCACACTACCTCTCCAACTTCTTCCTCACTTTCTTCTACTTCTTCAATCTTGACCTTATTCCTTTTAGCTAGCTTCTTTGGTCTGGCATGTTTCTTCTCAGCAGTCTTCATCTGAGTTAAGGTCTGAGATGCAGTTCTTCTTCTTGTGGAGACTGTTTGGACTGATTTTGAGGGTTGCAGAGTATTAACAATAGTAGATGTGGATTTGCTAGACCTTCTTGGTCCTTGTGCAGCTGGCAGAACAATAAGAGCATGTTGTGCTTTCTCCTCAGGGGCTTCTGATGTGGTTTCAGATGAGATGCTCCAATTTTTATGTAGTTTACCTTTATTCTTCTCAAGTCACTCTTTTGCATTCTTCTTGTGCATCTTATTCAAGATTTCATCATATGTACCAAACCATTTAGCAGCAGGGTCTTTAGGTTTGCTTAGAAAAATATTAGCATAGATCCTTATTTCTTCTCCGAAGAATTCATAGGGAAACCTTGAAATCCATACATCCTAGGTTCAACTACCTCCATATAAGTATAATATTTATACACCAAGAATGTGATGTTTTCCTTATATTATTGTACTAACCTAGAAGGAATTCTATCTTTGGTATGGATATTGGTTTGCATATTTTTAAAGAAGCCCTAGTACATTTGTTTATAGTGACTGGGGTCACTGAAGCCTCTTATGTGACTTTTGATTTTTTGCAACAATAGGAACACTTTGTTGCCAAACCTTTCCTCTAAATCTTGGCAACTCATTCATGAAATAAAATGCAAGACAAATGATTAGAGTACCAAACCTAAAATGGTATCCAATTTCCTTTGTTCTCCTAAGGTTCTCCATGAGCTGTTCTTTCATGAACTCACATAGGTCAAAATCTTTGCCTTCCTTGACCATCTGGTATGCAGTGTGAATGGCAATACTAGTGACAGATCCCTCTCTATTAGTGAAATAGACTTTATAAGAAATCCCTATAGCTACATATCTAACACTCAGATCAATTATGTCATTCATAGTTAAGGTTATATTGTCAAACTTCACTCCAATCAATTTAGTAACCTTCACATTTTTGATTGATTTCATTATTGGTGTAGACACCTAAAAATGACCCTTTGCAGATTTGTTGCATCAACATTAATTGAATAATCTAATTATTTAATTAATTTCATCAATTTCTTGTAATTCCCCTAATTCAACATTAATTTAATAAATTCTAATTATTTAATTAATTTCATCAAATTTCCTCTTTCAATCTTTAAATCCACATTAATTAAATAAATCTAATTATATAATTAATTCATCATCCAATTTCCTCTTATCCACAATTAAATAATTTTTAATCATTTAATTAGCTAAATATTCTTCTAAATTTAAATAAATTATCAAAAATTATTTAAGTTGACTAAAATCTTCTGAAAATAAATAAAATAAATATTTTATTTATAGCCTATCTATTCTTCAATCATGCACAATCAATTAAATAAATTTATTTATTTAATTCTTAATTATCTTTCAATTCTTCTAAAAATATCATTTCTTCTATGTACACAATTAGTCTTATTTTTAGAACTTCAAAAAACAAATCTAAAGTTGAGTTAATTGGCTTTAATCATTATTATTTTTATCATCAACTCATAAATTGGAAAAAACATTATAAATTTATGAAATCAAATCTTATCTTTAGCCAAAAAGTAATTAATTCAATAAAAATAGCTTTAAAGCATGACACATGTCATGTGCACATTCATCATGAGCTCTTGAATTATTTTGTTCATTGATTTCATTAATTTATCTCCACCGTTGATCAATCTTTATTGAAACCTATATATACCTCATTCATCCTATCATAAATCCTCTTCGATCATTTACACTTTGGTATTCCTACAGCACTTGAGCATACATCGCATCATTGAGCACATATCATATCTTTGAGAACTTTGAGCACTTATCTACATCTGCTTGGTGCAACCATGGGTACATGACATATTGAGCAATCCACATAAATCCAAGAGATCAATACAGTCTAGGTGATAGCTTTCGATTGTTTAATTACATGTTCATTGATATTGTTATCATTTAGATGGATCTTTTGATGTTATAGGATTGAGTTGTTATCATTGTTTTGATCGTATTCAGTCTCAATTTTACCTATACACATTCTGGCACACTCGGTGGGACCCACTAACCTTGCTATATTTAGAAAAAGTTGATTTTTGAAGCACATGTATGGAAAAGCACAATCGCAACATAGAAAAGTGCATCTGAGCAATAGTGAAGTGCCTTTGGTCTATTTTGAAGTGCCTCTAGTCTGTTTTGAGAAAAAAATGGACATCTGCACTAATTTGAAGCACCTTTGGCCTGTTTTGAAAAGAAAAGTGCATATGCACAACAATTAAGCGCATTTGGTCAGTATTGAAGTGCCTTTGGTCAGTATTGAAGTGCCTTTGGTCAGTATTGAAGCACCTTTGGTCAATATTGAAGCTCCTTTGGCTATGATGACAGAACTACAAACTTCAAAACCTCATAACTTTCTCAAAACTTAATGAAATTTGACAATTTTTTTAAAATTGTATAGAAAATCATAAGGAATCTATTGGTGATATCAAATATTTTGTATCTCATCATAATTATCACAAATTTTCTAGATTTCACTTTGGTTTTATAGGGTTTCTAAGTTATTGTTAGGGTTTTGACTAGATTTTTGACATCTTGCTGATTTCTTTGGAACTAATATCACTTGTTGCAACATCTTATCACTCATCCAAGAGCAAAAAGGGTTTATAACATATCTTTGTAGGATGATTGTCAAAGATAGCAAAAATCTTTTCCATACTAATTATTAGAAACACTTCAATTTCTTAAAGGAATTAACGATCATTTTCTATTGCATCTTGTATGATTAGTTTAGTTGCACTTAGCTTAATCTAAGGGGTAAATGAACATGTGTTTTCTATGCTTGTGAGGTGATGTATGCTCTCCCCTTGTGTAAAAACTTGGGTGACCAAAAACCAGACCCATCTCTTTTTACTTTTTGTTCATCCTTTAGAAGGGCCTTCTTTTGGATTGCGTTTCATCCAAGAGGGATGATCCTAAGCAGATTTTTCATTTGGACTACTATACAAATTGGTCAAGGTAAAAGCCAAGTCCTAACCAACATTAGCCTTTTCCATACAGTGCCAATTTGAAAGGAGGCATACCAACACTTTTGTGTTAGGTATATTACACTCTTAGTAAAGTTGGTTAAAGCTTTTAGTGGCTTGCCGGATGCTCGCAAGGTGTTGGTCCCCCCAAAAGTGACTACCCAATCTACCTCCGAACATTGTGATAAATTTCAGTGCAAGGGTACAATGCCCTCAAGATTACTCACCATAAGGCTTTCTTGAGATGAGACAGAAATCCCTGACTTAGCATAAGCTACTTGTAGCTTTTTGGGGAAAGGGTGATTGGGTCATCCTTCTAGTCCTGGAGGTTCCTATTTGTCCTCTCTCACAAAGACAAAATAGTTTACACACCCACATTAGGTGTGATAACACTTGAGTCGAAGAAGATTCCAAGTTATGAGTTGATTTTATCGTAGTGAAGCTTTTTTCCTTAGGTATAAAAAGTGCTTGATTTGTCTTCAATTGTGTTATACCTATGGAAATTTGGGCTTTTTATGAGCCTTGAACACACACATATTGTAGCCCTTAGCTATATTATTTATTGTGTTTGTTCTCTTGTCAAGAAATAATCCAAAATCTATCAAAATATAACTTAAAACATCACTGTTACAGAAAAGTGCCTTTGCACCACAATAAGGTGCCTTTGGTCCATATCTAGGCACTTTTGGTTAGAACTATCACACTTTTGGTTAAGTCTTGAGTTTTTGAGTTCCCTATTGTCATCTTCATCCCAATTCATCTAAATCTCTCCCCATCATCTTTCTATCCATATCATATTCATTTTCATCCTAATTTTGTCAAAAGCAACCTCACACTGCATCCATCAAATCTCATCCCTAAATCATCCCCAAACCACTTGAAATCAAACCCTAAACACATCCAATCATCCTCCAATCAGTTGACATCCTCCTTAAATCATTCCAAATCATCCTTAAACTACCCTAAACCATTCCAAGCTATCCCTAATCTACCCTAAACCATCCCAAGGTATCCCTAATATACTCTAAATCATTCCAATCTATCCCTAATCAACCCTAAACCATTCTAAATCTACCCTAAACTATTCCAAATCAACCTTAAACCATTCCTAAATTGCCCTAAACCATTCCAAGCTATCCCTAAACCACCCTAAACCATTCTAAATCAACCCTAAAGCATTCCAAACCATCCCTAAACTATCCTAAAACATTCCAATCAATTCCTAAAAACCACTTTCCATTCCAAATCCAATCCACTTTAACTTTCTCTCTCATCATCCAAAGCATTCTATCCAAATCCAAGAGAGAAATTCTACCTTCAAACTATTCATACACCCTGAAACACACCAAAAGTGCCTTATTGTATTCCAGAAATGCCTGAAAATAGCAAAAGCACCTTACTATGCTCCAAAGGTGCCTAGTTACACCAAAGGTGCCATACTGTGCTCCAAAGGTGCCTAGATATACCAAAGACACCATACTATGCTCTAAAGGCACCTAGTTATACCAGAATTGCCTTACTATGCTCCAAAGGCACCTAGTTACACCAAAGGTGCCATACTGTGCTCCAAAAGTGCCTAGTTAATCTAGAAGCACCATTCTATGCTCTAGAAGCACCCATATACTAACATAAGTGACATTCTATGTTCCATAAACATCATTCTATGTAGTTTGCCATCACTAGTTCTCTAATCAGTCACAACTATTGTGTATATGGAAAAATCGATTAAATCTAAGTAAAAGCCATAAATCACAAATCAAAGACGAATGAAAGCTCTTACCAAAACCTGTATTGTTCCCTTTTGGAGATATGTGGATTGCTCAATGTAGTTGCAAAGCCATGGCTGCAACAAGCAAATGTGTGCTCAAGAGATCAATGTCAAAAGATCGTTATAGTGCTCAATCGACGCGTTGTGTATGCTCAAAGCTCTGTTAAGTATGCCTGAGAATACGATCGAAGAGAGAGAGAATGAAGGAGATGAGGGGGGTTTATATAGATTTCAAGGAAAATCGATCAACGGTCTAGATAATTCAGAAGAATCAATGGAGGAGATAAGTTGAGGAATGTGCAACGAATGAAAAGTAGACATGTGTCTTGCTTGCTTTTGCATGAGAGGAGTTATCAAGAATAGAAGAATGAGTTAACTGAAGAGATAAATCAATTAAAAGAATAAAGCAATCAGTTAAGTGATTTAAAACAAGAAGAAGAGATTTGCATGAGAAAAGAAGATATTTTGCTTTATTAAAGATAGAAATATTTAATTGATGAGCAAGAAAGCTTGAGTTATATTAGAGATAACTCAAATTAGAAGAAAAAGCAATTTAAATAAATAATTGATTTATTTAAATTTAGAGAAGATATTTTGGAAGAAATAATTAAATAATTGGGATTATTTAATTTAGAAGATTTGAAAAGCAAAATAAATAAATAAATTTATTTAATTGTTGTGTATGATTTTGGAAGAATAAATTTGATTTAATTAAATAATTAAGAATTATTTAATTTTAGATAAGAGGGAATTTATTGAATTAATTAAATAATTGGATATATTTAATTAATGTAGATGTGAATTTTGGAAGGTGACAATGATTTAATTAAATAATTAAAATTATTTAATTGTAGAAGAATATAGAGGAATTTAATTTAATTAATTAAATAAAGGGAATTTATTTAATTAATGTCACAATTTTGTGATTTAGAAGAATTTGATGAAATTAATTAAATAATTAGATTATTTAATTAACGTTGAAATGCAGGTGATTAGGAAGAAATGACGAAATGCAAGTGGCATGACAAGTTGGTCATTTTAGGGTGTCTACATTTTGCCCCTCTTTGATGCAATGCAGCATGTAGCGTTGCGTCAAAGAAAACGATTGTTGAAGATGTGATACAATGTGTTTTATGCCCCAGTGTAGGTAGTTGCCCCAGCGTAGCTGGCGTAGGGTGCCCCCTCGAGAGGAAAGATAGGGAAGCGACAAAAGAATTGTGTTGACGCTCGACTAGAAGATTTGTTGGAGATAGGCGAGGTTGGGTTGATGATAGATAGAAGAAAGGAGATAGGAGAGAACATAAGAGAAAGACTGTTGATTGATCTTTGCTGGAAAACTATATAAGGCCATGGAAAAATGGATAGTGTAAATGGATGAGCTTGTTGCAATGGTTTCACATTTGTTTATAAAGAGCAATCCTAATTTTTGATATAGCACGTGGATAGTTCACCACCAAGGTATAAAAGACCAAGGTGCAGTAATATCCGAGTGCGTGGATGTTGACTCTGCAAGCAAGCGGTTTGAAATTAGATCCATTAGACATAATATAACCTTGTTGGAACATGCGAATAAGCCATAGTCTTGAACATAAAATAAACTTCAATACATGTAAATGCAAGAAGAATTATTAATATGTAAGATGCTAGGTCCTAACACACACAAGATAAATAGAATGCCAAGAAAGATACTAAAGATCATTCCTCAAACACAGCACACAAAAAGCAATGACTATGCCCCCAATCCATACTGCATCGCAACATACCAAGATTATAGATAAATCAAGGTAGTCTTGAATAGGTATTGGAAAAGGAACAAAAGATAAACCATAACACAAATTGACTGACTTACAAAGTAAACATACAGCCAACATATTCTCTTGCCAAAGAGGTTTGCTCAGGATAGATTGGATAGGAAAGATAACAGCCTTATCGTAGGAACTCTGTGTCCGTTAAAGGGGGCTATCTACCTAAAAAGACAATGTCTCACTTGCAGGAAATGCCACATGTTGCAGGAGACGCGTGTGTTGGTCTCGACAATGGAACACTTCGTAGAAGACAAGCTTGTTGATCTAGGGCTTGGTTAAGCGGTACTTAGCTGATGTTGGCAATCGGTATGCAGGACAGTAGATGACTCCGGAAGTAGGCCTCTTTGCTTCAGGTTTGCGAAGGACTACTGCTTTGAAAGGATGCGCTAGCTTGCCGCTTGAGTTAGTCAAGTCGAGGCGAATGGATTTTGACAAACGGAAGACTAGAAGGATGAAGTGCTAATGGATTGAAACGGGTGGAGAATGATGGATCGTGTGTGCCTGAGTACTGGAAACATCCTTCGTATTCTAGACTGCCTACATACCCTGTGTCCACGGGATCAAGGCACACTTACGATGGAAGATGAACGTGATAAATATGTAGTTCTGGATAGAGTGATGAATGGGTCAAGGTGAAAGGAGGGGATCTTATGTACCTGAGTACTGGATACTTCCTTCGTATTCCGGACTGCCTACATACCCATATCCATGGGATCAAGGTACTTTAAGATTGAAATGATGATATGTAGTTCTGGATAGAGTGATGAATGGGTCAAGGTGAAAGGAGGGGATCTTATGTACCTGAGTACTGGATACTTCCTTCGTATTCCAGACTGCCTACATACCCATATCCATGGGATCAAGGTACCTTTAAGATTGAAAAGATGATATGTAGTTCTGGTTAGTGTGATGATGTGGAAGAAGAGCGGAGAAGAGGTGATCTTATGTACCTGAGTACTGGAAATGTCCTTCGTATTCCAGACTACCTACATACCCATATCCATGGGATCAAGGTACTTTAAGATTGCGAAGATGAAAGTATGTAGTTCTGGTGGGAGGTGATGATGTAGAACAAGTGTTGAGAAGATAGCAGCCTTATCGTAGGAGCGTAGTGTCCGTTAAAGGGTGTGACCTGTGGAAATGAGACAAGATCGAAGTATGCGTTGCGAACCACAAACAAGGAACCAATCCTAGACCGAAGCTAAGGAAAGGGTTGCCCCCATTCTGGTAGAGGAAACTGTAGGGGTGACCGCCGACGAAGACACAGAAAGACTTGGCCTAGGACCAGACAGTGTTAACTGTAGACACAGATCAAGACAGGGGAAGATGACGATGGACACTGACAAATTTCCAAGCTATACTAGGTAGGGAGAAGGAAATGCAAACAAAGTCAATGGTTTTATTATGGATGGATGGATGAAGCAGGTTGCGAACTGGACAAGGAGTGGACAGGACTCGATAGACGATGGATGCTGACTCTACACATAGCACCTGTTTGCCAGGTTTTCACTATGGTACTTATCCAAGGCCCCTGTTTGCCAGGTTTGCACCAGAGGATGAATGTTTTTGTATTTTTGTATTTTTGTATTTTTTGATTTTTTTTGATTTTTTTGACTTTTTTGATTTTTTTTATTTTTTGAGTTTTTGTGGGAATACTCTGAGGATCAGGCATAGAACTTCTTGAGATGGACACTGTTAAGTGGCTCATCTAGAGGAATGCCATCAGGTGTAGCTAAAGTATAAGCTCCCGATCCATATGCTGCTGTGACAATGAAGGGACCTAACCAGTTAGGCTCAAACTTGCCCTTCTTCTCTCGATCTGCTTGATTTCTCTGATTCTCCTTAAGTACAAGATCACCAACTTGAAACCGTCTTTCTTTGATCTTTTTGTTGTAATTACGCCGGAGGCGATTTTGATAGACATGGAGATGATTAAGTGCGGCAAGGCGCCTCTCATCTAGTAGTTCAAGCTCAGCTAATCTGGAAGTACGATACTCATCTCCGCTGATTAGGTCCTGCATGGATACTCTGAGGGATGGGATCTCGACCTCTATAGGTAGGATGGCTTCAAAGCCAAAGACCAAGGCATAGGGTGTGGCACCAGTTGGTGTTCTGATACTAGTGCGGTAGGCCCATAGGGCGGGATTGAGTTGCAAGTGCCAATCATGACCAGCTTCATTGACCATTTTCTTTAGGATCTTGAGAATGGTTTTGTTGGAAGCCTCAGCTTGGCCGTTACTCTGCGGATAGTAGGGAGTTGAAAAGTGATGTTGGATATTGTATTGGATGCATAAGGCACGAACATCTTGGTTCTTGAATGGTCTCCCATTATCAGTGACAATGGCTTGGGGAATACCATACCGGCATATGAGGTAGTTTAAGATAAACTTGGCTATTTGCTTACCGGTGATATAGGTCATAGGAATGGCTTCCACCCACTTCGTGAAATACTCAGTGACGGTAATGATAAACTTGTGGCCATTGGAGGAGGAAGGGTGGATTTGTCCTACGAGGTCGAGACCCCATTGAGAAAAAGGCCATGGAGTTGTCACAGGTTGTAATTCATGAGCTGGTGCGTGAATCAAATCTCCATGCTGCTGGCATTGTAGACACTTCTTAGCAAACTGTGTAGCATCTTGCTCTATTGTAGGCCAGTAATAACCTGTTCTGAGTATCTTCTTAGCAAGATTAGGACCGGTAGAATGTGCGCCACAGACACCTTCGTGTATGTCTCGTAAGGTAGCTTCGGCTTCTTCCACATTAAGACATCATAAGAGGATACCATTGAGACTCCGACGATATAGTGTATCACCTAGAATGATGTAACGAGAGGATCGACGGATAAAGGTTTTGCGTTGGGTGGATGATAGGTCAGGAGGAAAGGTATTGTGTTTAAGGTATTCATAGATATCTTCGTACCATGGGGAATTGGGACCAACAAGTTCACAGATGATTTCAGTAACAGGAACATCGACGGCTGGTATCAACAATTGCTCGATCAAGAATTCACATTTTTGTGTATTTGCAGGCATGTCAATCAGTGACCCTACAGAAGCCATAGAATCCGCAGCTTTGTTATGCTATCTTGGAATTTGCTCAAATGTGATGCTAGAAAAGTGTGGTTTGTAGGCATCCACTAGTTGCTTGTAGGGGACCAACTTTTCATCCTTTGTGTGGTATTCATCCGTGACTTGGCGAATGACTAGCTGTGAGTCTCCATATACTTGTAATTCTGTGATGTCCCATTGAACTGTTGTATTGAGACCTATGAGGAGTGCTTCATACTTGGCTATGTTGTTGGTGCAAGGGAATGCAAGCCGATATGACTTTGGAATGTAGTCATTCTGAGGTGTAACAAATAAGATGCCGGCTCCTGATCCATGCTGTGTGTAAGAACCGTCAAAGTACAACTTCCACATTATGGAGGTAGCCAGAGTGAAGAGATTCTCGTCAGGAAAGTCTACTACCATAGGATGTGTATCTTTCATAGGTGCTTCTGCTAGTTGATCCGCGAGGGCTTGTCCTTTAATTGCCTTACGATCTGTGTACTCAATGTCAAACTCACTAAGGATCATAACCCATTTAGCTAGTCTGCCTGTGAGAGCTACTTTTGCTAGTAGATACTTCAAGGGATCAATCTTGGCTATCAGATTTGTGTGTTGGTTCAGCATGTAATGCCACAATTTTTGGGAGGCGAACACTACTGCTAAACAAGCCCTTTCCATTGGTGAATAATTGAGCTCGTATCCCACCAAGGTTCTACTGATGTAATATATTGCATGCTCCTTTCCTTTGTCATCATTCTATGCTAGCAGAGCCCCTAGGGCTGAGTTTGTAGTGGAGATGTACAATATCAAGGGTTTGTCCGCCACTGGTGGAACCAATACAGGAGGTGTAGCTAGATACTCTTTAAGTTGATCAAACGCTGCTTGACACTTGTTGTCCCATCGAAATGAAACATCCTTTCGGAGCAAGTGTTGAAAGGGTTGACATTTATTTGCTAGCTGTGAGATGAAACGTCGAATGGACTGCAACCTTCCTTGGAGGCTCCTTAATGCTTTTAGGTTCTTTGGTGGAGGCATCTCCACTATAGCTTTTACTTTCGCTGGATCCACTTCGATGCCTCTACGAGATACGATGTATCCCAATAGCTTCCCTGATGTTACACCGAATACACACTTCTTTGGATTGAGTCTTACTTGGTATTTTTCAAGCCTGTCAAAGATCTGCCCTAGGACCTGTATGTGATCCACCTGAGAAGATTTAGCCAGTATATCATCAACATAATCCTCCATGATGTGATGAAAGAGATCGTGGAAGATCACTGTCATTGCTCTCTAATAGGTTGCTCCTGCATTCTTTAGACCAAACGGCATGACACACCAACAATAATTGCCCCAAGGACAAGTAAAGGTTGTTTTATGTTGGTCTTCTTCAGCTATCCTTATCTGATTGTAACCCGAGAATCCATCCATGAGAGAAATCATCTCGTGACCAGCTGTCAAGTCCACTATAATGTCAATGTTTGGTAGTGGAAAGTCATCTTTAGGACATGCCTTATTGAGATCTCTGAAATCATTACACATGCGGATGCACCCATTAGGTTTAGAGACAGGTACAATGTTTGAGACCCAATCTGAATAGTCAATAGGTCGTATGAACTTTGCATCTAATAGCTTTTGTACTTCCACTTTCACCAAGAGAGCTATCTGTGGATGCATTTTTCTCAATTTCTGCTTGACTGGTTTCACCTTGGGATCAACTGTGAGATAATGAACTACAAGCTTAGGGTCTAGCCCTGGCATATCTGCATAGGTCCATGCAAAGTTGATGGTTCGTTGCAAGAAGAAGTTGTTAAGATTTTTGTGCTCGGTGTCAGATAATGATGCTGCTAGAAATGTTGTCTTTGGATTCTGTTCTGTACCTAGGTTGATCTCTGTAGAATCTTCCACAAGTAGAGCTGATTTCTCCTGGTACTTAGATGGTAAGGGAAGGTCAAATCCTCCATCCTCAGGTGCCACAGTTGGGTTTTCACCTTTGGATACGTCCTTTATTTTTACTATTTTGTGATCAGGAAGTGCCACAGTGTGGTTTTCACCTAGAGATCTTTCTTTATTTGTACTTTTGGGACTAGAGGATTTGGCATTCTCACCAAAATAAGCTGTGGGCTCTAATTCCATTACAAAACCTACCTTGTGATCACCAAGAGGGATACCTTCCCGAAGTCCCATGAACTCAGCTAGAGCTTCGTCATTCTAAAACACATCTATAACAGGGGTCCCTTGTTGGTCCCAATCAATAAGTTCAGGGTAGACAAGCGTGACATTCTGGGTGCTGGTGGTGGAAGTTAAGGATACGGAGGATAGTGTAAAAATGGAGGATTCTGCGAATAGATTGGTGATGTGGAGGGAAGAGTCATCGATGATATCCTCTGCTGACGTCGTATCAGTGGGAAAAGTGTCAGGTACCTCGTCAAGGATATACTCGATGTCCGAGGCGCGTGGTACCTTCTTACCAAATCCTAATCCTTTCTTGTCTAGCTTCTTTGTAACCACAATGGGCTCCATAGTGCCTTGATTCTGTTTCCCAAGGCCACCTTTGCCTTTATAGCCCATGTTTTTCACTATCCTTAGACCATTGCCATATTGCTTGACTGGTATCGTGACTGGTTCTTTCTCCTTGTAGAGCCAAGAAGAGATGTCCTCAATGGTTTCCTCTTCCAATAACCGTCCATGTTGGAATTGGGTTAGGAATGGTGGGGGAGGAATATTTGCTTTTTTGGTAACTTTGGCAATGGGTGGTTTGCCGTAAGATTTTGGAGATAAAGGCATCCGCCCTACACAACAAGATTCTGAGATATCATAAGTGCCAAAGCCTATATCGCGGACGCGTGCTGTGATTTTGGGGAGGGGTGTAGGCTCACTTGTAGAGGCTTGCGTGAGAGTTTTAGGGTCAATGTAGAGAGGGGATTCAAGGGCTTTGTCATTTTTAGGCACTTGGTTGCAATTCTTATAGCTTCCTTGCAAGACACGGCAAAATTCAAAAGGATTAGGATCTCCTGGGATGGTGATCTCTGTACCATTGTATGGGAACTTGAGGGACTGATGGTACGTGGAGGGAATAGCTTTCATTGCATGGATCCATGGGCGGCCTAGAATAATGTTGTAAGGCAACTCAATATCAAGAATTTGACACCTAGTTTCAAGCATGACAGGGCCCAGCTGTATAGGCAAGTGAATAACACCTTCTAAACGGCGTTCTACATCATCATACCCCTTGATTGTAATACTATGATCAGTGTTGACGTGATCCTCAGAGTATCCCAATTGCTTTAGTAACTTTAAAGAACATATGTTGAGACCAGCACCACCATCTATGAGGATGCATTTGATTTTGCGCTTATGGATGAGAACTTCAATATGCAGGGCATCATTGTGACATGGATCGTGGGAGGGGAGGTCTTTCTCAGAGAAGACCACGTTGTAAGGTGAAGCAATATTGCCCACTATAGCTTGGAAATCTGTGACTGTTATGTTGTTAGGAACGGAAGACTCCTGGAGGGCTTTTTCTAGCACCACTCTATGTGCAGGTGATGACCGTAGAAGGTCCAAAATAGAGATCTGTGCTGGTGTTTTCCCTAGATGTTTGACAAGATTATAATCACTAGTTCTCTAATCAGTCACAACTATTAGTGAGCAATCAAAAGAGTCAAACTTTAGTCACATCATCACAAATTCTCATCAAAATGGTCCTGATAATCAACAAACCTAGGTGAAATCTAAAACCCAAAGTCATACTTCTGGGAGGCTTTCCTTCTAGCACCAATGATCATGAGAACCTTGTAGATTATGAGGCATATCTTGAGGAACAAGCTGAAATATGAAGACTTCAACATATTTGTAACTCCGTGCCAACACTAGAGAACAAGACCATAGTACCACGACTATAAGACATCATCCGGACACTTCACCAAATGCCACAATCCCTAGACTAACAAACCATCATCCAACCACTTCAACAACACCGATCATATCGAATACAATAACTCCTTGTCAAAATACAACAATTCATAGCCACTCAATAATCCCAACCACAATACCAACAATTCCAACCATAAAAAAAAAAATATCACATTCCACAACAACAAGAATTCCAACCACAAACCAACAATTCCAACCTAACCCACCTACATATGAACACACTCCACAACAACAATATCATATTCCACAACAATAAAAATTCCAACCACAACCTTAACAAATTACACCTCAATACCATGTGTCACCTCCATCACCATACCAATCTAGCCTACCCACATATCATGTCAATTCCATATCAACCTATTCCATTTATACGCAACAAGATCCACCTCAAGCTCATACAACTCCTTATTCCAACATTCCAACTCACCATCACACCCATTTAGAAGACTATCAAGTTCCTTTACAACAAGAACATGCAACTCTTCCTTCATACCAAAATCACATGTCCTCAAGTTCTTATGATACCTTTGACAAGTGGAATACCAGTCTAGCTTTTGCATCCTATGGGTATCCCACATCATCATCCAACCAAATACCTATCCAAGAGCCTACTAGTCTTATCTCCACTATTAGAAATCAAAGCACCACTTCTTCAATGGAAATCTGATTCGAATAAATTTCAGCAATCTTTTAAGTGTGCATTAATAATGGAGATTGTAACAAAACATAAACCCACAATACATAAATATACCAGAAGCAGAATGAAGCACATAACACAAGTGCTTAACGTGGAGAAAACCCTTCGAGTAAAAAACTCCACCAAGAAAAGAGGCCAAGTTGTATTACCTTCACAAAAGGAGATTATAAATACATTCACTTCCTCTATCCTCCAACCTTCACTCCAGTAGAACCTGGCTACCTATAAACTGTTATATTCCTCTCACCTACTATGCTATGTTTTATATAGAATTTACACAACCTCAAGACACTAAATGACTTCTTACAAGCCCATAACACTTGTCAAGAGTCAACAACACAACCTTGGTGTCCATGGCCAAGAATAGGCTCTTACGGGGTCATAAATGCTGTCATACATGCATCCTACACTTGGGAAAAAGTGCCCATGCAAGCTTGAACTCCTTGGGGCTAAAAATAGCCACTTACATCATCTTATGACGTGTCATATGCTATTATTAGTGTCATAGATTCTTATGACAACTTACAATTGTCATAGAATCTCTTACACCCTCTTACAACATCTATGATGTGTGTCATAACACTAAAAATAGATTATTCCTCCACATGTGCACCCCACTTTGACCAATTACCATTTACCATAGTAAATGACATCTCGTAACTACCACCGGTAACTTTGAGACTTACCATGCAGTAACTCCATAATTACCATGGACAATAAATAATTTTTACCACTGCTGGTGAAACTTGTACATCCCTTATGGGTAATTATAAATTACAAATAATAAATGGAATAAATACAATATTGGGATTTACAAGGTTAATGGCACCTTATCCCAACATTTTCCCACTTGACATTATACATTGTAAATCAACCCATAGGAAATCAAATGAAAAATAATCATGCACTAGAAACAAGGCCCATGGCCTCTTTGCACCATACGAACTTCTCTGTGCTCACAGGCTTGGTCAATGAATCTGTAACATTCTCTTGAGTGTCTATCTTCTTCAACTCAATCTCTTGATTTGCAACCAACTCTCAAACAAAGTGAGACTGAACATCAACATGCTTAGTTCAAGCATGATACATGGGATTCTTAGCCAAACAAATATCACTCTAGCTACCACAACCAATCTGAATATTCCTGCAATCAAAACCAATACCTGTACACAGTCTCCTCAACCAAACTACATCCTTAGTGACATAAGTAGCAGCCATATACTCTGCTTCTGTGGTGGACAAAGAAACTGTGGGCTGCCTCTTACTCATCCAATTCACTGCACCTCCAAATAGAGTAAACACATAGCCACTAGTGGACCTTCGACTATCCAAGTCACCTGCCCAATCTGCATCAACAAAACCCTGTATGCCCAAAGATTTATCAGCACTATCAGTACCAGAATAAACCAAACAATGATTAGGAGTACCTGCAAGATATTTAAACACCATCTTCACATAGTTCCAATGCTATCTACTAGGGTTAGACATAAATCTGCTCAAAACTCCCATTGCTTGGGCAATATCTAGTCTAGTGCAAGCCATTGCATACGTCAAACTCCCTACAGCACTAGCATATGGCACATTAGACATATCCACAAGATCATCCCCAGTCTTTGGACACATATCTAATGAAAGCTTAGTACCAATGGGTAAAGGAACTCTAACTGGGTTACAGTAAACTAAACCTCTGCAAAATAGTATTCACATACTTTGTGACAACCAAAGCTTTCTGTTAACTCTGTCGCTCCTGATCTCCATTCCCAAAATATACCTTACAGTACCAAGATCCTTCATCTCAAATGCACCTGAAAGTTGGGCTTTAAGCTCACTAACCATACCCTTAGTATTGCTAAAAAATAACATGTCATCAACATACAAAGCAATAACCAATATAGAATCATCAACACAATGAATGTAAACACAATGATTGTCCTTGTTTCTAACAAAACCCAATTTCAAAATAAATGAATCAAACTTTTGATACCACATTCTGGGGGACTGTTTCAAACCATAGAAAGACCTGTAGGTTGTTGCATATAAATTTCTTCTTCAAGATCTCCATGCAAGAATGCAGTCTTAACATCCATTTGCTCAATCTCCCAATCATAAGCTGCAGCAATGGATACGAGAAATCTAATAGAAGTCAATTTAGCAACAAGAGCGAATATCTTATCAAAATCAGCTCCCTCTCTCTGGGAGTAGCCCTTGGCTACCAGTCTAGCCTTATACTTCTCTAATAACCCATCTACTCCAAACTTCTTTTGAAGACCCACTTACATCCTATGGCCTTTCTTCCTTTGGGAAAATGAACAAGATCCCAGGTTTTATTAGAGTCTAAAGCCATCATCTCCTCCTACGTGGCTAGCTGCCAAGACTCACTATCATCTGCAGAAATAGCTTCTGTATAGGATCTAGGTTCATCGTTAGTACTCTATAAAGCATATACACAATGAAAATCTGGTGGGCTATACCTGTCAACTAGATTTTGTTGTCTTGTGGATCTCCTCAAGGGTGGAGTAAGAGACTACTTGTTCTTCTGCATGATCATCTGCAACAACTTCTTCTGTAACAACATACTCATCTTCATCAGAACTACTCGAATCTTCTTTTTCACCCCCAATCCATCATTCTATTCTCCCTGAGGTGAATTTTGCTTCTCTATATCAAAGTGCACCTTCTTTACCTTTTCATCTTTTTCTTTTGGCTACTCAGGTTTAGAAAAAGCTCTAAGTTCCTTGAAAATAACATCTCTAGAAAAGATAATCTTGCGGGTTAGTTGATTCCAAAGATTATAACATTTTACATTATCACCATATCCAATGAATGTACATTTTTCAGCCTTTAGATCCAACTTAGATCACTTTTCCTTAGGCACATGAACAAAAGCCTCACAACCAAAAACCCTTAAATGTGAAACAAAAGGTTTCTTACCTCTCCACACTTCATAAGGTGTCAAATCAAGAGCCTTACAAGGAGATCTATTTATGAAGTAGTAAGCAGTACACAGCCTCTGCCAAAAAGCATTTATCCAACTGTGCATCACTAAGCATACTTCTGGTTCTTTCAATAATTGTTCAGTTCATCCTTCCTGCAATAATATTCTGCTGTGGTGTATATGGAGTTGTCTTTGTTTGATTATACCTGCATGCTTGCAAAACTCATCAAATTCCTTAAAGTAATATTCCCCTCCATTGTTAGATCTTAATATTTTTATCTTTAAACCTGATTGGTTCTCTACTAAGACTTTGAATTCCTTAAACTTAGTGAAAACTTCAAATTTATGCTTCATAAAATAAATCCATGTAAATCTTGATACATCATCAATGAGGTTACAAAATAACAAGATTTTTTGATAGATTCATTATCCATAAGTCCAAACACATCTGTATGAATAATTTCTAATTTCTCTTTTGCTCTATTACTTCCTGAAGGAAATGATTTTCTATTTTGTTTACCAAACACACAATGCTCACAGAAATCAAAGTGCTCATCAGAATAGGAGAAACCATCCAACAAATTTTTATTCTTAATAGTTTTTAATACATTATTGCTTGTGTAGCCCAATCTACAGTGCCACAACATACAAGTGTTTTCAGAAGCCTTAGAAACATAAGAGGCATTACAAACTGTAGTGGCTTCAAGCTTAAACAAGTTCCTAAATTTCTTCCCTTTCTCTACCACCAAGTTCCGTCTCACCAATCTGCAGCCATGCTTGTCAAATGTCACATGCATTCCCAAATCATTCAACTTCAAAACTAAAATCAAATTTCTAGCTAATCCAAGAACATGCAAAACACCAGGGAGGGTTTTAATCCTCCCACCACTAAAACACAACAATACCTTTCCTTTCCTGACAATCAGATATGTAGAGTTGTCACCAAGGTAGATATTACCTCCATCATATTCTTCATATGTGGAGAACCATTCCTTATGTGTGGTCATATGAAATGAGCATCCTGAGTCAACCAACCAGTGATCATTAGAAACAAGATTACATGCAGAAAGTAAAACTTCTTCACCTGCATTCAAGGACTTATCCAAGGCACTCTCCCACTATTTCTTGGGGTTTTTGCACTCCTTCACATGTCCCCTTTTACCACAGTTCCAACACTTAACTCTATTCTTTTTACTAGGAGTCTTAGACTAGCCCTTGGACTTGTCCTTAGCCCCTTTCTGATCTCCTTTAGGTCCCCTTTCCTTAGACCTTCCCCTGACACTAAGAGCATCCCTTGAACTATCTGAACTCTTCTTCCTGAATTCTTGTGATAGTAGCACTGAAACAAGAGCATCCAACTTCAGATCTGCAAGGTTAGTAGTGATAGCAAGGATAACATTCTCCCAAGACTCAGGTAAAGAACATAGAAGTAAGTGACAAGGTGTCATTGTACCTCATCATTTAATCTATTTTCAGATGTCAAAATCCATGGGTTGTGTCCTCAGCTATCTGCAATTAAGGATTCTATAGTTACCAGTTCCTAGCTAATCTTAATAGCTTTTACTAATTTGAAAAGATTAATCTATCTACTCACTAAATGAATTTAAGGAATGCTGAAAATAGAATTAAACAGGAAGTTTACTCAAGGCAATCTTAAAAATAGTAACATGCATCTATCTATCAAAATTAGTAAATATTTTTCACATCAAAATCTAAAGTAATAAAACAGTGGTACTAGCCTTCTGCCTTGGTGGTGAGAGTGGGCCCTTGCTCCACACCCTTGGGGATGAAGGATATAGTAGGGAAATGACACAAAAGAAGATCACAACTAAATTCAACCTAATTCCATTCGCTTTACATTCATGAAAGATATTGATATCACAAAACTGAGATTATTGAGAATCAAAATAAATCAATCATTGTATTTCTTCTGTTGTTTCTATCAGTATATATATGAGAATGAGTGATGACATATCACTTATCTTATCTACTAGTTCTTCTATGAGATGACATCCATCTCTTTATTACACTAGCTATCTAACTATGGAAAATAATCATGCAACAAAACTAGACTGATTGGAACAGAAGTCCACTCAGAATTCTAAGTTTGAGTCTTAATACATTTGGGCAGTGAGGCCCTGAAAATGTGGGTATTGAATCAGTTCTATCCATAACTCATGCAAAAACTTTATAAAGATAAAAGCTCCAGCAGTTTAACTAAAGATGACCCTTCACCACTCAGGTGATGATTTGAGTGAAATGAGGGGTATTATGATCACTGCTGAGAGTACCTGGTTGGCAGCTTATGCTGGAAATATGCCCTGCTGTTAGGAGGTGCTAGAGATATCTATCCTATCTGTAGCTCTAGAGATATGTTTGTAGCTCTGGAGACGTCTGTAGCTTCAGAGATACCATTGTGGCCTTCTTTGTTCAGCTCTGGAGAGGCTTTCTCTTTCCTTCAAAACTTCTTGTGTTGTAGTATTCTGGTATTGTCTCTGGAGATCATTGAAGACTATCTCTGGAGATGCACAAAATTGTTGTTCCTAGCATCTACACCTGTTGATTCAAAAAGAGAGAAGTTTTTGCATTTTTCCATCAATTCCATGTACATTAATCACTCAATCAGAAATTATTATCTTAAGTAAGCTATCTTAATTAATCATTAACTAGAATAATCTTGCTAGCTTATTTAGGTGCAGACATTAGGAAAGATGGACTCAGGAAGGAGAAAAAGAGAGGTAAAAAGATGTATTTCATGGGTGCAACTTGGCACTCATCATCCCCCCATACCTAAGGTTTGGTAGGTCCTCCTACTTCTCACAATCTAGATTTATTCTGGTGAAGTAGCTTGTCAGTCAAGATATAATCTTGTGCATAAGTGGTCCAAGTTGTGTGGTTGGTATTACCATTGCCTTTGTATTGATCAACCTGCTTCAACCAGTCCTGCAATTTCTCATCTTCTATCTACTCAGCCTAGACAGGAAGTGGCTCAATTATGAGAGGGGCCCTGAACCATCCACCTATCCATTCCTGCTTATGGTTATCTATCATTTTGGATATCAACTTTGCTTTTCTCATAAATAATCTTAAGTTTGCAGGGGTGACCACCTCTCTCATTTTCTGCTCTGAGGTCAAAATATTCCATCTTTTCTTTGCTATGGCAAGTGCTGGATTTGTTGAACTGATCGTGAAAAGACCAAAATCGATGGAGCACTCTTGCAAACTTTTTAGGTATAATGGCAAAATTTTGTTCTTACTCTTAGGGTGATATATAAGGGACCTGAATTAGATCTTAAAAGCATTGGGATTGAGACATTCCTTCCTGATGAAGAGATCTGTTCCTAAATCTTTCTTGAGATGATCTTCCATCCATTCATTCCAGATCTGATGATTCCTCATTAGGGACATAAATGCTTTAAGCTGGCATTCCCACACAAAATGATTAAGAATGAAAGTTATATCATTAACACAGAAACCATGTAGGTATAATTCACATAGGAAATTCCTGTCCTGATCATTACTCCTTGTATATGTTGTCATGAATCCTTCTATTGTCTTTGTATCCTCAACCAGGTCAGACGTGACCAAAGAGAATTTTCTCTGCAGTACTCTTTATTGTAAGAACATAGAATAGATGGCACTTGGAGGCCTACAGGATAGAATTTTTGAAGAAAGGGAGGCCATTTTAATGATCTTACCTTCCAGAGTTTCTATTCTTTTTGTTTTGGCAGTGACTGCCCTTTGTAATTGCAACATAGGCTTGGAAGCCTCATATTCTCTACACTTCTTCTCCCAATGGAATAGGGCTTTAGGAATGTCAATGGGGATTGGACCCACATATGCATCTATTTGGATTTCCTATTCATTGGTTGCCCTTGGGCCAGGCAACTCTTGAATATATTCCTCCTGGTCATCTAGTTTGTTGTTGACCCAAGTTAACTGTCTATCCTAGCTATGTATTTTCTCAATCAATGCTGCCATTATTGTGAGGCTATTGTCTCTAGCCCTGGTGAGCTCAGAAACACTCTGTGCTACTTCTTTCTCTTTTTCCTCCAATAGTTTGACTACCTCAATTTTTAGGGCCTCTAATTCTGCTTCTTTCTCAATTTTCTGGGCCTCTAATTCTACTTCTTTCTCATAGATGATCTTGTTTTTACTTTGGAGTTTTGTTTGTAGATTTTCAATGACTTGTTTTTGTTCCATTTCTACATCTATTCTGACCTTCTTGAGGTTAGTGATAATCAAATTCTTCCCCCAGAGTAGTCTCTTTAGGTTTTCAATTTCTTCTATCATTTGCTGTTCTTTTGAAATTTCAACATCCTCTTGATCAGAGGGATGAGAGAAGGTTTTTGCTTCTGCTTCTGCTTGCTGATCATCAGGGTTTTCCATGGCCATCTGCGCTATACTACCAACTGTACCCATTTGCCCTGTTTCATCTTTTTCTACAAATTGCCTATCCTGAGGGTCCTCTACTTCTACTAGCACCGATGAAGGCCCAGCCTTATCCTCATATGTTCTAAAACCCAGGAGTAGCTCAGCTAGGAGAGCACTATCTTTCTCAGCATGTGAGAGTTGTCTCTTCCTTTTTCTTCTCCATAGCAGAGGTGGGGTAGGTGCCTCCGGAGTAGGTCTCTCATCCTTAGAATTTGAGGAAATAGTAAGAGTTTGTTTGTGTTCTGTCTTCAGAGCACATGATGGTTCTGAAATTAGACTTGACCCCAAATGAACAGATGGTGCTGGGGAAACTTCTCTTTGTTTTCTCTTCCTGACTAGAGGGATCTCATCTAAATCATGAGATGGTTCTTCAGCCCAGAATCTCTCTGCTCACTATCCTGATCTCTCCTCTATTAATTCCTTAGGAAAAGATTCCCCAGTTAGAGTCATCTTTCTCTGAACTGATTGAGTCATATATAAGGTTTGTTTAGGAGCAGACTCTGTAATTTCTTTGCCTTTCTTTTTTTAATCAGGAATAGGGGCTGCAGATGAAGTTGCCTCCTATGATGACTTCTTTCCTCTTTGAACAACTATGGAGGAAGCTGAAGGCTCAGTTCCTTCTTCTTGGTGAGTAGGAGAACTCTCACCTCCTGGCTGTGCCATCTCTTGTCCTCTGTCCTGGGAATTCTGTTCAAGAAAGTTTTGCCATAATTCCTTCCCATTGGCCTGAGATAGGAAGTGGTGTTTGACTACTAGAAAGATGAGGCTATGATGTTTCATGGGACCCTTATTTTGCTGATATTTTTCTGCAGTTGCTCTTATGGCAAAATACAGGAAATTAGGAATGTTTATGCTAAACTCAGGGTGTGTATTCCCATAGAAAAATCAACATTTTCATGATTGGTCCTAAAACTAGAGAGAATTGATCATCACGAGTAAAATATTTCATCATCCAGGTGGCAACAGATTGCCAAGGGTTTGGAAGGGTGGACCTAAGAATTCCTTTTACTTCATTTTTATTTGAATGCAGTTGAATTATTGGTTCACCTTGAATAGAGAAATTCTTAATTAAATTAGTGTATAAGGTTTTCAAGTGATAAAACCTCTCACCTTGTTCAAGAATTCCAGAAATGTGACTGATAGGGCTGAGGAGAGATTGATTTGGACTCCTCTAATAGCTATCTAATTGTCCCTTAGATTTCTGAGGAATTCATCCACAATATCTTCCTGAAACCCTTCAATTTTTTCTAGAAAGTCCAGCCATCCTACAGCTCTTAGAATGTTTGTTGTAGCTTCATCTTGCAGAAGACCCGCAACACTCTCTACTTCAGACTTCTTCTTTACCCCCATTGCCAAATTGGTTCCACCTCCTGTGCTTAATTCCTCACTCTCCTCAATCTGCAGTTTATCCTTTCCTCTTAACTCTGTAGGCTCCGAAGGACTGTTCAATTTGCTCTATTCTTTAGGGTACTTTGGAGGTTCGAATGAGGATTGTGATGTTTCTCAGCTTAGGCTTATGGAAGATTTGCAGATTAGTTAGAGTACATAGGTAGTCATAAATGTGATAGAGTGATAGGACACTCCAGAGGCAAGGTGGCGGTATAGCACAGATGGTGACATGCATGAATTTGGAAAAGGAAATGATGACTGGAGTATGTGTCATAGTGGCGGCACCCAAAAATAGAAAGACAAGACAGTTGCTATTAATGGTTAATTAAAGATAGAATTACCTAGATCATTTTGAAGGATGAGGGTGATGTACACGGCAGAGATGCTGCCTCATTTTATGAGACTACACATGTCACAGCACATGAGCAGCTTTTGGTGGCTTGAGATGACGCCCACTACTCCATTGGTACGTGACTTGCAATCATTGCACTGAGTGGTTCAAGAATCCACGTTCTTTGGGTGATGTCAGCGCTGTCTTTGTGAATACCTCTGCAAATAAAATACGTGCTAATTTTATTTTATTTTCTTGTGATAAAGTAGAGGATGAGTCATGATGACCTCATCATGTGATGTGTCCACTTTATTGCCTGGAGAGGTGGGTCCCCTCCCTTATTATTGAAATTGACTTATTTATTGATAGAGCGTCGAAGGTACTCCTGACTAACTTTCGACACCTGATCACCTCCATAGCTCGATTGTTTTCAACTGTCCTGAAGAAGGGAACTGCCATTTGCTAGTTTTCAACTCCTTTGGTCGACAAAGATAGCTATTTATTAGTTTTCCATCTTTCTCTATTTTTTTCTTTTTTAGAAGGCCGCCATTTGCTGGTTTTCAACCTTTTTTTTCTTTTTTTTTGTTCTTTTTTTTCAATCCAACACTATGACAGAGGAGGTATCCCCTATGTCAAAACATAAATCATTAAGAAATTCTTCTTTAGTGGACGGTCTTTTATAGAGTCTGATTCGGTGACGATTTACTAGGAATGTGTCTGTGCTTTCGTCAATAGGTTGCAATAATATTGTTCCATTTTCAAAAACCTCATTTATTTGATAAGGACCCATCCAGTGAGTTTGCAATTTCCCCTTGAACTCTTTGAATTTAGAATCATAAAGAAGAACCCAATCACCTTGTTGAAATGTCCTCCTTTTGATGTGTTGGTCATGCCATTGCTTCCTCTAATACTGAACCAGTTCTGTTTGTTGAATGGCCTCTGTCCTATTTTTATCTAACTCATTGACCTGAGGAATTCTATTATGTTGAGCTATAGACAATGGTAGACCAATAACCAATATAGTTTTAAGTGTCTGGAGTTTAAATTCTATAGACAAAATAGGCTTTTTTCCATAAACCAATTCATATGGTGAGAACTTTGTTGTGGACTTCCAAGTGATATTGTAAGCCCAAACTGCTTTAGGTAATCTGCTAGCCCAATCTTTTCTGTTCATTGCTACTGTCCTTGTCAGAATATTTTCAAGTTCCCTATTAGTTACTTCTACCTGCCCATTCACTTGAGGATGGTAAGGTGAAGATTTTCTATTCTTGACTTGATATAAATCTATGAATGCTTTGATTACTTGTGAAGTAAACTGAGGTCCTCTATCTGAAACTATTGATCTTGGGGCTCCAAACCTTAAGAAAATCTTATTATACAAGAAATCAGCAACTTTTTCTTCTCTTGCAAATTGTAATGCTTTAACCTCAGCCCACTTAGTAACATAGTTTGTGCATACTATAATGTACTCCTTGCTTGATGATGGTGGAGAAATTGGTCCCACAAAGTCTAGACCCCACTGCTCAAATGGTTCCATCATGACTTGAGGATACATTAGCATCTCCTGGGTAAAGGTTGGTTGTTCCATCTTTTGGCACTGGTCACAGTGTTGCACATACTTCTTTGTATCTTTATAAAGAGAGGGCCAATAGTAACCAACTCTGAGGATCTTGTGGACTATCTGGTGGAAGGAGTAATGGCCACCAGATGGTTTATCATGACATGCTCTCAACACATCAAAAATCTCATCAGCTTTTAGACACCTGCATAGAATGAAATTAGAACTACATTTAAATAGTAAACCATTCAACCATTTGTAAGATAAACTTTCTTTAACTAAACATTTTTTTTGTTTTGAGGAAAAATGTGATGGATACAAGCTTGTAGCTAAAAGATTAGCTATGTCAGTAAACTAAGGTGCAGTAGAGGAGATAGAAAAAAGATGTGCATCTGGAAAATTGTCCTCCACTGGTTGGGTTTCTCCTCCTGTATGCAATCTTGACAAAAAATTAGCAACTAAATTAAACTTCCCTAGATTATCAACTATGGTAATATCAAATTCCTACAATAGCAATAACCACCTGATGATCCTTGCACCCACTACTAGTTTATTCATTAGGTACTTGATGGCTGCATGATCAGTATGTACAAGTATCTTATATCCAGTGATATAATGCCTGAATTTGTTTATGGCATAGATGATTGCCAATAATTCTTTTTCAGTTGTGGTGTAATTTCATTCTGCAGAGGTAAGGTTTTTGCTGATGTAATAAATGGCATGCATACTTTCTCCTTCCTCCTTTTGTCCTAAAACTGCCCCAATGGACTCATTTGAAGCATCTGTTTGTATGTAAAATGGTAAAGTCCAATTGGGTCCTCTTAAAATTGGTGTGATAGTAAGCTATTCTTTCAAGGTTTCAAATGTTGATTGACATTCTTCTATCCATAGAAATTATGTGTCTTTGTTAAGCAGGGTAAACGGGGGGGCAGCTATTCTGCTGAAATTTTCTATGAATCTCCTATAGTAGCCTGCATGACCTAGAAAAATTCTAACATATGTCTAATTTTTAGGTGAAGGCAACTGTGTGATCACTTCTATCTTGTTTTGATCCACTTTGATCCCCTTTTCTAAAATGTGGTGTCCCAAAATAATTCCTTCCTCCACCAACATAAAGCACTTTTCATGGCTAAGGGACAATTGATTTTTCTCATAGCATTTTAGTACTTTCTCAAGGTTTGTGAGAGCTTCTTCAAAATTATCCCCATACACAGTAAAGTCATCCTTATAGACCTCCATGCATTCATTAGCTAGTTCAACAAAAATAGCTAAAACAATTCTCTGAAATATAGCTGAAGCATTGCATAGTCCAAAGGGAAGAACTTTGTAAGCAAAAGTTCCCCAAGAGCATGTGAATGTGGTTTTGTCCTAGTCTTCAGGTGCTTCTTGAATTTGATTATACCCACTGATTCCATCTACAAAAGAAAAATACTTTCTCCTGGCAAGGTTGTCCAGTACTTGGTCAATGAATGGTAAGGGAAAGTAGTCCTTTTTTGTGGCCTTATTTAGTTCTCTATAATTAATACACACCCTCCATTTTTCATTCTTCTTAGGCACTATGACAAGGGGTGAGACCCATTGATTGTCTAAGATTGGATATATAAACCCTGCTTGAAGTAATTTTTCTATTTCAATTTTGACAATGTCCTTTAAACTAGGATTCAATCTTCTCTGGGGTTGTCTGACAGGTTTAATATCCTCAGTGTATATATGATGGGTATGGATCTCAGGAGGTATGCCTTTCACATCTTGGTATTGCCAAGAAAAAGATACTGAATGGGAAATTAGAAGTTGGATTAGTTTTTCTTCCTAATTTGCTGTTAACTGAGTATTGATATTAAGTGTTTTCCCTAGTAAAATCATGACCTATTTCGTGATTTGATCCATAGATGTAGTTAATCTGTACATTGGAGTCATGGTATTAAGAGGATAGGAATGTGGAAGCAACATATGGAAAGTGGCTAGGTCTCTGTAAAAGGTTTCCCCACAAGGAATGATGTTGGCGAGGGTACAATGAGAAGAAGTAAGAATTTCTCTCCTAGAACCTTGGGTGAGTTCCATCACATCCTTATTGATTAGGATGTGAGTGATGTCTTCTGTTGTATCATAGTATATCTCTTCTTCTAACTCTCCCAGATGTTCTTTGATGGTTACCATAGATACTGAGGCATTGTTGTCATTGTTCTCTGGTTCATCCACCCATGCTCTTCTTGTATAATGTATTGATGGTTTAGCTAGAGGATACAAAGATATTTTCTTTAAATCTATCCCATTAGAAATGACCATATCCACACTTCGACAATCAATAGATGTTGCTACTGTAGCTAGCCATGGTCTTCCTAAAATCAGTGGATAAGAATTTCTTTGGTTTCTAGGTTCTAATATTAGGAAGTCCACCAGAAATTCCCATGAATCTATCACAACTGGTACATTAGTGATCACTCCTTTTGGAACAACTACTGACTGGTCAGCAAGTTGAAGAATTGTAGTTATGGATTGGATACCTGATAGAGCTAATTTGTTCATTGTGTGAACTGTCATCACATTAATTTTTGCTTCCAGATCAACCAAAACATTTGAAATTTCCACCCCTGAGATGAAAACAATTATGACAAGATTTCCAGGGTCTCCATATTTTGGGAGGAGAATTTCTCCCATCAATAGATCTACTACTTTTCCTTCCACCTATATTGTGGAGGGAAAGTTTTTCTTCCTGCCCTGCATTTTGATACAATACTGTTTAATGAACTGATTTAGTTCTGGTACATCTCTGATTTCCTGGAGAAGAGGAATTTCAATGTTCAGTTGCTTGATTTCTTGTAAAAGTTTTGATTCCAGGTTGGTTTGGACTTGTTTTTGTAAGATCTTTTTCTGGGGAACATACTGTTTAAGCTGTTCTGGATATGGTGCTAGTTTTTTCATCTCTGGAGTAGCTTCGTAGCTCTTGTTAGAATTGTGTTTAGGAATGTTCTCTGGAGTCGGTCTTTTAGGAGCAACTTTAGAGTTATCCAAGGATGATTCTTCTAGCACTTTTTCATTAGTAATCTCCTCCAGGGGTTGAGTGGATGAATTTTCAGGTTCCTCATCATTGGTTACTTCAACTATAGTTGGAAGAGATGGTCTTGGGAATACTTTCCCAGAACACAGCTGGAGATTATTTAAATATATAACATTAATTCCTGCCAGATTTTCTTGCTCTGTCATGTACACAGTTGCTTCCTATTTATTCTGTGGGTTTGGTACAGGCTAAGCTGGTTGGCTAACTGGTTCATTTTATGATTGACCTTATGTGTTGGAGGGTCTAGTTAGTAAATTTTGTTGTTGAGGTTGGAAACATCTAGGTTGTCCTTAGTATTGTTGATTATATCCCTGTTGAGAACCCTATTAAGGTTGCATGTTTTGTGATCCAAACTGTGGTGGCCACTATTGATTTCGCCATGGCTAATTTTGCCAATTTTGGTTTTTCCAATGTTGACTTGGCCAATCTTGCTGTCCCCAAGGAGGATTATTTTGAGGTGCATGGCAAGTTGGATTCCACTAATTATTTCCCCAATTAGAAAGACCCCTATAAGAAGGCTGGTTTGGATACTAATTATAAGGGAAATTCCCAGTTTGTTTTTGTCCCACATAGTTCAATTCCTCTTCTATTATAGCATTCTTCTTACTCAATCTTTTCAAGGCTGGAAGTTGACTACATTGACTGGTAGGATGTTCCCTATCATAGATCTGCCAAATCTTTGATTTGTCCAAAGGGCATTCTCTCAACAGATGTTTGTTTCTACACCTAGGATAATAGATGGAGAGTGGTTTAGTTGTCCTATTTTGATCAGATATTCTAATTTTTTCTTGAATCCCATCCAATGTGGTATTTAATTGGACCAAAATGTCTATTTTTAGATTTGCAATCTCTTCCATTAACTGTCTTATTTCATTTTTCCCTTTAAAAGTTTTGGATGACCTCACTCCATTTTGGGTTCTAGAATAGTTCATGCAGAGTTCTTCTATAGCAGGTATATCCATTTTGTTGATATTTCCTTTCCCATTAGATATAGTGCCTGTTTTGATTCTTTATCCAATTCTTTTACAAATAGGGTTCTGGCCAAGGAGTGATCTACTGGGTTGCCATACCTTCTCAAGGAAAAATTAAACCTATCCACATAGTCCTCTAAGGTCTCTTCCTCCCCTACCTAATTTTAAACAATTCTTCATTTTTATTACTAGATCTATAGTAATCTTGGTATTTTTCCAAAAACTCTATTTCCATCTAATCCCAAGAATGGATAGAATTCTGGGGTAAACCCATAAACCATCTCATCATAGAATCTTTCAGAGTTGAAGGGAATAGTTTGAGTTTTTGGTTATCTGATCCATAATCATAAGTTTGGCAGACTACTTTGATTTTAAACAAAAACTGATCTAGATCCTCAGAAGAAAGTCCTCTAAAGTTTGGTAGGTGTGCTGGTGAGATATTCTTCATAGGAGCATTGTCTCCAGTAGCCAAAACAATAGGATATGAGAAGATTCTTGGAGCCTGATTTTTCTCTTCTTCATGATTATCATTGTCTATGTTTAGTACTGGTTCTTCTCCTTGAGGTTCTTAGAAATTAGGTTCTATCAAAGGATCTACCTAAAACTTTTGTTGTAATTCCTGGATATAATCAGCAAGTGGAAGATTTGGAGGATCTAATGGATTATTGTTTTGAGATGCAGCTTCCAAAGTAAGTTCTAGGTTTCTCTCTTCAACAAGATCTTGTGCCACCCCACTGCTTTACCCTATGGCTTGTTGTTGGGGTGTCTTCTTTATATATCTTCCTTTTAAATCTCTAGCTCTAACCATACATATCTATCCTAAAAATTGTTTTAACTAAGTTTCCTTAATTAACACAAGATATCCCCAGCAACGATGCCAAAAATGATAAGGTGTCATTGTACCTCATCATTTAATCTATTTTTAGATGTCAAAATCTAGGGGCTGTGTACTCAGCTGTCTGCAATTAAGGATTCTATAGTTACCAGTTCCTAGCTAATCTTAACAACTTCTACTAATTTGAAAAGATTAATATGTCTACTTACTAAATGAATTTAAGGAATGCTGAAAATAGAATTAAATAGGAAGTTTACTCAAGGCAATCTTTAAAATAGTAACATGCATCTATCTATCAAAATCAGTAAATACTTTTCATATCAAAATATGAAGTAATAAAATAGTGGTACTAGCCTTCTGCCTTGGTGGTGAGAGTGGGCCCTTGTTCCACACCTTTGGGGCTAAAGGCTATAGTAGGGAATTAGTAGAAAAAAAGATCACAACTAAATTCAACCTAATTCCATTCACTTTCCATTCATGAAAGATATTGATATCACAAAACTAAGATTATTGAGAATCAGAATAAATCAATCATTGTATTTCTTCTGTTGTTTCTATTAGTATATATATGAGAATGAGTGATGGCATATCACTTATCTTATCTACCAGTGCTTCTATGAGATGACATCTATCTCTTTATTACACTAGCTGTCTAACTATGGAAAATAATCATGCAACAAAACTAGATTGAGTGGAACTGAAGTCTAGTCATAATTCTAAGTTTAAGTCTTAATACATTTGGGCAGTGAGGCCCTAAAAATATGGGTATTGAATCAGTTCTATCCGTAACTCATGCAAAAACTTTATAAAGATAAAAGCTCCAACAGTTTAACTAAAGATGATCCTTCACCACTTAGGTGATGATTTGAGTGAAATGAGGGGTATTATGATCACTGCTGAGAGTGCCTGGTCAGCAACTTATGCTGGAAATATGCCCTTCTCTCAGGAGGTGCCAGAGATATCTGTCCTATCTGCAGCTCTAGAGATATGTCTGTAGCTTCAGAGATTTCTGTAGCTTCAGAGATGTCTGTAGCTTCTGAGATGTCTGTAGCTTCAGAGATACCATTGTGGTTTTCTTTGTTCAGCTACAGAGAGGCTTTGTCTTTCCTTCAAAACTTCTGGTGTTGTAGTATTCTAGTATTGTCTTCAGAGATCATTGAAGACTATCTCCGGAGATGCACAAAATTGTTGTTCCTAGCATCGACACCTGCTGATTCAAAAAGAGAAGTTTCTACATTTTTCCATCAATTCCATGTACATTAGTCACTCAATCAGAAATTATGATCTTAAGTAATCTATCTCAATTAATCATTAACTAGAACGATCTTGCTAGCTTATTTGGGTGTAGACATTAAGAAAGATGGACTCAAGAAGGAGAAAAAGAGAGGTAAAAGGATGTATTTCATGGGTGCAACTTGGCACTCATCAGTAAGATACATTTATCTTCCTCACTAACCTCAACATCTACTGAATCAAGCTAACTCACCAATAAATTAAAAGAATTTAAATGCTCTGCAACTGACTCACCCTCTTTTATTTTCATGGAAAATAATTTTCTTTTTAAATAAAGTTTATTTACCATACTCTTGGCTTGATAGATCTCACCCAACCATTTCCACAACTTGTATGCAGTCTCTTCCTTTGTGAAATTCAATAGGACAGAATTTGAAAGACACAACCAGATGGTTCCCCATGCCTTCTTATCCAGTCTATCCCACTCATCTTGAGAGACATCGTCAGGTTTCTTCTCTTTTTGGACAACCAACGATTGGTTTCTTTCTTCCAACAAATCTTCCATTTTCAGCTTCCACAACTCATACCCCATTATGTTGAACTTCTTAATGTCCATTCAAGAGGTTGATGCAACGGTTGATGCAGCCATAATAACACAAGATCTACAAAACAAATGCAACCAAATCTCCCACTACAGCTACAACTTCCACACTACCACCCAAGAGTCAAAGCTGGCCAGGCTCTGATACCAAATGTTAGAAATGAAAGCAACACTACTTCAATAGAAATCTGATTCGAATAAATTTCAGCAATCTTTTAAGTGTGCATTAATAATGGAGATTGTAACAAAACATAAACCCACAATACATAAATATACCAAAAGTAGAATGAAGCACATAACAGAAGTGTTTAACGTGGAGAAAACCCTTTCAGGTAAAAAAATCCACCAAGAAAAGAGGCCAAATTGTATTATCTTCACAAAAGGAGATTACAAATACATTCACTTCCTCTATCCTCCAACCTTGACTCTGGTAGAACCTAGCTACCTGTAAACTGTTATATTCCTCTCATCTACTATGCTCTGGTTTATATAGAATTTGCACAACCTCAAGACATTAAATGACTTCTTACAAGCCCATAACACTTGTCAAGAGTTGAAGGCATGAGTTTTCCACAGTCCATAACAGTAATATGTAAGTGCTTCTAGAAACAACTATGTATGTTTTTGTATCAATGTTTCAGATCATGCTCAATGATCCATCATCAGGAAGAGGAAAGTTGAGAATTAGATAGCAGACTTGAACTTTATAAAGGAGTGAGAGAGGAAGAAGGCACCAAAAAATGAAGGGTAGGAGGTCAAAAATCCTCTTACCCTTCATTTTTTGGTACCTTCTTCCTCTCTCACTCCTTTATAAAGTTCAAGTTTGTTATCCAATTCTCAACTATCCTCTTCTTGATGATGGATCATTGAGCATTATCTAAAATGTTGATACAAAAACATACACAGTTGTTTCCAGAAGCACTTACATATTATTGTCAAGAGTTGGCAACACAACCTTGGGCGTCCATGGCCAAGAATAGGCTCTTACAGGGTCATAAATACTCTCATACATGCATCCTACAATTGGGAAAAAGTGCCCATGCAAGCTTGAATGCCTTGGGGCTAAAAATAGCCACTTACAACATCTTATGATGCGTCATATGCTATTATTAGTGTCATAGATTCTTATGACAACTTACAGTGGTCATAGAATCTCTTACACCCTCTTATAGCATCTATGATGTGAGTCATAACACTAAAAATAGATTATTCCTCCACATGTGCACCCCACTTTGACCAATTACCATTTACCATAGGAAATGACATCTCGTAACTATCGCCGGTAACTCCGGGACTTATCGTGCAATAACTCTGTAATTACTGTGGATAGTAAATAATTTTTACCACTACCGGTGAAACTTGTACATCCCTTATGGGTAATTAGAAATTACAAATAATAAATAGAATAAATACAATATTGGGATTTACAAGGTTAATCTCACCTTATCCCAACATGCACACCACCATGTAGTCCCTATCATAGTCCATTTGTCCATCAATGTTCTAGTCCATCAAGCCCTTCATTACCTTCATCCCCATGTTCCTCCAATCTTCCACAAAATGATTCTTTTGAGATAACCCTACAACAATTGGTCCAAGCACAATTACTTCAGCTACCCTTGATAAAACCATCCAAATCCAATCCTAGTATGTCCAATACCCTTACCCCTCCACCTAATCCTAATCCTAATCCTACAACACCATCCACCATTATTTTTCATCCATTATATTGTCCATCCACCCATACACTCATGAAGGATGTGATCCAATGGCTATTAGCAAGGAATCAACCATCTCCATGTCACCAAACACCTATTGAAGAGCCTATCAAGCCTACTGAAGCGTATCCTACCACAAGTCCAAGTGAAGATTCATTGTACCTTCAAAATTCTATCAAGCCTATCTATGAGTCTCCCACTTCCATTCACGAGATTCAAGAGTTGTGTCAAGAGCATAATCTAAAGCATGTGTAAACATCAACCCTTTATCTAAATCAAGATCAAAGCACTTCCATCCAACCCATCCATTACCTATATATTTTCTATGATCAAGATATTATCTATGATGAAGAACCTATACATGAGAAAATTGATCCCATCCATAACACACTTAATCCTATCTATAATCAAGATCCCATCTATGATCAAGATCCTATCTATGATCAAGATCCCATATATGATCAAGATCCTATCTATGATCAAGAGAACCATGATGATCCTGTTAGCTTACTTTATGCATTCCATGGTCAAGAGATTATCACCCTACCTATCCATAATCCCACACCTATCCATGAGAAAGATATCCCAACTACACCTATCCATCCTCCACCTAGCCCTATCCATGATCCAATAAAATCCAATTCCCTTGATGAGACACTTGGTCCCCAAAAAAACATAGATAAACAAACAAGTCACTTGGATCCTATCCCTTAATCTCCTACTAAGCATAATGTTAGTCAAAGCATCCCAAGTCATCCATTGCATGGTCCCACATTGTCTCTTATGGATCATCCATTATCTCATGTTGGTCCTCCATCATCTCCTATTGATCCCATTCCAAATCCATTATCCTATCCCCTTGGTCTTACCACCTTCATCCATGAATGTTCCTCCTTAGGAGAGAAACAACCATTATCCACCACTTCACTCTCTCCATCAAATAATGGACTCATGTCTTGTTTCCAAAATAAACATCCCATTTCATACCGTATGTTCCAAAATATGAACTATCAAGGAAAAGGTTTAGGCCTTCATGAACAAGGTATCTTAGAGCCCATCCATGTCGCAACCCATCCTTGAGCACATGGCCTTGGTTTTTCATCTCAAGAAAAACAATCCAAAGATGTTGGTACCACCTCCATGCCTCTTCAAGCTAATTCTTCCATTCCATATCCTAGTTCACCTTATCGTGCCTCTCACTCATATGTCACCATCCCTCCTCCATCATCATACCATTTACAAAAGCATGTGACTATAGACCTTCCCCCATCCAGTTTACCTCCACTACTTCCAACTCCTAAAATCCTTCCATCCAATCTACCTCTACTTATCTCAACACCTAATATCCCTATCATCCAATCCCCTTATCCATTTATCCACAAATTCACTTGTAATCCTTTCATCCATAAATCCCCTTACATTCCTAATCATGGCCAACAAATTCACACATCAGCCATATATGAAACTATCCCAAAACCCATGAGATTCAAAAATAAAAATTTGGATGCTTCCACATATATAGCAGAATATCTACAAAAGCCTCAAGAATATCATGCCATAGGGCATCAATACACAAATGCAAAGTCAAATCCATCTTAGAAGATGCATACACCAACACACCTCATAGCAAAAATGAAAATGGTGTGGATCCCTAAGCAACAAGCAATTACCCAAAAGGAAGCATCCATATCTCAATCTATCCCCAAATTCCAAAAATCTCATTCCCCATTAACAAATCCTACATTGCATACACGCACACACCTCAAAGCAAAAATGAAAATGGTGTGGGTCCCCAAGCAACAAACAATTACCCCAAAAGAAGCATCTGTATCTCAATCTATCCCCAAATTCCAAAAATCCTATTCCCCATTAAAAAATCTTAAAAATCCTAAGTCCATTTGGGTTCCTAAATCCCTAAATCAATGAGTTCCAAATTCCATATCCCAATTCCCATTACTCCCCACTCCAAATCCTAGTCAAAGGCTTCAAAATCTATCATGATGTGTGTAACCATTAGTCTTGGTTCCCTGTCATTCCATGACATTCCCACATACCTCCATCTCCCCATCTTACATCCCTTATCCAACATATTTCCCCATCACACCTCTATGTTCCATGCTTTTTCTCCATCACCCATTTATCCTTCCATCTCCATCCATCATCCATATCATAATCCATGATCCTTTCCATTTCCATCTTCTCACATCTACCAACATCCATGCGCATAATGCTACCTCATATAGTCCATGTGCAAACACACATTAAAGTGCTAACATACTACCTTGCTATTGGAAAGATGATTGAGTCCTCATCCTCCATCCCATCCAAAAAAGCCAAAAAAAAAAAGAAAAGAAAGAAAAAAATAAAAAAAAGTAAAGAGAAATCCCTTTGTCCAATAGTGAAAACTTGGCAAACAGGCACCTTGGATAGGTACCATGATGAAAACCTGGCAAATAGGCATCATGTGTAGATTGATTGTCTATGTACCTCACACTTGGGGGCATGTTGTCTCATCTACCCATCCTATCATTCCTTCTACGTATCCTTCCTAACATATCTTCCTTATCCATTATATCCTCATAATTATCCCCTTGATCCAATCCATCCTCCTTTCCTCCTTTGGCTCTTGGTAAAAATAGGGGCAAAATGTTGAAACATGATTTGAAAATCTCTTGATATGCCTCATCATTTTCTAACATATCTAATCAATCCTATCGTCATAAGCTTTGTCATGTAAAATCCTAAGCATTATACCTAGAATGGGGCATGTTATTCCTATGCAACATAGTCTTTGGTGATCATATCCTACACACCTCATCCATTCCATCCACTATTACATATTCTTTCATCCTTCTATCATGCATCTTGCATGCCATTTGATATCACCCATCCTTTTGTTCACTTATCTAATATCCCATATTTCTCCTTGCATCTAGAACTAGTTTTGCCTTGTCATTGGTATCTAGTACTAAGGCTATCCAAATGCAATCCAATGTCATCCCAAAACATTCAAAAATCTAGAAAATTCCCAAAAATAATGAAAAATCATCATCTCCATCCCAATCCATCAAACACTTCCATCTCTCTCATCTTCCATTTATAAAAATCCATCCTATCACTCCAACTTGACTAACTCAAGCAGAAAATGAACTATTTATCCTTCTAAAAGCTAAAGTACTTATCCAAGCCCGAAGCAAACAAACTACTCA
The DNA here is from genome assembly GCA_027924645.1 of Cunninghamia lanceolata. Lineage (NCBI taxonomy): Eukaryota > Viridiplantae > Streptophyta > Pinopsida > Cupressales > Cupressaceae > Cunninghamia > Cunninghamia lanceolata. The sequence continues at coordinate 5,709,227 of BSBN01000914.1, read as the reverse complement.
TAGAGCCATATGTTGTCCCTCATACCACTTGCCACATCTACTACATTAATCCATCTATCCTAGATCAGACAAACAAACTTTAACAGATATATCTTTCCTACAATAAGGCTTCATCTATCTATCTACCTTGAGCAACCTCTTTGGCAAGAGAATATGGTGGTTGTATGTTTACTTTATTAGTCAATCAATTTTCTTTTTGGTTTATCTTTTATTCCTTTCTATTATTTATTCAAAGCTACCTTGATTTATCTATATCTTGGTTACGATACAGTAGGGATTGAGGCATAGTCATTTCTTTCGTATGTTGTTTTTTTGGAATGTTCTTATCATCTTACTACAGCTAATATTTATCTTGTACATGTGTACAACCTAGTATCTTACATATTAATATACTTTTGCATTTATGTATTAAGTTTATTATATGTTAAAAAACTATGGCTCATTCACATGTGTGTTACAACCTAGCATCTTACATACTAATATTCTTTTGCATTTATGTATTAAGATTATTATATGTTAAAGACTATGACTCATTCACATATATCCATCAAGGTTCTATTATGTCTAGTAGATATAAGTTCAAACCGTTTGTTTGTAGAGTCAATGTCCTATGCATTGGATACAACATCACCTTGGTCTTCTATACCCTGGTGCATAACATCCACATGCTATATCAAAAGTAAGAATTGCTCTTTATAAATATTCACGTAACCATTGTAACATCACCCCATCTCATCACACTTCTAGAACTACATATCATCTCCTCTCAATCTTAATGTACCTTGATCCCATGGATTCGGGTATGTAGGTAGTCTAGAATACGAAGGAAGTATCCAGTACTCAGGTACATAAGATATCATCATTTCACCTAAACATCCTCAAAACACTTCATCCCATCTATCTCACCCATACATCCTAATAAAATTTATAGCTTTCATGAAGATTGATCAATCATCATTTCTCTATTCTATGATATCAATTCTTCTATTCATTTTCCATTTATCCTCCTTTCATTTCGAGAGCACACCTATGTTCTTTGAACCCAACTTTCCTCTTGAGGGGGCATCCTCATCATCCTCATCATTTATCTTATCTAATCTAGCTAATCAAATCTAGCTAGTTTATCCAATCACATCCTTTGGTCTTCACCCTAATCTTGTTGTAAATAAATTAATTAATCAATCAACCAATCCATCAATCATATCAATTATCTTATTGATGAAGGAGGTAAATCACAAAACACACAATAATAAATATTAAACATAGAAAATAGAACTTTCTTTTATTGAACTGATCAACTCATTACATTACAGAAGCTCAATTACAATCAGAGGATGAATCCTCTACTGGCTGCAACACATTACAGCTTTCCCAACCTCAAGACTCTAGAATCTTCAGCCTTCTGTAACCCCAAATCAGCTAGGATTTCTATTTCCCCCCTATTCTAGACTCTACACTGGCCCCCCTTAACTCTACTACTGCCCAGGGTTCCCAAAATAGTCATAAATAGCACTTTTTGGTGGCCTCCAGCTAAATTTCAAAATTTGCAACTCCCTCCAAAAGTAGGTCAACTTCCGAGAAGCATAACTTTTGATCCGGGTGTTCGATTGATGAACCATTTTAAGTGCTAGAAAGCTTGCGATGTGAACTATCACGCTGAAACTTCACAAATAGATTTCCATCAACTTTTTAAGACTTTATGAGAAGTTTTAGTGCCTCATATCTCATTCCGTAAATTCTCAGGGGCTTTTCAGAAAACAAAAACTTTAATATCTTTTAGTTCACAAATGATCTTTGCCTGATTCCTTCGCCAAAGGTCTTATATTTTCGTTATGTAACTTTTTGGAATTTTTTTTTCATTACGTGCCCAAATGCAAACTTTCTAAAAATAGTAGGTACACTTTCCTAAATAGGCAGGTCGCTATTTTTAGCAGTTTTGGAAAAACTGAAAGTCCTACATTATTATTCTGGATATTATGGAACCAAAAACACTAATTATGGGAAGAAATGAGAACAACTACAATGGTTTTGAATTAACTTCTTTTTAGGTGATGCAAGATTACCCTTACGCCTCTGGATGCTCCTACATCAGACACCTAGGGTAATTTGAGAAGTGACCCTGTCACGTCTCATGTGTTTGTGTGAGGAAAACCCATATGGTCAACCTCTGCCTTAGACAACCAAGAAGAATCTTCAACAGGCCTTCCTTTCCATTTCACTAGATATTCTTCATATTGCCTATTTCGAGTGCTCCTTCCCACACGGCTATCCAAGATCTCTTCTATCTCCTCTATTGAAGTAGATGCCAGAATACTCCACTGCACTTCTGTTGGTCCATCCTCTGTTCCACCTTCATGATATTCTGATAAATCAGTAATGTTGAAAATAGGGGAAATATTGATCCCACTCAGCAGCTCTACCTCATGCATTTCCTGAATCATGCTTCTTCATGATTCTGCATGGTCCAAATTTCTTCATTTTCAACTTATTGTATGTTCCAATTGGGAACCTTTCTTTTCTCAGGTGAACCATGACTTCATCTCCTACCTGGAATTCTTTATATATCCTCTTCTGATCTGCCTTAGCCTTGTACTAGATATTCATTTTATTAATGTGCTTTCTCACCTCTTCATGCAAATTCTTCAGATGTTCTGCAAAGTCTTTAGCTTCGGCACTTGCCTTTTCTTCGTTGTCCAGCTTCCTTAACTCAAAAGCATTTCTTGGGCTATTGCCATATACAATCTGGAATGGTGATTTACTAGTACTCCTATTGACAGAATTGTTGTAAGCAAATTCTACCTGTGGTAAAATCAAATCCCATCCCTTGGGCTTATCTCCTACCAAGCGGCATAGTAGGTTACCCAAACTCCTATTCACCACTTCAGTTTGTCCATCAGTCTGTGGATGGTGTGTAGAACTAAACTTCAAGTCTGTCTTCAACTTCTTCCACAATGTCCTCCAAAAATAACCAACAAACTCGGTATCTTGGTCTGAAACTATACTTTTTGGTAGACCATGTAGTCTCACCACGTCCCTGAAAAATAACTTTGCAATATGAACAACATCATTAGTCTTCTTACAAGGAATAAAATCTGCCATTTTTTAGAATCTGTCCACCACCACAAAAATAGAATCATGTCCTTTCTGTGTCCTTGGTAAACCAAGAACAAAATCCATGCTAATATCATCCCATGGCTTCTCTGGTATAGGTAATGGTTGGTACAACCCTGTATTCTGACTTGTTCCTTTTGCCATCTGACACACTCTGCAACTCTGCACAAATTTCCTCACATCCTGTTGCAACTGTGGCCAATAATATTTTTCACCAATAATAGCAATGGTCTTATCTCGACCAAAGTGTCCAGCCAATCCCCCACTATACTTCTCCTTAATCAGGTTCTCTCTCATGGAACTCCTTGGAATGCACAACTGGCTTCCTCTAAACAACATGCCATCTTGGATAATGAAATCCAACCATTTTGTCCTGTCTAAAGTAACAGGTTCCAAACAAGCTTTCCAGGCCTCTAAAAAATCTGGATCTTCAGGATACAAACTTTTGAGCTCATCGAACCCAACAACCTCTATCTTCATTTCTGTCAACAAATTTTGCCTTCTGCTCAAGGCATCTACAACTCTGTTGGACTTCCCACTCCTGTGCTTCAAAACAAAAGTATAGCTCTGTAAAAACTCAACCCATTTTAAGTGCCTTTGATTTAACTTTCCTTGACTATTAAGATACTACAAAGCTTGATGATCAGTATATAAAACAAACTCCTTTGGCAACAAATAATGTCTCCATTTCTTCAAAACCTAAACTATTGCATAAAACTCTTGATCATAAATAGAATACTTTTTATTGGCATCATTAAGCTTCTCACTAAAATAGGCAATGGGCTTACCTTCTTGGCCCAAAACAGCTCCTATACCACTACCACTAGCATCAAAATCTACTTGAAATACCTTATTAAAATATGGAAGTGCCAAAACAGGTTGTTCTACCACTTTCTGTTTCAATGTATCAAAGCTCTTGTCTGCTCCTTTAGTCCATCTAAACTCTTTTCTATCCCCTCTCATTGTCTTAGTTAGGGGTGCACAAATGCTACTGAAACTCCTGATAAACTTTCTATAAAAACTTGCCAAACAATGAAAATATCTTACTTTTGTGACACTCCTTGGCATAGGCCATTCAATGATAGCCCTTACTTTTGTTGGGTCCATCTTAAGACCTTCTTCTGAGACAACAAATCCCAGGTACACCAACTCCTTCTTTGCAAAACTACATTTCTTCAGATTAATCAACAACTTCTCCTCCCTTAGCTTCTCTAGAACTCTTCTGATATGCATCAGATGCTCATCCCAAGTCTTACTGAAAATCAAAATATCATCCAAATAAACAATAACAAAACTTCCCAAAAATTCCTTCAGTACCTTGTTCATGAGCCACATGAATGTGCTCGGTGCATTGGTTAGCCCAAATGGCATGACTAACCACTCATACAAACCTTCCTTTGTCTTGAAGGCTGTCTTCCATTCATCTCCTTCTCTGATACGGATCTAGTGATATCCACTCTTTGGGTCAATTTTCATGAAGTACTTGGCTCCACTCAAACAATCCATGATGTCATCCATTCTTGGCAATGGAAATCTATACTTGATCATTATCTTATTGATGGCTCAAGAGTCTGTACACATCCTCCATTCTCCATCCTTCTTTGGTGCTAGTACTGCAGGTACCGCACATGGGCTTAGGCTCTCCCTTATTAGTCCCTTCCTCAACAACTCTTCATTCTCTGCAGGGGTCATTCTATGGGCTGCCTTGTTTGGAAAACTGGCTCCTGGTATCAAATCCATTTGATGACTTATCTTCCTTACTGGTGGTAAACCTTTTGGTACATTATCAGAGATAATGTCCTGGAACTCTTCCAACATATTTGAAACTTCTGCTAGTACATCTTCACAGTTCTCTTGACTAATCTTAGGAATCAATGCAAAGCAATGACACTCATGCTTCATACCCTCCAAAAATTTCCTACCATCTACCAAGCAAATTCTGGTAGTACTACATATCTTTTCTTCCACCTCCTTCAAAGGCTTCAATTTATGACGAACTCCATCTTTTGTTAGGGAATATGTGTTTGCATGGCCATCATGGACAGTGCTCCTATCATACTGCCATGGCCTTCCCAAAAGCATATGACATGCATCCATCAATATGATATCACACAGTACCTCATCATGGTAGTCCCCAATCTTGAACTTCACTAAACACTGCTCATTGTCCAAAGCTCTATGGTCTTTCTGCAACCATGCAATCCGATATGGATGCGGATGCTTTCTTCTTGTCAACTTCAACTTGTCAACCATATCTTCTAAAACTAGATTATCAATGCTTCCACTATCAATAATAATATCACAACACTTACTTTCACATTTGCACCTTGTACGGAATAAACTCTTCCTCTGATTTGGTTCTTTCTCCTCATTCAACAAGGTTCTTCTGACAACTAGGGTTTCTCCTCTTTCAGCATCTTCAGAATGCTTAGACTTTGCATCTTCATCTACATGTGCAACTCGTGCATTACCTTCAGGTCTCCTATTCATCCTTCCTTGATGTTGCGGACACTCATATGCTCGATGCCCTTCTTCTCCACATTGGAATGAAACCTCCTCTTCCAGGTCCTTGCCTAAGTCTACCTCTTCCTCTTCGTCTTTGCTCACCATTGTTCTGGTCACGAGGATGGTAGGTGTTATCTCCTCTCTGATTTCAACCGGTGCCAGCTTCTTCACTTTTCTTTGCATCTTCATTTTGGCCCCCATAGGGTCTTCCACTAGTCCTTCCGCCTTGACCTCTTCCCCTTTGCTTGCTATCAAATCTTTTATTCAGCTTCTCTTCCACCTTCAAGGAAAACTGGCATACATCTTCTATGGTGATCATTCTGACCAGGCTCAGCTCCTCCTGAATACTCGGCCTCAACCCATTAATGTAATGGGCTACCTTTTCCTTATTGGGCTCTGCATGGCCTGTCCTGATAGTAATCTTATAAAACTCTTCTGTATACTCCTTAACAGACTTGTTACCTTGCTTTAGTCCTTGCAACTTCTTCAATAACTCCATCTCATAGTCCACAGGAATGAACTGTTTCTTCAGTTTCTCCACCATCCAATCCCATCTGGTGATCTTTCCTTTTCCTCTTCTATTCCTCTCTAATTGGACCTCCTTCCACCAAATACTGGCATGGCCCTTCAACTTTGTTTTTGCAAACTTGACCTGATCTGGGTCCTCCACATCTTCATACTCGAAATACTCCTCCATGTCATTGATCCAATCAATGAGCTGTTCTGGATTCAAATCTCCAGAATATGTAGAAACTTCGATTCTGGGCCTCTTTCCAATCTTCGAAATGGCCCTTAACAACCTAACCTCTGCAGGATCTCCTGCAGCTTCTTGTTCTTCCTCAGATATCTCCTCTTCGGCTTCATCTCTACTTTCTTCTCTTGTTCTCGGATCAAACCCTCTTCGCAGCTCCTCTTGCAATGCATCGATTTGCCTTTGTAGGGCTCTAAAACCCTCTTCCATCAAATCATTCCTCCCAACATGATTTCTTCATGGATGCATCTTGGTCTCTACAGCAAACCCACAACCTTAGGTCCTGGTGCAAACTACCTCACGATCAGCAATCTGTCTACACACTCAGGAACCCTTGCTTTGATACCACTTGATGAAGGGGGTAAATCACAAAACACACAATAACAAATATTCAACACAGCAAATAGGACTTTCTTTTATTGAACTAGGCAACTCATTACATTACAGAAGCTCAATTACAATCAGAGGATGAATCCTCTACTAGCTGCAACACATTACAGCTTTCCCAACCTCAAGACTCTAGAATCTTCAGCCTTCTGTAACCCCAAATTAGCTAGGGTTTCTATTTTCCCCCATATTCTAGACTCTACACTGGCCCCCCTTAACTCTACTACTGTCCAGGGTTCCCAAAATAGTCATAAATAGCACTTTTTGGTGGCCTCCAGCTAAATTTTGAAATTTGCAACTCCCTCCAAAAGTAGGTCAACTTCCGGGAAGCATAACTTTTGATCCAGGTGTTCGATTGACGAACCATTTGAAGCACTGGAAAGATCGCGATGTGAACTATCATGCCGGAAATTTGTAAATGGATTTTTGTCAACTTTTCGAGATGTTATGAGAAGTTTTAGTGCCTCATATCTTGTTCCGTAAATTTTCAGGGGCTTTTGAGAAAACAAAAACTTTAATATCTTTCAGCTCACAAATGATCTTTGCCTGATTCCTTCGCCAAAGGTCTTATATTTCCATTATGTAACTTTCTGGAAGTTTTTGCTTCATTACATGCCCAAATGCAAACTTTTTAAAAATAGCAGGTACACTTTCCTAAATAGCCAGGTCGCTATTTTTAGTAGTTTTAGAAAAACTGAAAGTCCTACATTATTATTCTGGATATTATGGAACCAAAAACACTAATTACGAGAAGAAATGAGAACAACTATAATGGTTTTGAATTAACTTCTTTTTTGGTGATACAAGATTGCCCTTACGCATCTGGATGCTTCCGCATCACTTATACAGATTTTCACTCTTAAAACCAGTCTAGGCATCTTATATGAGGTGTTTCATTTATGAAACCAGACACTATCCATATCAAACAGTCATCATCAATTAATCATTCATTAACTTACAATTTGACAATGGAAATGCCTTATTTGTCTTGGAATCATCAGAATCATCATCATCATCATTCATTAACTTCCCATTATCTTTCCTTGTCACCCTCACTTTGAGTGACTAGGGCATCACTATCTCTAATCCAATCAATCTTTTACCAAATCAAGGACTATGTTTTAAAATTCTTTGAAATGTTGTTACTACATAACACCATCTCAAAGAGGGGAAAAATGTAGACACCTAAAAATGACCCTTCGCAGATTGCTTGCATCAACATTAATCAAATAATCTAATTATTTAATTAATTTCATCAATTTCTTATAATTCCCCTAATTCAACATTAATTGAATAAATTCTAATATTTAATTAATTTCATCAAATTTTCTCTTTAATCTTCAAATCCACATTAATTAAATAAATCTAATTATGTAATTAATTCATCATCCAATTTCCTCTTATCCACAATTAAATAATTTTTAATTATTTAATTAGCTAAATATTCTTCTAAATTTAAATAAATTATCAAAATTTATTTAAAATGACTAAAATCTTCTAAAAATAAATAAAATAAATATTTTATTTATAACTTATCTATTCTTCAATCATGCACAATAAATTAAATAAATTTATTTATTTAATTCTCAATTATCTTCCAATTCTTCTAAAAATATCATTTTATTCTATGTGCACAATAAGTCTTATTTTAGAACTTCAAAAAATAAATCTAAAGTTGAGCTAATTGGCTTTAATCATTATTATTTTTATCATCAACTCATAAATTGGAAAAAGAATTATAAATTTATGAAATCAAATCCTAAATTGGAAAACCCAAGAAGGGAAAAACCATGGTGAGGATTAACTCACATATATATGAATAGCAACACCGAATACAATAGGCTCACTACCTAGAAGAAAAACTCACTACCAAGGGCTCACTACCAAGGGCTCACTACCCAAAAGGACTCACTATCTAGAAGAGAGAAGAAATAGAAGAAAACTATTATAGATAGATAGTTCAATATCTCAAGGCAATAGGAGAGATCCACCACTACAACATCTTGCTATCCGCAACCTTTGACTCACTGCCTCCAGCAACTTCAAGAACACTAAAATGTAGACACCTTTTGCTCACTACATTTTAGAGTCGTAAGCATTTAAGCCACACACAACTCACTACCCTTGATTTAAATTCACATCATCTTCTCTACCTTGCTCCATTCAACTTTAGCTTGCATTTATACCAGCTACAAGCAAGACCTATCTCAATTAGGTTGGTCCTAAAGAAGTGTGCACCTTGTCATGCCCACATTTTCCTTGTGGTCACAACACACATCGCACGTGTCATAGCCACATCTGTCATGTGGTTATGACACGAGATATGAAAAACTTTTCTCACACCGTCCTAAAAACCCCTTTCGCATGCGTACGCATGCTCAACGGTGTTCTCTCATGGTGAAACACTATACTCATCGGTGGAATACAAGTACAATGGCGTGCAAACGGAAACATATAGATCAACAAGAGGGTCGATACAACGCTGCTAACGTCATTGCAAGAGTGAGATTACCCAAGTTCTTAAATCGAACCCTCGGCAATGTTCGGTAGCAGAATGCCTTACGGCGTTAGTGGGAATTACGCTGCACTCATTTACGCACGTGGTTCGCTGATAGAGGAACCACTCCCCTCGACGCCTTGTTCCAACTAAACCGGCTAGTGATCTCCCTATTTAGTCATTTTTCAGCCAGGCACGGTTGTCTGTCTCCTCTCTTGTTTCCTGAAACATACTACTCCTATGACTTAGCATTTTCAACAAGGCGGTTTGGTTGCCCTCTCTTCCCTTTCCACAAGTTCTTAAGTTGGATTATATCTTTATCGCCCTTACCTTAACTATCTCTTAGTTCATTTAGTGTGTTTATATTTCGGTCTCTCTCTCTCTTTCATTTTCTATACTTTCTTTATGTGCATCCTGTCCTTTCTTCGTGATTTACGTCAATCAGGGTTATTACTGCAGTTATTGTTGATATTAAACCTAATTTCAGGATGATCTAGGCCACAAAGGCTGGTTTACTATTTCGCTGGACTCAGTCTCCTAATCTTCCCCGATCTAGGTTCCTCCTCTTCGTAAATACTTAGTCAACTTGTACCTAAGCACAATTGACAGAAGGGTCCGTCAACTTAGTTCTCTTATCCCGTGTGAGATATGTCGCGCATTTTCTCCTCTGTGTTTTCCAATGTTGGTTTTTCCTTCTTCGGAACCTCTTACAGGTTTACATATGAGATCGTTTGCTACAGTTGAGATTAATATGGCCACAAGGATTGTCAGTGGTGGCTTCTTAAGTTTATTTCCAGTGTTCTTTTGAGTAAGGAGTTGTGTAATTTTCCTCTTCATTTTCCGGGTGATTGTTAGTATGTTTTTAGTTGAAACTTCCGAGAAACTCTTTCCAGAGTATCACTGAATATTCCTAAACTCTCTTTACATTATAATTTTATTTTCTCTTGTTTAGAATTACTGTTGTTACTGTTACTCTTAATTACGATTCATACACTGTTTGTAACTCGTATGACGTTGTCAATAGATGTAGGTGGTTCACCACTTTATAAAACTCTGTTCATGGTAATATAGCTTCTTTGGTTGTTGTGTTCAACACTTAATAACATCTCCTGTGAGAATATAATTGTTATTTATATATATATATATTTTTTTTTCTCCATATCCATGAAACATAGTTTATAACGATTTTAAACGAGAGCCCAATAATTTGGTTCATAGATTTACTCCTCTGTATGTTATATATATATATATATATAGATATATTTATATATATATATATATATATACATACATACATACATATATATAATATATTTATTTTAATGTCTATGAAAAGGACGAATTGGTTTACCACAACCTATATATATATATATATATATATATATATATATATATATATATATATATATATATATATATATATATATATATATATATATATATATATATATATATATATATATATATATATATATATATATATATATATATACAGATATATACGCATTATTATATTAGATATATAGCTATATACATAGACATATAGAATATATATATGCCTATATATAGAGCTATATAAAAATAAACAGCATTTAAATTCCAAATAACCCAAACATATGTTAGGGCCAAGCCCTAACATTTTATGTGCTGGAGTTACCACAGCCGACGGCGGCCATGGGCGGCGTGACAGAGGAGCGGGGTCGGGGTGGCCGCAGAGCGGCGGACGGGAATTTATGGTGGCCGCAGAGCGGCGGACGGGGTTTATGGTGGCCGCAGAGCGGCGGACGGGGGTTTATGGTGGCCGCAAAGCGGCAGACAAGATCCGCGGGAGGCATAAGGGTATGGAGGAGGGGGGAGATGTGGAGTGGGGCGGAGCCCCACCCACATTCCCACGACGTGGGGTGTGGGTGGGGCTCCGCCCCACTCCACACCTCCAAATATAACATAAAACCTGCGGTGGGGTTTTCTTCCCCACCGCCCATTGTAAATAACGACTGTGTATTTTGTTATCCGCGGCTTAATTTTTTTGACAGTCTTTCACCATTCGTTGATTATTATCAATAATAAAATATCTTCAAATATATATATATATATATATATATTTATATATTCATATATAAATATATATATATATATGTATATATATAACAACGATAATATATTTATATATATATATTCCATATTTATATATATATATATATATCCCCTTTTTTTTTATATAACAATTATAATTACTTTCAATTTCTCTATTATTTTCTAAAATGATAATTACTCAAAATGAGAAATATATATATATCTCTATATATATATTTATAAAGTATTTAGAGAAAAATATTATATTTGTATAATTCCAATTTCGACAATTTTTTTTTAAATTCACTACTCTATGCATTTTCTCCAAATCAACCTATTATAAAGAAATTGTCATAACAATTAGATATAAATATATATATATAAATATATATATATATATATATATATATATATATATATATATATATATATATATATATATATATATATATATATATATATATATCCCAATTTCACCAAATGATAAATAGCTCTTCCCTTATTATAAGTATAAATTTTCCATTGTTATAAACATATAAGACTTGTAAATTTACAAACAGATTATATTTACATGCTAGATTTCCTCTAATTCTTCTAAATTAACAGAATCCATTATTATGGAGAAAACTCAAATATTTAAAAACTGTCTTTTCCATTTCAACATTGAAAAGGAAACTAGCATTTCAACTAAAGAAGCAATTCCAAACTTTCAAATGTAAACAACTCAGATTAAGTTGCAAAAACGAACTTATTCTTTTCAGTAATACTTGAAACACAAAAATTGCTATTGAACAAAGGTTGCAAACATCCACTTAAAATTTAAGCACAGTCATATTACAACTTCTCAAACATGAATACCAACTTCCCAGATATGAACTTTCTCCTCCCAAACAGTATACAACTGAAAACTTATGACAACCAATAAAAGTCCAATAATAACAAGACCAGGGAGGTGATTTTCTTCACTCCCAGAATATCAGTAATTTACAACAATAACAAGAGAGGTGTTCTCTCTTCATTTCTATGAAATAATCCAGGCCTAATTCTCATGACAAGAAGATGATCTGTTTCTTCATAAATAGCCCACCAGAAGCTCCAAGAGAAAAAAAAACCTGCGTATCAAAGACAAACAAAGAAGAAAAATACCACTCGTCTAGCTCTCCTCCCTACCGTAGACCCGCAAGAGGGTCACCCCCGAGCTAGGGAGACCATACTCACACCTGGGTACTCAAACACTCCACTTCACAACAGAAACAACAACAATCCCAAAGCACACATACACCCGTGGCTATTTTACACAATACGGAAACTCAACTACAGTGAGTTTCATAAGGGGCAGGAGAGTGGATACACTCGACTCCAGAGTGTCACCCTGACAGATAAATGAACTCATATAAATTTCTCTTGGTCTCAACCAAGTGTGATCACAATTTGTAAGAAATCAGTATTTGACTCTCAAGTCAAAATACAGTCACAGATACATGCCCTCAAGGCTTTCAACATCCCAAAAGATGGAACAGGTATGCACCCGAGGAGGATCTCTCCTCCCCTACCCCAAACTTGATGAGCATTTCTCCCAAGTGGGAGACGCTCTGTCAAACACCCGACAAGAACCCCACAGAAAACAAATTTAAACACATATTCCAAACACATTTCATACACATTTCAGTTCTACCAAAACAAAGGTAAAATTCAGACCAACCTTGCAAAGCCCTCCTGGAATGAAGTTGTTGCAGAGTCCACAGAGTTCACTTCCAAGCTTAGCCACCAACTCCCTCTCCCTTCTCTATCTTCCAAACTAACTTCTCTATTTTTGGTAAGGCCAAAGATGAAAGATTTTCCCCAAAATTCAACTAACTCCCTCTCATCCCAAAATTTGAAAATAAATAACCCAAAATTCTCTTTCTTTCTAATTTTGAGAAATGGGGAAGTGACACTTGTCACCTCCTCACCCTTCCCAAAAATCACTATTCTGTCCAGGTGGCTTATGTCACTCTCCATTCCCAAGGGTACTCCTTATTCCTTTCATGTGACTCCACTTTCTCATAGGAGAAATAAAAAAAAAGAGTTAAATGGGAACAAGACAGGTGACCCATGCCTCTTTCTCCTTTCTTCACATGGGTGTCCCCATAGTACATGGGGGAATCTTACTAAAGAAGAGGTAACTTTTACTAATGGATGGCATCTCTTATCTAGGGAAAAGTAGAGGGGATGGGTTGAGTGTTGGTACAACCCATCATGTCCCCTTCTACCTCCAATTTTCGCCACTTAACTTCAGGGGAAGGTTAAGTTGACTAGATGGAGGTTACTCAAGGGTTACCCATGCCAAATGGGCCCCTGGACCCATGGGGTAGAACTCAGGGTCAATTTTAACCCATACAAGACACCCCAGGTCAAGGTAAAGCACAAGAAAAAGGGCCTCATAATTTAAAGAAAAATAGAAATTTCAAATTCAATCTCTTAACAACACTTACTTATAAAAATAATGATACATGAGGGTAACCTAACCCACTCGACCATACGAAAGACCACATTACATCAAGACATCAAACACAAAGAGATCTTGGTTCTTCGTGGAACCAGATCGGCTTAATAGGGAATAACAATTAACAAGGTGTGGAATGATCTCCGAAATCTGTGGTTTGATTAGTAGTCCCTGCACACTCAATTACAAGATCAGTAACCACATAAATTCATCATAGCCGAAGCAACTTAAATAACACATGCATTCTCATGCCTTAGTACAATTTAACATAATTAAAAAATCATATTACAATTTTTCCATCATCCCTAATTCATTTTTCTGAAAAGTAACTTATCCAAACATCACCCAATTAGTTTTTCCGAAAACATAATAAAGTTAAATAGTCTGACAAATTCCGGGAATTGCTATCCCACAAATATGAAAGTAACAATAACAGTACTGTAAATAGTCATAACAATAGTAGTAGAAAGGGCGGTCCTCACATCCTCTCCCCCTAAGACGGTACTTCCTCCTGGAAGTCGTCAAAAAGGTGAGGATACAGGGTCTTCAATCGCTCTGCATCTTCCCATGTTGCAGTGACTTCGTCGTATAAGTCCCATTGGACTCTAACCTGGTCCAGCTCTCGACCTCGAAGGGCCAGCTTCCGTCGAGCCAATATGCGAATTGGCTCCAACGCCAGTTGTCCGTCTGCCTCTACCTGAAGAGCACTCCAATCCAACACATGAGATAAGTCAGAAATATATTGACGTAAAACTGATACATGAAATACATCGTGGATACGTGACAGGCTAGGTGGCAAGGCTAGACGATAGGCTACTGGTCCTATCCGCTCCAAGATTTCGAAAGGTCCTACAAATCGAGGTGCGAGTTTAGAGCCTTTTCCGTAACGGATTGGACTTTTGTGCGGCCGCACTCTCAAAAATACTCTTTCCCCCACAGAGAAGCTTCGGTCTGTCCTCTTAGCATCAGCATACTTTTTCTGCCTGTCCTGTGCTTCCAGAAGCCTCTGTCTTATCTGTTTAACTTGCAGTTCCATATTCTGAACTATCTCTGGTCCGATGACTGTTCTGTCCTCTATACGATCCCAACTCAAAGGTGTTCTGCATGGTCTGCCATATAATGCCTGGAAAGGAGGCATACCCAACGAGCTATGATGCCCATTATTGTAGGCGAATTCAACTAGATACAGGTACTCCTCCCATCTAGACTGGTGGTCCATCACATACATGCGAAGCATGTCTTCTAACACCTGGTTAACTCTCTCTGTTTGTCCATCGGTTTCCGGATGATAGGCAGAACTGAAGTTGAGCTGTGTGCCCAACGCCTGATGTAAGGCTTTCCAGAACGATGAAGTGAATACGGAGTCTCTGTCAGATATAATGCGGCGAGGTATCCCATGAAGTCTAACAATCTGATCAAGAAACACCTTTGCCACTGATGGTGCATTGTATGTTGTACATATTGGTGAAAAATGCGCCACTTTGGTCAGCTTGTCAACTGTCACCATAATAGCATCATGGCGACGTGATGACATAGGTAGACCAACGATAAAATCCATAGAAATGGTATCCCATTTCCATTCAGGTATCTCGTGAGGGTACAACAGTCCCGCTGGATGCTGATGTTCGGCCTTAACCCTCTGACATTCCAGGCAACGAGCAACAAATTCGGCAATGTCACGCCTCATCCCAGCCCAATGATAAAGCTGTCGTAAATCAGCATGCATCTTCTTCACTCCTGGGTGTGCTGCGTAGGGTGCTCTATGAGCCTCTGATAGGATTACTGTACGAAGATTACCCGCATGGGGTACATAGATGCGTTGCCGATGTGAAAGCATTCCATCAGAATCAAGGGTATATCCTGTAAATTTGCCCTCAAGGGCCTTCTGATTTAGTACTGCCTGCTGCACTTCAAGAAACCATTCGTCCTCCGGCAGATGCTGTAAGATGCGATCCTTCAAGTCCATCTTCAAGGTCAGGGTCTGGTTCTCGTGGCGTCTTCGACTCAAAGCATCAGCGACCACGTTCTCCTTCCCTTTTATATAATGGACATCGAAGTCATATTCGCATAGGAATTCCATCCAACGCCGTTGGCGGGCGTTCAAATTAGGCTGTGTAAAAATATACTGCAAACTATGATGGTCTGAATGGAGTTCAAAGCGTCGCCCTAAGAGAAAGTGTCTCCAGCGAACCAAGGCATGAACAACAGCTGCAAGCTCTAAGTCGTGCGTAGGATAGTTTAACTCATGTGTCTTTAGTTTCCGCGATTCGTATGCGATCGCTCGTCCATCCTGCATAAGCACGGCTCCCAAACCTTCTAATGATGCATCCGTGCAAACTACAAACTCTTCCGAAGGATCTGGAACTGCTAAAATAGGAGCGCTCGTAAGACGCTCTTTGAGGACTCCAAAAGCCTTTTCACACTGCTCGGTCCAAGTGAAACCCTTCCCTTTTCGCTGAAGGGAAGTAATGGGATGTGCTATCCTGGAGAAACCTTCGACAAACCGACGATAATACCCAGCTAACCCCATAAAGCTTCTGACCTCTGTCACGTTCGTGGGTGCCGGCCACTCCTGGATTGCTCTAATTTTAGATGGATCTACAGAGATGCCATCGCCTGATAAAATGTGTCCCAAATACTGCACCTCTGTCCTGAAGAAGGCACACTTCGCCAAGTTGCCATAAAGTTGCTGCTCTCGTAATTTCTGCAAAACTTGACGCAAGTGCTCTACATGATCCTCCTCAGTCCGTGAATAAATCAGAATGTCATCTAGGAATATGATCACGAACCGGTCTAGGTATGTACGGAACACCCCGTTCATGAGACTCATGAATACTGCAGGAGCGTTCGTCAACCCGAAAGGTACCACTGTGAATTCATAATGGCCATATCTGGTTCGAAAAGCAGTTTTATGAATATCTGACTCCGTGATGCGCAATTGGTGATACCCAGATTTTAGATCGATTTTCGAGAACACTCTGGCTCCCTGCATCTGATCAAAAAGGTCGTCAATCCTAGGTAGAGGATAACGATTCTTCACCGTCACCTTGTTCAACTGCCTGTAGTCCATGCATAGATGAAGAGACCCATCCTTCTTCTTCACGAAGATCACTAGTGCGCCCCATGGTGAAACGCTAGGTCGGATGTGTCCCTTCTCAAGTAATTCTTCCAACTGCAGCTTAAGTTCTGTGAGTTCATGGGTCGTCATTCTATAGGGTGCGCGGGATATCGGCTCTGCACCTGGCACTAAGTCAATGTGGAAGTCCACTTCTCTACGTGGAGGCATACCAGGTAATTCTGGCGGGAATACATCGGCAAACTCTCTAAGGATAGGGTGATCATCTAAAGTAGCCTCAGGTTCATCCTCTGCTCTATCACTGACTGTGATGGCAAACATCTGACATCCCCTCCGCATACAGCGCTTAAGCTGTTGTGCGGATATCATACGAACCGCCGTGGGCTTTTGAATGCCCACTATCTCAACCGACGAACCATGATCATCTAAACAGCTAATCGTTCTCTGGCGACAATCAAGCTTGGCTCTATGTGCCGCAAGCCAATCCATACCCAGAACTACTCCGTAAGACCCTAATGGCATAATCCTAAGGTCGCATATTGTGGTGAAGGGTCCCAATGTGATCTCACAGTCTTTAACCAAGGTATCTACTGACATCCTGGCCCCTGAGGCCAACTCAACTTCCCACCTAATGTCTTGCCTAGAAACCACCAGCCTGCAACGCTCCACTAACGATGTAGACAAAAAGGAGTCAGTAGCTCCTGAGTCAAAAAGGATCGGGATGGGAAAGTCTCTAATCGTACCTGCTGCCTCGATGACAGAAGCCTGGAAATCGGCCTGGCGGTTATCAACCGCTGCAAACATGTGGTGAGATCTGCCCACGTCACCTACGGTCTGCTCAGACCCTCCTGATCGGGGCTGACCCCCTGCAGTAAATCCCTGTGGACACTCTCTAGCCAGATGCCCTGCCCCACCACATACATAACATGGTCCCCTAACCTGTAACTGCCCTGACTGTGTTCTGCCTGACTGTTGTTGCCCGGTCCGTCCGGTGGATCCCTGTGAGCCTCTGTAAGACTGCTGGGGACCTTGCGGGTCCTGCCGATGAACCCTGCTGTCTCTGATCCCTGCGTGGTCCCTGCTGCTGCCATCCACGGTTTTGTCCTCCCTGTCCCCTCTGTTGAAATTTGGATTTTTGCTGCTGTTGCTATTGCTGTGGAGGCCTAGGAGGTAATGTTGAAGCATTATATCCTCCTCTCTGTGTTGTGTTTTGAGGCCTTCGGAAATTTTGCTGTTGTTGGGGATTTCGTTCCTGGTACTGTGGGCGTGAATTCTGTCCTCGTCCCTGAATTTCCTCTGATATAAGGGCCTTTTCAACAGCCTCGCTCATGGTTTGGGGATTTGCCATACGAACTGGTCCTGATATCCCGTGATTTAGCCCCCTGATGAATTTGTGTATTAAGACTTTCTCGTCGTGGAGGTATTCCGCATAACGAGAAAGTTCTATAAATCGGCTCTCATACTGAGTAACGGTGAGTCCCCTCTGCTGTAGATCATGAAACTCATCAATTCTGCGCTGTCTATAATGTTCGGACAAATACCGCGCATTGAAGCGCTCAATGAAGGTGTCCCATGTGAGTGTATCCACGGAGAGTCGGCGCTTGCACTCCTCTGTGCGCCACCAGGTGGCTGCTGCATCCCTAAGAAGATGAACTGCCACTCGTGCTTTCGTGTTGCTCTCATACGGTCGCAATGCGAAACACCTGTCTAAGCTAATTAGCCAAGCCTCAGCCACAGCTCCCTCTGTAGCTCCTGCGAAGGTGGGTGGGTTGAGCCTCAGTAGATCTCTGATAGGGTCCCCTCTGTCTCTAAGTCTCCCAAGTGGCTCTTCCACACCATCCTCATATACTCCCTGCTGAACCTGTTCTTGTCTCAAAAGTCTCGGAGGACTCCTGCTCCGTGCTCGGGAGGCCGACCCTACCTCCTCTACTGTTGTGTCAGGAATCTCAACGAAGGGCTCCACACGTCTCACCGCTAGTGGATCAACGCGGGGCTCCATACGTGGCTCAATACGTGACTCGGCACGTGGCTCCTCTCGCGGAGCAACACGAGGCTCTATACGTGGCTCAGGAATCACTGGTGGTAACCTGTCTAGCATAGTCTGTAGTGCCTGTAAGATCTGTGGACCTATATCCGCTACTGGTATCGCCTGTGGTACTAGTGGTGCTTGTGGCACAGGTGGGGCAGGTGGTGCTGCTGAATCTGCGGGTGCCAGTCCCTCGGCTGAGGAATCGCTGTGCACCTCGACTGACGCTGTGTGGCGTGATCGCGCTCGTCGAACACGTCGGGGAGGCATCCTACAAAACAAGGTAGAAACTAATTAGCCAAAGTTGCGGAATAATAACGTGCCCAAATACGCCCAGTGTTTACAAACTGGGCTCTGATACCAAATGTCATGCCCACATTTTCCTTGTGGTCACAACACACATCGCACGTGTCATAGCCACATCTGTCATGTGGTTATGACACGAGATATGAAAAACTTTTCTCACACCGTCCTAAAAACCCCTTTCGCATGCGTACGCATGCTCAACGGTGTTCTCTCATGGCGAAACACTATACTCATCAGCGGAATACAAGTACAATGGCGTGCAAACGGAAACATATAGATCAACAAGAGGGTCGATACAACGCTGCTAACGTCATTGCAAGAGTGAGATTACCCAAGTTCTTAAATCGAACCCTCGGCAATGTTCGGTAGCAGAATGCCTTACGGCGTTAGTGGGAATTACGCTGCACTCATTTACGCACGTGGTTCGCTGATAGAGGAACCACTCCCCTCGACGCCTTGTTCCAACTAAACCGGCTAGTGATCTCCCTATTTAGTCATTTTTCAGCCAGGCACGGTTGTCTGT
The DNA here is from genome assembly GCA_027924645.1 of Cunninghamia lanceolata. NCBI lineage: Eukaryota > Viridiplantae > Streptophyta > Pinopsida > Cupressales > Cupressaceae > Cunninghamia > Cunninghamia lanceolata. The sequence goes on along the minus strand of BSBN01000914.1, from coordinate 5,689,487 downwards.
CTCCTCTCTTGTTTCCTGAAACATACTACTCCTATGACTTAGCATTTTCAACAAGGCGGTTTGGTTGCCCTCTCTTCCCTTTCCACAAGTTCTTAAGTTGGATTATATCTTTATCGCCCTTACCTTAACTATCTCTTAGTTCATTTAGTGTGTTTATATTTCGGTCTCTCTCTCTCTTTCATTTTCTATACTTTCTTTATGTGCATCCTGTCCTTTCTTCGTGATTTACGTCAATCAGGGTTATTACTGCAGTTATTGTTGATATTAAACCTAATTTCAGGATGATCTAGGCCACAAAGGCTGGTTTACTATTTCGCTGGACTCAGTCTCCTAATCTTCCCCGATCTAGGTTCCTCCTCTTCGTAAATACTTAGTCAACTTGTACCTAAGCACAATTGACAGAAGGGTCCGTCAACTTAGTTCTCTTATCCCGTGTGAGATATGTCGCGCATTTTCTCCTCTGTGTTTTCCAATGTTGGTTTTTCCTTCTTCGGAACCTCTTACAGGTTTACATATGAGATCGTTTGCTACAGTTGAGATTAATATGGCCACAAGGATTGTCAGTGGTGGCTTCTTAAGTTTATTTCCAGTGTTCTTTTGAGTAAGGAGTTGTGTAATTTTCCTCTTCATTTTCCGGGTGATTGTTAGTATGTTTTTAGTTGAAACTTCCGAGAAACTCTTTCCAGAGTATCACTGAATATTCCTAAACTCTCTTTACATTATAATTTTATTTTCTCTTGTTTAGAATTACTGTTGTTACTGTTACTCTTAATTATGATTCATACACTGTTTGTAACTCGTATGACGTTGTCAATAGATGTAGGTGGTTCACCACTTTATAAAACTCTGTTCATGGTAATATAGCTTCTTTGGTTGTTGTGTTCAACACTTAATAACATCTCCTGTGAGAATATAATTGTTATTTATATATATATATATTTTTTTTTTCTCCATATCCATGAAACATAGTTTATAACGATTTTAAACGAGAGCCCAATAATTTGGTTCATAGATTTACTCCTCTGTATGTTATATATATATATATATATATATATATATATATATATATATATATAGATATATTTATATATATATATATATATACATACATACATACATATATATAATATATTTATTTTAATGTCTATGAAAAGGACGAATTGGTTTACCACAACCTATATATATATATATATATATATACAGATATATACGCATTATTATATTAGATATATAGCTATATACATAGACATATAGAATATATATATGCCTATATATAGAGCTATATAAAAATAAACAGCATTTAAATTCCAAATAACCCAAACATATGTTAGGGCCAAGCCCTAACATTTTATGTGCTGGAGTTACCACAGCCGACGGCGGCCATGGGCGGCGTGACAGAGGAGCGGGGTCGGGGTGGCCGCAGAGCGGCGGACGGGAATTTATGGTGGCCGCAGAGCGGCGGACGGGGTTTATGGTGGCCGCAGAGCGGCGGACGGGGGTTTATGGTGGCCGCAAAGCGGCAGACAAGATCCGCGGGAGGCATAAGGGTATGGAGGAGGGGGGAGATGTGGAGTGGGGCGGAGCCCCACCCACATTCCCACGACGTGGGGTGTGGGTGGGGCTCCGCCCCACTCCACACCTCCAAATATAACATAAAACCTGCGGTGGGGTTTTCTTCCCCACCGCCCATTGTAAATAACGACTGTGTATTTTGTTATCCGCGGCTTAATTTTTTTGACAGTCTTTCACCATTCGTTGATTATTATCAATAATAAAATATCTTCAAATATATATATATATATATATATATATATATATATATATATATATATATATATATATATATATATATATATATTATATATTCATATATAAATATATATATATATATATATGTATATATATAACAACGATAATATATTTATATTTATATATATTCCATATTTATATATATATATATATAATATATATATATATATATCCCCTTTTTTTTTATATAACAATTATAATTACTTTCAATTTCTCTATTATTTTCTAAAATGATAATTACTCAAAATGAGAAATATATATATATCTCTATATATATATTTATAAAGTATTTAGAGAAAAATATTATATTTGTATAATTCCAATTTCGACAATTTTTTTTTAAATTCACTACTCTATGCATTTTCTCCAAATCAACCTATTATAAAGAAATTGTCATAACAATTAGATATAAATATATATATATATATATATATATATATATATATATATATATATATATATATATCCCAATTTCACCAAATGATAAATAGCTCTTCCCTTATTATAAGTATAAATTTTCCATTGTTATAAACATATAAGACTTGTAAATTTACAAACAGATTATATTTACATGCTAGATTTCCTCTAATTCTTCTAAATTAACAGAATCCATTATTATGGAGAAAACTCAAATATTTAAAAACTGTCTTTTCCATTTCAACATTGAAAAGGAAACTAGCATTTCAACTAAAGAAGCAATTCCAAACTTTCAAATGTAAACAACTCAGATTAAGTTGCAAAAACGAACTTATTCTTTTCAGTAATACTTGAAACACAAAAATTGCTATTGAACAAAGGTTGCAAACATCCACTTAAAATTTAAGCACAGTCATATTACAACTTCTCAAACATGAATACCAACTTCCCAGATATGAACTTTCTCCTCCCAAACAGTATACAACTGAAAACTTATGACAACCAATAAAAGTCCAATAATAACAAGACCAGGGAGGTGATTTTCTTCACTCCCAGAATATCAGTAATTTACAACAATAACAAGAGAGGTGTTCTCTCTTCATTTCTATGAAATAATCCAGGCCTAATTCTCATGACAAGAAGATGATCTGTTTCTTCATAAATAGCCCACCAGAAGCTCCAAGAGAAAAAAAACCTGCGTATCAAAGACAAACAAAGAAGAAAAATACCACTCGTCTAGCTCTCCTCCCTACCGTAGACCCGCAAGAGGGTCACCCCCGAGCTAGGGAGACCATACTCACACCTGGGTACTCAAACACTCCACTTCACAACAGAAACAACAACAATCCCAAAGCACACATACACCCGTGGCTATTTTACACAATACGGAAACTCAACTACAGTGAGTTTCATAAGGGGCAGGAGAGTGGATACACTCGACTCCAGAGTGTCACCCTGACAGATAAATGAACTCATATAAATTTCTCTTGGTCTCAACCAAGTGTGATCACAATTTGTAAGAAATCTGTATTTGACTCTCAAGTCAAAATACAGTCACAGATACATGCCCTCAAGGCTTTCAACATCCCAAAAGATGGAACAGGTATGCACCCGAGGAGGATCTCTCCTCCCCTACCCCAAACTTGATGAGCATTTCTCCCAAGTGGGAGACGCTCTGTCAAACACCCGACAAGAACCCCACAGAAAACAAATTTAAACACATATTCCAAACACATTTCATACACATTTCAGTTCTACCAAAACAAAGGTAAAATTCAGACCAACCTTGCAAAGCCCTCCTGGAATGAAGTTGTTGCAGAGTCCACAGAGTTCACTTCCAAGCTTAGCCACCAACTCCCTCTCCCTTCTCTATCTTCCAAACTAACTTCTCTATTTTTGGTAAGGCCAAAGATGAAAGATTTTCCCCAAAATTCAACTAACTCCCTCTCATCCCAAAATTTGAAAATAAATAACCCAAAATTCTCTTTCTTTCTAATTTTGAGAAATGGGGAAGTGACACTTGTCACCTCCTCACCCTTCCCAAAAATCACTATTCTGTCCAGGTGGCTTATGTCACTCTCCATTCCCAAGGGTACTCCTTATTCCTTTCATGTGACTCCACTTTCTCATAGGAGAAATAAAAAAAAAGAGTTAAATGGGAACAAGACAGGTGACCCATGCCTCTTTCTCCTTTCTTCACATGGGTGTCCCCATAGTACATGGGGGAATCTTACTAAAGAAGAGGTAACTTTTACTAATGGATGGCATCTCTTATCTAGGGAAAAGTAGAGGGGATGGGTTGAGTGTTGGTACAACCCATCATGTCCCCTTCTACCTCCAATTTTCGCCACTTAACTTCAGGGGAAGGTTAAGTTGACTAGATGGAGGTTACTCAAGGGTTACCCATGCCAAATGGGCCCCTGGATCCATGGGGTAGAACCCAGGGTCAATTTTAACCCATACAAGACACCCCAGGTCAAGGTAAAGCACAAGAAAAAGGGCCTCATAATTTAAAGAAAAATAGAAATTTCAAATTCAATCTCTTAACAACACTTACTTATAAAAATAATGATACATGAGGGTAACCTAACCCACTCGACCATACGAAAGACCACATTACATCAAGACATCAAACACAAAGAGATCTTGGTTCTTCGTGGAACCAGATCGGCTTAACAGGGAATAACAATTAACAAGGTGTGGAATGATCTCCGAAATCTGTGGTTTGATTAGTAGTCCCTGCACACTCAATTACAAGATCAGTAACCACATAAATTCATCATAGCCGAAGCAACTTAAATAACACATGCATTCTCATGCCTTAGTACAATTTAACATAATTAAAAAATCATATTACAATTTTTCCATCATCCCTAATTCATTTTTCTGAAAAGTAACTTATCCAAACATCACCCAATTAGTTTTTCCGAAAACATAATAAAGTTAAATAGTCTGACAAATTTCGGGAATTGCTATCCCACAAATATGAAAGTAACAATAACAGTACTGTAAATAGTCATAACAATAGTAGTAGAAAGGGCGGTCCTCACACACCTCAAATGTACAACAGCAACTGGGTCAAAACTAAACACTTTTGTGGTGGAAAGAAGTGAAAGTGGACCATACCAAGGGTTAACTAGGACTCAAATATGTATCACCAAGTTTCTCATCACATCTACAGTCCACGAGGTACCTCAACAAATGGCACCAACAAGCTAGGTTAGCCAAACTTGAGTTAACAACTACATCCACTCTTCCCCAAGTCCAAACACATCATATGGACCATAGGGAGACACTCCACAACATCCACACACCTTTCCACAACATTCAACATCATTAGAAACCTCTGTAATGTTGTCACAACCATCTGACACAAATAATGTCTTCATTATGTACATCAGGATCCACTACCACTGAACACCAACACAAGAACTTCTCTTGTAGAGAAACTCAACACTAGCAACTTCAAAGAAAGGTAGAAATAGACTACATAAGGACATCCCTAGATCCATAGGACAAGAAACCTTAATGCAGAGAAATGTAGATCAATCTCATTTCTCCCATACAGTCTTCTACATAGGAAAACACTCCATCAAACACATCTTCCACTGTTGCATGATCCAGAACCTCAAATTATGGATATAACACCTCTTAACACCTCTGATCAACACTTCCAAACTGTACAAGCATATCTTTAACTAGGAAGAAATGCAGAGCACAACATTGAGCAAAACTCTATCACACTGCACACCTTATTCAAATTTTCTCAAAAGCACTTGGAAACCAAGTGAACTACCTGCTAGAGGTTGACATCAATGACAACACCAGCAAGTTTTCAACAATATCCCCCTTTATCATTGATGGCAACTCCAACTTCTGAAAAACCATCAAGACCTAAAGCAATCAATTAGTAGCTGAGTAGTACTCCCCCTGACTGGAACAACTCTTAATCTTCACACACTTTCTTGCACAATGGTTTTTCAACCATTCTAACTCTCTCCCCCTTTGACATCAATGGAAAAGGGCCATAAACTCATCCAACTACATGCTTCACACTTTCCTCTTCTGCATTGAATTCTTTTGCTCTCTCCCTTTGACAATACTTCAAAGGTCAATACTTACAACACCAGTAAGCACTTGCACTCTCTCCACTGCTCTCACTTTTCTTCACTCTGCCTCTTATGGTCATGAAATATGCTCCATCTTATTGTACCAACCAATAGTATCACTACTTACTCCCCCTAAGAGGTAGCCTTCAACATCAGTCCAGGATTAAGAATGTACTTTAGAATGCTTCCTGAATAGATGCGAACACTTATGCATCTAATTGAAAGGAGGGGTAATAACCCCTAACTTCTACTGGAGATACTCAAAAGTATCTTTAGGAAGAGCCTTTGTAAAGGTATCTGCAACTTGATCCTTTGTAGGTACATACTCTAGATTCACCTCATTCTCCACAATCTTCTCTCTTAGAAAGTGGTCCCAGATTGAAATATGCTTTGTTCTTTAATGCATCACCGAATTCTTTAAAATGTTGATAACACTAGTATTATCACACAAAATAGAAATGGGTTCATCATATGATACTTTAATATCCTTCAATGTCCGCTTCATCCACAACACCTATGTATAGTAAGATGCTACTACAATGTACTCTACCTCTGCAGTAGATAATGACACTAAGTCCCACTTCTTACTTAGCCATGAGATAAGTCTTCTTCCAAGAAAGAAAGCACCACCACTTGTACTTCTTCTATCATCTTACATCCTGCACAATCTGCATCTATGTATGCACTTAGGGAGAAATCAGTATCCTTGGAATACCATATGCCAAACTCTGGAGTGCCTTTCAATTATCTAAATATCTTCTTTACTGTTGAAAAATGTGACTCTGTGGGATCTGATTGAAATCTAGCCACAAGTTAGACTGCATGCATGATATCTAGTCTAGTAGCAGCCAGGTATAACAATCCACCAATCATTGATCTGTACTTTCTCTAATCAGCCTTAGGAGATTCATCATCTTTACTTAACTTACAACCAGTAGTCATGGGAGTGCATACCACTTTGGAGTCTTCCATTCCAAACTTCTTCAACATTTCCTTAGCATACTTTGACTGTGAAATGAAAATACCTTTTTCTAATTGACTGATTTGTAACCCAAGGAAGAAGTTCATTTCCCCACACATTGACATTTCAAACTCATTCTACATCTCTTCTACAAATGGCTTGCACATACCTTCATATCCTCCAAAGATTATATCATCAACATATACTTCCACAATCAAGATTTAATCTTCTTCAACTTTGAAGTACATATTGCTATTTGTGGTGCCCTTTTTGAATCCTTGTTGTAGCAGGTACCTATCCGACCTTGCATACCAAGCTCTAGGAGCTTGTTTGAGTACATACAATGCCTTCTTCAATTTGTAGACCATATTCAGATCATTTGATAACTAAGAGCCTTCTGATTGTTCAATGTATACTTCCTCTTCCAATTCTCCATTCAAGAATGCAAACTTCACATCCATCTGATAAACTTTGAAGTTCTTATGAGATGCAAAGGCCAAGAACATTCTAATGGCCTCCAATCTTACCACTAGAGAAAATGTTTCCTCATAATCTATTCCTTCCACTTGTGAGTAGCCTTTACACACAAGCCTAGCCTTTTTTCTAACTACTTCTCCATTTTCATTCAATTTGTCCTGGAAGACCCATTTAGTTCCTATTACATTTTTGTCTACAGGTCTTGGGACAACTTCCCAAGTCTGATTCTTCTCAATCTGCATCAGTTCTTCCATAGCCTTGATCTAGTGTTCATCTTTGTATGCATCAGTCACTGTTCTGGGTTCTATTTTAGATAACAAACACAAGTTTACCTATTCATCTTCCATAGCAATTTTCCTTCTTGTTAGCACACCTTTCTTCTTGTCTCTAATGATCTGATCTTCAGAACAATTCTTCTACACATATTTGGGAGTCTTAGGAACACTTTCCAGAGCATCTTCTTCATTGATTTGCATCTCCTTTTCCTTCTCTTCTTCACATTCTTCTTCTTTGCAAGGGGGCTCATCAGATTCATATTCTTCTATCAGTACCGATCTTTGATGTGGTTCCTCATCTACTTTGACATTTGCACTTTCAATAAGCTTCTTTAGCCTCTTGTTGTAACATCTGTAAGCCTTGCTCTTTGTGGAATATCCAAGGAAGATTCCTTCATCTAACCTTGTATCAAACTTTCCCAAGTTTTCTTCATCTCTCCTAATGTAGCACTTGCTTCCAAACACTCTCAAATATTTGACATTAGGAGTTCTTCCATACCATAGTTCATATGGAGTCTTTGAACAATTAACCCTTTCTTGCACTCTGTTTTGTATGTAGACTGTAGTGTGAATAACTTCTCTCCAATAGATATTCGGTAGATTTGCTTCTTTCAACATTGTCCTTGCTGCTTCCTAAACTATCCTATTCTTTCTTTCCACAACTCTATTCTACTAAGGAGTCCTAGGGGCTGACAAATGCCTCTTTATTCCATGATCTTCACAAAAGTAGTTAAACTCATTGGAGGTGAACTCACCACCTTTGTCAGACCTCAAACACTTGATTTTTATATCAATTTCATTTTAAAACATAACCTTGTATGCTTTAAACTTATCTAGAGCTTATGATTTTTCTTTGAGAAAGGTTACCCAAGTCATTCTAGAGTAATAATCAATCAACAACATAAAATAACAATCACCTTGAAAGTTTCCTACTCTTGTAGGTCCGCATAGTCTGCATGCGCCAACTCCAGAGGTTCGGTAGTAGAATACTCTTTGATCTTGAAATTCTTCCTTGTTTGCTTCCCAATCTAACATTCCTTGCAGGTCGCATTGATAGGCATTGTAATTCTTGGCAGATCCCTTATAACTTGAGTAGAGCTGATCCTTACCAGGCTATCAAAATTGATGTGACACATTCTTCTATGCCATAGCCAACTTTCATTAACTTGATTCATGAGACACATACCATTAGCACCTTTGAGCTGATATATATTTCCTTTTGTCCTTGTTCCTGTAACAAGCAGAGTTCTAGAGCTTTCTTTTCTAATTTCACATCCACCATCCTAAAACACAAGGTTATATCCTTTGCTACACATCTATCCTACACTTAGAAGATTATGCTAGAGACCTTTGACATACAGAACATAATGTCTATTATGTGTTAGTGTGAATAGGGTTACTTTGCTATTTAGTTATTTCTTAGCATGTTCTCTGCTTTAGCTCTCTTCACACTAGGTTAAGTTTACTTAGGGACTTTTTCACTTTATCCCACATTGGTTGTGTATTGAGTCTCTTGGGTGGAATATCCTTTATATATCCACTTTTTGCTCTCATATGAGAAACCCCATTCTATTGTATTGCTTTGCATTCTCTTGAGTTGAATACAATTTATTTAGCTCATATGTGATTTATATTTTGCTTTCTCTCAATCACTTTCATTTTTGGGTAGAAATCTAACATGGTATCAGAGTAGTTGTGAGTTGTGGGTTAGCATTTTTCTTAGAAATTTGAGAGTGTATGGTTGCTCTTGAAAGTTGAGTATGCTCTTCTCTTGCATCTGATGATGACTTAGAGAATCATAAAAACTTGATAGAAACACCAGTTTCCAGGGAGGGTTTTGTATGTGGCTTTGTGTTGCATGTAGCTTCATGAGATTCTTGGAGTATTTCTGAGCTCACCATTGAGTTTAGAGCTTCTGGAAAAGTTAGAATAACCCTTTGTTTCGTTCAAATTGAACACTGGAGGCCTTTTTTATGAGGATTTGAAGCTCATATTTGACATTCAACTTGGATTTTATGTATTCTGATCAATCTTAAAGGTTGAAACATGCCTTTTCTTATCTTAGGTATCTGATTCAGTCTTTGTATGACATTTTTTGGTGCTAAAAGCATTTTTTTCCATTAGTCACATCTTCTGTACATCACAAAGAAAAACACCTTCTGGGTTTTATTCACAGCATCAAAAAACCATTTGGGTATCTCTTAGGTTTTGCATGCAGCTTATATACTTTATAGAAATGACATCAGAAAGCTACAATAGACCCCCTCTCCATTGGCGTTTTGGAAATTGCAGTTCAACTTCTAAAGGCCATAACTGGAGCTCCCGACCACCGATTTGTGAGATTATTTTTTTGATTTTGGCTAATTTTTTGTTCTATACATGCTAGTTTAGATGGTTTCTAATTTTGGTGTACGTATTTTCCATAAATTCTATTTTCTCATCAAATATGACAGGTAGTTTCAGTTTTTAGAACTTCAAACAACTATAACTTTCACATATGATTTCAGATCAAGGTCATTCTTTCTTTGAAACTTGATATTGTTCTGAGAACTACACATTGGTACTATTTTGAGGTTCTAATTCTAAAAAATTTCTATACTTTCAGTATTTGGGTCCATTTTGGACATGGAAAACTCTACTCCAACATTGTAAACGCATAGATCTAAGGCCATTTTTATTCATGGAGGATGATGTGAACATTCATCAGTGCATGCACTATTTTCTTTCTTGTATGTATTAGGTTTGCATTTTCTCTGCACATCATTTCAGTTCTAGATCATTTCTCAATCAACTGTTGCTTCATAGATTCCAGAGTTGTGCCAGTTGTGAGTTTTCTAGTATTCCTTGGCATCGGGTCTACTATTGCTTTTTCATGATTTTGATCTAAGTCCTTGAGTGACTCCAATATGGTTTCTAGCAAATGAAAGTATCTTTCCTTGCTTGCCAGATTGAGGATTCCAATGTTACTCCACAAGTGTGCTTCCAGTGCTTTTTGTTGTAGCAGGTTATCTCATTATGGGGGGGTTGTATGATCTCTCTTATAATCCTTTGTGTGGATAGAGATTGATTGGATTTTTGATGGATATCATTGTTGTATTTCATCTCTCTTTTGGGGAGGAGTTTTGTCCCACTGGGTTTTCTCCTTTTCTCCATTTGTGAGAGATTTCATTTGCATTTGTACATGGGTACCTAACATGGCCTAGTAGCCAGGATCCATCTTTACATCTTTTTGCATATTTACATATCAATCTTCTCTCCTAAGTTGCACTTAAGGGGGGGTGTTAGTGTGAATAGGGTTACTTTGCTATCTAGTTATTTCTTAGCATGTTCTCCGCTTTAGCTCTCTTCACACTAGGTTAAGTTTACTTAGGGACTTTTTCACTTTATCCCATATTGGTTGTGTATTGAGTCTCTTGGGTGGAATATCCTTTATATATCCACCTCTTGCTCTCATATGAGAAACCCCATTCTATTGTATTGCTTTGCATTCTCTTGAGTTGAATACAATTTATTTAGCTCACATGTGATTTCTATTTTGCTTTCTCTCAATCAATCACTTTAGCTCTCTTCACACTAGGTTAAGTTTACTTAGGGACTTTTTCACTTTATCCCACATTGGTTGTGTATTGAGTCTCTTAGGTGGAATATCCTTTATATATCCACCTCTTGGTCTCATATGAGAAACCCCATTCTATTGTATTGCTTTGCATTCTCTTGAGTTGAATATAGTTTATTTAGCTCATATGTGATTTCTATTTTTCTTTCTCTCAATCACTTGCATTCTTGGGTAGAAATCTAACATTATGCTTGCCGTAAAAAATGATTGAACCTTTTCTACAGATCTTAGTAGATGCATCATCTCCAAACTTAACAAACTTATTCTTATCACCTGTCATATGATTTGAACACCCACTATGAATTAACCAATCATTCACCTCTTCTCTTTCATGAGAAGTAGTTTGCAAAGTTGCTTTGATGTTGTGCCTTGTTTCTGGAGAAATTTCCTTTATGCATCTTCCAAAGTTAGTAGAATCAGTTCTAACATTCAATGCCATGAACAAGGATTCATCATTTTCATCATCCGGATAGTCAGACTCATCATCAAATATGATGCCATTTTCCTTAACATAATAACTTGTCCTGAATGGTTTACCTTTGTTGTCCTTGTATTTGTCATTTGAAGTTTTTATTGGACATTTTGAAGCATAATGACCTATCTTGATGCAGGAGCATCTAGAAGCATTCAAATTAGTTGGGACAATTAACATTAAGTTGTAGAGTGCCAGAGAGAGCGACCTTGGAGATTACCATATTTTATCTCATTTGCATATTAAGGCCATGGAGTTGGAATGAGAATCTAGACATCATCATGCACATCATATCCAAAATTTAGATCATTTAGGTTCATTTCTAGAAAGATATCGCTATCATAAGATTACTTGTTTTCACCTATTTTCACAGAGTAGAGCAGACAGTGTTTAGTGGAGTCTAATTGGTTTGTAGAGCATTTTTGTGACTTGCAGAGCCTAAAGGAACATCATTCAAGGAAGTTGAGGACCTGGCCAACCTTCATGGAGATCTGCGTGAAGTCCCATTCACCAGCGGAGCAATACCTTATGTTTAGGTCTGACCTATCGGTGTCTACACGTTTCATATTAGCCATTGCAATTAGGTTGACTTGATAATGTTGTGAAGGCTTGTGGAGGATATAAATGAGAGATGAAGGATTATTTCAAAGCAGTGATCAAGTGTGTGAAGATAGGAAGCACGAAGATAAGTTGTTTTGATCTAAAGAAGTAGCAGAACTGAAGCATAGAACAAAGTAGGGAGCTAAAAAAGTTACAGAGCAAAGAATTGAGAAGTAGCAGAAAGAAATCATGGAAGAATGTTATTGTATGAATCTTTTGTAAACCCTGGGCTACAACCTAGAATCTATAAACCCCTAGAGGCATGTCCATTGAGATTTGAGATTCTAATATAGTGAGGAATGAGCTTTGAAGACTAGGTTTTTCCTAGGATATATCTTGTGTTGTGTGTTCATGAATATCTTTGATCTTTCTATTGATTAACTGTAAGATTTCGTTACATATCTGTTATTATAATGGAGTTAGTTGTCTAAGGATGCAAGGCTAGATAGTCCTTCATTGGACCCTCCTACCTTGACTGCATCAAGTGGTATTAGAGCTGGTTACGAATTTGCTGGGAAGGTTGATGACTTGTTTAGAAGATAGAAAGTGTTGGAGAAAGTACGAAACCCTAAAGTATAACAAGTGTCATCACAGAAGAAAGATCAAGGCAAGAAAGATTTGGATAAGCTTTTCAAATTAAGTTTCTTGTCTAATTTGTTTCGATGAGAAAGATTGGAAAAAGGATGAAGAAAGAGAATGAAAACCTAATATGTGAAAAGAATATTTTGGAAGAAGAGTTGTGAGAAATCAAAAGATGTAATTCAGAGTTAATGGAGAGGATAAAAGAACTAGGAGAAGACAAATATGATGCTCGTGAAGAAGAATTGAAAAATGTAAAGAAGAGGAATGAAGAATTAGAAGCAGAGCTAAAGTTGTTTGAGTATGTGGAAAAGAGTTTTGCAGAATTGGAAGAAGAATTCAAGTTGTTTGGGATGGTGGAAAAAAGGAACAGAAATCGGGAGGAAATTTTAGAAGAATTGAAGAAGGAAAATAGTCTACAAAAGAATGAAATAGCTAGATTGAAGGAACATGTTAATCAATTGGAGTAGTCACTTGTAGAATGCAACAAAGAGAATGAAAGTTTGAGATCTAAGCTTGAACTTTGTGATGTTTCTTGTGACACTAATGACTTGTGTGATGATGTAGAAGCTTCTTTAGAAAGTGAAGTTGAAGATGACAATGTGACTGAACCTGTGGTTATTGGTGATGGTATTGGTTTCAAAATCATGTAAAGAATGGGATATGAAGGAAAATGATTGGAAAAGCATCAGCAAGGAATTATAGAACCTATTGAACTAGTAATGAGATCAAGAAGTGAAGGCCTTGGGTATGACAAAGGTAAGGATATTGTTACCAGTTCAAACAAATCAAATCAGGGAAGAAAAGGTATATATTGTTCTCACTGTAAAAGACATGGACATGAAAAGGAACTATGTTGGGATCTACACCCTTGTATGTTCTGTGGATTAAGGAATCATTCTAAAAAGATGTGTTGGAACAAAATGGGAAGGAGAAAACCTATGACAGACTGTATGCAAATGGATTATGGATGGATTGATGGATCAAAATGGAAACATGTTACTTATATGTTTAGGAGGTTGTATAGATTGAAGTATTCATGTGTTGAAAGAAAGGAAGGATATAAATTATGATGTAGGGAGAAGACCTTATGCAGAGAAAAACAAGAACAATAATTCAAACTACAGAGAGAGAGAGAGATGATAGGAGTCATAATTCTTATGATAGTGAAGGATACCAGAGGAATAAAAGATTATTTGCTAGAAGTGGAACCTATTTTCAAGTTTGGAGGAGAAAAGAATCAAACAGTGAATGTCACCAAGAACCTATTACCAGAGAGACTAATGATGAAGAAATAATAAATGATATAGAGGTAGCTTATGCAGAAGAAGAAGATCTTATTGAGTTACTAAATTTGACTAAGGAACTGGAAAAACATGATGCAGAGGTAGTTTATGCAGAGGAGGAAGAAGAACCTATTGAATCATTGATTTTAATAGAGAAACCGGAAGAGAGTGAAGTATTGATCTTAAGGAGAATTGTGTTACAGAACTAAGAAAGCAGTGCAAGAGAAATTTTCTGTGAAATCATCTAAGAAAAAAAGTTTGTGTGAACAAGTGTGAACCATAGCAAGGAAAAGAAATTTATATTGCAGAGAAAAAGGAATGACAAGATATTCTACCGGAAGAGAAATTTTGTGTACCTAAGTAAAGGAAGTATGGATAAAGAAACATAGAAGAGTATAGAAGCAGTGTGTGTAGAGAAGAAGCTATAAAACTTTGATGAGTGCGAAGGAAATTGTATTTGGAATAAAAAATTAGAAAGTGTTGCAAAGAATTTAGTATTGTATTGATTGTATCAAGGAAGAACATGATTGTTCTAGAGGATGCATGTATGTACTAATGGACTCTTAATTGGTTGAAGTTGATATTGATTGGAGGTAGCCTACAAGTATTTGACAATAGACCACTGAACTCTGAGGCAATTGCAACATTGTAGCTAGACTGTCAAACATAGATCATTATAGAACATGAAGAACTTGAGGCATCTTGCAGAGAAGAGTTGCTTAGACCACCAATCATTGAGGCAGTGCAAGGCTTGAAAGTAGACTGTCAAACTCAGAAGAACTTGAGGTAGTTTTGCAGGGTGGACTTGAATAGACTGCTGACCTTGAGGTAGTTGCAAGTACCTGTGAATAGACCACAAAACCTATTCAAAGAGACAATATTAATTTTGACATAATACATGCCAAAGTGAAGAGGCTCACTTTTCAATTAACCCCAAGAGTTTGATGTAGGAGCATCTGGAAGAATTCAAATTAGTTGGGATAGTTAACATTAAGTTGTAGAGTTCCAGAGAGAGCAACCTTGGACATTACCACATTTTACCACATTTGCATATCAAAGACTATGAAGCTAGACTTAGCATCTAGACATCATCATGCACATCATATCTAAAATTTAGATCATTTGGGTTCATTTCCAGAAAGATATCACTATTAGAAGATTACCTGTTTTCATATAGCAGAGTAGACAGTGTTTAGTGGAGTCTTATTGGTTTGCAGAGCAATTCCATGATAGCTTGTGGAGCCTAAAGGAACATCATTCAAGGAAGTTGAGGACCTAACTGACCTTCATGGAGATCCACATGAAGTCCCATTCACCAACGGAGAAATACCTTAGGTTTAGGTCTAACCTATCAGTGTCTACACGTTTCATACTATCCGTTGCAATTAGTTCAACTTGATAATGCTATGAAGGCTTGCGGAGGATATAAATGAGAGATGAAGGATTATTTCAAAGTGGTGATTAAGTCTATGATGATAGGAAGCATGGAGATAAGTTGTTTTGATTTGAATAAGTAGTAGAACTGAAGCAGAGAACAGAGTAGGGAGCTGAAGAAGTTGCAGAGCAAAGAATTGAGAAGTAGCAGAAAGAAATCATGGAAGAATGTTATTGTATGAATCTTTTGTAAACCCTAGTCTATGACCTAGCATCTATAAATCTCTAGAGGCATGTGCATTAAGATTTGAGATTCTAATATAGTGAGGAATGATCTTTGAAGGCTAGGTTTTTCCCTTTGAGGGTTTTCCTAGGATATATCTTGTGTCATGTGTTCATGAATATCTTTGGTCTTTATGTTGATTAACTGTAAGTTTTCGTTGCATATTTTTTATTGTTATGGAGTTAGTTGTCTAAGGTTGCAAGGCTAGACAATCCTTCATTGGACCCTCCTACATTGACTGCATCATATTTTTCCATAGTTAAAGAATTTGAAAGGTAACTTACCTCTGTATTTTCCAAAGCCCTTTTTCAATCTAGTTACAAAATTTGCTTCCACTTCATCAAAGTCATCTGAGTCTGATTCAATATTCTTTTCTATCTTTGTAGCCTTAAAAGAAGTTTATTTTCTTGAATCATCTTGACCAAATTCTCTTATCTCAAAAGTAGTTAGAGTACCAAACATTTGTTCCCTAGAATACTTGTGCAAATTTTGAGTTTCTTCAATAGAAGAAACTTTAGCACTATAAGTTTTTGGAAGAGTTCTTAGTACCTTCTTTGCCACTTCACTTTTCTCCATCTTTCCACCAAGATTATTGATGGAGTTGACAACCTCATCCACTCTCTGCATGTAGCTTGCAATATTTTTATCCTCTGACATCTTTAGGGTATCAAACTTGGTCTTCAAAATCTACAACTTTGCTTGCTTAACTTTGTCATCTCTTTCATAGGTACTTTCTAGCTTCTTCCAGATGTCATAAGTAGTTTTGTAACTCGTCACCTTCACTAATTTAGAATCAGAGAGACTATTCAAAAGAGCACTCCTTGCCTTGCCATTGTTCTCATATGATCTAATCTCATCTTCATCCTTTGGACCATTAGGAGGTATAGTATATTCCTTCTCAACTAACTTCCATATGCCATATCCTAAAGAGATAAGAAAGATTTCCATCCTAGTCTTCCAAAAAACATAATTTGTTCCATCAAACACTAGAACCTCAATACCTTTCCTATGCTCCATCCGGATGTACTCCAAGTGGTTAAGCTTCTTCAAGGGAAATGGATCTGATACCAATTGTTAGTATGCATAGGATAACTGAGAGGGGAGGATCAATAAGTTGTGCATTAAAACTTTAAACCCTCAAATAAATTCCAAACATCAACCTCTTATTATGCATTAACAAAATCTAAACATATGAAGTATTAATGCAAACACAATCAAACATATAAGAACACTAGATTTACGTGGAAAACATAAAAAGATAAAAAAAACAGTTAGGATCAACTCACATATATATGAATAGCACTACTGAATACAAATAGGCTTACTACTAAGGGCTCACTGTCCAAAAGAAAGGCTCACTGCCAAGGTCTCTTTTCCTAGAAGGACTCACTATCTAGCAGAGAGAAGAAATAGATGAAAACTATTATAGAGAGATTCACTATCTCAAGACAACAAAAGAGATCCACCACTGCAAGTTCTTGCTATCCAAAACCTTTGGCTCACTACCTCTAGCAACTTCAAGCACACTAAAATGTAGACACCTTCTGCTCACTTCATTTAAGAGTCATAAGAATTTAAGCTCACACACAACTCACTACCCTTGATTCATATTTGCATCATCTTCTCTATCTTACTCCATTCAACTTTAGCTTGCCTTTATACCAGCTACAAGAAAGACCTATCTCAATTAGGTCAGTCCTAAAGAAGTGTGTGTACCTCAAGCTGCAACACCAATTAGGTCAGAACTAAACACTTCCACGGTGCAAAGAAGTGAAAGTGGACCATGCCAAGGGTTAACTAGGACTCAAATTTGTATCACCAAGCTACTCATCACATCTACAATCCACAAGGTAACTCAACAAATGGTGCCAACAAGCCAGGTTAACCAAACCTGAGATAATAGACACATCCACTCTTCTCCAAGTCCAAACACATCATGCAGATCATAGAGAGACACCCCACAACATCCACACACCTTTCCACAACACTCAACATCATCAGAAACCTATGCAATGTTTTTGCAACCATTTGACATAAATAATGTCTTCATTATGCACATTAGGATGCACTACCACTGAACACCAACACAAGGACTGCTCCTTAAGAGCAACCCAACACTAGAAACTTCAAGGAAAGGTAGATATATACTATATAAGAACATCCCTAGATCCATAGGACAAGAAACCTTACTGTGGAGAAATGCAGAACAATCTCATTTCTCCCAGACAATCTTCTACACAAGCAAACACTCTATCAAACACATCTTCCATTGCTGCACGATCCAAAACCTCAAATTCTAGATATAACACCTCTTAACACCTATGATCAACACTTCCAAACTGCACAAGCATATCTTCAACTAGGAATAAATGTGGAGCACAACACTAAGCACAACACTATCACACTGCACACCTTCTTATTCAAATTTTCTCAAAAGCACTTGGAAACCAAGTGAATTACCTGCTAAAGGTTGACATCAATGCCAACATCAGCAAGTTTCCAATAGTATCTCACCCATTCATGCTCATCACATAAATTTGGGTAATCCTTCCATATGTCTAGTCCCTTGACCCCTACATTTACAAACTTTGGTTTGTAACTTACATCATCATCTAAAAGTTGATCCCTGAGCTCTTCAAACTTTATATGGTCTATTTCATCTATCTTAGAGTGAATATAGAACCTAACATCTTTAGTGTATACCATGTATGCAAGAACATTTAAAAATGCCCCATCATTATCAGTGTCTATCACTTTGTATGGATATTTCTTGTATTTTGGTCTAGTTTTTTAGAGATATCAACTATTTTTGGAGTTACCATATCAAGCTTCTTTTAATTCAAAGACTAGGGTTTTAATAGATTTGATAATTACCTTTTTTAGGGTTTCCAAATTAAGTGCTCAGAATTTGGAACTCAAACCGCCAAGTGATCTACATGCCTTCTTCACTCCTTAGCTCCGAATGCAAAAGCTTAGCTTTTAAATGAGATTTGACCATTCAGAGGAAGCATAAGTACTTTTCAATTTTGTCTTAATAATCCTCAAAAATGTACTTTTGTCCAGTTAGGTAAACCTCCTACTGGATTGCTCTGTGAACTTATAGAGACTTAAGAAACTTTTGCAATCCTTCGCATCATAATATTTTGCTCCAGAAATTTGTGAAAAAGAAACTGTTTTACCTCATCAACATCTTCATCGGATGATTTTATTTCAATTCATGTTTATGCTTAGATTCCATTTCTAGAAGCTACATATAATCAGTGGAGGAAAGAATGGATATTTCCTAATTAGCTCCCCCTAACCTTGTATATTAACTTAGTCAACAATGAGGTCTTTTGCACTAGGCAGAAGCATAAACTCTTCCTTCTTTTCCTTATCTTGATCTTTCTTCTTCCTCCATACTTTTACCTTTTCTTTCTTTTGCTGAGTCATAATTTTCTCTACCCTTTTGTGTTGAATAGGTGGTTTAACACAACCATTCTTGCAAGATTTTTCTTTATGCCCAAAGTTATTGCACTTGTAGAAAACAACATTGTATTCTAGAGTCATATTATTCCTTCTTATTTTAGATTTGCATTCAGTAGCCTTGTGGCCAAACTTATTGTATGCATAAGAATAGCCATAGAATGATTGTGAAGTCATATCATCATATTTTGTAGGTACAAGTGAGTTCTTCCTCAATTTATCATTTCTTCTAGTGTTTGTTCTACATTCAATTGCCTTACGTCCAAATTTATTCCAGGAATAATAGTAACCATAAAAGAAATGAGAGAACCTGGGTTTGACAATTTTCCTAGGTGGAGATTTTTTGAAGTCTTTCTTTTGATCAATGACTTGTATGAACTCATCATTATTCAACTCCTGCTCCACTTCTTCAGTCTCTTCAGAGTCTTCAATGCTAGGTCCTTCCTTTTCATTTCAAACATGCCTTTAGGAATATCTGTTTTAGCATTCTGACTTTTCTCAAATCCAATACCCCCTTTATTCTTTTGGGGTCATTGACTACTGATTATATCATCAAGGATATTGGTGCTTTTCTTTAGTTTTAGGCATCTGTCTATCTAACAATTTCTTCTTCAAGTTTGGAGCATACAACTAATTTGTCATTGAGCTTAGTATTTAGATCCTCTGCAATCTTCTTATTTTCATCAACTTGAGATTTCAATTTGGCAATAGCTTCCTTTGACTTTATGAGCCTAATCTTATATTCTTCATTTTCACTTCTTGCAACATCTAGATCTTCTAGGGAAGATATAAGTTCTCCTTCAAAATCAACTACACATTCTTCTAGATTATAGACCGTCATATCTCCATTAACTGCCATAGGATTCTTTCCAATAAACAATACTTTAGTTCCCATGTGTTGCACTCCAAGATCTACCTTAGTTGTTAGGCTTTAATCAAGAAACCTTGCTTTGATACCAATTGTTTAACACATAGAAGTACTAAGAGGGGGGTGTATCAATACTTATTCAAATTATTTTCTTCCAATTATTATTCAAACTAACATAAGCACTTAATAACACAAAAGAACATGAACACATAACACCAAATTTACGTGGAAAACCCTAGAAGGGAAAAAACACAGTGAACAAGCTACTTGGATTTACTATCCAAATCTAGCCTCACAAATAGAAATAGGATTACAATATTATTTATGGGCTATAACCCAAAGGAAGTTGCAACTCCCTGAATAGTTACAACTCTTACAATCTTTATTCAACTATTCTTTACAAAACTTATCTATCCACAAAATCTTTTTCACAAAAACTGACTGTTGATCACTTTATCTTTAGTACAACTATCTCACTTAAGCACAACTACAATATCAACCTCTACAACAACAAAACAACTTCATAAATTCTTCTCCATCATTACTTCATCAATACTTGCCTCTGCAACAATATCATATTACATGAACTGATCATTTCCACACTTCATTATGAAATCTTCTTTTGTGGTAAATATGTTTGCACAATATCAATCCTAACACTTACTATGACACCACACCACATTCAACAACTTTAATTCTTCATATATACCATCTGCAAGCTTCAAAAACTTTCTCTCTAGCCGGCCAATATAAAGCATGTAGCATGAAGCATGTGATGGTCATAACAGTCGGCTCCCAAACATATGTGGTAAGTAAAATTCCAATGCGATTCAAGAGTGAAGCATAATCATGTCCCATTGTACCTAGGCACATTCTTCTAGATTGGCGCATACCCCTCACACATGGTAAAACTTCATTATATACTAAGCTGGCTCCGCAACACTTATCCTTTCATGTGTTTGACTCCAGACCCAAAGCAGTACCAGAGAAGATAGAATTTCATCATGTGGATCACATACTAAATGTTATATGACTTGTAAAATGTTCATGTTTACTTCTTTTATCATCTTAGGATGTATCATGCTGGCACAATTATTTGAGCTTCGATGCCGGTGTCCTTAATGACCTTTGCATGCACAGACTTAAGATAAAAACTGTGAACAATCATACTTGCGGTGAGTACAATCACTAGAAATTTAAACATCACATACCACCTAGTCATAAGAACTTGCCATTCAATCAACAAGACCAATTATCAATGTGTGGTGAACTGTAGTAACATCAGCTATCTTCCTCTGCTTACTTTACTTGGCACTGAAACAAGTCTTCACATAGCTGACTCTAGAGATGAAATTATGGACTATAGAATTACTTGAAACTTGAGAAATGCATACTTGACACACATATTTACTTGTTCTCCAAACCGCCAAGTCATATCATCTTCTGCGGAGAATTGTAGAGCATTCTCCTATCTCTCTATGGCAGTACTTACTCTATTTCTCAACTGCCTTCACTCTTCTGACCTTAAAATATTTTATGGTGAATTTCCTATTCTAAAATTTGAAATATATGTTCCTTGCACTTGTTTCTACTTATATTGCAATCCAAAAGTTAGAATCTTCAACAATGAAGATATGCAGTATATTTATCTGAGCCTATACTCCTTTACTGACTAGAACTTAGGCAAATTTCCTTCAAATTTTCACAACTTTCTTCATCCAATGACAATCATTATGAGTTTATATTATCATCATATAGCATGAATCTAATTCAACCTTTTAAACATAACTAAGGTATGATCTTACACATGAACTTTAGTAGAGAAGGTATGACTGTGTATAGATGATACTAATCCATCTCCTTTACTTCATAATTCTTTTGTTTAGATTTCTCTATCTGCTCCTTTGAGCACCTCAACACGTATTCATCACTTTACTTGTTTGTCTCACAATGTTTATTCTACTATCCTCATTGATCATCATACTATTACAATCTTCTTTAACATCATCTGCAACATTCCACATTGCAACACTTCATATCACTGTTGACATCAATGACAATACATATGCAACACTTTTACCCTAGTTTGGTTGGTTGAATTTGGTTAAAATGCCTTTATACAACAAAGGGACAAAACCCCTATAGTTTGGCTCACCTTCAAGGATAGAATTCAAGATCAGTTTGTGTTCCAATGTTGATAGAAGAGGGTTTGACCTAGTTTACAGTTTTAACTTAAGTCTTCCTTTTCCATCAAACATGTTTTAAGCTTGAATGCATCATACTCTCTCATAGGATTATGTAGGAATTGGTCTGATCAACCTGTGAATTCCTAACAAGTGGTATTAGAGCCATGTTCATGGTTGAGGGAGGTGTGAGCTCCCTTATTTGTTATAACCCTTGTTGTGTAGTTTTGGTGCAAAGTTGATTCCATGGAATTGCAAGAAAGATTTATGACATTACAAGATATGAGGTTTTGTACATGTTTTTTTAATAGATTTAGGGTTTTGGGTGTTGCAAATTTGTTGGGTTTATTGCATATCTGGGTGTTAAAAAATCTTGGCAAAGAGGGTTTCTTGGATGTGCTTCATATGAGTGTTTTGAGGAGTAATTTTCATGGATGATCTCTAGGGACAAAATGAGCCTCGCATTAAGTACAGGAGGCTCGAGAGGTGAATAAAAAAATATAATTTGGCCTATTTAGGCTACTGTGACCTAAAGAATTTTTTGGCCTCCTACCCCCTATTTGGTCATGCAGTCGTCCAAATTTGTAGAGTTGAAAAATAAAATAAAAATATTTAAAAATTTTCCTGTGCAGTTTCTATAGTTCTTTTGAAAAAATTAATTGAAAATTTTTTGAATTAAAAAACAAAATTTGAAACTATAGAAATTAGATTTTAAAAAATTGAATTGGTCGTACAAGGGTTTGCATACCCCTATACACCTTGACAGACCATAGTGCATGTGACAGCTGCATGATATGTTAGGACGATCCAAACTGTCAACACTGACCAGCACTTGGTTGACCCTTGGCCCTCAGTCCTAGTCATTGGTCTAGCAGGGTTAGGCTGAGTAAAGCCCAATGACTAGGTGGACAATCCAAACATGGACTTCAAAATATTTAAAACCAAATTTGATAAGATTTTAGGTCCGCAGGGTATGTGTTGAAATTTGAAAATTCAAATAGATTTTATAAAATTTTAAATCCGCTGGTAAAATTCTGCCTATGTTAGCAAAGCGCCAGCTTAGCCAGCCACATCAATGCTTGTGTCACCACCTTGTCATCTACTTACGCCAGCATGACATCATTTGTATGGACATGTCCTAATGGGACCCATTTATGGAGGGTATTTTCTTCCAATGGGAATAATTTTTGCCCATGCTATTAGATGTTTGACTTCTTATAGGCATCTGAAAGGTATCTCCGAGAACTACATAGTGGTATAGGTTTGGTCATTAGATTTTGTTGGTTGTGTCATAATTTGGTGCTTGAAGCCAAGTATTGCTCTAGGATAATTTTATGCTTCATGATGTTTTCATACAAAATCATATTTTTGATTTCGAATAGGTGTTGGTGAGATCTTTCTATGTACTATATTATGGATTGTGTAGATTTTTGGTTTGGTGTGCAAGGAGGATTTGTATTTGTTTGAGCACTTGTGGGAGCCTGAGATTTAGGATGTTATTGTGAGAGTATTTAGATAGATTTTTAGGCACAAACTTGTGAGAGTGCATGTTGTTATGAGACCATCATCATGGTATAGTAGGTTTTTAGATTTGGTACTTCCAATTACAGGTTTTTAGGTGTTTTCAGAGTTTGGACTTTGATGGAGACAAGTACACATGTTGTCTTCTAGTTTGAGGACATGTTTGCTACTCGTGTGAGACTAGGCCACCCATTTGGTTGCAATGGGATGACTTGGATGTGTATTGTCTATATCCATGGGATTGATTTAGTGTTGATGCAAACTTTTTTAGTTGGCCTTGTTTGTGGTTATTTGTACATTGTTATTTTACAATGTGATGAGAGGATGGATGATTAGAGTGCATAGATAGTCATTTATTGGGACTTGTAGCATGTTTCTCATGATGTCATGGATAGCTTTAATACATGATTTTGTGTAAGCCTTTGATAGTAATGGTATATTTTCTTGGCTTGGAGATCTTGGTTCTACTTTGGTTTAATTAGTATTATAGTTGTGTTTGTGAACCATGGATGATCTTCATTGAGGAGATGGTTATCATGATGCTATGTGTAGCTTGTATCATGGTTTAGTGGGAGCTTTGGTAATGATGTCGATTCATCACCTAGTGATGGATGATCTTCTACAGGGGTTATGTGTCATGAATAAACTCTTGGTTTATGATTCTTATGCAGTATGAGTTCTTTGACAGCTTGGATTCCATTTTCAGGAGGTGTTTATCATCATGCTATTGGATATGTTTATCCTTGGTTTAAAGGTGTTGTTATTGTGTCTTGGTTGACTCTTGATTCTATATTTGAGTGTTGACATGAGACAAATTCTCTTGAGACTAGGATGTGTGCATTGGTGCATGTGATCTCCTAGGAGGAGATATTAGATGTTAGATCATGATGTCATGATGGGTTCCTTGATTATGTAGATGTGTAGTGGGAGCATTGACAATGATCTTGTGGATTCTCTTGGTATTTAGTACATTGGTTATTTTCTTGAGAGATTCATGATAGTGTGGTGTTATATTTGGAATTAGAACTATTTGATCAGTTGTATGTGCTCATGGATACTTGGATACTTGGGTGAGGCTGGAGTTCTCCTGGGATTAGAGACATTTTTTGAGACAGTTACTCATTGGAGGTTTTAGCAGGAAGACTGAAGAGCCTACACCTAGATATGGACATGAGTACATGGACCTTAGAGGAGATTGTTCTTGGAGAGAGTCATTTTGGCTTGGTGTATCCTAGAGGAGCATTCTCATTCCCTACTCTTGGTCTACTCAATAGATTATCACCTATGAGGTATTCATCCTTTAGATGTATCTCTTTTATGCTTTATATTCTCATGGTTATGGATCTTGACATATGGTTATTGGTTCTAGAGGGTTCATTTGAGGGATATTGGCATGGTTATCTCCTTGTGCATTTGAATTTTGGTTTATAATATTGTTTATGAGGAGTTTAGGAGATGTGATTGGGATTATTCCTAGTTTTTTGGGAATGGATATTTGAGTTTGATCTTCCTTGATTAGAGAGGCTTACATGCATGTTGGTTTTACATGATACATATGGTTAATTTGATCTATGAGATTGAGTGGTTGGGTGTTGTCGAGGCTTTTCATTTGGGGTTGTAAAGGAGATCATGCTTGACAAAGCTTAGCACTTTGAGGTGTTGGTAGAAGGACATGTTATAATATGATTTACAATTTTTCTCTCTTTGTCTTATGGATTCTTCCTAGAGGTTCAATTTCATATGATTTGGGAGATTTATGGTGACATGTTATGAGGGAGTATGTAGCATTTTATGTTGCATGCATGGATCATTGTGATTGTTCTTGGTACTACATAGTTTTGATCATTTGCCACACCTTGGTATGAGTGTTGGTTGGTAGAATTGATATGCCTTGGTCTATTTTCAGATTTGACATTACCCATGCAGTGGGAGTCCCTGGATATGTATGTACTTCATTGACACATTTTATACAGGGAGCTTGTGATTGTGGTTTATGGGTTAGATATGTTGTTGGCATGAGTTTACTGATATTGTTGATACCTAGGAGGTATGGATGGTTGGATGTATTAGCATATGTTGTGGATTCTATTTCTGATTATGTGGGTCTTATACCTTTGAAAATATCTTGGAACCTTTGTTACCACATTGGATTTGATGCTTGTGTTTGTTGGATTGGTGCATATTTACCATGGCATGTTCCTTTGCTTTCATAGGTGGCATGTTGGAGTATGAGAGGAGTTCTTGCTTGAGATGGTGGTCACCTTGGTTTTATTATAGGTATCTTGATAGAGCATGAGAGAATGTTGGAGATTCATGTGGTTTCATGTATGGCTATGATGATTTATTTCATTGATTCAACATTATGCAATGTATACAACAAGTGGGAGAATGTTAGGAAAAGGTGTGTTGTACATCTTGCATAATATTGATATATTCTATTTATGTAAAATAAATATTTATTTGTGGTACATCTTAATTGATATGTTTAGCCACATTAAATATTTATTTGGGTGCCACTTGTAAGATTTGTATGTAACATTGGGTTAGTTATTCTATGTGTGGGAGTCATAGAACAATTAATCGGGCATTTATTTAATATTGAGCATAAAGTGAAAAATTAGTTGCATATATTAAATGAGGGATCAATGGCTTTGTGCATCCATGGTTTTGGAACACATGGTTTTTTTGGGAATTAAGGTGTCTCAACCTTGGTAATACCTTGCATTATTTATGATTGTATTTATTAATTCATTGCCTATGTTGTAAATTAATTGTAAATTCCATATTGTCATATTATGGGATGTGGTATGGTGATGTGTCATCCTACATGGAAGATGACAACTTGTAATTTTGTCCTCACATGAGGAGATAGGCATCCCACTTTGTGGTAGGAGCATTTTGCCATGTGTCAGCATCTTTCATGTTGTGTAAGGGAATGTTTGACCGAAACGGTTATGATGGATTCCTATGATGAAGTTATGACATGTAAGAGTCAGAAATAGAAGCTTGTAAGACAAGTGAAGACATGTATCATGAAGCATCTTTAAAAAAGGCATCTTTGGGCACCCCAAGGTGGACTATGACATGTTGTAAGAGAATATACTATTTATAGCCTGTGTATGATAGATTCTCTTACACTTGTAAGTTGTAACCGCTATGACAGATTTTATGATGGTTGTAAGTGTTGTAAGAGCATCTGTCATAGCCCATTTTAGAAATTGGTGACCTCTTTGGGATGAGAGTTGTGGACAAGTGTTAGGAACATTCTACAATGTTGACCAAGTGTCCTTAGGCATGGGTTTTGGGCCATGAGGCCAAGTTGGACGCCCATTCTAAGATAGGACCAATATTGCCTTGTATATTCTATATAAACAGGTGCTTGGAGGAGGAGATGAATTACAAGATTGACAGGTATTGTTATGCTACCGGATTGACTCCAGATATGAGTGTTGAAGACCATTGAAGCTTGCATTGCAAGTGTATTGTAAACAACTTTCAGTTTTGATAATACATTGTGCAGGTTTCTGAGTGTGGGGTTTTTTACCCAATAAGGGTTTTCCCAACGTTATATCTTTGTCTCTCTTCTTCTGTCTTCTTTCTGGTTCATGTGTATTTCTGCAATATCTCTATTAGATGTTCTATGTTGTTGTAGTTGTAAGGACTAATTTGAATTTGCATAGCCCTCTCCTCATTAGATTAGTGTAGGAAGTGATTTCTACACACCTAGCTTCCTTTCAGTTGGTATCAGAGCCTGGCCAGTTTTGGTCTTAGCTATTGGGTAGGGGTTTTTTGAGTTGATCTTAAGTTGAGTGGGATTTTGTGTAGAGTATTTTAAATCTTGTTGCAGCAAGGAGATGGTAAGCACATCTAGATGTATAGAAGTGGAGAAATTCAATGGCACTAATTTTGAGCTATGGAAGTTCAAGATGGAAGACATGCTTGTTGATCGAGACCTCTAGGAAAGTGTTAATGGAACTAAACCAACTGTAATGTCACAAGATGATTTGGATCTCAAGGATTAGAAGGCTGAGGGTCTTATAAGACTTAGTCTTGCTGATTCTGTGCTGTTAAATGTCCACGAGGAGAAAACTGCAAACTTGCTTTGGAAGAAGTTGGGAGATGTGTATCAAGCCAAATCCCTGGTTAACAAACTTTTTCTGAGAAAGAAGTTGTATTCCCTTTGAATGGAGGACAGAGGATCTATTGCTGAACATATGAATGCCTTTAACATGCTGGTTGCACAATTGACATCTATTGGTGTGAAGATGGAGGAGGAGGATCAGTGTATGACCTTGCTTTGTTCTTTCCCTGACTCATGGGATCACCTTGTCATGGCTATTGGAAGCACCACATCCACATTCAAAATGGATGAAGTGGTTTCTTCACTATTGTCTGAAGAGATGTAGAGAAAGTCTTATGAGGTAGCCAAAGAGGCTCTTGTAGTTCATGGAAGACCTAAGGAGAAAAGGAAAAAGAAGGACAAGAAAGCTGAGAAGGGTAGATCCAAATCCCATGGGAGATCCAAATCTCCTGGAAAGTCCAAGGCTATTTGTTGGAACTGTGGTAAATCTAGGCATTTCTGAAAGGAATGGAAAGAAGAAAAGAAAAGGAAGAAGAAGACCCCAGATTCAGATTCTAACAAGTCACAAGATGATGGTGATGCTTTCATCGTAGCCCTGGAAACCCATGCATCTAATGATGTGTGGCTGATTAATTCTGGTGCATCATTCCACATGACCTCGTATCAAGACTGGTTCAGTAAGTATGAGGAGTTTGATGGTGGAAAGGTGTACTTGGGTGATGACTCTCATCTGAAGATTGTTGGTCATGGAAGAGTCTCTATCTAATTCCTTGATGGATGAGTGAAGGGGATCTCTGTGGTTATGCACATCCCAGGCTTAGCACGGAACTTGCTTTCTGTAAGTATGTTGAATGATGTAGGTGTGCAGGTTGTCTTTTTGAAAGAAGGATGCAAGATGACTAGAGGAGCTATGGTGCTTGCTAAGGGTACTAGGAGAGGTACTCTATTTTAGATAGAGGCATGCATTTCACAATGTAATAGTTCTTTTGACTCAAGGAAGAGGGCAGTAGTCACTTCATCCCCACCATCTGAACGAGTAGTTAAGAAATCTGTTGTTTCTAGTTTTGATGTTTGTAATCATGCTTTGGAAGTTAAGATTCCTTCTGAAAAGACAATGTTATGGCATAAGAGATTTGACCACATTGGTGAGAAGGGTCTGCATACCCTAAAAAATAAAAACTGCGTTGAGGAGTTAGATGATTGTAATCTTGAGTTTGACTTTTGTGAACATTGCATTTATGGAAAGAAAAACTGTGTTCAGTTTTATTTGAGTTCTCATAAGTCTTTTGGTCTGTTGGACCTTGTTCATTCTGATGTATTAGGTTCTGTTAATGGTCCTTCATTATCAAAATCTGTATATTTTGTATCTTTCATAGATGACTATAGTAGAAGGACATGGATTTATTTTCTCAGAAGCAAATATGAAGTCTATAGTAAGTTTAAGGAGTTTAAGGCCTTTGCTGAAAATTAGACTGTAAAAAGATTAAGTGTTTGAGAATTGACAACGGTGGTGAGTTCTGTTCTACAGAGTTCAATAAATATTGTATGGAACTTGGGATTGAAAGACATAAGACAACTCCGTACACCCTGCAGCAAAATGGAGTTGTAGAGAGGATGACTAGGACATTGATGGAGAAGGCTAGGAGTATCTTAGTGGAGCTGGCCTAGAACAAAAGTTTTGGGCTGAAGCTATCTCCACTACTTGCTATCTTGTAAATAGATCTCCTACATCAGCTCTTGTTGGAAAGACATCCATGGAGGTGTGGTCTGGTAGAAAGCCTTCAATAAGGCATCTTCATGTTTTTGGTTGTGAGGCATATGCACATGTGCCTAGGGAGAAGTGGTCAAAATTGGAAAACAAGGCTGTTAAGTGTATCTTCATTGGCTATGGTGTCGGTGTGAAAGGATGCAAGCTTTGGGACCCTGTAGCTGAAAAAGTATTGTATAGAAGAAGTGTCATCTTTAGAGAGCTTACACCTTCTTCCACTGTTTTACAGCCAGAAGGAAGATAAAAGAAAGAGGATGTTGTTCAATTTCCTTCTACTCCTGAGAAGACTGAACAGAAAGACAATGTTGGACCTGATGATGAGGAGAGATCTTGCAGCTCTAAAAGCTCATATGAAGAAGCTGAACCTCAACCTCAGCTCTTGAGAAGGTCTACACAGATAAGAAAGCAACTTGAAAGGTGTGGTTTTACATTGCTTGATTCTAGTTGTGCTTTTGCTTTGCTTACTAATAGTGATGAACCTAGAACTGTATTAGAGGCTATGGACATGAAAGATGCAGGTTCTTAGAAAGAGGTCATGGAGGATGAAATGGCTTCTTTGGGAAAGAATCAAACTTGGGACTTGGTGCCTTTGCCTCCTAGATGGAAACCCGTTGGATGCAAATGGGTGTTCAAGAAGAAATTTGGTGTAGATGGCAGTGTTGAGAAGTATAAGGCCAGATTGGTTGCAAAGGGGTATTCATAAGTGGAGGGTATAGATTATGGTGAGATATTCTCTCCCGTTGCAAATCTGACATCCATTTGATTTCTGTTGTCTCTTACAACAACTTATGACTTAGAGGTAGAACTGATGGATGTGAAGACAACTTTCATTCATGGTGATTTGGAGGAAGAAATCTACATGTCACAGCCAGAGCATTACATGGTGAAAGGTAAAGAAAATTTAGTTTGCAAGCTTAAGAAGTCTTTGTATGGTTTGAAACAGTCCCCTAGGAGATGGTACTTGAATTTTGATGCCTTTGCGTTGTCTATTAGATTTGTGAGATCAAAATCGGATCACTGTGTGTATTATAAGTTTGATGGTGATTGTATTCTCATTGTTGCATTATATGTTGATGATATGTTGCTCATTGGGAAGGGTAAGACTATGATTTCTAATTTCAAATCTTAGTTGTTAGCACAGTTTGAAATGAAAGATTTAGGGGCAGCCAGGTACATTCTAGGAATGGAAATCAAAAGAGACAGAACTAACAGAAAACTTTGATTAAGCCAGAGTAAGTATGTGAAGACCGTGTTGGATAGGTTCAGCATGGAAAATTGTAGACCATTGTGTGTTCTTGTTTCTTTGGGGACAAAGTTTTCTATTGATGATTGTCCAAAATCTCCTAGTGAGGTGGAGGACATGAGTAGAGCACATTATGCTAGTGTTGTTGGTAGTT
Organism: Cunninghamia lanceolata; assembly: GCA_027924645.1. Classification (NCBI taxonomy): domain Eukaryota; kingdom Viridiplantae; phylum Streptophyta; class Pinopsida; order Cupressales; family Cupressaceae; genus Cunninghamia; species Cunninghamia lanceolata. Next base: position 5,658,447 of record BSBN01000914.1, on the reverse strand, counting down.
TGATGTATGCTATGGTTTGCACAAGACCAGACATTGCCCAAGCAGTGGGAGTCCTTAGTCGACTTATGGCTAATCTTGGATGGGTTCATTGGGATGTTGTTAAGTGAGTGTTCAGATATTTGAGGGGTACTTTTGAGTATTCCATATGCTATCATGGTAATGTTATAGGACCTTCGCATTCTGTTAATATTTGTGGATTTGTAGATTTAGATTGGGCAGGTCACATTGACAGTAGGGATCCACCAGTGCTTATGTGTTTACACTGTTTAGTGGTGCTATTAGTTGGATTAGTAAGAGACAACCTGTGGTTGCTTTCTCCATGATAGAAGCTAAGTATACAACAGCAACTCATGCTTGTAAAGAAGTCATTTGGCTTAAGAGATTGTGTTCAAATATTGGTGTTGATGCAAGTCAGATCATGATCAATTGTGATAGTTAGAGTGCAATTTGCTTTGCAAAGAATCCAACTTTCCATGCTAGAACAAAGCACATTGATGTTTAATTTCACTATGTGTGAGACATGGTTGAGGATGGAAAGGTAAATTTGGAGAAGGTAGAAACTTTGAAGAATGTTGCAGATGCATTGACGAAACTAGTGGGCATAGAGAAGTTCAGATGGTGTTCAGAGTCTATGGGCCTCTCGGCCTATAGAAGTTAAATCCTATTATTCTATTAGCTATTACAAGGTGTTCAACAAGTGGGAGAATGTTGGGAATTAAGGTGTCTCAACCTTGGTAATTCCTTGCATTATTTATGATTGTATTTATTAATTCATTGCCTATGTTGTAAATTAATTGTAAATTCTATATTGTCATATTGTGGGATGCGGCATGGTGATTTGTCATCCTACATGGAAGATGACAACTTGTAATTTTGTCCTCACTTGAGGAGATAGGCATCCAACTTTGTGGTAGGAGAATTTTTCCATGTGTCAGCATCTTTCATGTCGTGTAAGAGAATGTTTGACCGAAACGGTTATGACGGATTCCTATGATGAAGTTATGACATGTAAGAGTTAGAAATAGAAGCTTGTAAGATAGGTGAAGACATGTGTCATGAAGCATCTTTGAAAAAGGCATATTTGGGTACCCTAAGGTGGACTATGACATGTTGTAAGAGAATATTCTATTTATAGCCTGTGTATGATAGATTCTCTTATAGCTGTAAGTTGTAACCGCTATGACAGATTCTATGATGGTCATAAGTGTCGTAAGAGCATCTGTCATAGCCCATTTTGGAAATTGGTGATCTCTTTGGGATGGGAGCTATGGACAAGTGTCAAGAACATTCTATAATGTTAACCAAGTGTCCTTAGTCATGGGTTTTGGGCCATGAGGCCAAGTTGGATGCCAATTCCAAGATAGGAGCAATATTATCTTTTATATTCTATATAAACAAGTGCTTGGAGGAGGAGATGAATTATAGGATTAACAGGTACTGTTATGCTTCTGCATTGACTCCAGATATGAGTGTCAAAGACCATTGAAGCTTGCATTGCAAGTGTATTGTAAACAACTTTTAGTTTTGATAAGACATTGTGCAAGTTTTTGAGTGTGGGGTTTTTCACCTGATAAGAGTTTTCCCCACGTTATATCTTTGTCTCTCTTCTTTTTTCTTCTTTCTAGTTCATGTGTATTTCTACAATATCTCTTTTAGATGTTCTATGTCATTGTAGTTGTAAGGATTAATTTGAATTTACATAGCCCTCTCCTCATTAGATTAGTGTAGGAAGTGATTTCCACACATCTAGCTTCTTTTCAGGTTTTGTGTGAGCTTGATTCTATAAAAGAAGGCACATGGTTAGTAGTTTGGGTTGGCAGTTGAGTTGGGATTTCATTGTATTGGGTTTCTCTTGTGAATACATTTTGTGAAGCATGGCATGGGATGTGTGTTTACATTCTTAGAAACATGGAAGATGCATAGGAAGAGCTTGATGTTTCATGAGTGTCCATGCGACTTTTGTTATGTTGTAAATTGTGTTCCTTGATAGTGTAAGCATGATTTCACATTCTATTTAGCACCTACCTTAGTATCTGCTTCATTAGCCCACTTTTAGGACCACTTTCTAGACTTGTCTTTACGCTCAACTTGAGAGAGGTGCTCCACCTTCCCAAACTTTCCTAAACCTTCCTAAATCTTCCCAAACTTCACTAAATTGTTTCCATTAATCAATGTCATAATATAGTGTTGTGTTAAGGTCCTAGAAATGTCCCGAGGAAATACTAACTTGCCAGGCTGATTTGACCAGGATACTAGTGCCTAAGTGCTAGTGTCCTCCCATATCTTGTAGAGATTTAAATCCCCTGATGGTGTCAGTTTCACCTTGTGTGATGTGTCTGTAATTTTGATACTTTTGGCTCCATACTCTGTCAACCTCTAAAATTCAAATATTTTCTCTCCTTGTGCTTACTTGGGATTCATTCTTAAAAAAGACTTTTAAAAGACCTAAAGAGACCTAGATAAATATTAGATCTCTGAATATTATTGTAGACTGATGAATTATTGCAAGTTTTATTGTTGTTGGAATACTGATTCTCTTGGAAGAGATTGTAGAGAATTTGGAGGCAAGATCTTGAGTCTATCTTGTTCCACTTTGCATGTTTGAGAGAAGGGTTGGAGCCACCAACTTGAGTTTGGCTTGAGTACCTACATCATCTAGATTGAGTATGGTTGTAGCGCCTTCTTATTTTGTAGACTTCAAATCAGCCCACCTTCCTTGAGTTGAAGGTTAGTGTTTCCTTGAGTGAAGCACTTCTCTTCAGTGGATCATTCTATATGCTTGAGTCTTATAGGGTTAGGGTTTTGTGATAAATCCTTTGGTTTTCTACTCATATATATACATAATATTAGGAGCACACACTATTTGATCTTCTCTAGTCTGGCTATCTGTGAGGTAGAAATACCAAAATGGGGGTTTGACTAAGGCAAACTCCTATATAGCCACAACCCTTCCTTGTCTTGTTATTTTGCAGATTAGGAACAGATATGCAAGATTCAGAAGTTGATTCATGAATATAATCCCTAACCCTCAGAAACCCCTTTTGAAGGGCCAAAAATCCAACGAAACCCATGCTCCATTACATGTCTGGCCATATTTTCTCTAATTTATAGTAGCAACATCTAACAAGTTTTCTCTACCTGTTCCAACTTCTATTTTCTAGGTTTCTAATTCTGTAAGGTACAATATCTCTATTTTGATATATTTAGTTGTTAAAACCCTAGACCTAATTCATTCTACATCAATCCTTTAGAAATACAAAAAGGGGACATAACCCCTATAACTTTGCTCTCCTATCAGGACTATAGCCAAGCTCAGTTTGTGCACCAATGTTTAAGGAGGTTAAACCTAATTTAGGCATATTAAACTAGATACATTCTTTTTACCTATAACATTTTGGTGAACCTGATGAGCTTACAATACTTCTAATCTAATTTATGTTTAATTAGTTTATTAATTAGTTAATTATTTTTAGACATTGTTGTTTCATATATCATCTATTTCATATTAGGTACTTGTGTTTGTAAAAACTAGGGTATGCAACAATGTCAGATATTTTTATTCAAGATTTTAATGCATTTAATGAGCCATTTGGTAGTGATTATTTTGATATGTTAGATGAAGCCCCTGATGACTTCATCTCAACAAAATCATCCTCTATGAATTCTCAACCATCTATCTTTCAAAGATTAATCAACACAATTTATGTTTCTAGTTCCCACAAAGAACCTGAGAAACACAAAATTGTTGTGCATCTACATTCTAATACTCCTCAACCATAGTCTAAACCTGTGCTCACTATAGGAGGTGTGACAAAACCATCTAGACCTCCTAGATACATTCTAAATTTTTCAAAATAAATCACTGAAAATAATCAATTCAATCAAAATGTGTCGCAACAACCCATTCACCATGAAGTTGTTCACACATATAACACTAGAAATAAAAAACAAAGAAAACAAATAACATTTGTTCTATCTTCTCTTCCACTTGCTGCTCCTATTCTTCCTCAAGATCCTCACATTCCTCTATAGGTTGGCCAAGAATATGATCATTTTGACCAGCTTTGTGCTACTCCAACAAACATCTCACTATGGGAGTTGATACAAACATCACCTACATACCACAGGATGCTCTAAGAAGCTCTATAGAAAGTTATTTTATCACATTTTGTTAAGCCAAATGATGTAGCAGCCTTGTTAGATTATATGTAGGTGACAAATTTGGACATTATCTTTCAACAACATGAATTACCTCTCATAGAAGTTAGAAACTAAAATGATCCTCATGATATTTTTCATCATTAATAGAACCAGAGTAAAACAAACTATGATTGATAACATACCAAGTCTTAATGTCCATGGCATAGACTTGTTACATAAAATTAGTGCAGATACATCTCTTATAAAACCTCCCATAAAAGTTCAAAACCAAAATGATCCTCTCATGATATTTTTCATCATTAATAAAACCAAAGTAAAACGAACTATGATTGATAACGGATCAGGTCTTAATGTCAATGGCATAGACCTATTACATAAAATTGGTGTAGATACATCTCTTATAAAACCTGATACACTTAAGATTCATGGCTTTGATAATGTTGGTAGACAATCATTAGGTACAATCACACTACATATGATGGTTGGACCTGTGCCTTTATCTACACTTATCCATGTCATGCCTAGTTCTCTTACATATAATCTTATTCTAGGTAGACCATGGGTCCATGCCATGGGGGTAGCGCCATCTACCCTTCATCATTCAATAAAATTTTTCTATGATAACAAACTCCATATAGTTGAGTTTGATCCTAATTTTGATAGTTGTTTAAAAGCTGGAGTTGAGAATCAACCTCTTCCTTCTACACCTCTAAATGTACATTAATTCCATCTCTATCAAAAATAGATTCATCAATTCCTCTTTCCATAGATAATGTTGAGAAAGAGCCTAGATCATCTTTAAACAAGTTCTTCAGTGATGATTGGGGTTCATTGGACTTTACACCTACCTTCATGGGTGAGTATAAAGTCTCACTGTCAAAACCAAACAACTCAAAGGTATCTATAATATCTTCTACACAATCTAATCTTTCTCCTAAAATTACTTTAACACAATGTGATGATTATACTTATAATATTGACTATGTGACTAATGGTGAGCCACCTTCTTCCACAGAAATGGCTCTCATTTATGGTCAAGGTTTTCAAATATTATCTCAATTAGGATATAGAGGCAATGATTGTGGTGTAAAGGAACAAGGTATAAAGACCCCTCTAGAAGGTAATCCACATAGCTCTTTGTTTGGTCTTGGATACTACCCTTTGAAGCCCACCAAAGCTTCTCATCATCCTTCTCTTAATGTAAACACAATTACAGTCGATTCCACACTTAATATAATCGATCTTGAGTCAATCAACACAAGTAACACTTGTTGTGTTATTGTTTTAGATAGTTTATCAATGGGTGAGGCTCTAGCTGAATTTATAGGGGCCTATGATCATTTACCTCATTACCATCATGATCACGGGTTTCCTTATTGTTTAAATGTAGAAGCATACTTTGGGAAAGATGTTGATTTATTTGATGATACCTCCACATATTATGAGACACCTGTGGAATCCCCTCATCCCCTTGATGTCCCAGACCACAGTACTCTCATTAATGCGAAAATTATTGATGTCTCTATGGACCCTAATAATCTCAAAAAAGTTATCGCAATTGGAAAATGTCTAGATTAGAAGAACAATATGAACATACTTCTCTGTTACATGATTATTCCAAGCTTTTTTCTTGGATATATTTTGATATGCCTGGCATTGATTCAAAGTTTGTAACACATAAGCCTATAAAACAAAAAATTTAAAATATGAATCCTAAGGTGGTATTGTTAGTTAAGGCTAAGATTGAGAAGCTTTTACAAGATAGCTTTATCCACCCTATTAACTATTTACCTTGGATTTTGAATATCATGGCTATTGCTAAACTCGATAATCGTATCTGAATTTGTTTCAACTTTCATGATTTAAATAAATCATCTCTAAAAGATTATTTTCCTTTTCCTAACATTGATATGATTGTTGACTCCACTACTGGCCATGCATTACTCTCATTTATGGATGGTTTCTCTAGATATAACCAAATTTTCATCAATCCTCAAGATCAATATAAGACAACTTTTATAACTCCTTGGAGAATATTTTGCTGGGTTGTCATTCCATTTGTATTAAAGAATTCTAGTGCGACTTACCAACATGCTATGACTTATCTTTCAAAATTTCATCCATAATATCTTAGAGGACTATGTCGATGACATTTTGGCCAAGTCTGTCTTGCATTAGGATCATATCACAATCCTCCATCAAATCTTTGAATGCATATGCAAATACAACATGCACTTAAATCATTGTAAGTGTATCTTTGGCATCAATAGTTGTAAGCTATTGGGATTCATTCTTTTGCATCATGGTATTCAAGTGGATATGAAGAAGATTGATGCTATTGTCAACATGCCACCTCCTAAAAACATCTCACAACTTCATAGTTTACAAGGGAGGATATAGGCCATTTGTCGATTTGTTTCACAACTCACGGATAGAACTCTCCCTTTCACACAACTTCTTAAGAAATATTCTCATTTTAGTTGGAATGAGGATTGCCAAAAATCTTTTGATGACCTAAAGTGCTATTTAGCTAATCCCCTTGTATTACACCCCCTCCCATTTCTGGAAGACCATTTCTTCTCTACACATCAGCTTCTTCTAATGCTCTTCCATCTCTATTGGTACAACATGATGACAATGGCAAATAACATGTTGTATATTACATCAGCTTAACTTTGCTCGATTATGAAGTCTGATACTCTAAATTGAAAAACAATGTCTCACTCTTGTATTTGAAACACAAAAAGTTAAGACACTATCTTCTAAATGCTGAAACTAATGTCATTGTAAAATTTGATCCCTTGAAACATCTCTTTGCTAAAACAGATCTCTCAGGACATTTAGCTAAGTGGGTTACGTTGTTAACAAAATTTGTTCTAAAATTTGTCTCTCAAAAGGCATTTAAGGGTCAAGCGTTGATCAACCAATTAGCTGAAGCTCCTTTACCATTTTCTCTTCCAAATCAAGATTCATTCCTTGATGATCATTTCCTTTCTTTGGACACCAATCAATAATGAGATCTATTCTTTGAAAATTCTAGATGTAGAACTGGCTCCGATGCTACTGTTATACTAGTACCTCCTTCATGTATGCCAATTCCTCTCTCTTATTGTCTCAACTTTTCATATACAAAAAACACTATAGAGTTTGAAGCCCTTATTGCTAGCTTACATGCCACTATGTTGCTTAATATCAAACAAGTTCACATATTCAATGATTCTTAGTTGATTGTAAGACAAGTCAATGGATCTTATCAAGCTAAGAAAGATAATTTATCTTAGTATGGTGACTTATCCTTATCACTGTTCAAGCCTTTCTCCTCTTTTATAATTGACACACTCCCACAAAAAGATAATGACACGTGGATGCAATGGAAAGTACCACTTCCCTTATATCCCCTAACAATTTGTCCAAGGACTATTTATTCATACAATTCATAATATTACATCACCCGCTATAGTTGAAAACACTTCCAATATATCCTTTTGTTGTAACATTGATTTAGATGAATGGTATTCCCATATATTTCAATATTTGAGTGATGGTACCTTTCGTAACCCAACATCTAGAAATGGTCAAGTTTACATATGCTGCGTGTTACATAATTTTATCAAATGTTATTTATCGAAGAGCATACAATGGACTACTTCTCCATTGCCTTCGCAAATCAGAGATCCCAATTGCCTTAGAGGAGGCACATCCAGGTGCTTGCGAAGGAAATTTCGGTGGAAGATCTTTGGTTTAAAAGTTTCTTCGTATGGGCTACTATTGGAAAAGCATGGAACAAGATTCTATTTCCTTCATCAAAAAGTGCCCACAATGTAAACAACATAACAATCTTATTCAAGCTCCTACCTAGGAACTTCGTGCCCAGGTATCCCCTTGGCCATTTTCCATGTGGGCCTTGGATATTATTGGAAAAATCTCTCCTTCTTCACAAGGACATAACTTCATTCTTACAACTACTGACTACTTCATGAAATTGGTTGAAGTGGTTCCACTCAGATCCATGATTGCTAAAGTAATCTATCACTTCATACTCGATAATATCATCTCTCAATTCAAACTTCCTTCTGCTTTGTTACTGACAATGGTTCATCATTTAAGAATAATGATGTGAAGAAATTCCTCAAAAGATTCCACATTCAACGTCACTTCTCCATGCCATATTATGCTCAATCAAATGGCTAAGTAGAAGCTTCTAATAAAATAATTGGACAAATCCTTTAGAAAATTGTTAATAAACACAAGAAGGATTGGCATACTCAACTCTCTTATGCATTATTGGCTTACCGAACAAGTGTTCATATGGCTATAGGTACTACCCTGTACAACCTTGTATATGGTGCTGATGCAATCATGTCCTTAGAGTTCAAAATTCCTTCATTGCGAGTTTCTCTCCATGATATCCTAGATGAAAATTCACATAGAGAACAAAGACTTCAACAGCTTGAGATGCTCGATGAACAACACATAAATTCTCTCTAACACCTCCAAGCCCATCAAAAGAATGTACACAACTATTATAATGGACATGTTTGAAGGAAAATGAGTGCATCTTAGAATGAACATCTAAGAATAGTGGTGTCTTCAGTAACTTTAAATTTCATTAGATTGCCTCATAAACACTCACAATTATGCCACAAAGTGGAATCAGACATAGTTCGTTTCCAACATTAACCCTTAGAGGAAACTACAAGCAACATTAACCAATTTCAACAACAAGCATTATACAGTTTAAACATGAAAGATGGAACAAAAGAGATGAACACAAATTTACGTGGGGAAAACCCTTTCAGGTAAAAAACCCCACACTCTAAAAGCCCATATCGCCATTGTATTATTCAACAACAGAAAATATAGTTACAATACAATTCAAGCACTAAGCCTTTCCTTGAGATTAACATCCTATTCCATCTGGAGATTATTCAATAGTCACTCCTCTTCTCTCTATCTATCTTGCGTGGTTCCAAGTATCACACTCATCCAGCATTCAGAACTACATGTCCATGCATGAGTGTCGAGACTACTCTTCTTCATCTCTAATAACCAACCGAATAGAACAGCGTGAACTCTCTCTGTCTCCCTCTCATCACACTATCCTCTGTTACAATGTGTTTAATATATATCACATTATAGAAGAGAACATTTGGTTCAACTACCATAATGGACCAAACAGTTACAAAAGGCAACCGTTCAATTGACAATATTTGTGATATGCATTGCCAATACAACGTTGGCTTTTCTATACTTTTGCCATGTCAAGGAGGCCACGTCACCACTGTCAAACCATTCCCACCACGCCAACTCATAACCATTTTCCTAACTGTTCAGATTCATGAGACCTCAATAGTCCCACATGTACCAGTCAACGACCACTTTTGTAGTTTATGTACACGACCACAAGATAGTTAACCATCGACACTTTGTAATTAAGTGTAGCATGCATGTTGTAATCACCATATGTTACAAAAGTAAATCACATGTGGTATCTAAACAAATCATCTCATAACATAATAGTTATCAATCAAAATCATATATATAGATAAGAGTTTAAATACATAAACAATGAAAATTCACCACTACATCAAAATGTGGTGTATCATAAGTACAATATAATCATGATCATGGACCATGATAGCCAGATCCATCAAGACCTAGTGGTGGTTGAGTAACAGATGGGTGCCTATGTGAGGCGATAGATCATGAGTGACTCCTAGAAGCACTCCATGCCTATTAGTCCCTGAACTCACCCCTAAGCTCACCCACCTCTATCCTAGAATCTGTATACATCTACTGTAGTCGATCCTTCTCAAATCGTAGCCTATCAATCTCTACATGCATATAACTCATAAAAATAGGACCTGTACCGGGTACTGATGCCACTCTAGCCTAATCTAGCTATATCTGAAGAACCTTCTATACCACCTTGACACTCGATGCTCTCTCTATGGTCCTCTACACATATGGAACTCTAGCCTGATCTAGTTGTATCTGAAGAGCCTCCTGCACTACCTTGGCACTAGATGCTCTCTCGATCTCCTGATCTCTTTTGATGGTTCTCTCCTCATAAGTTTCTTTTAGCTATACAATAGGCTCAAACACCTCTACATGATGTCTTGGACTGCATTGTGAGCCACAACTAGTTCACACTATCTACTCAACCTACATAGTAGGAACTATCTCTATTATGACCCAACCCATAAAGTCAAGCCATCCCTATGTATCAATTACAAAATAGATACAAATGAGGTATCAAAACTCTAATCATATACATCAAAATCAATCAAAACTCAACATATATATTATCTCAATTTTTTTCAATTCCAAACCATTTGATTGTGTTGAAATTAAATGTATTCTTGCAAAATACATCAGTGATGTTCAACATAACCTTGCCAGAAGCCATATTTTTTGTTTTGCACCTCATGGATCTAAACGGACTATGCCAAAACATCCAGGTGCATGGGTCAATGCTAGGGGAGGTCTCCTTTCATACCCCAAGTTTTCCATTCCTTCTAGACTATGGGCTTCTAGTGAATCATTTTGCTAGAAGCATGTAGTACGAAACAACTGGGACACTTGGGGTACAAAAAGAGACCCCCCCTAACCTTCACCCACCCAATTTGATGAGTTAGTGTAGTCAATTGAGCCCCAAAAGGTACAAAACAAAAAATATGGCTTCTCGAAAGGTCATGCTGAATGCCACTAATGCATTTTACAAGAATACATTTAATTTTGGCACTCTCAAATGGTTTGGAGTTGACAAAAAATGAGAGAGGTTATTGTGGATGCACCTCACATGCACCTACAGGTCCAAATGAAACATTCCCAGGTGCCACAAATTCTAAGAACTTCTCCATCAAAGTTTGGCAATTTTTTTCTCTTAGGGATCTTAAGTGAGTTTTCCAGAAGCCAGTAGTCTGGAATGACCAGGACACTTGGGGTATGAAACAAGACCTTCCCTAGCATTCACCCATCCACCTAGACATGTTGGTGTGGTTTTTCTGGCCCCACAAGGTGTAGAATCAAAAATATGGCTTCTGGCAAGGTTATGTTGAATGTCATTGATGCATTTTACAAGAATACATCTACTTTTTGGCATGGTCAAACAATTTGTAGTTGAAAAAAACTTATAGATCTTATTGTGGATGCACCCCACATGCACCTATAGGTGCAAAAAAAACATTCCTAGGTGCCACAAATTCCAGGAATTGCTCCATCAAAGTTTGGTAGTTTTTCGCTCGTAGGGATCTTAAGTGAGTTCATGGGAAGCATGTAGTCTAGAATGAAGAAAAAAGGTGTGAATTGGTGAGTGAATAAATACACCTCCCCTAGAATTTACCCATCCTAATGTGTTGGCATAGTTGGTTCGACCCCACAAGGTGTGGAATGCAAACTTTGACACCTAACACCTTTCCACTGCATGAAACTAAAGCATTTTGGAACATTACGTTCCTTTTCACCATAGGCAAACTAAATTGGTTTAAAAATACAAGGTAGGTATTTGTAGGTGGACCTAACATCCACCTATACATGTAAAGAATACATTCGTAGGTGTCACAGTTTGACAGAACAGCTGGTCCAAAGTTTGACACCTTTTTTGTCTGGTGGCTCTTAAGAGACTATCTCCATCTGATGTCATTAATAATGACAAGAAGAATTCACCACCTAAAATACACCTCCCCTAGCATTCACCCTCCCACCCTAATGTTTTGGCATAGTCAGTTCGGCCCCATGAGGTATGAAATGCAAAATTTCACTCCTAGCACCTTTCTAGTAGATGAAACTAAACTAAAAGCTATGTTGTAATCTCTATGTTTAGGTCTTTCCTCTACTCTCCTTAGGTTTATATGGTGTTCTCACTTGATCTAATGTGTTCTAGAGCATTAATAAAAGGTGATCTCAAATGTGTTCTCCAATTTATGCCGTGTTCTTGCAATTCAACACTTAACACTAGATACAAAGGCAAGTGAATTGTTTGACATGACACCTCAAAGAGATCCCATCTCATGGAATGCATAAAGGATCTTTAGAATAGGGTACATGGACATCCATCAAAGCATAAAGGATATGATAATTCTGTCAGATGTTGTAGTTACAATTGCCCTAGTAGACATGTATGCAAAGTGTGGAAGCATAGACAAGGCACGCGAACTATTTGACATGATGCCTCAACGAAATGTTGGACCTCATGGAATGTAATGATTGCAAGATATGCACAAAATGATTTTTTTGATAAGGATTTAGAAACTTTCAAGCAAATTCAATTGGTGGATGTAAATAAAGTGTAGAAAGGTGAAATGAGGATATGCAAAGCATCCAAAAACCATATAGAAGGTGAAATAAGGATATAGAAATCATGCCAAACATGTCTCTCTCCCTATATATCTCTCTTCCTCTCTTCCTCATTCTACTCTTTCTATAACCCATATAAAAGGTGAAATGAGGGTATGCTAGACCTATAGAAGGTGAAATGAGGATATAATGTCAAACATATTATCTCCCTCTCATTCTCTCTCTAAGTCTCTCCCTAACTAAACATATAATGTCAAACATATATCTAAGGTGAGATGAAGGTAAGAAAATGATGTCAACCATATAGAAGGTGAAATGAGGATATTTTTAACATGTAAGATGATAAATTATCCATGATTATCATATCAAATCTAGTAGTTTCTATATAAAATCTAGTAGTTTCAATATAATGATTGTTATGATATGTTTATAAAAAGAAGAGTACAACAAATATGTTAACTAACACATAGCATCCATGTAATAATTTAGCATAAACAAATTATATTTCCTTATATGATTCAAATGATGAATTTTTAGACTTGTTACTAATTTTTGTCACACTAAAATTAGTTAGAACTAAGTGCAGTTGTTCAAAAGGAATAAAAGAAAACTTTGAAGTTATGCATTCAATGAACAGTTGATGTCTTGACAAAGCAAAGGTGATATTCAATTGACAGGATAACCCATTAGTCCAATCAAGACTGATGAATCATCATGACAAGATAATTAAGTTGTCAAGGTATCAATCATTCAAGAAATACAGTTGATCTGACATAGTGTTATCTTTTAGGAGTTATAAGATAGATTGATTATTTAGTTGATCTGATTTGAAAGCAAGAAAAAAAGGTATTTATTCAAACTGATATTTCATGTCATATTTGGAACATACAATTCAGTATCTGTTACTTTATCCTATGCATTGATTGAAAAATAAACATACATAAATCAAGTGCATAAGGTAAACTAACTGATCATGTTTAAAAGAAGTGTTTAAATGTGTCCTACATAAGCTGTGGGAGTGTCTAGACTGAGCAATGCAGACATGCAAGCTATACATTTGATGATAAAATAAATAAGGAACACATGATAAAATTAAACATCCATCATTTCTTGAGCAAGAAGGTTGTTTCGTTGATGTTGATCTTCAGTCTTCAGCTTTGGCTCCTATCATCAATTAAACTTGCAAAAAATTGTGGAAAGTCCCATCAGAGCTTTGGATGTTTAAAGTTATCATATACTTTATCATGCATACTTATCAACTTGTCACACCATGGATTTTTATATGAAAGATCAAATCAGACATGTGCTACAAGTCAAAATATCATAAAGGAGAACCAATCAATTCAGGTGTATTTTTATGCTAACTTGTTTTTTCACTGTGCAGGTATAGGAAAAGTAATATTGCTAATTTGAAGACATTTAAAGCATGTGGAGAAAATGTGGCTCCCACAAGGGTTGAGCCCAACACGCTCAAAGTGATACCATTACATGTTATGCTATATTCAATAGCTCATCAATGATCAAATTCCAAAATGACATGCAAGAAACACAAGGTACTATCTCACTTTCTTTATCACTAATGAAGTGTGATGTTTCATAATAGTTCCATGTCATCAAAGAGTACCATCAAGTACAGTCATAAATGATAAAACAATGAGCATTTATACCACAGAGATAAGTAATCAGGTCTAAAGGACCAAGGTACATCCTATGAGGCTGCCATTATGAAGTACAAGAAGGTATAGTGACCAGAGGAGAAAGGTACTTTCCATTCTTTTAATATAAATAAGATATCTTCTTTTGTTATTCATATATGTCATTCAAGTTACAATGGTACAAGGAATCATAACAATAAAAGAAGGTACAATATTCAAGGACAGTTAATAACTGGAGAGTGATGAAAGAATGGAACAACATTAATGATACAACACAATCTCACTAAATGAACAATAGTACATGAAGGAGACATAATGGAACAACAAGTTATGATGTATAGGCATGAGCAAAGGATGCAAACTGTTTGCTAAAGAAGTGTCTTGAATATTAGACAAAACATATACAATCATTATACAAGAACAAATGGAATACCATTATGACCAAATGAAATGGAGGAGCAATCATATCACTACTAAAGAAATCCATCAAATAAGATAAAGCATACATATGTTAGTCAGAATGCATTCATTAGTCTTTTTAGATGACTATCACTATTTGGGCCTTTAAAACAACATGCACAAACCATTGTGACAGTCATCTAAAATGAACAATAGGAGATTCATACAATGAAAGAGTAACAATATTCATAATGTGAAGCATACAACAATATGGAGTTTTCTTTAGCAGAGCAGTAGATCAAAGAAAGTTCATAAGGTCATGAGGGTATGATAGATATTGGTGGGCATTGTAGCCTGATGAGAAACAATCATGAGGTAGTAGGACAGTCACCAACCTAGTTTTTTTGAGTTAAGACATGAAGGGATTGTCACAAATAGCAGTTCAAAACAAGTATATGATTGTCACATAGGGAGTAATCAAAAGACAAAGACGCATATGTATTGCATTTGCATGTTCAGAATCTCTCCAATAGAAGGGAATAGACGTGGGTCAAATTATTGTCATAGATAGAAAGAGAGATAGCTTCAGGGGTTTATACACATTGATGTTAATAGATTTCCTATCCTATTATCCATGGAGGATATGTCCTTGTGCCTTGGTTGCAGGGACCTTCAGACAACATGGATAAGAAGTGCTAAATTAATAGGCACAAAGATGTTGTCAGGACAATTTTTCTTGGATTGTCAAGTATATAGGCATGTGTTGCATTTTTCAGAACACAATTATTTAGAGACTTACACCACAATACAGGCAACCCTAAAAGGATCAGTAGGTCTTTAGAGACTCCAAGATAATGAAGAACATAAAGAGAGGAAAAAGGAACATCATGACAACCTGGAATCATTGAGGTAAGGAAAAGTCCTAGAGTTTAGTTTTGAGGATGTTTCAAGGATCCTGTACATATGCCTTAAAAATCATAGAGCTCCCATGAAGCAACAATCTATCGCAAAGAAACCCTTACAAGTAGAGCCATAAAAGGGGACAATAATGGCAGATATAAGCAATGCATAGCTTCAAGCTCCATAATATACTTCATAAAAAATATGTACAAGAGCCATATGCAAAGTAATGAAACAAAGTTATCTTTTAGTTTCCTCCAAGAAAGCAAGAAAGGAAATTTTCCATAGTTCTCATAAAAAAGAACAACAGATAGAAGAGATCTCATCATAAAATGCAGTCTAAAAGGCATAGAAAATAGTGATGAACACCTAAGCAATGCAAGAAACATCCTGATGAAGAGTAGTAGGACTGTTAATCACTGATGAGAACAGCATTCAAGAGATAGTCATGCACAATCATGTTATGCACAATCATTTCTTGATGATAGACACAATCATGAGAGTGGTCACATCAAAATAGTGAAAAAGATAACAAATCCTGTATGAAAGAATAGCCCATCAAGGTCAAAGAGTACAAGATCATGCATAAAGGATATAAAATATAGATGCACTGTGTAAGGGACAACAACTGCCTCATTTTCTTCTTTAAAAATACCTTGTACACATTGCAGTGCATTTATTGTCCATGAAATGCTTTTACTTATTCAAAATGTAGAGAAGATATAGTTTTAAGGATGCCATTTTTGGAAAGAAATATATCATAAAAGGAAAGGTTGTAGGTCATAATTGGAGGAGCATCTTTCCTGTGTGAAATACAAAAAACCCACCTCATATGTGAAACCCTTGTTGCACTTTTTGTATATAGCTAAAGAAAAGAAGTGTACAAGAGAAGATTTATACATTTATGCCATACTCAATGACAAAGTGCCAGAAAAGAAATCTCATCTTTATCTCTTTCTACAAGTAAAAGAAAAGATGCCATGACTATTATAATGGATTCTTTTCATATAGAGGAAGATACAAACTCAAGCCAATGTTTCAAAACCCTAGTTACATTTCTGTGTCTAGAGAACCCAAAGGAATCAAAATATAGCACGGTTGTTGCCATTAAAAATCATTCCTTCAAAATATAGAGCACCCACTTCAAATTTTCTTGAAACCTTTGCATGAAATCGCCCAAGCAGAGTAAGAATGCAATGATATAAAGGAAATTACTATGAAAATGCTCAGAGAGATACATAGACTGCAGTCTCCTTTTTTTCTCAGATATAATGTTACAGTTGCAAACAAAGGAAACCCAAAGGAAACATATACACAATATATACTAAGCATCTAGTCATAGCAGACATAGAGAATTAAAAATGTATCAAAGATAAAGTGCAGTCATGGCCATAGGAGATGGCTTTGCTTCATAAAATAAAGAGTATGGTCAAAAATATGATAAGGGAACACTTACCTTGTATTTTCATGTCAAAACAGTCAAAAAATCCTTCAGAAATTGTAGAAAACCATGAAGAAATCTTCAAACTCTGATGAAGCATGGAGGCAGAGGCAGTGAGAAGACAGGTAAAAATGGAAGTATCTTTTAGGTTTTCTTCCTTATTGCCAATGCCCTAGCCGAGCCATGGATTTCCCTTTTCCTTTTTGACTTTCAATTCTTAAAATAAATCATTGTTATCTTTCCTCTGTTGTGGTCAATACTTGCAAGAGTCATGGAATCTAATGATTTAACCACAAGGAGGGGGCCATGTGCCAAGAAGATATGTTTTCTTTTTACATTTGAGATTTTGATAAAATCAAAAATTGACATCATGAGAAGGAAAGGCTTTATGCCTTATGAACTTTCCAAAACCCCTATTTCTATATGGTCGCCACATGTTTGAAGATGCCTTGTAATCTGATACATGGTCAAAAGTCAAGTCAAACATTCTCCACTTTATGCATGGATCAAATTACTTAATACCTTATGCATTTGTAATGCATTTAAAAGTCAAAATAGCATGGAGACTATATTGTTTGCAATATGAAGAGCTAGCATGAACAAGACAAAGATGAGGTGGCAGACTTGTGGATAAGGTAATGTTTTGCATGGAGATATTGATATAGTGATGCAAGAGCATTTAGATAAGGATTTTGAAGGCATGGTAAAGTATGAAAGGTGGCAGGAAGAATGAAGACAGGCATTTTTGCAAGGTAAATGAAAACAAAAGGTAGGGGTATTTTTGACAGAGTGATATACCTTGGAAGGCAAGGAGTATTTATTTATTTATTTTGCCTTAATGTTTCGAGATGCAATTTTTTTTATCCTTGGAAATGTAATGGAGTGATAAGGTATATTTTTTGCCTTTAATGCATATGCCATGCAACTAGGTGTATTTTCTCACAAGGAGCTATAAGGAGATTGTATTTTTCTCTAAGTCCTATTTTTTCTCAAATCATGCAAATTAGGCATATGTAAAATTGGAGAGATAAGGAGATCTATTTTTCTTTTTATCATGCATGATTTTACAAATAAATCAATTGTAAATAAATAATAAAGTAATATTCTTCAAATTACTTTATTATTTTTCACAAATTGTAAAATCAAATGTAGTGCAAGTTGTAACCAATAATAGAGTAATTATTTTTATTACTTTACTTTTTACTCACAATCAATTTTACAAATACAAAATCATGCAAATTGATAAGTTGAGTTAACTAGGCCATCTAGGGGTTTCTTGCATGATTTGAGGAGTATTTTTAGGGTTCTTGGTCAACTTTTTGGTCAAGCATATGGAGAAGTCCAAATTGAAGCTATTTTTGCTCGATTTGTGGTAGTTTGAACCCTTATTTTTTTGGGGATTTTGAGTTTTCTCGTGGATCACTTTGGAGGACTTATTTTTAGGGCCAGTTAGCTATAGTTCTTTTTTGCATGCCTCTTAGTGAGAGCAAAGCTATATATTGTAAAGAAAAACTTGTTTTTGCTAGTTCTTGCCTTTTTGGTCTTATACACTTTGAGAGAGAAGAAGGTTTTGTGGCTCAATTTTTACAGTTTTATAGAGATCAATAGGTTACAGGTTCCATTTTTGTCTCTCTTGCAATATTTTCCTTTGTTCTTTGAAATCAAGTAGGTGCCTTTCCATTTAATGCAAATTGTATGAAGTGATTTGATGAAGTTTTACTGTGTTTAATCATTAAAACCTTTAAAATTATTGTCTCACTATTACTTGAAGCATTAAGCATAGTGTTATTACAGGTCTTAGGTTGTGTTAATGAAAATAATCCTTTTGTGTTGTGAGAAATCATTTTCCTTCATAAAAAGCCTATTTTCAAGCCTTCCTTAGAAATATTTTTGTGATATTTGTGTCAAGATTGGACTGTGTGAGTCAGATTTATGAGTTGTATTGTGAATCGGATTGCATATTTTCTATCCATATTAGGTGTATCACCAAATTTTATAGTTTCATTTCCTTATAGTTTCATTCTTACCCTTTTCCAAAACATAAAATCATACATTCCAATAGAATATTTTAAGGGAACTAGCCCATAATCTGGAGGTTCAAACTCATTATAGGTCACCCACAGCCTGAGTTTGTCCCCATGTTTCAAAGGATTGCAGAGTGTCACAACTTTGCATAAGGGTGCAATCCTCATTGACAACAAGACTCAGCTAGAAAAACTTATAAAGACCTAAATAATAAATCCTATGATTGGATACACCTTTCCTTGCACCCACCATTCTCTTAACAAAGATACCATATTTTATGTTTCATATTCCATGTTTTGCTTAACACAAAAGTGTAAAATTTAACTTATAATATATACAAAAACTAATTATATAAAGCCATGTCATAAGTTATTGCAAATAGGTTTACAATATATGTATATGTTATCCAAATAGAAGTTAGCTTCAATATTAATAATTCAACTATTGTTTCTTGGATTCTATTGTCTAGGAAACAATTCATATTGACTTTCTAGAAAATTCTTTTGAGAATAAAGTTTGTCTTTGCACCCCAATATTGACAGATATTGGTTGAGTAAAATTTTATAATACTAAGGGATCAAACTTCAAGCACATCTCATAGCTTACCTAATGTGTTGAAAATTCAATTCAAGTTACAAATATACTTCCCAAAAAGAAAAATTCTTAAGATTTATAATTTATTCATGAATATTATATTCTTCACCAAGCTTGTAATTCTAACTAATCTTATAATTCAAAGCATAAAGGATATGGGATTTTTTTCATATGTTGTAGTTTTAACTTCCCTAGTAGACATGTATGCAAAGTGTGGAAGCATACACAAGACACATGACTTGTTTGACAAAACACCTCAAAGAGATTCCATCTCATGCAATGCAATAATTGCAAGATATGCACAAAATGGATTTGTTGATAAGGCTTTAGAAACTTTCAAGAAAATGGAATTAGCAGGTGCAAAGACAAATTCCACAACCTTAGCCAACATCCTCCCTACCTATGCTAAAATGGGATCTTTGAAACACAGTATGGACATCCATCAAAGTATAAAGGATATGGGAATTTTGTCAGAACTGTTATAGTTGCATCTGCCCTAGTAGATATGTATGCAAAGTGTGGAAGCATAGACAAGGCACATGAACTATTTGACATAACACCTCAAAGAGATGTTGTCTCCTGGAATGCAATAATTGCAAGATATGCACAAAATGGATTTGTTGATAAGGCTTTAGAAACTTTCAAGAAAATGCAATTGGCCAGTGTAAAGACAAATTTCACAACCTTAGCCAACATCCCCCGTGTGTATGCCAAAATGGGATCTTTAGAACAAGATATTGGCATCCATCAAAACATAAAGGATATGGGAATTTTTTCAAATCTATTGTAGTTGCAATTTCCCTAGTAGACATGTATGCAAAATGTGGAAGCATAGAGGCACACAAACTATTTGACAGAACACCTCAAAGAGATTCCATCTCATGGAATGCAATAATTACAAGATACGTGCAAAATGGATTTGTTGATAATGCTTTAGAAACTTTCAAGAAAATGCAATTGGTAGGTGTAAAGCTAAATTCCACAACCTTAGTCGACATCCTCCCTGCATATGCAAAAATGGGATCTTTGGAATATGGTATGGACATCCATCAAAGCATAAAGGATATGGGAATTTTGTCAGATCTTGTAGCTACAACTACCCTAGTAGACATGTATGCAAAGTGTGGAAGCATAGACAAACTACGTGAATATTTTGACATGATGCCTCAAAGAAATGTCATCTCATGGAATGCAATGATTGCAAGATATGTACAATATGGTTTTTTAATAAGGCTTTAGAAATTTTCAAGCAAATGCAATTGGTGGGTGTAAAGTCAAATTCCACAACCTTAACCAACATCCTCCTTGCATATGCCAAAATGTGATCTTTGGAACATGATATGAACATCCATCAAAGCATAAAGGATATGGGATTTTTTTTCAGATGTTGTAGTTGCAAATACCCTGGGTGACATGTATGCAAGGTGTGGAAGCATAGACAAGGAACATGAACTATTTGACATGATGCCTCAAAGAAATGTTGTCTCATGGAATGTAATGATTGCAAGATATGCATAAAATGAATTTTTTGATAAGGCTTTAGAAACTTTCAAGAAAATGCAATTGGTGGGTGTAAAGCCAAATTCCACAACCTTATCCAACATCCTCCTTGCCTGTGCCAAAATGGGATCTATGGAACATGGTATGGACATCCATAAAAGCATAAAGGATATGTGAATTTTGTTAGATTTTGTAGTTGCAACTACCTTAGGAGACATGTATGTAAAGTGTGGAAGCATAGACAAGGTATATGAATTGTTTGACATGATGCCTCAAAGAAATACAATCTCATGGAATGCAATGATTGCAAGATATGCATAAAATGAATTTTTGATAAAGCTTTAGAAACTCTCAAGCAAATGCAATTGGTGAGTGTAAATCCAAATTCCACAACCATAGCCAACATCCTCCTTGCCTATGCCAAGATGGGATATTTGGAATAGGGTATAGACATCTATCAAATCATAAAGGGTATGCGAATTTTGTTAGGTGTTGTAGTTGTAACTACTCTAGGAGACATGGATACAAAATGTGGAAGCATAGACAAGGTGCATGAACTTTTTAACATGATGCCTCAAAGAAATGTAGTCTCGTGGAATGCCATGATTGTGGGATATGCATAAAATATATCTTTCAAGGATGCTCTCAAAATATTTGAATTAATAAAACACCATGGAACATATATTGAACCATAATAGAACATAATATCATTTCATGGAAACATTGAACATGTATGCAATATCAGAACTTTTAGGCATGATACATTATCTATACTATAACCATAATTGATCATCATCTATATAATGTAAAATCTCACATACATAATGTCATGAAAATAATATATAGTGTATATATAAAACCATATAGGCATGTACAAACAAATCCATATAGGCATATACAATGATATACATTGGTAAAATAGAAAAGTATGTTTACAATGCCATATAGGCATATAAAAAAATGTCCCAAAATCAAATTTCCCATGGAGTTCTATCAAATAATTGATGGTTCTTACTTAGCCATGAAGATGGAGAATTAGTCAATGACTCATGCTCTCTCATCTACTAACTAGACCTCCCCGATAGAGATTTTTGAAGCTCCACTTGTTAATACAATCAAACAATATCCACATTAATATAGAAAAAATGAAATATAAAACATGGCATAAGTAAGCAATCACTTACCACAATCTGGTGATCCCTCTTGATTATTTGTTGTCTCTTCATCTATAGTTGGATGGGATAGTGTTGTGACCGCCTGTGAGAAGCATGAAGAAGAAAAATTGAGTAAACATGAATATCATTTATGGGAATTAAATGACGTGAGATAAAACATGAAATACATAATGATATTTACATGTTACTGGGTCATAACTTGGTCAAATAATTTGCAGATATAATACTTGCACCAATGCCCACATCCACTGATTAACAAACATGAGTAGGTCTCTAAATTTGTCATCAACTAAAAATATATTTCAGGGTTATTTCACCAAAATAGATACACAATTATTTAAATTCATAATGATTAGAAATTGTAAAATTTACCTCAGTGAAACTACCTCTATGACCAACCCAACCAACTTGTCCTAATGTTGAAGCTCCAACATCCACCTATTCATCATCAAATTGTCACCAAATAAGATTACCATTGATATATGACAAAAAGTTTACATGTACTCTATTTACTATCTTGTGACAAATTACATACCTGTCGACTCGACCTCCTATCATAGCCTTGCAGTGCTAACAAATCCAAGATGGGTACTTTGACCTTGGCATTTAATAATGTATACAATTACCTACATTAATTTTGACTTATAATATCTATTAATATAATTAATTAGAGATTTCAAATACAAATATAATAAATTGTAGAACCTTCCAAAAAATTACCTATGAATCAATGCCGAAGGTCATATCCAACAAGTCATTTGTTAGTACAATATCATCCAATATGGATGTGTCCTACACCTACTCCTACCCCTGCCCCTATGTGGAATACTCCTGAAACTATGGAGCATCCTCTCCAATGTCTGTATTATGAGTATCCTCTGACCTGTAATCACATAAGGCTCCACATGATTGGTAAAGATGTAGGGATCAAATCCTACTACTTTGCCCCTCACTAGCTGAAAAAAGATCATTGCCATGTGATACTAAAGAATGGGTGAGGGAACTAAGTGAATGTGCAGTCTTCACCTCAACACTCTCCTTCAAATTTGAAGGGAGTGAGATACGCTATCGGCTCCCTAGGGGTCTAGTTGGATGGTTCTGGGCACGGTGTGCCCCTTGTCTATCTTGTGTAGAGCCACCACCTCTACCTTGAAAATCAAGCATATCAAAGTAGTTAAGAATCTTTTTGAGGATGAACTCGCAATAGAGTTTCCTCAAAAAATATTTTGGGACCTCTCTATTATTACATGGTAGATTGTCGAAGACCATCGACTACCCATCCCAAAAGTTTTGGGATATTCCCTCTTGCACACACCAATGAATTAGGGATCTTTTACAAGTTTCTCATGTAATGGTTGATTTGTTCTCAAATTGACAAAAAAGCTTACATAGATTAGATTTCACTATTTTCTCATCCTTAGCCTATTTGTATGATAATTTATTTGCATAAAATTCATGGCAACTATCCTTATAGTCTACCAATTATTTAATTTTGTTTGTGACATAATCAATATGAGAAATAATGGACTCTAAGTAAGTGGTAAGGGATCTCCAATGATCATTGCTTCCATTTGGATTTTTTAATTTTTCAACTAAACTTTCAAGTTGTTTTTTATTATCTTCAATTTACCTGAAATAGTTTTGTTTTGTGTCACAAGGATGGTGAGGAAGTGAAGGCAAAGTTTAAGCAAGGTTTTGAGAAGGATTTTGAGCCTCCTCTTCAACTAGAATCTCATCTATTGGATTAGTTTTTTTAGGTGTGTTGGTTAAAAACTCAAAATAGAAATTCAATCAAAACAATAAAAAATAAATTCAATTCGTTTTCAAATTTAGAAAAAAAGATGTAAACCCTGCATGGTTCAATTTGTGGAGCTTGTTGAGCTCATGCATGATAGGAATGGTGTCGTGGCATCATCCTGGAGTGTTTTCTCCCTCAATTTCCTTAATACGTGTTCATGGAATAATGCTATAAGCATTCTCACAACTCCAAATGAAAATGAAAATGACCCACTCATAGGTCTTTTTTTTATATCTTCAACAATCAAAAACATGATCAAGTTATAATGTGATTGCATTTTAGGCTTAGTATTACTAAGCCTGAACGCGACCACATTATAACATGGTTGTGTTTTATCTTCCTAGGACCAAAAAATGGTTTGGCTACTTTTTGCTCCCCATTTTCTTTCACATGCCCCATAATGTGATGTAAATGAATGCTATATATGCAAGGTTGTAAGAGGCAACACAAGTTGGTAATTCAACTATTTTCTTGATTATATGTGCCTTGGGTTATTTTAGAGCATTAATTCTTACAAGTTAGGATTGTAGGGGGATGAGTATGTTTTAGAAATCATAGAAAGGGTATTCTATTGAAGTTGTATTTGTAACTGAATGTCTCTATGGAAGATTCTAATAGTTTAGGGGATCTTTGAATCTAGTTGTGGATTCTCTCTTTCCACATTTGTTGGCATAATTGTGTTATATGTAAAAAGTAAGAAGATGATAAATAGTGTCAAGATCTATCAAATCAACTCTCCTTTCACACTAACCCTCAAGGACAAAAACTAAGCCAAGTCACTACAGATGAAGAGGACTCAGCTACAGGTGATGTACTCAGGAATGATATGGAAAGACTAATTAGATTGAAAGATTTGTCAAACCCTAGATTCAATAAGCATCAAACCCTAATTATAATGAAATCAGGTACAGACAAAAAACCTGCTACAGATCCCCAGATAGGAAGGCACTTAGGAAGGATTAGAAACTTACCAAAAGTTTGATTTCCAAAGGGAGAGAATTTGTGACTACGAGGTAGGTACCTAAGTCTAATAGCGTAATATTTCTACAAATCTAGAACAATGAGAAGTGTTGGATGATGTTCAACTCCTGAGTTTGGGATGAATCTGTTAAACACAATAGGGTGTTGAGAGGGGGGGTGAATTAACATACTTAAAAACTTTAAACAAACATTTGTTGATAAACTAAATAACTTGGAGAATAGAAAGGAAAACATGTAATTCAAGAATCAACATATAACACCAATATTTTTATGTGGAAAACCCTAAAACAAGGAAAAACCATGGTGAGGATTAGCTCACAATATATTATTCTCACAACAAAAGTATTACAACATTGTTTTAGGGTTACAACCTGAGGAAGCTACTACTCCCTAATTTAATGCCTACAACAATTACACTTTGATTTAAGGCTACAACCCAAGGAAGATATTACTCCCTAAGTGTTCTACTCACTATAAAAGGATTTACAAAATGGACTATTGCATAATGAACATCTGAATTATGTAGATAAAGCAGTCATCTATTCTGCTCTTGCCTTTAAACTAATTCTGCACACTTCATTTCTTGCATTTTGTTACGCTTATCTTTGTACTCACTACTACACTCACAAATGAGCTTGATCTTCTATAAATATCCTTTGCAACACTTCAAAAGATTGATTAGGTCGACATTGTGATCAATATTGGATGAAACGTGTAACTCTTCACAAGTCAACATCAATACACACAATATGATAGGAAAAACATGTTGCAGACCTTAGAGCTTCATTGGGAGGATCAAGACACATCTTTCCATACCTTCCAAAGTTAAGGAAACTCATTAGGATCCTCCACATATATTGGGTACTTAACCAGACAACTCAAATTTCTTAGGACTGCTAACTATCTATCTTCATACTACCAGGGAGAAGCCAAAAACTCTATGTGGACCAAGAACTCAATCATATATTAACTCAAAACCATTCATATACCTTACCAAAGAAGTATCATATCAAACTATACATCCATAAAATAGGAACCATGACAATCTACAGGAAATAGAGCATTTTGGACCATATGTGATACTTCACATCTCAAGATGTGACGTTGATGTGTCATACAAAACCTGAAACCTTTTGGGAATGATCTTAAACATCATTATATGTTCCTTATTAGATCCACATACCTTTATCTAACAATTTTGAAGGAATTCAAGAGTTTGGCATGAATAGCTAGGAGTCCAGAAGATAGTTATACTCAAATCTTTACTTGTAGACATAACTACTTGATGTGGTACTGGAAAATGGAATTTGTTTGCATGCGGATCACACTTGAGATATTATGAACCATGTATAACCTTCACACAAACATTTATGATTGATCTTCATGCATGTCATATTTCACAAATACTTAACCATATGTACTTGGCTTCAAAAACAGTCTGTATTGCCTTTGTCACTTTATTTCTGACCTTGCGGACCATCAGATCACTTGATACTTCATCAACTCATGCCTTATGCATCCCTGAACCTATCCATAGAAACACATGACAAATTAATGTATTCTAGAGGAATGTGGAGCATTTCACTAAGTCTCCATCACTATTTTTCCTTGTCTAAGTGATAACCAATACTTTGACCCTTGTAACATTTTCTACAAAAGTCATGATGATTTGATATTTTGAATATATTATTTCAATGCTTCAATAAGCTTGTCTCTAAAGCTGCAATATCATATCTTGCTCTGTGGAGAAATACAGACCAAAACAAGGTGACTTTGCCTTAGGATATGTACAGTGAATTCCTTAGTCATATTTCTGCTTCTTGTCATTAAGTACGATACATACAATTGATTAGATATACATGTAGGAATACTGGAAACATGCAAGGTCATAAGTATTTGCCTCTGTATCATGCTAAAACACAACACTGATCATCGTACCATACTAGTTTGCCTTGACCATGCTGACTCTTCCTCTGTACAATTCTGTCTATACATTTCCACATACAATGTTGACATCAATGACAATACATATTGCCAAGAATATCCCCCTTTGTCATTGATGGTGGTGTAGTCACAGTAGGAGGGTTCACAGAATGAACTATCCAGACTGTGCAACAAGAGTAAACACAACAAAAATAACTCAAAGAAATGGAACAAATATAGATTCAGTCATTCAGTATATCATAGAATTCAAATACAATATGGCCAACAACATGCAGGCTTACAATTAGGGCTCATAGGTATGATTACATACATGTGCAAGATAAAGCTTTGAAGCTCCTTCACACAAAATCTAAATTATTGATCTTCTAAATCATGAGAACTTGATAAATTCTTTCCTAAGGATCTATTACATCAAAATATATGATTTCCAGACCAATAGATTCCTCCGCGTCAGCTAAGGAAGGTCACAAACTCCAATGAAGAGTTGTAATGTGTACACATATAGGTCAGACCTAAATGCATAGAACACTTCCTCAAATGAATGGAACAAACTTGTGGACCCTTGGGGAAGGTCAGCCATGAACCAAAGGACATTGAATGATGTGTCATTGAGATCTGCAAGTCAAGGAATGATCTGCAAGCCTTCTCCTTTAGTTGATTACCATAGACTATCAGGATGCTCTGCTCTGAGAAAATAGTTGATCTTCTGATAGCGATAACTTTTCAGTGACTGATCCAAATGCTCTAAATTATTTATATAATGTAGATGAATGAATGAAGATGCTAAGTCCAGATCCACAAGATGTGAAATGCCAAAACTAGACCACAAGCTGAAACTGCTTCTGACTAAACTAAACTAGGAAAATGAAAGAGCTGAAATGCAAATGTTTTTGGTTGATGCAAGATTGCTCTTGAACCAGGTATGCTCCTGCATCAGACATCCAGGGTTATTGAAAAAGTGAGTCCCTCATTTTATCAGGGCTAAGGGAGAACCAAGACGGTCCACCTTAGCCTGAGAAATCCATGATGAATCTTCTTCCGGTCTGCCTTTCCACTTCACAAGATATTCTTTGTATTGTCTTCCTCTAGTGCTACGTCCAACTCTTTTGTCCAAAATGTCTTCTATTTGCTCCAATGCTTGTTGTGGTAATTGCTTATTCAAGTCTTCTTCCATGCTGTCACTAAACTTTGTTTCATGATACTGATATAGATATGCAATGTTGAAAATAGGTGATATACCCAATGTCTCTAGTAACTCCACTTCATATTCATTTCTTGAATCAAATTTCCTAAGTATCTTATAAGGTCCAAAGTTCTCCATCTTCAACTTGTTATATGTCCCAACTAGAAATCTTTCTTTTCTCAAGTACACCATCACTTCATCTCCCACTTCAAATTCCTTATGTCTTTTCTTCTCATCGGCCTTTTCCTTATACTTATTTTTCATATTCTCCAAATACTTCTTTATCTGATTAAGCATTGTCTTCATATGATCTACAAATTCTTCTGTTTTGCACTTTTCTTTTCTTCTGTATTGATGTCTCTTAATTCTACAATTCCTCTAGGATTCACTCTAGTAACAATCTCAAAAGGTGTTCTTTCGGTATTTCTATTTACTAAATTATTGTATGCAAACTCTACTTGTGAACGAATCAAATCCTAACTTCCAGTTTTCTCTCCAACCAAACATCTCAACAAGTTTCCCAAACTCCTATTCACTACCTCTATCTATCCATCTATCTGTGGATGAAAAGTTGAACTAAACTTCAAATCTATCTTCATCTTCTTCCAAAGTGTCATCCAAAAGTCTCCAACAAACTTTGTATCTCTGTCTGAAACTATACTCTTAGGTAATCCATGCAATCTCACAATCTCCTTGAAAAATAGGTTAGCTGCATGCACTGCATTAGTTGTATTCTTACAAGGTATGAAATGAGCCATCTTTTAAAATCTATCAACCACTACAAATATTGAATCATGTCCTCTCTATGTCTTAGGTAATCCCATTACAAAATCCATGTTTATGTCTTCCCAATGTTTCTCCGGTACTGTCAAAGGTTTATACAATCTAGTATTTTGACTACTCCCTTTTGCAACTTGACAAACTCTACAACTTTGTACAAATCTTTGAACATCCTTATGTATCTGAGGTCAAAAGTAATTTTCACTCACCAAAGCCACTATCTTATCAATGCCAAAATGTCCTGCTAATCCACCACTGTGTTTCTCCTTGATCAAATTGTCTTTCATTGAACTTCTAGGTATGCATAACTGATTTCCTTTGAACAACATATCTTCTTGAATGAAATAGTCTAACCACTTACTCCTATTTGTCACAAGAAGTTCCTTGCATGCTTTTCAAGGTTCTACAAAATCAGTGTCTCCTTCATACATGTTCTTCAATTCATCAAAACCCAACACTTCCACTCTCATCTCTATCAACAAGTTTCTTCTCCTACTCAATGCATCAACAACTTTGTTTGATTCTCCACTCCTATGCTTCAACACAAAAGTATAAC
Organism: Cunninghamia lanceolata; assembly: GCA_027924645.1. Taxonomy (NCBI): domain Eukaryota; kingdom Viridiplantae; phylum Streptophyta; class Pinopsida; order Cupressales; family Cupressaceae; genus Cunninghamia; species Cunninghamia lanceolata. The sequence continues at coordinate 5,629,057 of BSBN01000914.1, read as the reverse complement.
TCTTCATGAACTCTACCCATCTCATATGTCTCTGATTCAACTTACCTTGACTATTCAAATATTGCAAAGCTTGATGATCTGTATACAACACAAACTCCTTAGGCAACAAATAATGTCTCCACTTCTTCAAGGATTGAATTATGGCATAATACTCTTGATCATAAACTAAATATCTTCTCCTTGCATCATTCAACTTCTCACTGAAATAAGCTACAGGTCTACCTTCTTGACTTAACACTACTCCAATCACATTTCCACTTGCATCACAATCAACTTGAAATACCTTATTGAAATCTGGTAATGCCAAAACAGGTTGCTCTATCCCTTTCTGCTTCAACAATTCAAAACTTTTGTCTGCTTTAGATGTCCACTTGAAATCTTTTCTATCACCTCTCATTGTCTCTGTCATAGGGTTACAAACTAAACTAAAATTTCTGATGAACTTCTGGTAGAAACTAGCCAATTCATGAAATGATCTAACCTCTCCAATGCTCTCAGGTGTAGGCCATTCAACAATTACTTTCACATTCTTAGGGTCCATATTCAATCCTTCTGCATAAATCATAAATCCCAAATATACCAACTCTTCTTTCATGAAACTACACTTCTTGATGTTTATTAGCAATTTCTCTTCTCTTGGTCTCTATAAAACTTGTCTAATATGCCACAAATGTTCTTCTTTTGTCTTACTAAAAAATAGAATGTCATCCAAGTATACAATAACAAACTTACCCAAGAATTTCTTCAAGACTTCATTCATCAACCTCATGAAAGTACTCGGTACATTTGTCAATCCAAAAGGAACCACTAATTATTCATACAATCTTTCATTTGTCTTAAAAGTAGTCTTCCATTCATCTCCTTCTCTGGTTCTGATTTGATGGTATCCACTTGTCAAATCTATCTTTGTGAAATATATAGCTCTACTCAAATAATCCATGATATCATCCATCCTAGGTAAAGTAAATCTATACTTAACTGTGATCTTGTTCATTGCTCTGGAATCAGTACACATTCTCCATTCTCCATCTTTCTTAGGTGCTAGCACTGTAGGTATTGTACAAGGAATCAAACTTTCTCTGATCAATCCTTTTCTCAACAACTCTTGTATCTGTCTATTCAATTCTTCATTTCTGTCAGTGTCATCTGATGTGCTGCTTTGTTAGGCAAACTTGCTCCCAATATAAGATCCATGTGATGACTGATACTCCTTATAGGTGGTAATCCATCAAGCACATTATCTGATATGATGTCTTCATACTCTGTCAGCAACTCTATTATCTCCTTCGGTTGTGATTCTTCAATCTCCTTCAATGCTTCAGGCTTCTTAGGGATCAAGGCATAACACATATTCCCATGTTTCAAACCATCCAAAAATTTTCTTCCATCTACCAAACAGATTCTAGCATTCCCACATACTTCACTCTTAGAATCATCCTCCAAAGGAATCAAATTAATTCTCTTTCCATTTGATGTTATAGTGTATGTATTCTTTCTCCCATCATGTATAGCTTTTCTATCATATTGCCAAGGTCTACCCAACAAGATATGACAAACATCCATAGGCATAATATCACACAAGACTTCATCATGATATGATCCAATATGAAATTTCACCAAACATTGTTCACTCACTAGTACCTCATGATCATCTTGAATCCATGCTATCTGATATGGCTTAGGGTGTTTCAATCTTTCCAACTTTAGCTTAGTCACCATCTCCTCTAAAACTAGGTTATCTGAACTACCACTATCAATTACAACTTTACAACACTTACCTTCTGATTTGCATCTTGTCTTGAACAAATTCTTCCTCTGTGGTGGTTCCTCATTTGTCTGTACTTGAAATAGTTCTCTCCTCATCACAAGTGATTCTCCTTTCTCTAGTTTACCAACTGAACTCGGTGATCCAATAGGTTCTTCAACATAGGCTACTCTTCCACTATTCTCTATCCTCTTACTTGTACTACGCTAATTACATTCAAATGCTCTATATCCTTCAGCTCCACACTTGAAACAAGTACCTATGAATGTCCTCTTATCAAATCCTTTTCCTTCTCTTCGGTATCCTTCATTTCGGTATACACTAGGGTTTCCTCTCCGATAAAAATTTTTGTCATCTCTCTGGTAAGCATTGTTATCTTTGTCATCCTTCTTAGCTGGGCTATCAAACTTGTTCTACTCTGAAAATGGTTGATCATATCCACAAAATGTTCTTCCTCTCTAAAATTTGCCTCTTTTGCCTCTCTGTCACTAATCATGTCTCTTATTCAGCTTCTCTTCAACTTTCAAGGAAAACTGATATGCTTCTTCCAAGGATGTCATCCTCACCAAGATTAGCTCCTCTTGAATGTTCAATCTCAGTCCATTGATGTATCTAGCCCCTTTCTCCTTGATTGCTTCACTATGTCCTGTTCTTATGATCATCTTATGAAATTCTTCAGTGTACTTCACAGATTTCTCCTTTTGTCTTAGGTTTTGCAATCTTTTCAACAGCTCCAACTCATAGTCAGCAAGTATGAACTGATTTTTCAACATTGTCACCATCTGGTCCCACTTTGTAATCTTTTCTTTTCCTCTTCTATTTCTTTCCAACAAAACTTCTTTCCACCATATAGCAACATGTCCTTTCAACTTTGTCTTTGCAAATTTCACCTTCTCCGGATCTTCAATTTCCTCATATTCAAAGTATTCTAACATGTCATTTATCCAGTCAATCAACTCTTCAAGATTCAAATTACTAGTATAATTTAGTACATCAACTCTAGGTCTCTTTCCAATCTTTGAAATAGCTCACAACATCTTTATCTGATCTAATTCTTCTTCTTCATCACCTTCTAGGGTTTCACCAGTTTGTTTAGCAGATTGAAATTATTCTTCATCATCACTTTCAACATTAGGTCTCAGTGTCAATCCTCTTCACCTATCTTCCTTGACAACATCCAAATGAATTTGCATTGTTCTCATCAATTCTATCATTTCATCCATTCTATTAGCCATTGTACCAACAGGAGGAACTCTTCGTGGCGGCATCTTCCTGGGATCAAGTGCAAACTGCCTCAAATTCAGTGATTGGGCTACAAGGGATAACTGCCTCTCAATCAGTGATCGGTTGTGTACAAGTAACCTACCTCAGATCAGAGATCTACTTACAACAAGATCTTACAGAATCCCCTTCGCCAATTCACTCCAAAGAATCAAACTTTCACTTTGATACCACTTGGTGCAGTCACGATAGGAGGGTTCATAGAATGAACTGTCTGGATTGTGCAGCAAGAGTAAACATAATTGAAACAACTCAAATAAATGGAACAAATGTAGATTCAATCATTCAATATATCATAGAATTCAAATATAATCTAGTCGGCAACATGTGGGCTTACAATTAGGGCTCACAGGCCTGATTACATACATGCACAAGATAAAGCTTTGAAACTCCTTTGCACAAAATATAAACTATCGATCTTCTAAATCATGAGAACTTGATAAATACTTTCCTAAGGATCTATTACATCAATATATATCATTTTCAGACCAATAGATTCCTCCACATCAGCCAAGGAAGGTCACAAACTCCAACGAAGAGCTATAATGTGTACATAGATAGGTCAGACCTAAATGCATAGAACACTTCTTCAAATGAATGGAACAAATCTGTGGACCCTTGGGAGAGGTCAGCCATGAACCAAATGACATTGAATGATGTGTCATTGAGATCCACAAGTCAAGGAATGATCCGCAAGCCTTCTCCTTTAGTTGATTACCATAGACTGTCAGGATGCTCTGTTATGAGAAAATAGTTGATCTTCTGATAGCGATAACTTTATGGTGATTGATCCAAATGCTCTGAATTCTTGATATGATGTAGATGAATGAATAAAGATGCTAAGTCTAGATCCATAAGATGTGATATGCCAAAACCAGACCACAAGTTGAAACTGCTTTTGACTAAACTACCTGAACTAAACTGGGAAAATGAAAGAACTGAAATGCAAACAAACTAAAATGCAAATATTTTTGGTTGATGCAAGAATTGTCTTGAACCAAGGATGCTCCTGCATCAAATGGAAACATATTCTCCCCCTTAGAAATGTATTTCTCTATCACCCTTTGACATCAAGGACAAATGGATTGATATCCTTTGCTTGTCTCAATTCAAAAACTATATAGACTCCCCCTTACAAAATGATTTCTACCCTGTACTCCCCTTGACTGTATTATTTGGTTACAAAATTGTACCTTTGAAAACCAAAATGGTACTACCATTCTACTCAATAGCTTTGTAAGACTTTGTACATTAAAAGTCATCTTATTTACAATGCTCTTACAACTCACTTAGATGGTATGATGGCCTTGTAAATTACCTTGAGTTGTTGAAGAGTTGCAGTCCAATTGACACATTCTAAGGAAAGAATATGATTCTGGCATTCACACTCCATGCATATCTCCTTAGCTTCTTCATGTTTCTTGGGGTCTTCATCTTTTGCTTTACCTTTTCTACTTCCCCTAGCAGACCAAACAGTGAGGCAAGTCTTAGATTTGCTACCTCTCTCAATTGACAAAATTGTTTCTTCAAGTTTTCTCTTTGATCCTGCAGTTGAGACAACTGTACATGCAAGTTTTCCAATTGAGCTGTTGTTACTCCATTTTTGTCTTTAGACAAGTCATACACATCAACCATCTGAATGATTTGTTCCTTAATGGTATCCATTGCTAGAAAGATGGTTGTCATTGCACCAAAAGATTGACCTGTTAATGCCTGATACAATCACCAAAGTTAATGAATCCACAGGAGGTGGTTAAGTCTGTCATGAACCCAAGCGCTATACTACATAAGATAAGGAGATCAAGGGTGCACTCCTTGCAACAATCCCCCTAGTCCAAGTGAGGGGTTCAAACCCATGACCCAAGCTCTGATACCAATTGTTAGAAAGATGGTTGTCGTTGCACCAAAAGATCGACATGTTAATGCCTGATACATCCACTAGAGTTAATGAATCCATGGGAGGTGGTTAAGCCTTGTCATGAACCCAAGTGCTACGCTACACAACACAAGGAGACCAAGGGGGCACACCTTGTAACATCCATTTGAGCTTTGATATTCTTTGTTGAGTTTGGCCACTTTAGAGAGAACGGATATAATTATGTGGCTTCATCAATACAATCCTTGAATTTATTCAAATTTTCTTTCAATTCATTATGTGCATTGGCACATTTATTAGTAATCTCAGCCATCCTCTTATCATTTATTCTTTTTGCTGCCTCCTGTTCTTCCTTTTGTTCAATGTAGGAAGAGTGATCCTTAAAGGAGTCCATTAACATTTTTCACTTTTGTTCTAGAGGCATGGAGGAGTCAATGGTTACCTCAGGTAACCCTTCTTGAATTATTTTCATAGCATCCTTAACCACACTAGATTTCTTCAAATTTTCATGTAAAAATTCTTTCCTTGCTGAGGCATGCCATATGTCACCAAGCTGTAGTTTGTGAAAGGGAGAAATATTTGCCATATCAATTTGTCCTTCAAGAGTGGGGATTTGTAGGAGTTATGGTGTGACCACTGGTTGAAATTACAACTACATATCTAATAGGTATTTGAGTGATTCTATCTTTGATTTATTTTGACCTATATACTCCATTCCATTTGATTGCTCTCCTTCCTTAGTTTCTCCCTTATCCTCTTTATCCTTTTGTTCCTCATCACTCTTTCCTTTTTCATCCTTATTCTCCTTAGAATTATCTTCTTTCCCCTCTTCCATAGTTCATGTATTCTCTAGAGGGGGAGAATCATGTCTTGTATTAGGATTGTCTGTGGGAGACACACTTTGTTTGGAAGGGATATCTAGAGGAGATAGATTTTTTTTACCTTGGCTCTCTTTGATTGGTGCTTCAGTATCCTCAAGAAAAGCAACAATCTCATTAGTTACTTGTTCTTCAGCAATTATTTTATTTTTCTTCATTTATTCAAGTATTTTGGCAATCTTTTCTTCAATCTCTTTCTCCATCCTTTCTCTCTCTTCTTTGTCTTTTCCCATTAGAATACTAATTCTATGTTTTGTTCTAAATTCTTGTGCCTATTTTTGGGCTAATTCAACTCTTTCTTCATGAGAGATGCATGACCCAACCTTTTCTAATGGTTGTTTTCTCATTTTTGTTTTTGCTACAATAGCTTCATTTCTCTTATTATTGATTTTCCCTACAAAGCTTGTTGGGAGCCGATCAACGATCTCATTTAAAGCCACATTGAAACCCATCATGTACATGACTATAGCCTTTTCAATTATAGACTTGCTATCAGTGGGCATCCCATCATAGAGGTCTACAACCTCTTTCAGTACACCATGCTATGTAATAGCATTGATAGTGGCCTCAAGTTGCAAAGGTTCATATTCAATTGTTTTTTAAGGGATCTTCTTTGTTTTTATTGTCTTACCCTTGCCTTTCTCCTTTGAGGTCTCTTTCTTTTCAGATTCTTCTCTAGTTATTTTCTTCTTTCTTTCTACAACCTTAATATTTTCTTCTTCACTTGTTTCTTATTCCTTTTGGCCTTCTCCTTGACCCTTGGTTCCTTTTTATTCTCTTGCTTTTCCTCTTTCTTTGAAGTTACCTCTTCTTCTCTATCACTCTCAATATCTTCTTCAATGGTTTCCTTCTTCTTTGGTTGTTTGCCCTTGGGTTTCATTGGTGTTTGGCCTTCAAAGACATGGGTCTATCTAGTAGGTTGTGGAATGTTGGTAGTAGATTAAGAAGTGGATCTACTTGATCTTCTTGGAGTTGAAAGTATAGTGGTAGATAGTGCATCATGTTTAGAAATGTTTTGAGCACTGAATCCACCTGGTGGGATGCCAACCCTTTTAAACAACTTCTCTTTATTACATCTTTTTCAACCCTTTTCTTGATTTAGTTGTTGGTGATTTCATCATAAGTGTCAAATTTATCTGCATTAGGATCCTTGGGTTTGCTTAATAAAATGTCTGCATATCTTATCAAATCAGTTTCTGAGAGCTCATAAGGCAACTTGGGTATCCATGCAATCCTAGGTTCTACTATTTCCATATAGTAGTTGTCCTTATGTACCATGAATATGATATCATCTTTGTATTTTCAAACCACCTTGGCAGGTATTCTCTCTCATCTGCATCTTTTATTGAAAGGTTTTAAAGTAACCCTAGTATATAGCATTGCACACCTCTAAATTTTCAAAACTCATCATGTCTTCCTTGATTTGACTGCCTACTGGGACATTTCTTTTCCAAAAAATACCCTTTGATCTAGGTAATTCATTTATAAAATAAAACATGAGACAAATTATAAGAGATCCATACTGAAATATATACCTGTTCTCCTTTGTAGCTCACAAATATCAAATTCCTTGTTTTCTGTCATCATCTGATATGCAACATGAATGGTAGTTGTTGTGGTAGAGCCCACTCTATTAGTGTAGAAAACTTTATATGCGATGACCATAGTTGTATACCTTACAACAAGGTTTGTTATATCATCCACAGGTTAGCTTCATTACTTCTTCATTTTTGATTGACTTTAATGTAGGCACTGGTCTAGTAGCACACATACTAGTCACAACCCTAATTGCTTCCTTAATAATCATATAGGGTTTATCTAGAATTATGAAGTCTTCATGAATTCAGCTTAGGACAAGTTTAGCCCAAACATTGTCACAACTAAAATTGGGAAAATCATTCCATACATTCAATTTATTTAAAATCAAACTGGCATATTCTAGCTTCAGATTAAAATAATCACCTGTGAGATTGTTCGTCCAAAATTCTTGAAGCGTTCTGTGGTCAAATTCATCCAATGTGGAATGAATATAGATTCGTACATCCTCAATGTGAAGCACATTGAATGAAACCCCATAAAATGCTCCATCTTTATCAATTTCCATTGATTTGAAAGAATGCTTCTTGAATTTTGGTCTTGGTTTCTCCACAACATCAATGACCTTGGGACTGTCCATGTAGCACTGAGATGAAGCTAGGGTTTGCATAACTCTAAGAATATTTTCTGGTAGAGTTTTGGAAGCAAAAATTCTTCAACACACTTTAATTTACCTTTTCTCTGCTCTACTCTCAAATGCTTGATTATAAATACCTTTTGAGTATGTAGAAAGACTTATAAACCTCCATAGATGTTTAAATGCTTTGCATTGATTGCACTAATAAGGTTAGGTAAGTACATGGTTACACCTATAATAGTGATTCTTTGATTACTCCAAATCTACTGTAGAGTGATGTATTTCTCTTAAATCTTTTACAATCACATTTTTTGTATTGAATGCTTTTATAATCATGAATGAAATTGAAGGATTTTTAGTAGCAACTCCCCTTGAGTCCATGTTTTTCTTTGCTAGATGTTTCTTATCATTGAGAACCCTAAACACTTCCGCACTCTGCCACATTGAGAGATTTTTCTCCAAAAATTTTTGTAAATCATTATCTTAGCATGCCCATACCACATTTATCCAAAATGTTGAGAAATTTAGCATCTTATTTAGTCAGGGGTTTGAAGAATTTTGTAGTTGTAACTCCCCATGAATTAGTACTTCATCTTTTAGTTACCATAGGATCCACCTGCACTAGTCAGAGGTCTAAAAACATCACACTCCTTCTTCCATACTTTTCTCATTTTCTTCTTTTTCTGAGCAATATCAACTTTCTTTTGTGGAGCAAGCTTTACATTCTTTCCAAAGTGCCTTGTTTGATTGTACTTGTGACAGGTGAACTTTTATTACTGAGCATTTCCATTTACCTTAGATCTACAGTTAGCTTCCTTGTGACCAAACTTGTTACATATGTAACAATATCCAAGAAAGGGTTGAGCATTGTTCCTGTTATTCCTTAACACTTTACTTTTGAATTCATTGGCTTTATGTCCCATCTTATTACAGGCATAACACTTTATAGGGTTCTAACTTATCTTACTCCTAGATTCAGCATCTTTGTGACCAAATTTATTGCAAGTATAACATCTTAGAGCATCTTGATTTATCTTGTTTCTGCAATCAATAGTTTTGTGACCAAACTTATTGCAAGTAAAACAATTACCATTAACACCTTGAGAATACCTGATGGGAATAGATTGCCTTGTAGGTGGAGGGCTTTTGAAATTCTTCTTCACATTCTTCCTTTGTCTTCGGACATGAGTGAATTCATCTTCTTTTGTAACTCTATAGGCATTCTTCTTAGGATCTTCAGTGTAGGTCTCTTCATTCTTTACTCCAAACTTTCCTCCTGAATGAAAGTTATCATATAGATTTGTAGAGGTACTGATCATATGACTCTTCCCCTTTCAAAATCAAGGGCTAATTTTTATTTTGTTGGCTTTTGAGAGTTAATTATCTCATCAAGGATTTAAGATCCTCCTTTCACTTTTAGTCCCTTGTCAATCTATTTTTTTGCCTTTTCTAGTTCTTTCCTTAGAGTGATAATTTCTTCCTCAAGTTTTGAACATTTTGTTGATTCCTCATTGAGCTTGATGTTTAAGCAATATTCAATCCTCTTTTCTTTTTTAATGATGACCTTAAAATTTGAGATCATTTCTTCTATCTCCTCGAGCTTTGTGTCACCCCCTCTATCTCTTTCTAATAGAGTTTTTAGCTTGCCAATTTCTTCTTTTGATTCTTTGGCCTTTGTCTTTAGTTTGTCAATTGTCTCCTTTGTTTTTTCAAGAATATCTTCATATTCTAAGTTTAATCCTTTTGCTTCATCTAGATCACCAAGAGCTAACTTGAGTTCTCCTTCAAGGTCCACTTCATATTCATTTGAATCAAAGTCCCAACCTTCAGGTTCCATTGCTTCTAGATCTGGTTTTGGTACAAATACATCATTGTCCTTAACTTTAGATTTTATTTGTTTAATTGTAGGATCTACCTCAATTGTTAGGCTTCTTAAAGGAACTTGGCTTTGATACCAATTGTTGAACACAATAGTGTGCTAAGAGGGGGTGAATCAACATGCTTAAAAACTTTAAACAAAAATTTGCTGATAAATCTGAATAACTTGGAGAACAGAATGGAAAACATGAAATTCAAGAATCAACACATAACACTAGTATTTTTATGTGGAAAACCCTAAAATAGGGAAAAACCATGGTGAGGATTAGCTCACAATATATTATACTCACAACAAAAGTATTACAACATTGTTTTAGGGCTACAACCCAAGGAAGTTACTACTCCCTGATTTAATGCCTACAACAATTACACTTTGATTTAGGGCTACAACCAAGGAATCTACTACTCCCTAAGTGTTTTTCTCACTATAAAAGGATTTACAAAATGGACTGCTACAAAATGAACATCTAAATTATGCAGATAAAGCATTCATCTATTTCTACTCTTGCCTTCAAAATTATTCTGCACACTTCATTTCTTGCATTCTTCTCTACTTATCTTCGCACTCACTACCACACTTCACAAATGAACTTGATCTTCTATAAATATCCTCCACAACACTTCAAAATATTGATTAGGTTAGCGTCATGATCAATATTGGATGAAACGTGTAATTCTTCACAAGTCAGTATCAATATACACATATTTCCATACCTTCTAGAGTTAAGGAAACACATTAGGATCCTCTACATATATCAAGTACTTAACTAGTTGGCTCAAATTGGTCAGGATTGCTAACTGTCTATCTTCATACTGTTAGGGAGAAGCCAAAAACTATATGTGAACCAAGAACTCAATCATACATTAACTCAACATCATTCATATAACTTACCAAATAAGTATCATATCAAACTATCCATCTGCAAAACAAGAACCATGACAATCTGTAGGAAATAGAGCATTCTAGACCATATGTGATACTTCACATCTCAAGATGTGATGTTGTTGTGCTATACAAAACTTGAAACCTTTTGGGAATGATCTTAAACATCATTATATGTTCCTTATTAGACTTGCACACCTTTATCTAATGATTTTGGAGGAATTCAACAATTTGACATGGATAGCTAGGAGTCTAGAGGACAATTATAGTCAAATCTTTAATTGCAGGCATACCTACTTGATGTGGTACCAAAAAATGGAATTTATCTGCATGTGGATCATACCTGAAATATTATGAGCCATGTAGAACCTCCAAACAAATGTTTATGATTGATCTTCATGCATTTCATCTTCTGTAAATACTTAACCATATGTACTTGGCTTCACAAACAACTTGTATTGCCTCTGTCACTTTATTTTTTACCTTGCCGACCATCAGATCAATTGATACTTCATCAACTCATACCTTATGCATCCTTGAACCTATCCTTAGAACTGTATGACAAATTAATGTATTCTAGAGGAATGTGGAGCATTTCACTAAGTCTCCATCACTATTTTGCCCTATCTAAGTGATAAACAATACTATGACCCTTGTAACTTTTTCTACAAAAGTCATGATGATTTGATATTTTGAATATATTATTTCAATGCTTCGATAAAATTATCTCTAAAACTATAAGATCATATCTTGCTCTACAGAAAAATACAAACCAAAACAAGGTGACTTTTGCTTAGGATATGTACTGTGAATGCCTTAGTTAGATTTCTACTTCTTTTCATTAAGTGTAGTACACACAACTGATTAGATATACTTGTGGGAATACTAGAAATGTGCATGGCCATAAGTATTTACGTCTGCATCAAGCTAAAACACAACACTGATCATCTTACAATACTAGTTTTCCTTGACCATGATGACTCTTCCTCTATACAAGTTTGTCTATACATTTCCACATATAATGTTGACATCAATGCCAATACATATTACCAATAGAATCCTATCGAGAGGACTACAGTGTGGATGCCCTAGTCTAGTAGGGTAGAATTACAACAAATTTTCTCTAGATCCTAAATCCTTATCCTCTAAATTGCTTCTCTACACCTGCACTTTGCCAAATCCCGCACCTATAACCTGCAATCACAAAGAGATGGGTTTGGAGGTTGTGGTGTTTAGGAGCTTGCCTCAGTCAAGCCCTAGAATGACATTCAAGTCTTCCAACACTATTGTTAGATAGAGTGTGTGCCCAAGGAAGAGAAGAGGCCAAAATAATGATGAAATAGATTGATTGAAACACAAATAGATGTCACTTTTGAGGTCAAACCCTCACGGAGATGAAGAGCCTTCAAATCATGAGGAGATGGATTGATGAAGCCAAATTTGTAATAAACAAACACAATTCTACTCTGCAACACAATGAATGCCTTGAAATCCCTTAGCTCAAAGTCACAAGTTCCCATTATCCATCTAGTTGTAAAATGATGTCCTAAACATGTTTATATATGCATTCTTGCTAACTTTTGTAATTCAAATTGAATAGGTCAACAAAGGGAAATGATGCAGAGACATCCACACTATAACCTTCGCATGTAGCATGAATGTCTGCAGACCAACCTCATCATCATCATCTTCGCCATCATCATCATATTCCCTAGAACTACCAACAGCATCATCACATTTCGCGTTGCACAGTCAGCATCATCATATTTCGGACGATCGCAAACATCCGCCTGCCGACTACTGTTCACCTCCGCTTTCCTTCTAACATCATCATCATGATGTTCAGCGGGTGCACACATCCTCCGGTTGCACTGTTCATTGGGCTCCGAACTCCATCGTCATCATCATCTGCAACACTTCCTTCGTCAGCAGGATATTCAACATCCGGTTGTCCCAAATATCCTGATGACGTTCACCTTCAGCAGCTTACCTTCGATGCTCCACTACCTGACGATACAAGCAACAGCATCATGATCTACTTTATCCGGTTCTCTTCGAAACCTCCTGATGACGCTAATACACTTTCTGCCGATACCCAAGCACTTAACGACGGCAGGATGAACTCGCACAAGGGGATACCTCAATATCCGGATGACGATGACGTCATATCCTGATGACGATGACGTCATATCCTGATGACGATGACGTCACCAAATATCCTGATGACCTCTTCAACACTTAGTCGAAAAACACGAACTTTCTCTCCCGCATCTACACGCGATATGCGGATGTTTGGCACTCCCAATATGATGATCCTGATGCCGACACGCTCCTCGGCTCCTCCTGCTGATGATCACCCCGACGAACTCGCACTTCATGCACTCGAAAACATCATGCTCTCCTTCACTTATCTGGATGATGATGCCTAACCCGACTGCAGGATATTTGCAGAAATATCCTGATGATGCCGTCTTCACGAACTTCTTCACTTAGCGAAATTTCCCTTCGCCGATCCACCAGGGATGACCCGATCCAACTCAGGGTGATCTTCCAACTCAGTCAGCTTATCAATTCGACCTAGCACATGAGGATGCTAGGGTCTTCAACATCTCTTGACCGCGATCCTGCACACCTGCATGCAAACAAACAAACTACCTACTAACCTACTGTACATTGCCATTCCACCGATCAGATGAGTCAACCGGTGGAATGGATCAGTATATCCATGAAAACCTCTCAAACCAGCAATCGATCAAGCAATGGAATGCAACAGAGGATGAACACAAACAGGAATACTTTATTCGATTTCAAAAGATGCAACTACAATATGATGTTCCTCTCGCTCTGTCTCACTCTCGCAAAGTCTGATCGATGATTTACAATCAACCAATCCCATGCTTATAAAGATTTCCCTATGAGTACTACTGACCCGACTCCAAGCGGCTGGGAACTCTCCAGGCGGCTGGGAGATCCCACCGAACATACATCATGACAGCTGTTATAACTAACTATCTAAAAATAGCAAAAGCCCGGTCAGCATGATCTTATCATGATCAGCGTGACATTATTACATGCAATTGGTCTAACAGACCTTCTTGGAAACACAAACAAGACCTAAACTACTAACTGCCTCATCCAGACCAGCTGTCAGGTAGGTGCTCCTGCACCATACTCCCCAACAGAAAAGAACTCATGTCCCATGAGTTTAGTATGTGGAAGTCCTCCACCTCTACACTTTGCCTTGTCAATAGTCTGACCTGCTCCAGCTTTGTCTGCTGCTGTCTCTTGGCTGCTCCAAGACTTCTGAACTGTAACTTGCTTTCTGGCAAGTAAATCCTCATGCCTGTTGATGTAGGCCTTTCTCTCACATACCCTGTGTTTGTCAGATTGTCTGACCAGAACCTCTGGCTGAACTGCCTCTGTGGTGTTCAACTGTACCTTTCTTTCAATCTTCATAGGACAAGCAATAGTCCCAACTATGACAACATCCTTGTCATGCCTCTCAACTGATGGTTGGTTGCACCCCTGTTTCTGCACCTGCTGCTGACCTCTGTCAGTCACAACTGAAACTGTCTTCAGCTTGTTGTCTGTAACAACTCCTGTCCCTGCAGTATCCTGAACTGCCTTCATGCCTGCTCCTCTAGGCATCTGCACAAACTCCTTCTTTCCCATTAAAATGATTTGAGCTGCCTTCTGTACTGCAGCTTTTGCCTGTAATGGCATCAACTTGATAATCTTCCCATCCTTCTTGATGGTGTAGGTATTAGCATACCCATCATACAGTACCCTTCTGTCAAATTGCCATGGTCTACCTAGCAGTAGGTGACAACATTCCATAGGCAATATATCACACAAAATCCTATCCTGATATGGTCCAATCTGAAAATCCACATATGCCTGCTCAGAGATAAAAAGTGATTGCCTATCACTCACCCAAGATGCCTTGTAAGGGTGTGGATGTGGAATCCTTTCCAGCTTCAGTTTATCCACCATTTCCTGAGATACCATGTTGTCTGTTGAACCAGTATCAATGACAACTTTACATACCTTACCTTTGCTCTTACATGTGGTTTTGAAGAGAGCTCTCCTTTGCATCAGATCCTTTGATGCCTGCAAACTAATTCTCCTTAACATCAGTGATTCTCCACTCTCTGGATATCCATAATTCTCAGGACCTCTGTTTGAACTCTGTGCACTTTCTTCTTCCTTCTCTTCTTGTACCAGTTGTACCCTCTTGTCACTTGTTCTATCATTTCTGGATGTTGAACCTTTGTTTTCTGGACATTTGAAAGATGGATGACCAAACTCTCCACAGGTGTAACACTTTCCTGAAAACGTAGTAGAACCTCTACCACCTCCAAATCTTCCTCTATTACCTTTCCATCCACCTCTGAAATCAGACTGTCCCTGTCCTTTACCAGTGTCTTCTTGACCCTCATTGGTTTGCTTTTGTGCAGGGGCTGCTCCTCTTCCCCTATTGTTTCCTCTTCCTCTCATGGACTTATCATGTCCTCTATTCAGCTTTTCTTCAATCCTGATTGCCATTTGATAACAATCCTCCACATTCTTAGGGTTAGCTAACACTAACTCATCCTGTATGTTAAACCTCAAACCAGCCAAGTACCTAGCCACCTTTTCTACCTCATTCTCATGATGACCAGATCTCATACTCAACAGATAAAATTCCTCAGTATATGATTTCACATCCCTGTCTTTCTGCTTTAAAAATTGCAGCTTCTTAAACATCTGGATTTCATAATCCCTTGGCAAGAATTTACCCTTTATCCTTGCTACCATCTTATCCCATGAAGTGATCTTAGACTTCCCTTGTTTCCTTCTCTCAGATTGTACATAATCCCACCATACCAAAGCATGACCTCCTAACTTGGTCTTTGCAATCTTTACCTTCTGATCCTCAGCCACATCTTCACATTCAAAGTGATTATCCAGTGCAGCAATCCAATCCAACAATTCATCTTCATTCAAGCTTCCAGTATACTTGGTAACATCAACCTTTACCTTAGGTTTTTCACTCTGTACTGCCTTTAACAGTTTTGCCAACCTCTGGTCTTCAGCATCCAGATCTTCAGCTACCTCTTCATACTCTTCAACAGTATCTGCCTCTTCTTCAGACTCACTGTCTTCCACTTCCCTCTTTTTGTTCTTTTCCAGGGCTGTCAGCCTGGCTTGAAGTGCTTCAGCAAGCTCCTTCATCTTCCTCATCTCTCTAGCATGTTTCTCCTTCATCTCCTGCAATTCCCTTGCAGTACCACTACCTTTAGGAGGCATTTTGTCAACCTCTCAATCACAACACAATCAACTCTATCTCTACCTCTGCCCTTTCGGTGACAGAATCAACACACAACAGCCCAGACCTTTTGCTGAGCTCTGATACCACTATGATGCAGAGACATCCACACTATAACCTTCGCATGTAGCATGAATGTCTGCAGACCAACCTCATCATCATCATCTTCGCCATCATCATCATATTCCCTAGAACTACCAACAGCATCATCACATTTCGCATTGCACAGTCAGCATCATCATATTTCGGACGATCGCAAACATCCGCCTGCCGACTATTGTTCACCTCCGCTTTCCTTCTAACATCATCATCATGATGTTCAGCGGGTGCACACATCCTCCGGTTGCACTGTTCATCGGGCTCCGAACTCCATCGTCATCATCATCTGCAACACTTCCTTCGTCAACAGGATATTCAACATCCGGTTGTCCCAAATATCCTGATGACGTTCACCTTCAGCAGCTTACCTTCGATGCTCCACTACCCGATGATACAAGCAACAACATCATGATCTACTTTATCCGGTTCTCTTCGAAACCTCCTGATGACGCTAATACACTTTCTGCCGATACCCAAGCACTTAACGACGGCAGGATGAACTCGCACAAGGGGATACCTCAATATCCGGATGACGATGACGTCATATCCTGATGACGATGACGTCATATCCTGATGACGATGACGTCATATCCTGATGACGATGACGTCACCAAATATCCTGATGACCTCTTCAACACTTAGTCGAAAAACACGAACTTTCTCTCCCGCATCTACACGCGATATGCGGATGTTTGGCACTCCCAATATGATGATCCTGATGCCGACACGCTCCTCGGCTCCTCCTGCTGATGATCACCCCGACGAACTCGCACTTCATGCACTCGAAAACATCATGCTCTCCTTCACTTATCCGGATGATGATGCCTAACCCGACTGCAGGATATTTGCAGAAATATCCTGATGATGCCGTCTTCACAAACTTCTTCACTTAGCAAAATTTCCCTTCGCCGATCCACCAGGGATGACCCGATCCAACTCAGGGTGATCTTCCAACTCAGTCAGCTTATCAATTCGACCTAGCACATGAGGATGCTAGGGTCTTCAACATCTCTTGACCGCGATCCTGCACACCTGCATGCAAACAAACAAACTACCTACTAACCTACTGTACATTGCCATTCCACCGATCAGATGAGTCAACCGGTGGAATGGATCAGTATATCCATGAAAACCTCTCAAACTAGCAATCGATCAAGCAATGGAATGCAACAGAGGATGAACACAAACAGGAATACTTTATTCGATTTCAAAAGATGCAACTACAATATGATGTTCCTCTCGCTCTGTCTCACTCTCGCAAAGTCTGATCGATGATTTACAATCAACCGATCCCATGCTTATAAAGATTTCCCTATGAGTACTACTGACCCGACTCCAAGCGGCTGGGAACTCTCCAGGCGGCTGGGAGATCCCACCGAACATACATCATGACAGCTGTTATAACTAACTATCTAAAAATAGCAAAAGCCCGGTCAGCATGATCTTATCATGATCAGCGTGACATTATTACATGCAATTGGTCTAACAGACCTTCTTGGAAACACAAACAAGACCTAAACTACTAACTGCCTCATCCAGACCAGCTGTCAGGTAGGTGCTCCTGCACCAGGAAACCTTTTTATTGGTCCTATGCTAAGACATTTAAATTTGGGTCCTAATAAATCAGCCTAGACTTGGGCACCCGTTTTAGTCTTGATTAACATTTAAGATGGGCCCCTCAGCCCCATTTGACATGAGTTTCAAGGGAAATTGCTCCGGAATAAGTATTAAGCATGTAAAGTGTAAACACGGGGACCTAGGAGCTAAACTAGGAGGTAAAAAGGCATAGGGATAGTTTTTACTCCATAACATTTAGCCCCACTTTAATGTATGTATGATCTTATGACCCCATACATGCGTTAAAGTACGGTCGAAGCACAAAAAACACATCAAACACACCAAGCACATAAAGATAAGGCATACCCAAAGGTTGAAGGACTATTTCTAGCCCCAATCTTAGGTAAGTAGTAGAAAACACATGGAAGACATGCAAGACACAATGAAGATAGTAAGAAGCATGCAAAACATGGTGAATATAGTGAAGCACATAGTACATGAAGAAGATATGAGAGCAGTCATGCAATACATGAATAAACATTGATTTAATAATTAAAAATAAACCGTAAACTAGGGGGGAGAGGGAGCTCATCGCTATGTGCCTTTAGACTACCAAAAACATACAAAACAAAAACCAAAATGTGGAGAGAGCTCATCACTATGCACCTTTAGACCACACCAGGGGAAGAGATACAAAATAGAACTTGAATGTGGAGGGAGCTCATCGCTATGTGCTTTTAGACCACACTCAGGGGAAGACATAAAAATCATGCAAAGAAGACACATAATACACGAGCATTGCATAGTATGCCATAGGCATACTATACATCTTATACACGAAAAACATGAGTGATGGAAGGATCTTATTGCTAAGTCCCACCATTTAAAACACATTGCATACACACCTGATGGTTGAGCTACACTACCACAACCACCAAAGACATGCTTAAGGGTGGATGTGCACTAGCTCAAGAGATACACCATCCCACCTTCCACATAAGGGATTTGTATAAAAGGATATACACTAGCTCAAGAGATACATAATCTTGCCTCACGATGAGGGCTTTTTTTCTTGTAATTTTAATAAGGATGTGCAATAGCTCAAGAGATACATCATCCCACCTCACGATGAGGGCTTTCAAACACACTTCGTTAGTGCCAAAATAATCAGAAATATACCGTTATATATGCCCCCACCTTAAGGTGGTTGATACCACTTGCCAGTATCAAGCACATTAAGGTAGAGTGAAAACACATAAGGGAACAAGAGCTCTCACAAATCCCATGCCCCCAAAGGTGGCATGTTCTTACGATCGTCGAATGTTCCCAAAAATACATCGATATGAATTGCTTAAGATAGTCAACAAGAGATAAGGTTAGTAAGTTTAAGATAATAACCAAATTAAATCATATAATCTCCACATGATCAGATTACATCGAATAACCAAGGCTACATTTGTAGGTTTGGAACCAAGTATAGCCGTTGGGCTTATACTGCAGATATCTTGGAATCGTGCATAACAACAAGGTGAGACACAAAACCATCCAAGGTGTAAGGTGTGGATGTATAGAAAAAGGTTTGTTAGAAGAGATATGACAACATGATATATCACACAGAGTGATTCTACTAGTCAAGCGTTAGATATATATATTAACCCCATCTTCATATATGGACTGGGTCCATTTTTCCTTACTTGTTGAAGGGACACATGGTCCATATCAGTATTTATTTGTTTTCATCATCCGTCGACTAAGTAGAATCACTGAAGAAGGTAAACAATAAAAATGAGAGGAGAACAAGTGCCTTAGGAACATCATGTAGGAGGATGCCCCTAAGACATTATCCGCAACACTATGCCCCTAAGGCATGACACACAACAATAAAATAGGGGGGATACAAGATAGAAGAATGGTCACAATAGAGGTAGTCTCCTGGTATCCTTGTCCTTACAAGAGTATCAAGGGCCATCCTAGGAGACCTAAACAACATATAACACAATATGGGGGAACACAACAAAACATCATATTATAGCATATATATCTAAGAGGAGTTCAAACTTGTGAGCATCTTCAAAAGGTGCTCTATCAAGTGTGGTAAAAGTGTGAGTAGTTCATACCTGATTGATTCTTATTTCCAGAATGGTCATGCGGTGCTTGTTTTTCAAGACCCTATATGTTTGAAATCTTCTGTTGCTTACGAGGAGGGGAATCATTACTATTTGCCACCAATGATAGTCACCTTGTTCTTTTCCAATCTTTTGCTTTCTTATTCTGCTTTGCTTGACGAAGGAGTCTTTCATGATGAAACGAGATTCTTTCCATCATGACAACTTTTTCTTACTTGATGTTATCCTGTCGAGGTTGCTCAATTTTTGTATCTAGGGCATTTTGGTTATCTCCTGATCCTTGAAGGCATAATGACAGAGGAACCTCAACATAGATACCTTTCCCTCATGGATGAGGTGAGTCTTCAGTCTTTTCCTTATCCACTTCTATAATGCCAATTATCTCATCATAGTCAAGGTAGTCATCTTCCTACTCTATTGTATTTTTCTCTACCATATTGTTGTTGTTATGCTTAGGAAAAGAATTTGTAAAGATCTGTAAATTCTGATTTGGAGGGGCAACTAACTTATTTCCATTTTAATTCACCAATTACCTGTATTATATTAGAATCAATAAGGTCTTGAATTTCATGTTTTAGACACATGCATCATTCAGTGTCATGTCCTACCATGTGGTGATATTGCCAAAAGGCATTAGCATCAAATGATGCTCCTTGTATCTTGTTACTATCAAATGGTTTCATAGGAGGAAGCTTCAAAAGATTTTTTCTTATTGCTTGATTCATAATTGGTTGAAGAGAATTAGATAATGGAGTAAATTGTCTTTATTGTTGCCTGAATTGAAATGATGCCCATTTAGAATTACTAATGGTGGACACTTGTGATTGAAAATTGTTCAAATGTTGTCCATTGATCTAGATAAAACTCTTGTTATTCCTCTTAAATTTATTTTGATATCTTCTAGCTGTGGATTGACCAAATTGAGCTAACGAGTTTTGATTCTCATACTGACTAGACGAAAAACTGGTAATCGCAAAGAGTTGTGCATAGATATTGAAAAGAGATATACTTCATCAAGAGGATCTTATCACAGATGTTAGGTTGAAAATTTGTAATGAATACCTTCTGAACATCCTCATCTATAATTGGATATTGTATCTATGTGAAAAGAGCTTGATATCGATTGATAAACCCAATTAACTTCTCTTTTTGACCTTGTTTGCAATGAACCAAATCAATCAATGAGACCGAAGGTCCAATATTTTCTTGGAAATGTTGCAAGAATTGATCAACAAGCTATGAGAAAGAATGTATTGAATTCTTAGGTAATGAGAAAAACCATTCCAAAGTGGTATCTTTGAGGGATCATGGGAAGAGTTTTGCTAACAAGTCCTCTTCAAAGAAGAAATCACTATACATAGTTGTGAATGCTGCCACATGAGTATTAGGATCACCTTTACCACTGTACTTCTCAAAGCGAGGGGTCTCAAACTTATTAGGAATTTGAGCTCTTAAGATTGTAAAATATAAAGGACTTTGAGCATGGTATGCTAGTATATTAGGTTGAGATGAAGCATTGGTCAAATTTGTCACTTTCTATTGTAAGGAGGTCATGCCTTGCAAAAGTTGGTTTAAGATGGCATCATTAGGAGATGTGGTTAGTGGGTTAGAAGAATTGGAAGTTGTGGTCATGAAATTCAAAGGTGATTGATTGTGAGTGGTAATTAAAGGTTCTTGAGAGAAATTATAAGTGAAAGGTGGTTGAGAATAGGTGGAATGGAGCGGTGGTTGAGAATGGTTATTCATGTAAGAAGACACCTTAGGTGCTAGGTTTTGATAATTGAATCTCATAGCCTTGTAATTCTATGAATTAATGCCATTAGATACACCCATGCTAGTGGTTGATGATGTGAAAGTGGACATTTCGGTAGTTGGTATAGGTGTCGATACCTATGTACGATTTGGTGATGACATATTGTTAATAGTATTTATGCAGTCAACCATTGACATAATGTTGTGATTCACTATATAGGATAATATGCGAAGCATGTTAACACTGTCTTGTCTTTCTTATAATAATTCTCTTAGATTATGAACAACAGGTACAACTTCTATAGCTATCCTTTATTTTTAAACAAATGCTTGAAAATTAGCTAGCTTTCATGATGATATCAGATACAAATTTTAACAAAAAAAATTGAGAAAAGAAATAAAATTAGGCCATCTAAGTAACTCTACCGGGGCTATGAACGCCAACTGGCAGTGGGGCTCTACTTAGGGAGATTGTATAGATAACCTTGCCAAGGCTATAGACGCCTACTGGCAGCAAGGCTCTATCTAGGTTGGCTATGAGGGATGATCTCCAACTATGTAGTTTAACACCAGTTACTTATGTTTTCAACTTGCTTTCAAGATGAAGATAATTAATCATCTGCACACACATGATCCTTTGTTAGCATTGTTACCATGATGAAATTTTATCATTTAGAAGATCATGATGCTTATGCTTAGGAAGAATTAGAATACTATGGATGAATGTGATCACATCACTTGAATCATTGGAATTTGTTTGTTTTCTTTGGTGACAAGTTGTTGTGTGGTTACACAACACGCCCCATTTTGACTTGACAAAATAGGGACCCAACTTTTCAGCTTGTGTTTTGTGCTTTCTGGTGGTCTGGTAAAAGTAAGTCATGCAGATCATCATGCATTGAAAGGTTGGGTAAGTGATCATCATGAGGTTAGTTCATCAAATTTCATATTTTATTCTAGAAACCTCATATTTAGAAAGAACGTTAAATTCCCTACAGGTTTGTCTTTTACATCACCCTGATATTCGTCAGGATGTGAAAGTTATGAGTGGTCAAAGTTGTAGTCAAACCTGATATTCCCAGGGGGAGGATCATGTTTCATAACATCAGTCATATTATAAAAGGTCACCCCGACATAGTATATCACCTGATAAAATCATGCGGTCTGAATATCCAGACGTCAATTTTAGGTGATAGTAACCTTTACCCTTAAATAGCCTTATGCATTTCGCGAGGATCATATCTTTCGAAGTAACTTGATATTTCATAATATCCTCCTGCTATGAAATATCCCTCTAAGCCAATATCCTGATGATGTCATCCAAGTCTGATAAATGAAGAAACAAACATGACGATGACATCATCATCACATTTACCTCTCGGTAGGATATTTCATAAACATGATCCTCTTCCCATCACATGACGATGACATCATGATGCCTTGCCGATACATTGAGCGAATATCTTGATGATGTCATCCTGATATTTCGAAAGAGAGACATGTAAGTTTGTCTAGTCATCATCATCTTTGAAATGTCACCCAATATATCGAGATATCCTCTTGATGTGCTAAACATAACCAAAGGGTGCGCTCGTTGCATGATGTTGTCGCAATAGTTTTTCCTCTCAAGGATGATGATCATATTAAACTCGACCTGATATTTTTGAATATCATCCTGTCTTGCGAATATCACCCCGCTCCCGTTGCTGCCATTAACATTTAATGCATGCACACATGGTAGGTGGTTCCCGCCGATCACGAAACCCAATGAAACACCTGGCGAGATCCTACGTTTTTGCACGGATAATCGATGAGTAGAATCTAATTTGTTAGGGTTGCCCTAATTTTACCCTAAGTGCATCGTTAAAAGGGTGAATTCACTGTCATTTCATTTTTACCTTGCGATAAATTTGTTTTTACAGAGCATCAGCTTCCATATCCTCATACAGGCGATAGTTGCACGAATTGAGCTCACAGACAGAAGGAAGTGTGTGATCATCAGCTGAATTAAGAGCATTGTCAGAAGTCCACTAGTATAAAAGGAAATTTGCATATCCAGGTAAGTAAATGAAACCCTCGTCCTGTTGTTTCTGTAATAGTCAGGTATGGGTGGTTAATCTGAAGTTCTGGTTTATGCATCCATATGATTAAGTAATGTTGAACATATACAGTAGGCATCGTGATTAGTAAAGTTAATTGTATTATGCATGCATGTGTATACCCATTGTAAGACAAGATTTTGTTAATTGCAGGCACCCATGGCTGACAAGAGGTTAATTAAGTGTCAAGCATAATTTGATAGGCCTATGTTTTCCTCCTAGAGGGGCGTTCTGTTTAAATATGGTGCAATTGTAGATACCCATCAGGGGACTACTAATTTGGAAGCATGGTCAGCCAGGTTGAACGATGAGAATAACAAGAGTCCTGTGCTAGATGCAGTTTTCATATACGGGATGTGGAATGCCGCCAGTTTTTTGTACTCCATGGAATCTCCAGAACTAGTTATCGAGTGTGCCAGGAACTATAATCCAGAGACCAGGCAAGTGATGAAACATGGGAGGATATATGCTGACCTATCCATCAAGGGTCTTTCCAAGACATTTGGATTGCCATTGGGCAGCAAGGTTAAAAGTGTGGACTTGAAGAAGTCAGAGAAAGAATATGAAAATAATAAGAAACAAGCCAGGAAGAATATGTATCAATGGAGGGCTGAAAACAATACATATCCTGCAGCAGCAAAACTTCCTATGCATCTATTCAAATATGATTTTGCTGATGAATATCAATACATGATTGCACTACTGAACAGAGTAATAGGCCAGCCTAATGCTGGTAGTTTTAGAGACTGGATGCACGGTGTAATAATGATGTGTTTATATTTAGATATCAAGCCACTGTGGGGCCAGCTAATAAGTGATACTCTGCATGAGTAGCTGATGAACCTAGGAGGTTCAAATTGTGCTTTATATATGACCTCATACATCGTCTACTCCTGTGCTTATAAAGACACATTTGATGCACTGGTTATAGATGGGAAAGTCACAGGAATAGTCAATGCTGTGCATATCTAGGATCATCATCCCCAACTGCAAAGAGCCAATTACCTCCAAGACTACAAACTGGTCAATGATGCATTTTCTATGCATCTGGTGAGGACCATGGAGGAGGACAGAACAAAGAGATTGAGCATGGAGGCTCAAGAGATAATTTACAAGCATGGAGCCTGGTATATTCAGTTTGCCACCTTTTCCTACATGAGGATTGAGGGTTTTGAAGGAAATCCCCTCATGCTGCCAAGGTATCCCACTGATGCAGTAATACTGATGGAGTTCATCAGGTAGAGCTCCACAATAATAAAAACATACAAAGATGCAAAGGAGTTTCCACCAATCTTGTTTCTAGTCACCATTGGCAGGTACATGTGCCCCGATTCAGAGAACATAAAGAAGGTGATGGTCACCCTGAATAAAATGAATTTGCAGCCTCTTCCATTAATAAGACCATATGATCATTACGGTAGGATGCAGAAAATAATAGGAAAGCCTATTATTCAGAGACACCTAGAAGACTTCTGGGCTGACTGTGAAGATGAAGCGGAAGCAAGAAGAAGAAGATATCAAAGGCTGACTTTGAATCAAATTAGAACCTTTGATTGCATCCCCATCCCCCAACAATTGAAGAAAGATGATGGCAGGATAAATACAAATGAATATGAACAGAAGAAAATATATAATGATACCATCTCTGCACCTGACCTCAACATACAGGAGGATATATCCTTGGACCCCTTCATTGCCAGAACCATACAACTAACCCAAGCCTGGGTTGATGAATAGATAGGGGCATTGAAGAAGAAGGGTGTTGCCATTACGATGGACAACAAGAAGAAAGGGCAGGATATTCTCGATGGGGAGTATGATGACTTCCTGAATGAGAAGAGAAAGTCTAAGGGAGATAGACTCCCTCCACCACAACAACAGAGCAAAAGACCCCCAAGGGGCAAGAAAGTAGATAAGGAACCCAAAGGGGTTGTTATTGAAAGGGCAGTATTTGTAGTTGAGGAGGCAGCATCATCAGGATCAGGATCTAGATCAGGATCAGCATCCCCTCCAAGGACAAGGAAAGGAAAGTCCAAGAAGAGTAAGACAGCAGAGGCTGAAATTACTGAGACCCTAGAAGAGGGTCAATCCTCAAGGAAACATGATGAAGAGGATATCCTCATGGAGGAAGAGCCTGAAGAAGAAGAGGCTCCTTTGATAATAAAAAGAAAAAGAAGAGCTCCACAGGTGGTGGTGTCTACCCCACCTAAGAAATTGAGAACCTCCATGAGGGGTGAAATAAAACAATCCCCTACATTGTTACAAGGGGCAGGTAGTGAAGTGCATAGGGAACTTCAGCACAATGTTCCACTTCCTACCATTGTAAAGTTTAAAACTGAACTTGCAGAAGAGCAGATGAAAGAAACCTCGCTAGGAGGTCATATCTCATTAGAGGAGAGAATTAACCTATCTAATGATGAGGTTGTGAAGGAGGTATCTTCACAAAAGATGGAAACCCTTGCTGCAGGTATGCAAATGACCCCTCATAAGACTCCAACAGTTCAAACAATACTGGAGGAGATGAAGCAAGTGGAAGCTAAAAAGGAAAAGAGCCCAGAGAAGGTAGCCCAAGAAATGGGGCTGGACACACTAATTGCACAAGTGACAAGTCCTATAGTGGTAGATTTGACAGAGAAACAGGATGTAAATCCTGAATGTCCAATAGGATCACCTGACAAAGGGCAACCTGCAGAAGAAGTAAAGATGGCAGAACCAGAAGGCCATGCTTCAAAAATAAGCCAACCAAGCGCACAAGATGCATCAGTGGAACTTGCTGTAGTAGAGGTTCAGGAAAAGAAAGCTGATGAAAAGGGTGTGGTAGAAGATCCTACTGCCAAAGTTCAGGAAGTAAGTAGCATAGGTACAAAACAAATTGTGATTACAGAACCAGCACCAGCACTTAAGGAGGCTTCTCAATTATCTGCAACTGAGAATTTTCCTCAGCAGGAAGAAAAGGAAAAGGAGGATGAAGTAATGATAGAAAATGATCCTGATCATCATGATCAGCATATAGACACATCACAAGATCCTCCACCTCAAGAAGATGCTCCTCCAGAGAAAGAGGTTCCTCAACAGGAGGATGTGCCATAGGATCAACATCAAAGTGAGCATCATGAAGAAGAATTAAAGAAATCACCTTCTCCATCACAGCTGCTGACAGAAACAGGAGACACAGGTGAACATCATGATGATGCAGAGAAACATGATCAGGTACCTCCGTGGTTGGAGAAAGAGGTAAATGTAGAAGAAGAATTTGAAATTCAAGAATTTGATGTATCCACCCTATTCTCTAAGAATATAATAAAACCTAAGAGGAAGGTCAGAATGACTTCAGCCATCAAAAGAGATCCAACAACTGGGAGGAGGACTGCACAGATTGCAATACCTACTGTGGAGAAAGAAAAAGTTAAAATTACCTTAGCTGAGTTCCAGATCAGCACAGTGGACTTAGGATTTGCCAATGAAGACCAAGAGGGTCAAGAAGGCAAAGATATTATTGATTCTTTAATTCAAAAGGTGAAAAGAGAGAAGGAGAAAAATAAGCAACATAAAGAGCACATTGCTCAATTGCATGCCTACATAGGAAGGCTGACCAATGCTGAAGATACTTCAATTGAATATGCAGTCCCATTGACTGTTATTTCTCAAGAAGAGGTGAATAAATTAGACCTCATGAAACATGAGGCATCTGTACTAAGGAGATGGATGTCATCCACATTGGGTGATGCGGTGGAAGTAGTAAAGGCTTCTTTAAAAAGGTGGAATACTCTCAGCGATTCTAGGACCAAAGTAGACAAATTGCAGATGCAGACTGGAAAAAGGTCTTACCAACTAGAAAAAGTATTAAATATCCTAGGAGAAATAAGGAGGATAAATCCTCAACTGCTCATTAATAAACAGGTACTAAACAATAACACTACCTTGTTGGTTGACATATGGTATAAGGACATTCAATTTGAATGTGGAGTACTCAGAAGATGCAATAATAAACTAAGAGATATCAGCATGAAGTTGTATGATTTGATGTCTATTGAGGCAAAAATATTGGAAACATTAGAAGGAAAAGTGGAAGGGAAGGTTGAAAATCAAGATGAAGATTTTGCCATCAAAGCTTTACATGGCAACTTCCAATCAATAGCAGATGATCCACTTGTTCACTTGACAGAAGAAGTCATAGATAAAATAATGAGAATCAAAGTCAAGATGGAGAATTACAATGAGACGCTGCAAGATAGGAAGAGCAAGCTGGATAGCAGCAGACACAAATACAAGGTACATAAGCATGCCATGATCAAAGTAGAGACTCAGGATGGTAGGGAAATAGATAGAATTGTGCAATTATATGAACAGGTCTGGAGCATCATGCAACCTCATATGCGGGCTCATCATCATCATGATAATGAAAGTTCAAAAAGTGATGCACCTGGTGATGAAGAGCATGACTCTGATAAAGTAGATGATGATGTATCATAGAATGAATATCAGCATAGGATACTTAGTGAAAATAGTTTTTTAGATAGTTACCAGCTGGCAACTTGTGCCATTTTGTAAAGGTTGATGTAGTCAAAAGGAAATATTGACCGTGGATACGCATTGATGAATCAGGATCGCTGATCTTTTTGTAATGGATTCCTCACCTTATTCTATAAAAGGTGCAGGAATGCTTCATTTTGAACATTCAAAACTTAATTGAAATTTGTCTGTTGAGATATTCAGGGCTCATTTCAAAGTTTTTTTGTATACATTTATATCTTTGCATACTTAGTGAATGAGAAGATTGTTTTGGTTACAATTCATAGTAAATCTTGAGTAATCAGTGTGTGAATTCTGGATTTATGTGGTGATTTGCTACGTCCTTTGGAGTGCATGTCTACTTACATATATTATTTGCATACAATTCCTTTGAAGTTAGCACCTACTATATCTAGCTGTGGAATGTCCTGGTGAACATATGGTTTGGTTTTCTTCTCCTCATGACTATATCTGATATACATGTGGTTCAATAGCTGAAGATTCATCTTTCATTTGAATCATTTCTTTCAATTTCTTTAAATTTTAGGACATTTCACTATCATAATTGCAAATAACTAAACATCTAAAGCAAATAATACAAATATGTGGACATCTCGTAGATAAGTGGAAATATTTAGCATATTTGAAGCTAAAGCATGCATTACTAATAAATATCATGCAAATATTTGAGTATAACTGTATCATTAAATCAAATAACTCTGTAAAATGACCTCTTTGCGAAGAATCTTTGCAGAAATAATGTCATGATGATGAACTCTATGTAAGGCCCCAAAATGGAAACAGCAATGCACATCAACCTCTGAGTAACGTCAAAAGATTAAGACCTAATCACCGGAGACTTGGGATCATGAATTCTCTGAATTCATTGTATCTTTCAAGATGAATAAAGGTTAATGTGTACTTTTATTCTATGCTTGTTTATGACTAACATCATGACCAACATAAATTGGCACTAGAAGGAGGGCTTTATCCGAAAGAACACGCTCATCATCATTATTTTCAGGTTTGATGATGTAGAGAGTAAGGTAACCCCGATGCATTCGTGAATTTCAAATATCGCTCAAATATTTACTGTAACAGGCTTGTAAATGTTCATTCTATGTAAAGTTCCCGAAATTAGTCATAAATATTGCAAGCTTTATAGTAGATCATCATGAATTCACAAATATCAGCCAATGATAAGTAAATCCGTTCAAGCTTTGAAGAGTTTTGGCCTTAGAAGCTTGATATCCTCTGGTAAGAGTTATTATACCTCAAATATCCTTTTATATTTGCAGTATCTTTGCAAATATTTCATAAATATTCAGTCTGATCAGTCATCCGACCACAAATATTGTCTCAACCGGTGAAATTCATTCAATATTTATGATCATCTAGCTAGTTTCGGCCAATTTGCCTCAAAATTGAGAAATCCTGGCTCACAGGATAAATATCAGGTCTAGATCTAGTGGAATCTTTGAAGAATTGCCTGTTAGAGGTTTCAAACCTAGAACTGTAGACATCCACCATACTCCCGGGTCTAGTGCATCAAGAGCTTCACCAGAACCTCCTCCTGTAACTCCTGTTGGTTTGCAAGTACCTTCTGGGATATCTGTGACACCTCCTGTTCAACCTCAACCCCAGGTCCAACCTCAGCCAGCTGTACCACTCGCCCAACCTCCTCCGGTCACAATGTCTTTCTTTGTAGTAGAATCACCTTTAACTTTCAATGCATATCATGAGTTACCAAAGAATCTAGACAAATTTTGTCCAAAGTATCATCCTTATTAGGATGCTGATGATCATATCAGGACATTTAAAGAAGCTTGCTGTAGAGCCAGAATAGAACATCAAGATGTTGTATGTAGATTATTTCCTTTTTCCTTAGGGGAAGAGGCTTATAATTGGTTTATTAGTCTTGGTCAAGCCTCTGTTGGTTCATGGACTGTCCTAGAGAAAGCCTTTCTTGATAGGTTCAAGGTCCCTATTGATCCATCTATGAATTACCACATGTTTGCTACAATCAAAAGATTCGATAATGAACCTATTGCCAATTTTAATGCTAGGTTCCCGAAAATGCTATCCAAGTTAGTTGCTCCTTATGTAGTAGCAGATGCTTCTGCTAGGAGTATCTATTATTCAGCCTTGGATCCATTGACTTCCATGTTCATCAGGAGAACACATCCTTAGATCACTACCTTGATAGGAGCCTTTCAAGAAGCTATCAAAGTAAATCAGTAGCTAGTCCCAGCTCCTACTCCAAATATTGCATTCCCTACATTGCTTGGCATGTATCCAACATATCCTGCACAATATCCTAATGGTGCAATGATACCTCCAGCAGTCATGCCTGCACCTTTGCAGGTGCCTCCATTAAGTATCATGCCACCTCTTAATGGGAATAGCCAAATGTCACAATATCCTGCACAAATTCAAACACCTCAGGGTGCTGATCTGTCTAACAATAACCATGGATCCTCTTTCTTTAAGCCTCAAAGTGAGAATGTAGTAGCCAAAGCTCAAGAAGAGAAGGAGGAAATTAAAGAAATTTCTGCTCAACTGAGAAAACTCACCACAGAAGTGACACATTTGAGAAATCAAAGTTTCTATTCCCAGACAAATCAGAATAGAAATTACTCCAATGATAGACCAAATTATCTAGACAGAGGATACAATAACAACAATAATTTCAATAATAGTGGTGGAAATAACAATAATCCTCAAAGATAGCCTAGAGTATGGAATTCCAGGCCAAATAATGGTTCATTACCATCACCCTTAGATAATCAGCCATTTGGTGAAGCTAAACAGACTACTAGAGTCAATCTTGCTGAGGCAGCCCTCACCAACTGGTGTAGGATCCACAACACAAATGCTCATGCAAAGTTAGACTGTCCACAATTTCAAATTGCTGCCAGCATTTTTCAAACAGAAGTGTCTAATACTGCAGGACATCCACCTCAGGTAGAAGGTAATGAAATAGTTCCTTGTGGATATGCTTCATCCCTAGTGCTAGAAAGCTATACCGATCATCAAAATTATTCTCATGCATATGAAGAATCTACTTTAGCTTTTGAGTCAAATTATGTCTTCCCTTTTGAAGATGAGAATGAGCCCTCTATTGAACATGAGGAGGTGCATGCATACCAGTAGCAATATCCTGGTAAACATAACTATAACTTGAGAAGTAGCTCCAATAGACCTTCTAGTCCACTGACGTCATCTCTACCTCCAAACAATTTCAACACACCTCCGGACCCCAAAGCTAGCAATAATCCCGGGTTCCCCAAGGTAAATGCCCAATATCTGTCACCACAGAATACAGCATCAAAGGCTGTTAGCTTGCCTCATGAGTCTGACAAACTTGTTACATACTTGGCAGATAAGATGAAAAAGATAAAGATCAGCCTATCTTTATCAGAGTTATTGAAAACCCTTGCAATCAAAAAGGCATTCATGAAGTCACTAGATGATCCTGCTCCTAAAGAAGACATTCCTTCTCCAAGTCATCTTAGCAATAAAGATCATGCTGCTAGAGATAGTAATATCAAGCCTAAAATGCCAGCTAATGTCCAAGCTGCAGAAACATCACATATGACATTATACAGAGATAAGAGTAAGTCACCACCTTTCCTCCTTACCATAAGGATGTTTGGAAAGAATTTACACAACTGTCTGGTAGATTCAGGTGCATCTACAAATGTGATGCCCTTGTCCATATGCAATGCCTTAGGACTGCATCCTGCTAAATCCCTAAAAAAGGTGACATAGCTAGATAAAACAGAAGTGAGTGTAGTAGGAGAACTGACTCATATACACATGCAGCTAGCATCTGATCCCAGGATCCAATATTACATTGATATCTAGGTAGTTGACAAACCTGATACATATGGGATGCTACTTAGCAGAGACTGGTCAAAGACTTTGAATGGATATATGTCCACTGACTTCAGTCACATGTGGTTACCTTGGAAAGGTATACCAAACCAGATAAGAATAAATGCTGAACCCAGAATGAAGCACATGATAACCGAGTATAATAAAATGAATGAGATCATGTATGTTGACATTGAGCCTGGAGTTTATGCCATTAGACCACAAACTATCAGGATAGAGGAGATCCTGATGCTTGACTTTCATCATCATCATCATGACGGTGATCATCAGGAGGGTATGCTAGTTGTAGAAACTGATAATAATTTTGAGAACAAAAATGAAATAGATTGCTTCAGAGACTTTGAGATGCATCTGTCCAAACAGGTAAAGTGTTGTCAATTGTTAAATATACTCGCTAATGATATTTTGATTGATGGATGGTACAGATTACACAATGAAGCGCATTCAGAAAAGACTTGCAAAACATGTTTAGACATGATGCTGGAGCAGACATACAGTGAGGCATCATCATCATATTCTGAGGTAAGTTCTACATCTGGTGATGATGATGATACTGATTCTTTTTTATCTTCTGTAGGAACCACAGAAAAAGTGATAGATCATGATGAAGGTCATGAACAGAGAACAGAAGAAATTCTAGTGTACAATCAGATAAATGTTAACAAAAAAGAAAAGATCACCCTAGGGAGTGATTGACTGATGGAGTCAGACTATGAATTGTCTGATGAAGACAAAGGCAGTAACCTAACTAGATTTGAAGAGTTCTTGTCTGGAGAAATTAAGAAAATGATAAGACAAAAGAAACATCCACAAGATGCACTAACTAAAGGTTGGTGCAGGTTGCATGAGACACCTCATTCAGAGACCGCCTATTCACTGTGTCTGCACATTTTGAAGAAACATACAGAGCCTGATCTAAAAGATCATCCTCCTGATGATGGAAAACAAGAAGAAAAATCAACTTCTCGGAAGGAAGAAAAAATGAAGTTTGAGAAAGCTGACATTCCTAAGTTAAAATGGATATCAGGTGGAGCAGCTACTAGAGCTGCAAAGAAAAATAAAGGTTCAGCTAAACCTCATGCTGAAAATAAGTCTTGGATCCTTAGATTTGATGGATCCAAATCCAAGCAAGGAGCCAGAGTAGGGATTGATCTTATTGATCCATCAGGAAAATCCTACTTAGCTGCATATAGATTATAGTTCCCCTGTACTAATAATGTAAAAGAGTATGAAGCTCTAATTCATGGGATACGGTTTACTCTAAAAAAGAAAGTGAAAATTCTGCATGTCTTTGGAGACTCAGAATTAGTTGTCAGACAAGTAAGAGGAATCTACTCTTGCAACTATAAAAAATTGTCAAATTATAGACACAGAGTGTGGGATTTGATTGAAGACTTTGATGCATTTAACATCACCCATGTTCCTAGAGAACAGAATCACAGGGTAGATGCACTTGCCCAGGCTGCCAGTACATTGGAGCCACTATCTATATCAGGTCTGAAGAGATTTTTAGTAGAACTGGTATCTGTACCATCAATTCCTGATAATGTTACCAATCTTCAGGTCTTTGATGATGACCAGCACATTCTTGATTTCATCTCCAACAGGGATGTATTTAATGCTTAGATTATAGATGAGAATAGTAGGGAAGATCATGTCTAGGAAGAAGATGAAATATTAGAGTTGCCTAGCAACAAAATTCCCAAAGGCATGATTGAATTAGAAAGAGCCTTTGATTTGGATAATATGCTGAAGCAGAAGGATCTTCCCAAAGCTAATGGAGGTCAATATTCACAACTGAATATCGGACAGGATGATGACAAGAAAAATGTCTTGATAGGTAAGGTTTGCACACCAGAAGAGTTAGAAGGAATAACTCAGGCCCTTAAGGATTACATCCACGTAATTGCATGGACCTATGATGAGCTGAAGACATATGACACATCTGTCATAACTCATACTATACCTCTCAAGCTAGATGCTAAACCTTTCAGACAGAAGAAAAGGCCAGTCAATGCTTTGCTTGAACCAATAATAGTTGAAGAAGTCAAGAAATTGTTAAATGCTAGGATAATCTTTCCTGTGAGGCACTCCACTTGGGTGGCAAATCTAGTGCCAGTTAGGAAGAAGAATGGAGACATCAGGCTATGTGTAGATTTCAGGAATCTGAACAGAGCATCAAAAAAGGATAATTATCCTTTACCCTCATTAGATGAAGTTCTGCAGATTGTAAATAGAGCCAAAATGATGTCCTTCCTGGATGGCTTTTCAGGATACAACTAAGTGATGGTTGATAAAATTGACAGATTGAAAACTACCTTCACCACCAAGTGGGGGATATATGCATATAGACGTATGCCATTCAGACTTATAAATGCTGGAGCAACATTCAAGTGAGCAATTGACATAGCCTTCAGAGGCTTAATGGGAAAATGTATAGTCATCTACATGGATGACTTGACAGTATTCTCCAAAGAAAGGGGAAATCATGTAGCAGATCTTAGAAATGTGCTGAAGAAATGTGAAGAGTATGGAATATCACTGAACCCCAAGAAATGCATATTTGGGGTGATAACAGGAAAGTTACTAGGCCATTTGATAACTGAAGATGGAATCACCATTGATCCTGACAGGGTAGAGTCTATCATGAAAATACAACTTCTTGGAAGCAAGAAAGAACTTAAGTCTTACTTTGGTAAGATTAACTTTGTAAGAAAATTCATCACTGGTTTTGTAGAAATGGTCTGACCACTAAATGCTATGTTGAAAAAAGATGCCAAAATTGAGTGGACAGTAGAAGATAAAGCTGCTTTTGAGGACATAAAGAAAGCCATATCAGATGCTCCTATACTCATCAGTCCAGATTACACAAAGGATTTCTATATCTATTCATTTGCTTCAGAACATACCTCTGCAGCAGTGTTAACTCAAAGGAATGAAGAAAAAGAAGAAAAACCAATAGCCTTCATGAGCTGTCCTTTCAAGGATGCTGAACGAAGATATGTGGATTTTGAAAGACAAGCACTTGCATTAGTCAGGGTAGTAAAGAAATTTAGGCATTATATACTAAGAAGCAAGGTGATTGCAGTGGTACCTGATGCAACAGTGAAGATGCTGCTCATGCAGAGTGAGCCTGGTGAAAAAAGAGCCAAGTGGATTACTGTATTACAAGAGTATGACATGGAAATTACACCAATGAAGCTGGTAAGAGGACAGGCTTTAAGCCAAATGATATCTAAAATTGACCCAAACATCACAAGTCAGCAGTATGTTATCAATGATAAGAATAATAAGGAATGGTATTTAGATATCAGGCACATCTTGATTATTGGAAGATGTCCTCCGAGATTGCAAGCTTCACAGAGAAGAGCCTTGAAGATAAGGTCACAAAAGTATATGATGAAGGGAGGAACCCTATTCAAGAGGAATTATGAAGGAATATACCTGAGATGCTTAGAAAAGCTAGAAGCAAATAGGGTCCTGTCAAAGTTACATGACAAGTTCAGAACAGCGCATGGATCAGTCTTGGCCACGACACATGCAATTCTCAGAGCAGGATATTATTGGCCCACAGTTTTTAAAGATACAACCGATCATGTTAAATGTTGTCATGTATGTCAGGTTGCTACCAACAGAGAGAAATATGCTACACAACCCTTATAGCCAGTGATGGAAGAGCACCCATTTGCACAATGGGGCATGGACTTCATAGGACCAATCAATCCTCCATCCTCCTCCGGCCATAGCTATGTCTTAACAATTATTGACTATTATACCAGATGGACTGAGGCTGTTAGCAGCAAGACTTGTACTGTAGATTATGTCATTAAATTTCTGGAGAGCAACATTGTCACCAGGTATGGAACTCCTTATGCTTTGGTAAGTGATAATGGGTCTGCCTTCACTTCAACTAAATTGTCAAGTTGGGCATTTGATCATGGGATCATACTTAAGTTTTCATCCAACTACTACCCCCAAGGGAATGGATTAGCAGAATCCACCAACAAGAATTTACTGAATATCATAAGAAAACTAATAGAGAAGAACCCTAGGGAATGGAACTCATTTATGAAATATGCCTTATGGGTAGACAGAACTAGAATGAAAACTACATTAGGAAACTCACCTTTCCAATTGGTATATGGGGTGGATCCTATCCTTCCTGTAAACTTGAAAATTCCTACTCTGCAGTTTGCCCAAGAATACCTAGGCATTGATAATAGGCAAGAAGTCAAGTTGCTTCAGTTGATGCACCTAGAAGAGAGAAGGAGTCAAGCAATTGACCAGTTTGCAAAACATCAGGCTGTTGTCAAACGTTGGTTTGACAAGAGAGCCAGAGTTAAAGCCTTCAGGATATCTGATTTAGTCCTAATGTGGGATAAAGCCCATGAGAGGAAAGGTGACCATGGCAAATTTGACAGATTATGGATAGGTCCCTTTCAAATTTATGAGATATTAGGACACAGCACTTATAGGCTTAAGAACCTGACAGGTGAGGATGTCCCATTGCCAGTCAATGGACAATTCCTCAAACATTACTTCCAGGCTTGAGTGACTTCATGACAGTCATGTGTATCATATTGTACATTTGTATAGTTGTCTGTACAGTTTGTTTTGTTTTTTGTTTGTTCTATTTTGTTTGTTGGGACCTTGTTTTGGTTAGTCAAGATGATGCACCTCATTACCACAGAAAATAACTAAATTGTTAGGATTCAAGTGATGAGATCAAATTTAGACATAGGTTGTAATTCAGCTTGAGAAGTATTCATGATCAGGTCTGTGATATCCTTTCATCAGGGTGCCTTTTCTTGATCAAAGTGAATCAATCACAATGAAACACCGAACAGCCTTGGGTTGTTGAACACACAAGTATAGGTGTTAAGTGAAAAATCTAAAGAGATTCCCTTGCTACCAATACAATCTCCAACCTAAAGCTGCAAGTGACTATACCTTGTACAAATGAGCTGACATGATGATATTAGATACAAATTTTAACAAAAAAAAATTGAGAAAAGAAATAAAATTAGGCCATCTAAGTAACTCTACCAGGGCTATGAACTCCTGCTGGCAGTGGGGCTCTACTTAGGGAGATTGTATAGATAACCTTGCCAGGGCTATAGACGCCTATTGGCAGCAAGGCTCTATCTAGGTTGGCTATGAGGGATGATCTCCAACTATGTAGTTTAACACCAGTTACTTATGTTTTCAACTTGCTTTCAAGATGAAGATATATAATCATATGCACACACATGATCCTTTGTTAGCATTGTTACCATGATGAAATTTTATCATTCAGAAGATCATGATGCTTATGCTCAGGAAGAATTAGAATACTATGGATGAATGTGATCACATCACTTGAATCATTGGAATTTGTTTGTTCTCTTTGGTGGCAAGTTGTTGTGTGGTTACACAACACGCCCTATTTTGACTTGACAAAACAGGGACCCAACTTTTCGGCTTGTGTTTTGTGCTTTCTGGCGGTCTGGTAAAAGTAAGTCATGCAGATCATCATGCATTGAAAGACTAGGTAAGTGATCATCATGAGGTCAATTCGTCAAATTTCATATTTTATTCTAGAAACATCATATTTAGAAAGAACGTTAAATTCCATGCAGGTTTGTCTTTTACATCACCCTGATATTCGTCAGGATGTGAAAGTTATGAGTGGTCAAAGTTGTAGTCAAACCTGATATTCCCAAGGGGAGGATCATGTTTCGTAACATCAGTCATATTATAAAAGGTCACCCCGATATAGTATATCACCCAATAAAATCATGCGGTCTGAATATCCGGACGTCAATTTTAGGTGATAGTAACCTTTACCCTTCAATAGCCTTATGCATTTCGCGAGGATCATATCTTTCGAAGTAACCTGATATTTCATAATATCCTCCTATTGTGAAATATCCCTCTAAGCCAATATCTTGATAACATCATCCAAGTTCGATAAACAAAGAAACAAACATGACGATGACATCATCATCACATTTACCTCTCGGTAGGATATTTCATAAACATGATCCTGTTCCCATAACATGATGATGACGTCATGATGCCTTGCCGATACACTGAGCGAATATCTTGATGACGTCATCCTGATATTTTGAAAGAGAGACATGTAAGTTTGTCCAGTCATCATCATCTTTGAAATGTCACCCAATATATCGAGATATCCTCCTAATGTGCTAAACATAACCAAAGGGTGCACTCGTCGCATGATGTCGCGATAGTTTTTCCTCTCAAGGAGGATGATCATATTAAACTCGACCCGATATTTTTGAATATCATCCTATCTTGTGAATATCACCCCGCTCCTATTGCCGCCATTAACATTTAATGTGCGCAGACATGGTAGGTGGTTCCCGCCCATCACGAAACCTGATGAAACACCTGGCGAGATCCTGCATTTTTGCGCGGATAATCGATGAGTAGAATCCAATTTGTTAGGGTTGCCCTAATTTTACCCTAAGTGCATCGTTAAAAGGGTGAATTCACCGTCATTTCATTTTTACCTTGCGATAAATTTGTTTTTACAGAGCACCAGCTTCCATATCCTCATACAGGCGATAGTTGCACGAATTGAGCTCACAGACAGAAGGAGGTGTGTGATCATCAGCTGAATTAAGAGCATTGTCAGAAGTCCACTGGTATAAAAGGAAATTTGCATATCCAGGTAAGTAAATGAAACCCTCGTCTTGTTGTTTCTGTAATAGTCAGGTATGGGTGGTTAATCTAAAGTTCTGGTTCATGCATCCATATGATTAAGTAATATTGAACATATAAAGTAGGCATGGTGATTAGTAAAGTTAATTGTAATATGCATGCATGTGTATACCCATCGTAAGATAAGATTTTGTTAATTGCAGGCACCCATGGCTGACAAGAGGTTAATTAAGTGTCAAACAGAATTCAATAGGCCTATGTTTTCCTCCCAGAGGGGTGTCCTGTTTAAATATGGTGCAATTGCAGATACCCATCAGGG
Source organism: Cunninghamia lanceolata (assembly GCA_027924645.1). Classification (NCBI taxonomy): domain Eukaryota; kingdom Viridiplantae; phylum Streptophyta; class Pinopsida; order Cupressales; family Cupressaceae; genus Cunninghamia; species Cunninghamia lanceolata. Next base: position 5,589,988 of record BSBN01000914.1, on the reverse strand, counting down.
GACTACTAATTTGGAGGCATGGTCAGCTAGGTTGAACGATGAGAATAACAAGAGTCTTTTGCTAGATGTAGTTTTCATATCCGGGATGTGGAATGCCGCGGGTTTTTCGTACTCCATGGAATCTCTGGAACTAGTTATTGAGTGTGCCAGGAACTATAATCTAGAGACCAGGCAGGTGATGAAATATGGGAAGATATATGCTGACCTATCCATCAAGGGTCTTTCCAAGACATTTGGATTGCCATTGGGCAGCAAGGTTAAAAGTGTGGACCTAAAGAAGTTAGAGAAAGAATATGAAAACAACAAGAAACAAGCCAGGAAGAATATGTATCAATGGAGGGCTGAAAATAGTACATATCCTGCAACAGCCAAACTTCCTGTGCATCTATTCAAATATGATTTTGCTGATGAATATCAATACATGATTGCACTACTGAATAGAGTAACAGGCTAGCCTGATGCTGGTAGTTTTTGAGACTAGATGTACGGTGTAATAATGATGTGTTTATATTCAAATATTAAGCCACTGTGGGGCCAACTAATAAGTGATGCTCTGGATGAGCAGTTGATCAACCTAGGAGGTTCAAATTGTGCTTTCTATATGACCTCATACATCGTCTACTCCTGTGCTTATAAAGGCACATTTGATGCACTAGTTACAGATGGGAAAGTCACAGGAACAGTCAATGCTGTGCATATCTGGGATCATCATCCCCAGCTGCAAAGAGCCAATTACCTCCAAGACTACAAACTAGTCAATGATGCATTTTCTATGCATTTGGCGAGGACCATGGAGGAGGACAGAACAAAGAGATTGAGCATGGAGGCTCAAGAGATAATTTACAGGCATGGAGCCTGGTATATTCAGTTTGCCACCTTTTCCTACATGAGGATTGAGGGTTTTGAAGGAAATCCCCTCATGCTGCCAAGGTATCCCACTGATATAGTAATACTAATGGAGTTCATCAAGTAGAGCTCCACAATAATAAAAACATACAAAGATGCAAAGAAGTTGCCACCAATCTTGTTTCTAGTCACCATTGGCTGGTACCTGTGCCCCAATTCAGAGAACATAAAGAAGGTGATGGTCACCCTGAATAAAATGAATTTGTAGCCTTTTCCATTAATAAGACCATATGATCCTTATGGTAGGATGTAGAAAATAATAGGAAAGCCTATTCATCAGAGACACCTAGAAGACTTCTGGGCTGACTGTGAAGATGAAGCGGAAGCAAGAAGAAGAAGATATCAAAGGTTGACTTTGAATCAAATCAGAACCTTTGATTGCATCCCCATCCCCCAACAATTGAAGAAAGATGATGGCAGGATAATTGCAGATGAATATGAATAGAAGAAAATATATAATGATACCATCTCTACACCTGACCTCAACATATAGGAGGATATATCCTTGGACCCCTTCATTGCCAGGACCATACAACTAACCCAAGCCTGGGTTGATGAACAGATAGGGGCATTGAAGAAGAAGGGTGTTGCCATTATGGTGGACAACAAGAAGAAAGGGCAGGATATTCTCGATGGGGAGTATGATGACTTCCTGAATGAGAAGAGAAAGTCTAAGGGAGATAGACTCCCTCCACCACAACAATAGAGCAAAAGACCCCTAAGGGGTAAGAAAGTAGATAACGAACCCAAAGGGGTTATTATTGAAAGGGCAATATTTGTAGCTGAGGAGGCAGCAGCATCAGGATCAGGATCAGCATCCCCTCCAAGGACAAGGAAAGGAAAGTCCAAGAAGAGTAAGGCAGCAGAGGCTGAAATTACTAAGACCCTAGAAGAGGGCCAATCCTTAAGGAAACATGATGAAGAGGATATCCTCATGGAGGAAGAGCCTGAAGAAGAAGAGGATCCTTTGATAATAAAAAGAAAAAGAAGAGCTCCATAGGTGGTGGTGTCTACCCCACCTAAGAAACTGAGAACCTCCATGAGGGGTGAAATAAAACAATCCCCTACATTGTTACAAGGGGCAGGTAGTGAAGTGCATAGGGAACTTCAGCACAATGTTCCACTTCCTACCATTGTAAAATTCAAAACTAAACTTGCAGAAGAGTAGATGAAAGAAACCTCGCCAGGAGGTTATATCTCATTAGAGGAGACAATTAACCTATCTGATGATGAGGTTGTGAAGGAGGTATCTTCACAAAAGATGGAAACCCTTGCTGCAGGTATGCAAATGACCCCTCATAAGACTCCAACAGTTCAAACAATACTGGAGGAGATGAAGCAAGTGGAAGCTAAAAAGGAAAAGAGCCCAGAGAAGGTAGCCCAAGAAATGGGGCTGGACACACTAATTGCACAGGTGACAAGTCCTGTAGTGGTAGATTTGATAGAGAAACAGGATGTAAATCCTCAACGTCCAACAGGATCAACTGGCAAAGGGCAACCTGCAGAAGAAGTAAAGATGGTAGAACCAGAAGGCCATGCTTCAGAAATAAGCCAACCAGGTGCACAAGATGCATCAGCGGAACCTGTTGTAGTAGAGGTTCAGGAAAATAAAGTTGATGAGAAGGGTGTGGTAGAAGATCCTACTGCCAAAGTTCAGGAAGTAAGTAGCACAGGTGCAGAACAAATTGTGATTATAGAACTAGCACCAGCACTTAAGAAGGCTTCTCAATTATCCGCAATTGAGAATGTTCCTTAGTAGGAAGAAAAGCTAGAGGAGGATGAAGTAATGACAGAAAAGGATCATGATCATCATGATCAGCATATAGACACATCACAAGATCCTCCACCTCAAGAAGATGCTTCTCCAGAGAAAGAGGTTCCTCAACAGGAGGATGTGCCACAGGATCAACATCAAAGCGAGCATCATGAAGAAGAATTAAGGAAATCACCTTCTCCATCACAGCTACTAACAGAAATAGGAGACATAGGTGAACATCATGATGATACAGAGAAACATGATCAGGTACCTCCGTGGTTGGAGAAAGAGGTAAATGTAGAAGAAGAATTTGAAATTCAAGAATTTGATGTATCCACCCTATTCTCTGAGAATATAATAAAACCTAAGAGGAAGGCTAGAATGACTTCGGCCATCAAAAGAGATCCAACAACTGGGAGGAGGACTGCACAAATTGCAATACCTACTGTGGAGAAAGAAAAAGGTAAAATTACCTTAGACGAGTTCCAGATCAGCACAGTGGACTTAAGATTTGCCAATGAAGACCAAGAGGGTCAAGAAGGCAAAGATATTATTGATTCTTTAATTCAAAAGGTGAAAAGAGAGAAGGAGAAAAATAAGCAACATAAAGAGCACATTGCTCAATTGCATGCCTACATAGGAAGGCTAACCAATGTTGAAGATACTTCAACTGAACATGTAGTCCCATTGACTGTTATTTCTCAAGAAGAGGTGAATAAATTAGATCTCATGAAACATGAGGCGTCTGTACTAAGGAGATGGATGTCATCCACATTGGGTGATGTGGAGGAAGTAGTAAAGGCTTCTTTAAAAAGGTGGAATACTCTCAGTGATTCCAGGACCAAAGTAGAAAAATTGCAGATGTAGACCGGAAAAAGGTCTTACCAACTGGAAAAAGTATTAAATATTCTAGGAGAAATAAGGAGGATAAATCCTCAGCTGCTCATTAATAAATAGGTACTAAACAATAACACTGCCTTGTTGGTTGACATATGGTATAAGGACATTCAATTTAAATGTGGAGTACTCAGAAGATGCAATAATAAACTGAGAGATATTAGCATGAAGTTGCATGATTTGATGTCTGTTGAGGCAGAAATATTGGAAACATTAGAAGGAAAAGTGGAAGGGAAGGTTAAAAATCAAGATGAAGAGTTTGCCATCAAAGCTTTACATGGCAACTTCCAATCAATAGCAGATGATCCACTTGTTCACTTGACAGAAGAAATCATAGATAAAATAATGAGAATCAAAGTCAAGATGGAGAATTACAATGAGACGCTGCAAAACAGGAAGAGCAAGCTGGATAGCAGCAGACACAAATACGAGGCACATAAGCACACCATGATCAAAGCAAAGACTGAGGATGGTGGGAAATAAATAGAATTGTGCAATTATACGAACAGGTCCAGAGCATCATGCAACCTCATATGCGGGCTCATCATCATCATGATAATGAAAGTTCAGAAAGTGATGCACCTGGCGATGAAGAGCATGACTCTAATAAAGTAGATGATGATGTATCATAGAATGAATATCAGCATAGGATACTTAGTGAAAATAGTTTTTTAGATAGTTGCCAGCTGGCAACTTGTGCCATTTTGTAAAGGTTGACGTAGTCAAAAGGAAATATTGACTGTGGATATGCATTGATGAATCAGGATTGCTGATCTTTTTGTAACGGATTCCTCACCTTATTCTATAAAAGGTGCAGGAATGCTTCATTTTAAACATTCGAAACTTAATTGAAATTTGTCTGCTGAAATATTCAGGGCTCATTTCAAAGCTTTTTTGTATACATTTATATCTTTGCATACTTAGTGAATGAGAAGATTGTTTTGGTTACAATTCATAGTAAATCTTAAGTAATCAGTGTGTGAATTCTGGATTTATGTGGTGATTTGCTGCGTCCTTTGGAGTGCATGTCTACTTACATATATTGTTTTCATACAATTCCTTTGAAGTGAGCACCTACTGTATCTAGCTATGGAATGTCCTGGTGAACATATGGTTTGGTTTTCTTCTCCTCATGACTGTATCTGATATACATGTGGTTCAATAGCTGAAGATTCATCTTTCATTTGAAGCATTTCTTTCAATTTCTTTAAATTTTAGGACATTTCACTATCATAATTGCAAATAACTAACATCTAAAGCAAATAATACAAATATGTGGACATCTCGTAGATAAGTGGAAATATTTAGCATATTTGAAGCTAAAGCATGCATTACTAATAAATATCATGCAAATATTTGAGTATAACTGTATCATTGAATCAAATAACTGTGTAAAATGACCCCTCTGTGAAGAATCTTTGCAGAAATAACGTCATGATGATGAACTCTATGTAAGGCCCCAAAATGGAAAAAGCAACGCACATCAACCTCTGAGTAACGTCAGAAGATTAAGACCTAATCACCAGAGACTTGGGATCATGAATTCTCTGAATTCATTGTATCTTTCAAGATGAATAAAGGTTAATGTGTACTTTTATTCTATGCTTGTTTATGACTAACATCATGACCAACAGTAAACCATGTAATCTAACTATTTCCTTGAAGAAGAGACCTGCTATGTGTGAGGTATCATGTGTGGTTTTACATGGGATGAAGTGAGCCATTTTTGAGAACATATCTACAACCACAAAAATGCTATCATGTCCATTCTTGGTCCTAGGCAAACCAAGTACAAAGTCCATGCTTATGGAATCCCAAGGCTTTGAAGGAATAGGTAGTGGAGTGTATAAACCTGCATTTGATGTATGCCCCTTTTCTCTTTGGCAAATTTGACAAGTTTCAACAAACTTTCTTACATTGGTTGGCAAATTTGGCCAAAAATAGTATCTCCTAACCAACTCTAGGGTCTTATCAATGCCAAAGTGGCCTGACATGCTGCCATAGTGCATTTCCTTGATAATGTTCTCTCTAACAGACCCTCTTGGGATACACAACATGCTACCCTTGAAAAGATATCCATCTTGTATCAAAAAATTAGAAAAATTAGTGTTATACCTTCCTGTCATGGCCTTGCAAGATAGGTACGGTTCTTTGAAGTCTTCATCTGCTACGTACTAATCTTTGATGGCATGAATACCTATACTTTCCAACTGAATAGTCTGCACAACAAGATTTCTCCTACTTAAGGCATTAGCTACCTTATTGGCCACTCCTTTCTTGTGTTTTATTGAGAAGGTGTATGCTTGGATGTACTCCATCCACTTGACATGTCTGTGATTCAACTTCTGCTGCCAATTCAAGAAGCTCAATACATGGTTATGAGTAAAAACTATAAATTCCTTAGGCAATAAATAATGTCTCCACTTTCTCAATGATTGAACCATGGCATATAATTCTAGATCATAGGTAGAGTAGTTCTATTTTGCCTCATTTAACTTCTCACTAAAGAAGGCTACAGGCCTCCCATCTTGACTTAGGACTCCCCCAACAGCCCTCTTACTTGCATCACACTCTACCACAAAGACCTTGTCAAAATCAGGTAGAACAAGGACCGGTTGTTCTGATATTTTTTTCTTTAACAGTTCAAAGGCTTGATTGGCCTCATTTGTCCACACAAATACACATTTCTTGCCCCCTTTTATGGTGTCAACAAGTGCAGCACAAATACCACTAAACCCTCTAATGAACTTTCTATAAAAGCTACACAAACCATGGAAACTACTTACCTCAGAGGCTGTTGTAGGTGTGAGCCAATTAAGAATGGCTTCCACCTTGCTTGGATCCATTTTTAGGCTGCCCTTAGAGATGACAAACCCCAAGAATATCAACTCTTCTTGTAGGAAGACACATTTGTCAAGGTTGAGTCTCAACTTCTCCTCTTGAAGCCTCCTGAGCACTTGATGGATATGTCTTATGTGATCTTCCTTACTGTCACTAAAAATCAGTATATCATCCAAATACACAACAATAAACTTGTTAAGGAAAGGCTTTAGCACCTCATTCATCAATCTCATGAAGGTGCTTGGTGCATTTGATAAGCCAAAAGGCATGACAACCCATTCAAATAGTCCTTCATTGGTTTTGAAGGCAGTTTTCCACTAATCCCCCTCCCTTATCCTGATTTGGTGATAATCACTTTTTAGATCTATCTTGGTAAAATACTTAGCCCTACCCAAGCAATCCATTAGATCTTCTATTCTAGGCATTGGAAATCTATACCTGATAGTGATCTTATTAATGGCCCTGGAGTCAGTGCATAGTCTCCATGTACCTTCCTTTTTGGGTGCAAGTACTGCAGGTACTACACATGGACTAATACTCCTCCTTATAAGTCCTCTATCCAACAAGTCTTGGATTTGTCTTGCCACTTCTACATTTTGCTCTGGAGTCAACTTGTAGGTTGCTTGGTTTGGTAGGGTGGATCCAGGGATGAGATCAATGAAATGACTAATCTCCCTCTTTGGTGGAAGGGCATCCTTACTCTCATCGGCTATCACATCATGGAACCTTTTCAATAGTTCTTCCACTTCCTTTAGTCCAATCCTCCTAAGAGGTTGCTGCACTTTGACCTTCTTGGGATTTACATCCTTGGGATTGATAACTACTACAAAACATGGCACTTTCTCTTCCTTGAGGTTAGCTAAAAACTCTTTTTCACCTACCAACATAACTGAACTAGAAATGACCTTCTCTTTGCAATCATCAATCAAAGGAGTCATTGTGAAATTTTCACCATTTTTGGACAAATGAATCACATTTTTCTTACCATCATGTTGGGCACTTGTGTCATGTTGCCAAAGCCTTCCAAGAAGAAGGTGGCATGCATCCATATCCACTATCTCACAAAGAATCCTGTCATGAAATTCACCTATCTTGAATTCAACCCAACATTGCTCTTTCACCACAATTTGTTGTTCCTTGGTTAGCCAAAATACTCTATAGGGGTTAGGATGGGGTATCCTTTCCAATCCTAACTTTGTCACTATTTCATTAGAAGCCAAATTTTTAGAAGAACCTAAATCAACTATTACCTTGCAAACTTTTCCTTTCACCTTGCAAGTGGTTCTGAACAAGTTGTTCCTGTGGGGATACTCCTTGGTGACTGGCATGATGAGGGACTTGTTAAACATGATGTATTCTCCACTCTTTGGTACTGTAGACTTGGAAGAGGCTGTTTGATAACTTGTGGTGCTTTGACAGTCCTCTTCTTGAAGGAGTTGTAGCCTTCTATCTTTCTGATTTGCAGCAGTGTTTCCCATCTTCTCTGGGCACCTAAAGGACTGATGTCCTATCTGATTGCAAGAGAAACACCTTCCAGTAAACACATTGGGACCCTTGCCCCCACTTCTTCCTCTGCCATTACCTCTCCCTCTAAACTGACCCTTATCAGCACTGTTTCTATCAGTCTGTCCTTGGCTGCCTTCTTGTGATCTGCCTTCTTGGTATCTAGGAAAGTTATCTCTATTTTGAAATCTGCCCCTACCTCTGAAATTCATATTACCTCTGCCTCTGCTAGTTGAATCACCTTTTCTCCTCTGCTTATCCTCAATCCTCAGTGCCATTTGAAAGCACTTATGGACTGTCTCTGGGTTAAAGAGGGTTAATTCATCTTGAATGGAGAACTTAAGGCCATTGAGATACCTTGCAAGCTTCTATTTTTCATTCTCAGGCATCTTGGCTTTCAATGTCATCTTGTGAAACTCCTCTGTGTAGGTGCTCACGTCCATGTCCTTCTGTCTCAAGTTGTGCAACTTCTTGTTTAAGTTGACCTCATAATCTTCAGGGACAAATTACTTCTTGATTTCAAGCACCATCTTCCTCCATGTAGAGATAGGGTTCCTATCATCATCTATCCTCTCATTTTGAATAAAGTTCCACCAACTCAAGGCTGGCCCTTTCATTCTTGATTTAGCAATCCTCACTTTCTGATTTTCTACCACTTCTTCACATTCAAAATAGTTCTCCATTGCCTCAATCCAATCAAGGCACTCCTCTGGGTTCATCTTACTAGGAAACATAGGCAAGTCTGCCTTAGTGTCCTTCCTACTCAACTTTCCAAGTGCATCTAGGAATTGTCTCTCTGACATGCCTCCTTGTGGCTCTTCCATTGGCACTTCTTTTTCTTCATCTTGATCCTCTTCATCTAAATCTAAGATGACCTCTGGCTTCTTCTTCTTGTCCTTGTCTTTCTTCAACTTCTCTATCTCAGCATCCATCCTTTTGTTCTTGGCTGCTTGCTCTCTCACTATCTTTGCCAATTCGACATTTGTCACTCTTTGAGGAATTTCCTCCTCTTCTTCTCTATCTCCCATCTCTTTGATGGCTCTAATACCACCTGATGCAGAGAGGCACAAGGGAAGCAACTACACAATGTTTACTATTCTCCTTTTCCCACTCACCCACTTCACCTAGCCTTCAACCAAACAAAGTCACTCACCAAGTCCAAATTATGGATTTGTGATCTAGGCTGTTGCCCAACCCCTGAGACTATTTCTACACCTTATGGAAGGTCTACAAACACCTTTCCAATAGTTGGTTTGGTTCCCAACTTCACTCAACTCTCCAACCTACACTTGGACTAGTAAGGCTACTAGCCCTCCAAATCTAGTTTTCTTCACACAATTTGACAAAATCCCAAATGATCAGGCAAACCAATGGTGGATTTGAGTACCCTCTATGGGACTCTAACAAACTTCCAAATCTCCAATCCCTACTCTATTCCTGCAACTCAAAAATCCTACTAGGTCTCTAGGCCTAATTGATCATTTTAGGTCTAGGTTACAAAGCAAAGGGTTTAGGTTGGGTTCCTAGATCAGGGATAGGAATTTATATTACTTCTACCATACCCAAACAACTCAAAAACACCATCCATCCATTCACCTTGTCTGGATTCTGTCACCTACAACAACAAATAGCATAAAACTGGCCAAATACATGGTAATACTTGACCTAGGGCATCACCTTAAAAATTGAAGACTGTCTCTCCTAAGAAAATACTTTTGGAATCCTAGAATACACATCCCTAGTCTGCATTTCACCAATTTGCAGGTGATTTCACTAGTGGGAATGCATTCTAGGGCCGGATTTGTGTGACAAACCTTAGAAAACAAGGTTTTAGGGTAGTCTGCACTAAAATTACAATATCTCCCTACTGGAATCACTTCAAAACCTCAAACTAAATGCATTTGAACCCTGACTTGACCTACTTTTAGAAAAAGTACATTGATCTACTCTACCAATTCGTACCATCCATATAACAGGAGAAAAATAGGGAAAATTAGTCTAAAATTTTTATTTCTGTGCTCAAAACACCATACAAAACCTTCTCCCCTGTCATGGAGTAAGAGAGCCATCATATCCACCTCTCCAAGTCAGTATACAACTTCTACAAATAGTTTCAAATATCTAAAACTAAGTTGCAACTGGTCAATGTGTCATTAACACTAGTGAGAACACTTGACTCTATGGCATTTTGCCCTAGCACAAAGACACCGATTGATTTCACTTGTCCAATGGAATCTTAACCACTATCCTACTCTCCTAAACATGACAAAACATCAAAACAATCCAATAGACTTAAAAAAAACATCAATGGACCTTCTAGGCCTAAATGACATAACAAGGGTCCAAGTGGACTAAGAATGAGTGAGGTTTATATGGTCACCTCAATCATCTTGACCACACAAATAGACCTTCCATCCATGGCTAAAGCCTTATTACAACACATACCAAAAAAAACATAACTTAGCAAAAAGCATCAAAATGCTCTTGGAAATCAAAATGTTGCTCTTAGGTGCCCTGCACCAGAGGGTTATACAACTCATGCAAAGGCATACAAAACTCAATGCACAAACTAATAGAACAACCAAAATGAGTAAGGTATTTATGCTTGTTGAAATACAAAATGTGTAAATGCAAAAGGTGAAATTTTCAAAGCTAGGATGCAAAAGTATGCACTATGATCCAACACTACACTTCAAAATTAGATTTGAATGAATGTTGAAAAGGAGTAGCAAAATTTGAAAATGAAATTTTGTCTACAAACACTAGTTTTTGTCAAGACTAGGTTATATGAAAATGTAACTTTTTAAGCAAAACTCTAGCAAATGTACCTTGTAAATGCAAAATTTGATATGAATTATTGATGATTTACTATAATAAAGATCAGATCTAATGAAAATATTAGAAAATTAAATCTTTTTATGATATGCAATGCAAAATATGCAAAACTATGCCTTAATGCAAGCCTAAAATGCTTGTTTTTTTAATTTTTTCAAATGTATGCAAATTTTTTGAATTCAAGATGATTAATATGATATGAATGAATGCAAGGACTAATTACAACACTCAACAAGATGTAAGTTCAGTAAAAACATAGGTTCACCAAAATGTTATATGTAAAAAGTGGGAAGATGATTTTATAGTGTCAAGATCTATCAAATCAACCCTCCTTTCACACTAACACTCAAGGACAAATATCTGCCAAGTCACTACAGATGAAGAGGACTCAGCTATAGGTTGATGTACTCAGCAATGATATAGAAAGACTGATTAGATTGAAATATTTTCCAAACCCTAGATTCAATAAGCCTCAAACCCTAATTATAATGAAATTGGGTACAGACGAACAAACTACTACAGATCACCAGATAGGAAGGCACTCAGGAAGGATTAGAAACTTACTAGAAGTTGGATTTTTAGAGGCAGAGAATTTGTGGACTATGGGGTGGGTACCCAAGTTTGATAGGGTAATATTTGTGTAAATCTAGAACAATGAGCAGTGTTGGATGATGTTCAGCTCCTGAGTTCAAGATGAATCCTGTTGGGAGGACTATAGGGCAGGCACCCTAATCCAGTAGGGTAGAATTACAACAACTTTTCTCCATATCCTAATTCCTTATCCTCTCAATTTCTTCTCTGCATCTACACTTCGCCAAATCTTGCACCTATAACCTGCAATCACAAAGAGGGGTTTGAGGGTTGTGGTGTTTAGGAGCTTGCCCCAGTCAAGCCCTGGAATGACTTTCAAGTCTTCCAACATTATTTTTAGATAGAGTGCATGCCCAAGAGAGGGTAGAGGCCAAATAAATGATGAAATGGATTGATAGAAACACAAATAGATGTTACCTTTGAGGTGAAACCATCACAAAGATGAAGAGCCTTCAAATCATGAGGAGATGGATTGATGAAGCAAAAACTGCAATAAATAAACACAATAAAAACATAATTCTGCTCTGCAACACAATGAATGCCTTGAAATCCCTTAGCTCAAAGTCACAAGTTTGTATTATCCATCTAGTTGTAAATTGAAGTCCTAAACATGTTTATATATGCATTCCTACTAACTTTTGTAATTCAAATTGAATAGGCCAACAAAGGGAAACCTTTTTAACTGTCCTATATTGACAAATTTAAATTTGGGTCTTGACAAATCAGCCTGGACTTGGGTACCCTTTTTTGGTCTTGATTAACTGTAAGGACCACAACTCTCACAAACTAAAGTAACCTTCGATAATACAATTAGATACCAAGTATATAAATTAGAATAAATTATCTATATTATGAAACAGAAGAGAGGTAAAAATTAACTAACTTTCACTAATATATATTCAAGTAGGATTATAATACATCAAGAGTCAAACAAGGCTGTGCCTTTACAAGTTCTTGCCACATAAGCTTTTACATGAATAAGATATTAGAAAATAACGTCTTCCACACGAGCACCTTGGAACCCAAGAGTGAGAGAGAGAGAGGGTATCATCGGGGTGATATCGACCCTACCATAAAGCATAAAGCTTCCCCATGCTTTTCGACTAGAAAGCCCTACCCATCACAAGGGGTCTCACAAACAGGAACCAATGTAGGTGAAAGCAATATGTGCTCTTCTTAACTTATTACTTATAAATGCATAAATGAACTTGCATACATAGTTCATACATACTTCTCAATTTGGTCCTATTATGTTCCAATAAATATCAAATTCCTATCTTATAAGTGATTAAGAACAACCTTAAAATATTTATCATCAAGTTGGATCTTATATTGGATTTTGATCAATCTATCCATAGCTCTCATTAAGTCTAACTTTATGTCCAAAGGTTGATATAATAAATTTAGTTCCAATTCCAATAGTTCAAGTTGTATTAAGTCTATTGAGTCAACATTAATATCGTGGGAAGGTTATACAAGAAATACATTCAAGATGGAATCTTAAATTCTTCCCTATATTCTTAGAAGTCTGAATACTTAAATTTTTAGTTTTATAGCTATACTTATCTTATCAATACCAACAAACAATGAAAGACATTTTAACCTTAAACTTTCTTTTTAATTTATAAGATTATATTATCAATTGCCTTATTTGATGATTTAACCAAATGACACATTCAACCTTAAATCTCTACATCATGAAATGTTCCTTCACTTCAGAGAAATGTGTTGCCTTTATTCCAATTGTTTTCCTATAAATAAATTGTCAATATCAAACTACATTTATTTACCTAAGTAGAGGTAAGCATATGGTAATCACCGGAATGGATTAGTCTAAATACTTATTACCTTTTCATAATTATGATGGTTCTAATGGACTAAATCAGTCTTAATTTCTTTTAAGTTTCAAAACCAAAAAAAAGTCATTTGTTTCACTACTCACTACTATCTTAAGAAATGAAAGAACAATGTGGTTTCAAACTTTCCATAATTTATTTATCACTATACTTAATCCTTATATTTTAAGAAAAACACTTCACGATACTTCGTATTCAACAATAATAAAGGTAATTGAAGAAAGACAGACTTGGTTGAAGCTATTTATCCCAACATTCAATTGAACTTATGTTCTCTCTTGAATGTAGCTATTTATTATCATTACTCACTTATATATATATATGTGTGTGTGTGTGTGTGTGTGTGTATAGTTCTTTGTTATTATAATTTAAAAACTAATATAATTAGTGGAATATGGGTTTCTTAATGGAACAAAGTTCCAAACCTAATTTTCAAGCACTTAAGGCTGATCCTTAAGACTTAAGAAGCAACACTCAAGGCACATTTGTTTTCCTCAGACAATTTTGGTATCTGGAAGATATAAAGATGAGTGCATTGGATCGCTCAATTACAGGCAGGGTTTGAAGTGTTACAGATAAACCTAATAAGTTCTCTGATAGTTAATATTTTAGCTTTGGCACATGCTAAACAATCAAAATGACTATAAAGATAATGTTTGAGTGGGCGCAGACCTGGGTTTAAAGGTTTTTGATAGAATAAAGAATAGAAGATGTCATTTGGATTGGGCTCAACTCAGGCCAAAAGAAATGTCTAATGGATTGATCCAAATCAGTGTTGATGATTTTCCTATAGCGAGTGGTAGAGGATTGACCCAACATCCTATTGCCAGTTTAAACTTTGGTAGCTATCACAGAAAATAATAATGAATGCCACCGTGAGCAAGGCTACAAATTACAGGTTGATGAAATAAAATGCAAATAGGTCAATCTTCAAGAAGGAGAGAGGGAGCCAAAGTTACTCTCTACAAGGAGGAGTTCTTCATGGAAGGAGGAAATGGCTTAGAGAGATAATTTGACCTAAGTTCTTGCATATAGCTATAAGATTTTGTTCCACACAGCAAAAGGCAAAAATTATAGAAGCGCTAGACGATGTTAACAAGATTTAGAATTCATTGGCGATGGAATAGGAATGACATCAATGGTGATTGCTGCTGCTTCTCTACCTAATACTCAAGCTGGTAATATATATATATACTCTTTGAACACAAGTCAAGGTAGGAAATTGAGTCCTCTGGTTTAGCAACTATGGGGCCCAATGACTACATCAGTCATAACAAGAAAAAGGGATGATAATCGAATATATTAAATCGATAGCATTCATCTACAAAAGAGAAATTTTAATTACAACTATATTGGTAATCGACTAATACCCAATTTGCTTAGCAAACTGAACAATTGTGCATTTAATTTAGATAGATGTCACATTTTAACTTAGGTGAAGAAAGAAAGTACTTGTAATATCACATTAGATTTTGTTTTTTTTCACAACTTTTACCTTGGGTCAATCTGATTTTCCTCTCCTCTAATCTTGTTTCTTCTGATTGAATATTGTGAAAGAATTCATGTGTATCTCCCTTATATGGTTCGACATTCTTCTTCTTCCCACATTTTCCTCTATTTTTTCTGCCAAGAGTTTTTCTTCTTCTCTGTTCTTATTTGTCAGATTGAAAATTGTGTAATTATCCTTGTGTGTTGAGAGAATGAGAGTTCCTTCTCTTTTATTATTTTCTTTTCTTTTCTTCTTTTCTTTTTCTATTTTTATTTTTCTTTGTTTTTGTGTTTTATTTTCTAAATTTAAGTCTCTTTTTCTATTTTTTCTATTTTTCTATCTCATTTTTTTTCTTTTCTAATCTTGCTTTCTTTTTTCTTTCTAAGATTTTTCTCATATTTATCTAATAAAACTAACATGATTTATTAATTAAATTTTCATCATAATTATCTAAAATAATAAATAATAATAATCCTAATTCTTCCTTCATATAAAATTCACTTTATAAATTAATTATATCTACTTTATTTTTCTACTTAAGATAAGAAGCAATATGTATATATCAGTTTGATTAATTTATTCAAATAAAAGGAAACTAAATGCCAGCTAAGTGTGTGTGTATAGATTTCTTTCACCACGGTCACTTAAAATAGCTAGACACCCCCTCCTCGATGATACTCTCTCTCTCTATCGAGAGTATTTTCTTGTCATGCACATGAGTCAAATTTTGGTCAATGAACATTAAATAGTAATATTAAATTAAAAATTAATTATTGAAAATAGGGGTCATGACATTAACATTTAATATGGGCCTCTAAGCCCCATTTGACATGGGTTTCAAGGGAAATTGCTCTGGGATAAGTATTAAGCATGTAAAGTGTAAACACGGGGACCTAGGAGCTAAACTAGGAGGTAAAAAGTCATAGGGATACTTTTTACTCCATAACAGATTGTAATAGAAATTAGATGAATGTGTGACAAAATTATAATGCATTGTTAACCTTCTATAATATTCTTCTCTTGTTTCCTATGGGTTGTTGTAGCTTTGGGATGGATTATTAAGGATGCTTAGTTGTAGAAAATTTATATCTCTAATTTATATGTGTATGCAAGTCTAGTTCCATGTATGGTTTGCAAGTGTGCTCTCTTTCTCTTTGTAGGCTATGACTCTATTGCTCATTGGAGTAGGCACTAGTTTAGGAGGTGTGTTGGGTGAATATTTTGTTCTCAACTAACTAATAACAAAATGGTTATATCAACCACAGTATGATGAGATAAATCTCTCCTCTCAGAAAGGGGAGGCTCCTTTCTTATTGCCCACTATAATCAACAAGTACTTAACTATGTTTATTTACACTAAAACTAACCTATGGATGTTTCCATATCATTTATTTCTCTTATTTTAGAAAAGATGTTCACTTACAAACTTTTAATAACAAACCCTTGATTCTTACAAAGTGTGATAAACTAAAAACTACTTGTTGGAACAATAATAATTGATATCCAAGTTGAATAAATGTAAGAATAACCAAAGAGATACTAGGATGTGATAATACCAAGAAACCCACAAAAGCACAAACTCTTTTGTTGCTTCTTATTCTAACTTGAAGTTGAAATAGTATAGAATAAGGTGCAGCCAAAAATCTTCACCATATGCTACAATTAGATCAAACAAACATAAAAGATAACTAGCAGCTCAAAGTCTTTCAAGTATCTTCCTAATCATGAACATAAACACAATTCCTAAGACAATATTGCAGCCCAAAGTCTATAAAATCAGATTTGGAGCACCTTCTAAACACTTGATTCCATGCTACAATTCAACCACCTACACAAGATAATGTAATAGAATAGACATAAGAACAATTCTAAAACATCACAAACTTGATCCATGACAAAGATTGGATGCCATCTTGCTTTCTTTGTATTGATTGAAAAATGATTTACAATATGAATTCAAATTTTCAATTTTTCCTTCGAAATGGCAGTGCTTCGCTTCAATAGATAGAAGATACTAATTACAAAAGAGCCCCTCTTTATTTATAGGGAGATGCTATGAGCAAAAATAGGGAATTTACAACTAACTTGACTTATTCAAAATTAGAGTTCTAATTGACTTAGGACTCTATCTCACTACTTCATGTAATTTAATTTTACAAAAAGACATGGAATTTGTCATCTACAAATTACAAAATACATAACAAAATAATAGAAAAAATGACTAAGTGTTCATAGACACATTCTCTTCTCCTTGATCCTTCTCCAAGAAATCTTCATATCTTTTCATGGCAGATTGGACTTCATTACTGTCAGGTCCCAATGTATGCTTGGAGATGGTTAGCACTCTAGTAATAAAGTCTGTTAAGGTGACAGGCCCATTTTTATGCATATTCAATATCTTTTGAAGTCTATCCAGAATTATCTGAAACTTCACCAACTTGTCAATGGAAGCTAATGAAAAAGATTCTTTCTCTATCTCTATTTGTATCAAGGTAGTAAATTCTTGGATGACTACATCTAGAGGAAGTGTCTGTTGGTTATCATCTAACATGTGACAAGGAAGTTCGACAAGCTCATCTAAAATATCAAGACCTTTGTTCATGCCTTTCTTTAAATCATCTTCTAAATCTTTGATTAGGTTCTCAATGACATCCTACTTGTTTATC
This sequence comes from Cunninghamia lanceolata, assembly GCA_027924645.1. Taxonomy (NCBI): domain Eukaryota; kingdom Viridiplantae; phylum Streptophyta; class Pinopsida; order Cupressales; family Cupressaceae; genus Cunninghamia; species Cunninghamia lanceolata. The sequence goes on along the minus strand of BSBN01000914.1, from coordinate 5,572,648 downwards.
ATTAGCTCCCTATATTGAACATATTTCTTTCTATTGGGGACCAACAATTCCATTTCAAAATCTCACAACTTTTTCCATGCTTCAAGATCTTGTTCTACGAGCTGCATATCTTGAGAAAGTATCTCAAGTGTTTGGTCAACTTCTTTCTTAACCTTGCCCAGATTGTTGAAAAATTCAATTGAAGACACTATCAACTCAGTGCTTTGGGATAATATTCTTTTGATCCAGGCACTGACTGCCTCTGAATGGCTACATCATTTACATTCACCTCAACAGGTTCTACATGCTCTGATGTTTGGGCTATCTTGAGTAGCTCAAATGTTAGCTGCTCCACCTATGCCTTGAGTTGACCATTGATCACTTTGTCTTTGTCATACGTCTCAAGAAACATGGCACATGCTAATTGCATATCTTCCTTGGCACCTTCATGAGTTTGTTTGGAAAGATCTATCCTTGAGATAGTATAGCCTAGCACCTAAACTTTTGTGATACTTTTATCTGGTGGAGGCACAACTATTTCAGCATATTTGTGTCCTGATGGGTCAATAAGCACTCTGGACCAAGTTTTAGCCTTTTTGGTCACTTTTGACCTCATTGGAACTAACTAACCAAAATCAAAATCATCAGGAGACATGGCTTGTTTCTTTCTTTTTGACTTCTATGTCATAAGCCATGGGGGAAGAACAAAAGAATCACCTCCTATTTCTATTGCCATAGTTTGGGAGGATGGGGCAAGAATTGCGGGTTCTTCTAAAATAGGAGTATGGAGGAATCTTTCATTGGTGAAGATATAAGTGGGGTGAAAGTAACAATGGGTGGAATTTGTTTTTGCATAACAGTGGTATTAACATCAACCGACACTTTTGATGAGGTAGAAGATAAAAACTTATCAAAGTCTAATTGTACAATTGAGTCAATCATACACGTGAGTATAGCTGATAAACATGGAAAGGAGGAAAGGGTACAAAACTTTACTTTCATGTTACCTTGAGGAATATCAAATAATGGTTCATTGACAGGTGTAGAAGGAGATGAATGAATAGAATGTATGGACAAAGTGGGTGTAGTAGGAGTAGTAGAAATAGTTGGTTATTATTGAACAAATGATATCATAGGGGGAGCAGGGGTTTGAACCGTTGAAACTACAAGAGGGGAAAGGGGTGGTGTTACCTATGTTTATTCTAGTTTATAAGTAACAAGAGGTTCCTAGGAACCCTTGGCAACAATTTCTTCTTCTTCAACATCCACCTGAATAGATGTTCCTTCTTTCTCCTTCCTTTTACCTTTATCTCCCCTGAAGATAATTCTCAGCTTCTGATCGATGCTAGGAGTGTCCTCCTTGTTCTTTATCCTCAATTATTCTTTCTTGCCAGAAGGTCCCTCTATCTATTCCTCTAATCTTGTTTTGGAAAATTCCAATTTTAATCCCTTCTTTTCCAACCAGACATTTGTATTTGTGAGAATAGCTTGACACCTTTCTCTTACTAAGGTCATGTCCTTTTGAGACAACTAAATTGCAGGAAGAGGAGTATCAACAATCTTGTTAACTACATATACGGCTTCAACTATGTAACCTTCTTCTTGCATATCCTCTAGGATATCAGCCAATTGAAAGTTCCTGATTTGATCTAAAGAAAGTTGACAATAGTCTAGTCTCCTCACATTTTCCTTAGTTTTGCATTCAGCCCATATGTCTTTGACCTTATGAACATGAGAGTAATTACCTTTCAGCTTATCCTTCATTCCATGGTATTCAAAATCATGTCTTTTCTTGTACCTCTTCATTGTGACCCATTGCATTTATGTTTCCATTGCCTTTGCCTTGGGAGTTGTGGAGATGGAATACCTACCAATTTGAAATGGTGTGACCCTACCTACTTGTTATGTACATCCATAATTTATCTACACAACTTCATCAAACTTAGATTATCACTTGGGTACATTGGAAGCATATATGGTTGCCCACTAAAACAACTAGCTCTATTATAGGTGAAAGTAGGAAATTGTAGAAATATACATCCAAACATTTTAACCTATTCCCAAGCTTCATCAGAGACTCTCTTCTTCTCAAGATCTTTTTCTAACATACAGATGTAATTATAGAAAAATGCACCATTCACTCTCCTAAAGTGTTCAATGCTTTCCTTTACTGTTAGTTGAGGATAATACTCGTATATAGGAATATACGTTCTATCACCTTCTAAAGTGAGCCCTGGAAAATGGTTCATGGCCGGTATGAAGTCATGTAGAACTTCAATTGATGTAGTCACCTTAGACAATTGATCATAGATTGATTCACTAATCTGTTTCCCCCACCATGTATTTTGGTTGCCCTTTTTGATGACAAGGATATACTGGTACATCCATTCTTGAAAAGTGTTGGATGTTGGAAGACCTTTTACCCTGCTGAGGAGGGTAATAAGATCACCTACCACATCTATAAACTCACTCCAAAAAATTTTCTTAGGCCACCTTGAAATTGTAGGCCTGACAGTCTTAAGCCACCTAGTGTTGATGATCTTCTTGCACTTATCTCAATGTGTATCATAGTAATCTTGTGCATCTTCAATTGTGAGATTGACATAATCATCAATATCTAGGAACATGAAGACCTTGTCAAAGAACTCTACATCTAATTTTATGATGACTTTACCTTCTGCATCCGCTATGCTTCTGGTGTCTTTGTCAAATTTCCCCACCATTACCAATATGAAATTAGGATTCTGAGTAGACACCGGAAAGGTGGAAGCCAAATGGATATCACTGTTGAGAATGCATTGCATGTGTGTTGGTTTATCCTTTCCAAAAATTCTGACATGTCCACATGCCTAATTTCTATATCTTTTATGTCATCAATATTTGATTCGATGGAGGTCATTGGGATGACTCCTTGATATTTGTACTTCATGGTTTTCTTCTTTGGAGAAGGATCAAACATCTGGCAATCAACTGCAAAAATTTGATTTTCAAAAATTTTCTGAGAGTTAGAAAAAATTTCATGCATCCATCATCGTGTAGTTGCGGAAAAAATATGCACTTCTAGACTATAAAAACCTTCATATGCAAAGTGGCAGAAAATATCCCCTTAGGCATTTTTTATTATTTCCCAAGATGTAAATCAAAGAAAAATCTCTGCATTGCATGCATTTGATAGTTTAAACAAAAGGGATGCACTTCGGATAAAATTCTCCAAAGTGCATCCTCTTTAAAAATCAATCACTTAGCATTTTAGAGTGGATGATCAAATGTGTTGTGTAGGTTTTCAACTCTGCACAACATATTCATAACAGTTTTGTGTGTGTTTAAAACCTACACAACACATGTTATAAAGTGTTTATGTAAGCAAAGGAGAATTTTGTGTTTTGGGTAGGACGTATTGTGCAGGTTTTAAACTCTGCACAACACATAGACAACAATGTTGTGTAGAGTTTAAAACCTGCAAAACACAAGTTTGTGTTTGAGACTTCAAAAGGGTGCTATTAGGGATGTTGTGTAGGTTTTAAACTCCACACAACAACTAACACTAGATGTTGTGTAGAGTTTAAAACCCACACAACATCTCAAGAATGTTGAAGCATTAAGATGAGGTTAGGCTATTGTGCAGGCTTTAAACTCCACACAATACCTAACAATAGGTGTTGTTTGGAGTTTAAAGCCCACACAACATCCTGAGGATGGGTATTGTGAACAAAAATAAATGTGTTGTTTAGATTTTAACTTCCAAACAACATGTGATCTTAATATCATGTTGTTCAAAAGTTGAAATCTAAATAATATGTTCATACAGAATATGCCACAAACATAAAAAAAATGCAAAGAGGAAACTAGGGCACGAAAAAAATGACAGGGAGAACAAAACTTGAAAAATATGAAAATGAAAACAAAATTTTTCTTATAGATTTAAAACATTAGGGTTTCTAAAGCAAGAAACACAAGCTTGTAAATGACGAAAAACATAGAAAGACAAAGAACAATAACATACCCAAAAATGATTCTGAGCCAAAAAATAAAGGAAAATGTTGGTTCGATCACAGAACAATGATAACCCCTAAATTGAAAGAAATAAGGAGATAAAATATTTTCAAAAATCTACATTAATGGCCATAAAGAGCTATACATGCCATAATAGGAATGTAGTTGCGGAGATTTTCTTTGCAACTACATGACATGTGTAGTTGTGGAGAAAATCTTCATAATTACACATCTCATGTAGTTGCACATTTTTTTAGCACATTTACATGAAACTCAGAAAAAGACTAACACTGAAATGCAAACATTCACAAAAAACTAAAAACTAACAAAGACCCAAATTGGAGAGATTCTTCAAGGGGTCGAACCATGCCTAAGAGGACCTAAAAATTGTCTCGATTTGCATTCTTAGAGGATGTGGGCTAGGAAACAGACAAGTTTTGTAGGGGTTATCCCATGAATTGAGCAAGCTAAATTCGAGGATAACAACTGGCTCTAACTAGGGAGCTTCCTTCGATCATCCTTTGAAACAATCAAAGGGAGAAGAATCACAGAACTCTAAGTGCCTTTATCCAACCATTGGGCTATAGAGTCAAGTGACAAACACAACACAAAACAACAAAAACAAAATACCACAAAAATATACAAAAGATACAAACTTATCTATCGCTTCACTGAGTGAATAGCTTCAGATGTTGTCCACTGTGAGGCAACAAAAAAGGTGTCCCATCTTGATATTCCAGAAGAAAGTTATTTTCACCATAGAGTTGATGGATCACAAAAGGACCTCTCCATAAAGAATTAAACTTTTTGTGCATCCCTTTCAAATCTCTTCTCTTGTCCCATAACAGAACTTGATCTCCGATTTGGAAACTCTAGGATTTTGCCTTCTTATCAAAGAGATTCTTTACTTGACTTTTTTGTTCTGCAATGCAATCCACCACCTTCACGCATTGTTTCTCAAGTTCAACAAGAAACATAACACACTTGTTGATGGAACTATCAAAAGTTTCATCTTTAATTGCCTTAGCCAACTTCAGAGCAGGAAATTCTAATGTGATAGGTATTTCAACATTCAATCCATACATAAGTTGAAATGGAGACATGCCAATTGCTCATTTGGGGGTGATACAATCTACCCATAATGCATCATGCAATGCCTTTTGCCAGGTTCTCTTATTCTCATCAATCAACTTCTTGATTATGGTAACCAGATTCTTATTGCTTGATTTGTCCTGACCATTTCCTTGGGGATAATAGTCTAAAGAATGAGCAAGAATGATCCCATACTCAAAACAAAGTTTTGTTATCTCATGTGATGAAAAACAAGTAGTGCCATCTGCTACTATCTTGTTAGGCACCCCAAACCTTGAGATAATATTTTCTTTGAGGAAGTTGCAAACCACTTCTGAAGTCGCATGCTTCACAGGAACGACTTCCACCCACTTGGTGAAATAATCAATAGCCATGAGAACATAACTATGCCCTGTACTCAATTGCAGATTCACTACACCAATGAAATTAATAACCCATTGTTGATAGGGTTCCTTAATCACCACCAGTTTGAGGGGTAGGGCTGCCAACTTGGGTTTCCCCACAAATTGCTAACACAATTCACACTTACTCACCCAGTTGTATGCATCTTGAAAGAGTGTGAGCCAGTAATACCTTGCTCTCAAAATTTTGTGAGTAGTAACTGGAGCTAAAAAATTTCCTCCACATGCTAAACTATGGAAAGATTCCAAAAGCTTACCTTGTTGTGCTTTGTCAACACACTGCATAAAAATTTAATCAATAATACTCTTGTACAAACCATTGTCCCATAGAACAAAGTTTACAGCCTTTAGTTTCATTTTCCTTTTCTCCTTATATGACAAATGCTTAGAACATTCTCCATATGTGAGGAAATGTTCAATGTTTGAATACAACTCATCCATTGTGCTCACCAACAGGACTATGGGAAGTACCTCGGTATTCACTTCCTCATTATCATATATCTCTTTGGGTATGTTGTCAGTGATCAATTGACACAAACCTTTCCCACAAACAATCTTGGTGGGCCTAATCTCCATGTCGTACTCTTGGATCTTAGAAATCCAATTACCTCTTTTGCTCCCAAACTCATGTCGAGTCAAGATGGACTTGACTGTTGAATCAGGTACCAATGTAATAGTACAAGAGTTAAGAGTATAGTACCTAAAATGCTTAACTACTGTTACCACAACATAAGCATGCTTCTCCATTATTGAGTACTTGAGCTCATGAGTCTTCAAAAGACAACTCATGAATGCTATTGGAGATTCAATTCCTTCCTTGTTTTATTGCACCAGGATGGCAGATAGGGTATGCTCGGAAGCATAGTTGTACATGATAAAATCTTTGGTGTAATTTGGACAAACTAAGACTAGAGCATGTGCAATTCCCTCTTTTATATCATTGAAAGCATCTTTATCTTCTGCTCTCCAATGGAAAGTAGACTTTCCCTTCATCATATCCACAATATGACAAGTCTTCTTTACAAAATCTGGAATAAACATTCATAGGAAATTCACCTTCCCAAAGAATGAATGTACTGTTGTCTTGCTTAAAGGAAAAGTAAGACTCTAGATGGATTTGACCCTTTTAGGATCAATCTCGGTTCCTTCCTTATACATGATGTGTCCAATAAGCTTACCTTCTATAACCCCAAAGATGGATTTTTTGGGATTGAGTGAAATACCATGCTGATGACACCTTTCCATAACTTGCCGTAAGTGATGAGAATGATCTTAATGGTTAGAAAAAATAGTCAAATCATTGAGGTAGACAATAATGAACTTACCCATTTCATCATGAAAATCTAGGTCCATTGCTCTTTGAATAGTAGTACCAGCATTGATTAATCCAAAAGGCATTCTATGATATGTAAAAGTACCCTAGGGAGTGGTGAAAGAAATCTTATGATGATCTTCTTCACTAAATTCCACCTGATTGTATCTCAAGAAACCATCTAACATGGACAACATTTCTGAACCTGTCATTGTTTGTAGAACTTGATCCATTACCAACAAAGGATAATTATCTTTCAATGATGATTGATTTAGATTATGAAAATCCACACAAATACAGATTTCCCCATTCTTCTTTCTTACCAAAACAATATTAGCTATCCATGTGGAATGATGAATAGGAAAGATAATTCTAGCATTCAACATTTTTTGAATCTCAGCAAGAATGGTACCTAATATTTTTGGGTTGTACTGCCTTTGCTTCTGCTTGTGAGGTAGGGATCCTGTCTTGAGAAGAATCTCATGTTGAACTTCCTTTGGATGGAAAGACTTCAAGTCATCATATGAATAAGCTAGCACATCAATGTACTATCACGAAAGTGTCACAAACTTGTTCTTTTCCTCCAATGTGCAACATTTATGAATATTCACCATTTTGGGATCACTTTCCATATTCAAATTAACTTGTTCAACCTCAGTTGATGAATCTGATCTAGACTGTTGTTGCCATTTGATATAGCAATCATGCTTATCAAAAAGTTTTTCTAGAGAGACCAACCCTTTGGGAATCTTATTCCTTGCAGCTATAGTATTTCTTCACCAATTTCTTGATTCACTTCAAAAATGGAGTCTTGAAGAGGAGAATCACTTCCTTCAAAGTACAACTCATTGAAATTCTCTTTCTTTTCCAAAAAAAACAATAATTTGGCTATCATAGTTGAAGATTTTCCCATGATTAGAATTGTTAGGAACACTTGGTCAAAAAACCAACTCAATGGTATACTTCCTCCCCTTGAAATCCTTATGTGGAACCATGAGAGTAGTTGATACAACCAAAGAATCTATTGTCATTGTATTCCCTTGGAGCCACAAAGATGTTAAAGGCATCAAAATCTTCTATGCAATCCCATACATGATTGCGGTAATGCCTCAATCTTTCATTCTTTGTCTGGTATAGATTTTTTACCTAAAAAATCATTAGCTCAGCATCACCTTGCACATGAAGATTTTTTATTCCTTTCTTGTGCATGACATCCATTCCTAACATTAGGGCTTCATACTTAGCGGTGTTGTTAGTATTGTCAAACTATAATTTGAAAGAAAAGGGAAAGATATTTCGTTTAAGGGATATGAGAACTATTCCCACTCTAGATCCAGTGGATGAACAACTACCATCAAATTCCAAAGTCCAAACATCACTTGAACTTCCTACCTTAGTAGTTTTGAAGTCTAGAATCTCTTCACTTGAAGAGGATGAATCTTCAATTACCTAGCCTGCACTTGAATCATCATTCGATGACTCAGAAACCTCATCAGTAGTCAAGAAATAAGTACCCATACCTAAAGACTCAAAAATAATTTGAGCCTTTAGATCATATTTTGTCATGGTGTACTTAGCCTCTCTTTCTGGAAGAAGCTTTTGCATAACACCTTTGATAGGTATTCTAGCTTTTTACCAATCCATGTTGATCTCACCACCAACATCCTTGCAAAAATTCTTCCCCAACAATATGCCATATGAAGCTGGGACATCATCTACCAGAACCATCATCTTAATCCTCTTCTTAGGAAAACAAGCAAGTGCAAACTGGGCATTTGTGATTTGCCCTATGAGGGAAACTTGGTTGGTTTCCATAGAGAAACAATGGCTAAAAATCTTTGTCAAAGTCAATCCCAAAGAATTAGCTACTTTGGTGGGCATTATCAAAAGCACCCGAATTAATGACGCAATTACTTAATTTATGACCATTGACAAGTAAGGAAATATAGAAGGGCTCTATTTTCCCAAGAGCAAATGAAGGAGTTACAATGAGGTTACTTTGTGTAGACCTTGGCTTAGGAGAAACAGGTGCATTTTTGGAGGAATCTTGACCAGAATGGGCTCCTTTACTTTTGACAAACTTGGCTAGTCTTTCAAATTGTTTAGGGTTAGCTTGGAGATATTCTAGCTTTAACATTTGAATTTGTTGAAAGACAGTTGCTATTACACCAAAATATTGACCTGTTAATGCCCGATACAACTGCCAGAGTTAATGAATCCATGGGAGGTGGTTAAGCCTTGTCAAGAACCCAAGTGTTATGTTGTACAACACAAAGAGACCAAGGGTGCACACCTTGCAACAATCCCCCCAGCTCAAGAGAGGGGTTTGAACTCATGACCCAAGCTCTAGTACCAATTTTTGGAAATACGGTTGCCATTGCACCAAAAGATCAACCTGTTAGTGCCTGCTACAAATGACATAGTTAATGAATCCACGGGAGGTGGTTAAGCCTTGTCATGAACCCAAGTGCTACACTACACAACACAGGGAGACCAAGGGCACACACCTTGCAATAGAATTTTAGTCTTCTTTGCATGATCTATAATATCAAAAGCTTGGTACGGACTTGCTAAAGAAGATGGGGGTTTTCAACTTGGGGTTTTAGATTTGATGCACTTGGTCTAGATACAGAAGGAGAGGCAGGAGGATTTGGAGTACTTACTTATTTGTTTCCCACTATATCTTTTTGTTGAACTAGTAAAGGAGCTCCCCTTTTAGAAATTGTGTTCACCGGTCATGGATCATCCTTTGACTCAGCTCTATTAGCTTCCTGAGGATGATTAAGCTGATTTTGAGAATAGGTGAAAATAACATAAGACTCACCATATGCATTTTCTTCTTGCTCAACCTCTTCTTCGTAACTTAGAAACCTGATATTAGAGTCTCCAACTATCTCTTCTTTCTCATTGAAAATATTAGCACCATCTTCTTGAGTATACTCTGGTTGTGGAAGATTATCATGTTTAGATTCATAAAAGCCCACTATTGCATTTACAGGTGGCACCTCCAATGCAAGCCTTCCTTGTGGTGGTGGAAGTCTATTATGGTTTTGATTCCTTATAGCATTACTTGGATAGTTAGAATAATTTGGATAGGTCCTCCTCAGAATGTCCTTGTAAGAAGGAAGAGACAAATTCTGAGACATCTGCTTCCTAAGGTCTAGAAACTCATTGGCTAGCTTCTGTACCATGGGATCTGTGGTGCTAGTAGTGGGTGAGGTTGGAGAGGACTATCCTCTAGACCTATTTGGATCTTTCCTTAACTTTCCAGCAAGGATGAAATCATCCTCTATCTCAGTAGCTAGACTTTGAGCAGCTACAAGATCAGCTGGGGTTGCCCTGCGTAGAAGAAAACTCACTTCTAGAAATTAAGTATTGATAAAGAAACACTACAAGTTTTTAGTTGTGGGCTCAACAACAATTGGAATTCTATTCTTTAGCTTATTAAACTTTGCCATGAACTAATGCATGGGCTCATGTGGTTCCTTTTTCATTTCAGTAAGCTGAGCCAACATAGCATAACCATCTTCTACTGGTTTGAATCTCTCTTCAAATCTGTCTCAAATAGTATCCCAACTACTGATACTTCCTGCTAAGAGATGATAAAACCAATCAGTAGCCACTCCTTGGAGCATTTCTACAAACAACCTCATAAACACATCTCTATGTTCAACTCCAATAACACCACATGCAATGTAGAATGTGACAATGTGGTCATCTAGATGTTGTTTCCTATCACCATAGAAATTGGGAAAGTTCTTTAATGATCCCTGAGGTAGACCATGTGCTAGAGGTGCCAAATTCAAAGGCCCAAAATCATTTCTACATGGACCTTGAGCATCCATTCTACTGGGGTTGAAAGGTGGAATAGCAAACCTTTAAAGTGGTGTTATAGGTAGGACCCTACAAGCGCTTGAAGCTTTGTACAGTATAGGAGACCTTTTGTTGGTGGGAGGAAAACTCCTTGTATGTTGAAGAGGTGTCCTTAGCCATGCAGGCAAAAAATTAAAGTTATGTTTTTGCAACAACTCAAAAGTCAGATCTATGATTCCTTGAGCTCTTCTTCCATGTGTATAACTTTGTTTTGCCAGATTGCAAACTTGATAACAAGATAGATCAGCAATAACAACAAAATAATTACAAATAATGAGGTACTGGTGTACTTCAACCAAATGCGTGAAGCTCTTAGTTAGACGTTCAATAATCCCCAGTAGAGTCAGAAAAAAATGTTGGGTGAATATTTTGTTCTCAACTAACTGATAACAAAATGGTTATATCAACCATAGTATGATGAGATAAATCTCTCCTATTAGAAAGGGGAGGCTCCCTTCTTATTTCCCACTTCAATCAACAAGTACTTAACTATGTTTATTTACACTAAAATAAACCTATGGATGTTTCCATATCATCTATTTCTCTTATTTCAGAAAAGATGTTCACTTACAAACTTTTAATACCAAACCCTTGATTCTTACAAAGTGTGATAAACTAAAAACTACTTGTTTGATGCAAGAGCATCCCTGGTTCAAGAGAAATCTTGCATCAACCAAAAACATTTGCATTTCAGTTTGTTTGCATTTTAGTTCTTTCCTTTTCCAGTTCTGTTCAGGCAGTTCAGTCAGTAGCAGTTCTCAATTTGTGGTCCAGTTTTGGCATTTCACATCTTTTGGATCTGGACTTAGCATCTACATTCATTCATCTACAACATATCAAGAATTCAAAGCATTTGGATCAGTTATCGGAAAGATATCGCTATTAGAAGTTGACTATTTTCTCAGAGCAGAGCATTCTAATAGTTCGTGACAATCAGCTAAAGGAGAAGGCTTGCAGATCTCATTGACACATCATTCAACATTCTTTTGTTCATGGCTGACCTTTCCCAAGGGTCTACACATTGTTCCAATCATTGGAGGAAGTGTTCTATACATTTAGGTCTGACCTATCTGTGGACACGTTACAAATCTTCATTAGAGTTTGTGACCTTCCTTGGCCAACACAAAGGAATCTATTGGTCTGGAAATGATATATATTGATGTAATAGATCCTTAGGAAAGTAGCTATTCACATAAGAAGGATCTGATAGTTTAGATTTTGTGTGAAGGAGCTTTAAAGCTTTACCTTGCGCATGTTTGTAATCAAGCCTATGAGACCTAATTGTAAGCCTGCATGTTGCTGGCCGATCTCTATTTTGAATTATATGATATACTGAATGACTGAATCTACATTGGCTTTATTTCTTTAAGTTGTTTCAGTTGTGTTTACTCTTGCTGCACAGTTCAGACAATTCATTCTATGAACCCTCCTACCATGATTGCACCAAGTGGTATCAGAGAGAAAGTTCAAATCTTGGAAGTGAAAGTTGGATTCTTTGGAGTGAATTGGCGAAAGGGATTCCTTAAGATCTTTTTGTAAGTAGATCTCTGATCTGAGGTAGGTTACTTGTGGACAATCGATCACTAATTGAGAGGCAATTGTCACTTGTAGCCTAATCACTGAACCTAAGGGAGTTTACACTTGATCCTAGGAAGATGCCGCTGCGAAGAGTTCCTCCTATTGGTATAATGGATAATAGAATGGATGATATGATGGAATTGATGAGAACAATGCAAATTTGTTTGGATGATGTTGAAGAAGATAGGTGAAGAGGATTGACACTGAGACCGAATGTTGAAAGTGATGATGAGGAAGAATTTCAATATGTTGAACACACTGGCAAAACCCTAGAAGGTGATGAAGAAGAAGAATTAGATCAAATAAAGATGTTGCGAGCTATTTCAAAGATTGGAAAGAGACCTAGAGTTGATGTTCCGAACTATTCTGGTAATTTAAACCCTAAAGAGTTCATTGACTAGATAAATGACATGGAAGAATACTTTGAATATGAGGAGATTGAAGATCCGGAAAAGGTGAAATTTTCTAAGACAAAGTTGAAAGGACATGTTGCTATATGGTGGAAAGAAGTTTAGTTAGAAAGAAACAGAAGAGGAAAAGAAAAGATTACAAAGTGGGACCAAATGGTGACAAAGTTGAAGAATTAGTTCATACTTGCTAACTATTAGTTGGAACTCTTGAAAATATTGCAAAACCTGAGACAAAAGGAGAAATCTGTGAAGGAATACATACAATAAGAACTAAGCTTGGTAAGAATGACATCTTTGGAAGAAGCATATCAATTTTCCCTGAAAGTTGAAGAAAAGATGAATAAGAAGCATGATCAGAGACATAGAGGTAGAGGAGGTAAATTTCAGAGAGGAAGAATGTTTTCTTGATATGATAGATCATTTGTGGAGTAGAACAAATTTGACAACCCAGTTAGGAAGGATGACAGAGATAATAATGCTTATCAGAGAGATGATAGAAATTTTTACCAGAGAGGAAACCCTAGTGCATACCAAAATGAAGGATACAAAAGAGAAGGAAGAGGATTTGATAAGAAGACATTCATAGGTACTTGTTTCAACTGTGGAGGTGAAGGACATAGAGCATTTGAATGTAATCAAGGTAGTGCAAGCAAGAAGACATAAAATAGTGGGAGAGCAGCCTATGTTGAAGAAGAACTGTTGAATCACCTTGTTCAGTTGCCAATCTGGAGAAAGGAGAATCATTGGTGATGAGGAGAGAACTATTTAAAATAGAGACAAATGAGGAACTGTCACAGAGGAAAAGTCTGTTCAGAACTAAATGCAAATTCGGAGGTTGTTGGTTTAGGTCCAGACAACTGAGAGGGGGGGTGAATCAGTTGTCACCAATTTTAGTCCTTTTTCTTTTTAATCAAATTAATGATATAAACATTTCAGCATCAATCAATAACATGTGAACATAAAAAATAAATAACACATTTGACACAAGGATTTTGACGTGGAATCCCAGTTAAGGGAAAAACCATGGTGGGGGTTAACCCACAAATATAAATACCCTGTTAAAAGTATTTTTACAAATGAGAATGCACATGCATTCGGGCTCACTTCCCAGAGCTCACTACTCAAGTAGAAGGCTCACTACCTATGGGAATATTACAAGAGAATAACAGAGATTTGAATTGATCAATAGCATCTACTTATGCAAGAATTTTAGTTCTGGTTAAGTGCAAAAATTGATCTTACACATTTCATCTTCGCTCTGCTCTTCTTACTGTTCTGCCTTCATTCCCACTTTGGATTTCTACTCTTCTCACATTTGCCTTGTTCCAAAACACACTTCACACATTAAATCATCCAATTTCATCGGCTATATATATCCACAATATGATCTACAATCATTCTATCAGTCAGCTTCAACAATACTTAGAACTTTTATGAATGCTTTGCTCTGTCGGCTAGATCTATGCATAACTTAAGGTGCAGACTAGAACTTGCTCTTGAATATCATTACTCATGTTGTCCATTGTCACTAATCATCATCATTTGTCCAAAAAACAACTTCCATACATCCAGAATCAAGATCTTCTTCAAGGTCGGCCTGTTCTTCTTCTGTCTACTCTGACAAACTGGAACCCGGTACTTAGAGGCTAATATTTTTTGAATCCTTCATCACCGAAGGACAAAAATATGGATTTAAACTATCTTGACAATGCACAAGACTCCCCTAGATCTCTAGCTAATTGTGACTTCCCACCGAAGAGATCTAGACCAAAATACTGGACCCTGTTGTTGCTCTATTCCTAACTGTCTAGAATTAGACAAATTCTAAATCTGACTTCCGGTATGCACAACTTGTGTTATGCGGATGATTGGGATGATCTTAGTTGCCATCAATGACAACATATATCATGCCTAGCAATGTCTCTTGCCAACAATATCCCCCTTTGGTATTGATTGCAACACTTAGTGAAAAATGACTAAGTGTCTAGTGCAACTCCCCCTTTGTCTGCACACTCTTGTACTTCACTTATTATGGTGCTCCCCCTTTTCTGAATACCTCATTTTTCACTGCCCTTCACTCCCCCTTTGACATCAATGGAAAAGGGTGGGGATCACAAGCTAAAATTCTTTAAAATACTGTAAATATTGCCACATGTACAATTTGATCAACAAGTTCTATTTACATAAACTTTAGAATGTCTGCAAAACTAGTTTTTATCTGCACAAATTTGGAGGCCCAAGTACTCTTAATTCCATCCAAAATTGAGATGTGCCCATTCAACAAAAATGAATATGCTTCTGCCTTAGATAGATCTAATGGATCACTGGTCTGGGTTGCAGTCTAAGCTTCAGATAGGGTGTTATACATTGTCTCTAATTTAGGGGCAATCAATCCCTGAAGTTCACACATCCTCTTCATAGTATTGTTTTTCTCTTTCGTAAGCCCCTTTATTTCATCTATCAAGATAATAACTTGACACTCCTAGCTTATAGAAGAGGGAGTTAGGGGATCAAAATTTTGAGAAAGAACTAATATTTTTTGTTCTTGTTCCTTTATCTTCTTCTCAATATCCTTATTGACCTTAGACCATGATAGGCAAAACTTATATATATCTCCTCCATCACTCAGAGCATTCTGAATGCTCTTTATGCTAACATCAAGTATTCTCCTATCACTTCTTATCAAGTTCTTTATTTCACCAAATTTCTTATCCAAAAATTCTTTTTGAACTTTTGCTTCTGCAGACTTCTCAAGAGACTCAAAATGAGTATTTATAGAACTTACAAGATTTTTCAGATGATCGGATGGGGAATCAGATGGATTCTTCTAGTAGGTAGGCATTAGTTTTTCCAGAATCCCAGATGTAAGCCCCAGTATCTCATTGTCCTACATGTGGAACTTTAACATCTTTTCTCTAGCCTTTACTTGGGTGTAAGATGTTATTTTCATTAGTTAAATTGGAGAGAGAGCATCCGGATTGGCTAGGCTTTGGAGTAGTTCAAGTTCATCAAGTTCAATCACTTCTTTTCCTAGAAGACTTTTTACTGCATCTGCAGTGTCTCTTGCAGCCATTTTAGAACCAACCTTTTGATCTAATTTTTTAGTCTCTACTTTATCCTTCAACGTTTGCACCATCTTCTTCTGCTTTATCCTTTTCTATGTTCTCTGCAGAGAAACTTTTTCTTGTTTGTTCATCACTTGCTACCTGATTAGGAGGGCTCTATAAAATAGTAATATTATCCTCTTTCCCTGATGTATCAGATGGATTGGTATCATTTTCTACATCAATTACTTTATCCAACATTTCTGTATCCTCCTGATTCGCTTGTTCAACTTTTGGAACTGAAGCTTCACCCAACTTGGATTGTTTCTCAATAATGCTCTCTTCTTCACCATCTGGAACTTCTTTTGTGACTATGGGAAGATTGTGCTTTCTCAAGGCTTTCAAAAGAATCTCTTGAGTTTCTTCAACGATTTCACTCATTTCTCCAAGCATGAGCTTGTTCATTCTCTTTTTGCTCTTAAAGTCATCTTTGACTTCCTTGAATATCATATCTAATTGATCAGGAAAAATTTGAGGACTCAAATTTATTAGCTCATGTTCTCTAATCTCCATGTCCTTGCACTTAGCATTTTCTTTTCTCAACTCCAAGATATTTGCCAAACTTTGAGGTAACTCAGGAGTTATTTCAATCAGTGCCTTGTTGTAGATGTTGAGATATCTGATCGTTGCTTCCTCCAACACCCTTTTATCCATATCATTGTATTCATCATAGAATTCAATCATGGGTTTTAGATTACCATCCACTATGACTGATTTTATCACATCTTCTAGGGAGAGAGTAGGCTTCTCAACATATTCCTCATAATCTTATGTCTTTTGCTTTTTGCTAGTCCTTTTGCTTCCGGTTAACTCTGCCTCTTTTGTTCCAATGACTTTTAGTTCCTTGATCTCAATGTCAGAGTCTGTATCTACTTCTTCTTCTCTTATGCTTTTATAGGTCTGGGATGCTTTTGTTTTCTTCCTTTTCTCCCATTTTCTAGATGATTTTATTTCCAGTTTTGTAGTTTTGGAAGGAGCAGAGGTAGTACTAGAGCTTCTAGTAGTTCTTGAAGTGGAAGAGAATTCCACCGGGTCACCTATTGGTTTCTTATCTTGTTTCTTTTTCTCATCCTTCTCTGTTCTTTCTCTAAATTTCTTCATAGCTTCTTTAGTTAGGCCAAGATTTTTAGCTAACTGTTCAACTTCTTTTCTTAATCTCCTATTGTTTTCAGGTTCTTTGAACTCAATATGCAATTTTAAACTTAGCTCCTCATAAGTTCCAAATCTTTTGACCATTGTGTCTTTGGGCTTACTTAGAAGATGTTGAGCATACATATCTAAGATCCTTTCATCTACTTCATACCCTATGGGCATGATCCAAACAATT
The DNA here is from genome assembly GCA_027924645.1 of Cunninghamia lanceolata. Taxonomy (NCBI): domain Eukaryota; kingdom Viridiplantae; phylum Streptophyta; class Pinopsida; order Cupressales; family Cupressaceae; genus Cunninghamia; species Cunninghamia lanceolata. The sequence continues at coordinate 5,555,579 of BSBN01000914.1, read as the reverse complement.
TTGGGTTCTACTACTTCCATTAAACATTGATCAATATTAACCATGAAGCATATTTCATTCTTGTACTTGTCAACAATTGAATTAGGAATTATTTCCCTTGAGTGAATCATACTCTAAAAATTCTTGAAGTAACCCCATATTGCAGTTTTCTAAGCTTTGAAATCACCAATGCTGTGAAGATGATTTCTAATCTGAATGGCAACTGACTCATCCTTAGTCCAATGCACACCTTTTACACCAGGTACTTCATTCATAAAGTAAAAGAATAGACATAGAATTAATGTACCATATTTGAAAGTGGTTTTCTCATCTTTCTTGATCTTGTTCAAATTTTCAATCAGTTGATTCTGCAGTAGTTCACACAGGTCATAATCAACATTTTCTTTTAGCATCTTATATGCAGCATATATGGCTATTCTAGAAACAAAATTATCTCTGCTTGAGTGGTAAATCTTGTACCCAATCACCATGGAGGTGAATTTGACATCTGGTTCTATTATATTGTTAATGGTCATTGCCCTTCTGTCTAACTTTGCTTCGGTAGCATCAGTTACTATCTGATTTTTTATGGCTTTCAGCATGGGCAATCCTCCAATTGAGTTTAAACCAGTTACATTTTTTATAGCATCCCTAGTAATCTTGAATGGTTTTAATAGCCAAATGAATTCATCATGCATCTGACTCAGGATGTATCAGACCCATTCACCCTCATCAAATGTTGGAAACCCCATAATCTGAATAAAGTGTTTATCTTGTAGGGCCTTATATTTGGGTTTGAGTTTGTGATTTTCATTCATGAGTTGTTTCTTAAATAAGTCTACATACATTGAATCTCCAAACTCATCTATATTTGCATGAATATAAACCCTAATGTCATCTACATGCAGCACACCATATGGAACACTTAAAAAAGCATCTAACAGGTTGACTTCAATTGATTTGTGTGGATGCTTTTTAAAATTTGGTCGAGATCTTTTAGTAATGTCAACAATGTGAGTAGCCATCTCAACAGATTTTAGATTCAAAGCTTTATAGAGAGGTACCTTTTTCTTTTGTGGGGTTGGGGTTGATCAATTGTCGATTGAATCCACTCTTTGCCTCAATCTCTAGATTTACAGCTCAAGTACTCTTCCTCTTCAAAAGAAAGGTGATTCAAATGAGTGACCAAGTGACCTTTTAAAGCTTCACATTACCTAATTTACCTTTGTAATAAATGCATTGACCTAATTGTATCCGGTTACATTATTTGTGACAGATCTTCATAAATCACTCCTCAAGATTTTATATCAACATATTTTTCTTCTAGAAATCCTTCCAAAGGTTCTAAACCAATTCAGAATATTCTCTTTTATTGTGCCTGACTCAGGCACCAACTTACTGACTGGGGGAATTTGATGTTTGATGTGGCTCCCCCTGAGCCAGAGCTTCTGATTTAATTCCTAGAGGAATTGTCAGCACCAGATTCTGGTGCAGACTAATCACTATTGTTTATTGTATCTTTCTTTATCCAAATCTTGTTCATTTCACTTTGTATCTCATTTAAATCAATTTTCTTTTTGCCTCTGTCTTGTCTCTACTCATCCAGTTTTCTGTTTACCGGACCTCTTCTTCCATTGTTCCTATTTCTATAGAATCTTGCAACATGATCAGATTTGTTACAGTTAAAGCATGCTTGATTTCTTCTTGACTTGCACTGATTATCCATGTGTCCAAATCCATTGCAAGTAAAACAATAGCCATTGAAAGAATTTCCTTTTGAGTTATTCATTGTCATACTTCTACATTCATTGGATTTGTGACCATACCTCTTGCATTTGAAGCATTGACTAGAGAAGGATGGACCATTTTGATTTGCTCTACTTCTGCACTGAATAGCACTATGACCAAATTTATTGTAATTGAAACAATATCCATTAAATGATGGATATGTTTGAGCATTAGGCTGTCTTACCAGAGCTTTTCTAGTTATGTTCCTTTTATTCCTTGGTTGAGAATTTATTTAACCAGATCTGGAGCTTTCACCTTTCTCATAGCTAAGATTGTGCTTGTCATTATCCTTTTTCTATTCTTCAATTAGTGCTTTGAGTTTACTTGAGCTTATCTTGAACTTCTCCTTATACTCATTTGTAATTTCTAGGTCATGTCTGAGAGTGATAATCTATCTCTCAAGTTCTATTTCATTGTTTCTGATTTCTTGTAGATTAGATTCTAGGAGACCAGCTATTCCATCCATTCTACAACATTCTTCAGTTCTCTCTTTTAGATTTTGCTTCATCTCTTCTTTAGCTTTCTTTCTATCTTCAATTTCTTTGGTTAATCTCAACACACCAGTTTCCATTTCATTTTTTAGGATAACAACTTCTTTAGCTAGCTTTCCACATTCTTTTGTCTTTTCTTTTAGGGCCTTGTCTTCTAGTGGAGTAGATTGCTCCTTTCCTTTTGCATTGGATTTGCTCAACTTTTCTTTTAAGATCTGAATGAAGTCTTTAGCCTTTTTGAGATTATCTTGAAGTTCTTGGACTTCTACCTTGGAATGCTCAAGATCATCTAGCGTGATATTAAGTTGTCCTTGAAGATTGTATTCATCCATTTTTACTGCCTTCCCAGATCCTCCTTAAGCTGTTAAACTTTTCAAAAGGAAACTTGGCTCTGATACCAATTGTTAGTTTAGGTCCAGACAACTGAGAGGGGGGGGTGAATCAGTTGTCACACATTTTCGGTCCTTTTTATTTTTAATCAAATTAATGATATAAACATTTCAGCATCAATCAATAACATGTAAACATAAAACATAAATAACACATTTGACACAAGGATTTTAATGTGGAAACTCGATTAAGGGAAAAACCACGGTGGGGGTTAACCCAAAAATATTAATACCCTATTAAAAGTATTTTTACAAATGAGAATGCACATGCATTCGGGCTCACTGTCCAAAGCTCACTGCTCAAGTAGAAGGTTCACTTCCTATGGGAATATTACAAAAGAATAACAGAGATTTGAATTGATCAATAGCATCTACTTATGCAAGAATTTTAGTACCTGTTAAGTGCAAAAACTGATCTTACACATTTCATCTTCGCTCTGCTCTTCTTACTATTCTGCCTTCATTCACACTTTGGATTTCTTCTCTTCTCACATTCGCCTTGTTCCCACACTCACTAAATCATCCAATTTCATTGGCTATATATAACCGCAATATGATCTACAATCATTCTACTAGTCCACTTCAACAACACTTAGGACTTTTATGAATGTTCTACTCTGTTGGCTAGATCTATGCATAACTTAAGGTACGGACTAGAACTTTCTCTTGAATATCATTACTCATGTCGACCATTGTCGCTGATGATCATCATTTGTCCAACAAACAACTTCCATACATCCGGAATCAAGATCTTCTTCAAGGTTAGCCTGTTCTTCTTCTATCTACTCTAACAAACTGGAACCTGATACTCAGAGGCTAATATTTTTTGAATCCTTCATCATCGGAGGACAAAAAATTGGATTTGGACTATCTTGACAATGCACAAGACTCCCCTAGATCCGCAGCTAATCATGACTTCCCACCGGAGAGATCTGGACCAAAATATCAGACCTTGTTTTTTCTATGTTCCTAACTATCCAAACTTAGACAAATTCTAAATCTGACTTCCGATATGGACAACTTGTGTTATGAAAATGATTGGGATGATCTTAGTTGCCATCAGTGACAACATATATCATGCCTAGTAGTGTCTCTTGCCAACAGAGGTAAGTGTTGTAAAGTTGTAATTTATAGTGGTAGTTCAGATAACCTAGTTTTAGAGGAGATGGTGACTAAGCTAAAGTTGGAAAGATTGAAACACCCTAAGCCCTATCAGATAGAATGGATTTAGGATGATCATAATGTACTGGTCAGTGAACAATGTTTGGTGAAATTTCATATTGGATCTTATCATGATGAAGTCTTGTGTGATATTATGCCTATGGATGTTTGTCATATCTTGTTGGGTAGACCTTGGCAGTTTGATAGAAAAGCTATGCATGATGGAAGAAAGAATACATATACTATAACAGCAAATGGGAAAAGAATTACTTTGATTCCTTTAGAAGATGATCCTAAAAATGTGATATGTGGGAATGCTAGAATTTGTTTGGTAGATGGAAGGAAGTTTTTGGATGGTTTGAAATAGGAAAGTATGTGTTGTGCCTTGATTCCTAAGAAGCTTGAAGTGGCGAAGAAAGAAACTAAACTGAATGAGATAAGAGAGTTGCTGAAAAAGTATGAAGACATCATATCAGATAATGTACCTGAAGGATTACCACCTATACTAAGTATCAGTCATCACATGGATCTTATACCAGGAGCAAGTTTGGCTAACAAAGCAGCACACTAGATGACACTGGTAGAGAATGAAGAATTGAATAAACAGATACAAGAGTTGTTCAGGAAAGGTTTGATCAGAGAAAGTTTGAGTCCTTGTGCAGTACTTGCAGTGCTTGCACTAAAGAAGGATGGAGAATGGAGAATGTGTACTGATTCTAGAGCAATAAACAAGATCATAGTTAAGTATATATTTCCCTTACCTAGGATGGATGATATCATGGATTGTTTGAGTGGAGCTCCAAATATTTCACAAAGATAGATTTGAAGAGTGGATACCATCAGATCAAAATCAGAGAAGGTGATGAATGGAAGACTACTTTTAAGACAAATGAAGGATTGTATGAGTGGTTAGTGATGCCTTTTGGACTGACAAATGAACTGAGTACTTTCATGAGGTTGATGAATGAGGTCTTGAAGAAATTCTTGGGTAAGTTTGTGATCATGTACTTGGATGATATTCTGATATTTAGTAGGACAAAAGAGGAGCATTTGTTGCATATTAGACAAGTTTTACAAAGGTTGAGAGAAGAGAAATTGCTAATAAACATCAAGAAGTGTAGTTTCATGAAGGAAGAATTGGTATATCTGGGATTTGTGATTTCTACAGAAGGATTGAAGATGGACCCTGAGAAAGTGAGAGCAATTATTGAATGGCCTACACCGTAGAGCATTGGAGAGGTTAGATCATTCCATGGTTTGGCTAGTTTCTAGTGGAAGTTCATTAGAAATTTTAGTTCAGTTTGTAACCCTATGACAGAGACAATGAGAGGTGATAGAAAAGATTTCAAGTGGACATCTGGAGCAGATAAAAGTTTTGAGTTGTTGAAGTAGAAAGTGATAGAGCAACCTATTTTGGCATTACCAGATTTCAATAAGGTATTTCAAGTTGATTGCGATGCTAATGGAAATGTCATTGGAGTAGTGTTAAGTCAAGAAGGTAGGCCTATAGCATATTTCTATGAGAAGTTGAATGATGAAAGAAAAATATATTCAATTTATGATCAAGAGTTCTATGCCATAATTCAAGCCTTGAAGAAGTGGACATATCATCAAGCTTTGCAATATCTGAATAGTCAGGGAAAGTTGAATCAGAGACATATGAGGTGGGTAAAGTTCATGCAGAGTTATACTTTTGTGTTGAAGCATAGGAGTGGTAAATCAAATAAAGTTGTTGATGCGTTGAGTAGAAGAAGAGACTTGTTGATAGAAATGAGAGTTGAAGTGTTGGGTTTTGATGAATTGAAGAACATGTATGAGGGAGACACTGATTTTGTAGAACCTTGGAAAGCATGTAAGAAACCTGTTGTGGTAGATAAAAGTAAGTGGTTGGACTATTTCATTCAAGAAAATATGTTGTTCAAAGGAAGTCAGTTATGCGTACCTAGAAGTTCAATGAGAGATAATTTGATCAAGGAGAAGCATAGTGGTGGATTGGTAGGACATTTTGGCATTGATAAGATAGTGGCTTTGGTAAGTGAAAATTACTTTTGGCCTCAGATACATAACGATGTTTAGAGGTTTGTCCAGAGTTGTAGAGTTTGTCAAGTTGCAAAAGGGAGTAGTCAAAACATTGGATTGTATAAACCTTTGACAGTACCAGAGAGACCTTGGGAAGACATAAGCATGGATTTTGTAATAGGATTACCTAAGACACAGAGAGGATATGATTCAATATTTGTAGTGGTTGCAGATTTTCAAAAATGGCTCATTTCATACCTTTTAAGAAAATAACTAATGCAGTGCATGTAGCTGACCTATTTTTCAAGGAGATTGTGAGATTGCATGGATTACCTAAGAGTATAGTTTTAGATAGAGACACAAAGTTTGTTGGATATTTTTGGAAGACACTTTGGAAGAAGATGAAGATAGATTTGAAGTTTAGTTCTAGTTTTCATCCACAAACAGATGGACAGACAGAGGTAGTGAATAGGAGTTTGGGAAACTTGTTGAGATGTTTGGTTAGAGACAAAGATGGAAGTTGGGACTTGGTTCTTTCACAAGCAAAGTTTGCATCCAATAATTTAATAAATAGGAGTACCAGAAGAACAACTTTTGAGATTGTTACCAGAGTGAATCCTAGATGAGTTGTAGAATTAAGAGATATCAGTACAGAAGATAAAAGGAGTGTAGAAGCAGAAGAATTTGCAAATCATATGAAGACAGTGCATAATCAGATGAAGAATCATTTGGAGGACATGAACAGTAAATACAAAGAGAAAGTAGATAAGAAGAGAAGACATAAGGAATTTGAAGTTCAAAATGAAGTGATGGTGTAGTTGAGAAAAGAAAGATTTCTAGTTGGGACATAACAAGTTGAAGATGAAGAAGTTTGGACCTTGTAGGATACTCAGGAAATTTGATTCAGGAAATGCATATGAAGTGGAATTACCAAAGACATTGGGTATTTCACCTATTTTCAACATTGCTGATCTATATCAGTATCATGAAGTAGAGTTTAGTGATAGCATGGAAGAAGACTTGAAGAAGCAGTTACCACAACAAGCATCAGTACAGATTGAAGACATTTTGGATAGCAAAGTTGGACGCAGCACTAGAGGAAGACAATACAAAGAATATCTTGTGAAGTGGAAAGGCAAACTGGAAGAAGATTCATCTTGGATTTCTCAGGCTAAGGTGGATCATCTTGGTTCTCCCCTATCCCCAGCAAAGCAAGAGACTCAATTTTTCAATAACCTTAGATGTCTGATGCAGGAGCATCCCTGGTTCAAGAGAAATCTTGCATCAAGAAAAAACATTTACATTTTAGTTTGTTTACATTTCAGTTCTTTCCTTTTCTAGTTTAGTTCAGGTAGTTCAGTCAGTAGCAGTTCTTAGTTTGTGGTCTGATTTTGGCATTTCACATCTTACGGATCTGGACTTAGCATCTAAATTCATTCATCTACAACATATCAAGAATTTAAAGCATTTGGATCAGCTACCGAAAAGATATCTCTATCAGAAGTTGACTATTTTCTTAGAGCAGAGCATTCTAACAGTTCCTTATAATCAATTGAAGGAGAAGGCTTGCGGATCATTCCTTTACTTGTGGATCTCATTGACACATCATTCAATATTCTTTGGTTTGTGGATGACCTTCCCCAAGGGTTTGTATGTTGTTCCAATCATTGGAGGAAGTGTTCTATGTATTTAGGTCCAACCTATTTGTGGACACATTACAACTCTTCATTGGAGTTTGTAACCTTCCTTGGCCAATGCGAAGGAATCTATTGGTCCAGAAATGATATATATTGATTTAATAGATCCTTAGGAAAGTAGCTATTCACATAAGAAAGATCTACTAGTTTAGATTTTGTGCGAAGGAGCTTCAAAGCTTTATCTTACGCATGTATGTAATCAGGCCTATGAGCCCTAATTATAAGCCTACATGTTGTCGACTGATCTCTATTTTCAATTCTATGATATACTAAATGACTGAATCTGCATTGGCTTTATTTCTTTGAGTTGTTTCTAATGTGTTTACTCTTGCTGCACGGTCCGGACAGTTCATTCTTTGAACCCTCCTACCATGACTGCACCATTGTTGGAAAAATAATAACTGATATCCAAGTTGAATAAATGTAAGAATAACCAAAGTGATACCAACATGTGATAATACCGAGAAACCAACAAAAGCACAAAGTCTTTCGTTGTTTCTTATGCTAACTTGAAGTTGAAAAAGTATAGAATAAGGTGCAGCCCAAAATCTTCACCATATGCTACAATGAGATCAAACGAACATAGAAGAAAACCAACAGCTTAAAGTCTTTCAAGTATCTTCCCAATCATGAACATAAACACAATTCCAAAGACAATATTGCAGCCCAAAGTCTACAAAATCAGATTTGGAGCACCTTCTAAACACTTGATTCCATGCTACAGTTCAACCACCTACACAAAGATAATGTAATAGAATAGACGTAAGAACAATTCTAAAACACCACAAACTTGATCCATGACAAAGATTGGATGCCAACTTGCTTTCTTTGTATTGATTGAAAAATTATTTACAATTTGAATTCAAAGTTTCAATTTTCCCTTCAAAATGATAGTGCTTTGCTTCAATAGATAGAAGATACTAATTACAAAAGAGACCCTCTTTATTTATAGGGAGAGGCTATGAGCAAAAAATAGGGAATTTATAACTAACTTGACTTATTCAAAATCAGAGTTCTAATTGACTTGGGACTCTGTCTCACAACTTCATGTAATCTAATTTTATAAACATACAGGGAGTTTGTCATCTACAAATTACAAAATACATAACAAAAGCATAGAAAAACTAAGTGTCCATAGACACATTCTTTTCTCCTTGATCCTTCTCCAAGAAATCTTCATATCTTTTCAAGGTGGCCTAGACTTCATTATTGTCAGGTCCTAGTGTATGCTCAAAGATGGTTAGCACTCTAGTAATGGAGTTTGTTAAGGTGACATGCCCATTTTTATGCTTATTCAACATCTTTTGAAGTCTATCTAGAATTATCTGAAACTTCACCAACTTGTTAATGGAAGCCAATGAAAAAGATTCTTTCTCTATCTCTGTTTGTATCAAGGTGGTAAATTCTTGGATGACTACATCTAGAGGAAGTGTTTGTTGGTTATCATCTAACATGTGACAAGGAAGTTTGGCAAGCTCATTTGAAATATCAAGACCTTTGTTCATGCCTTTCTTCAAATCATCTTCTAAATCTTTGATCAAGTTCTCAATGACATCCTTCTTGTTTATCATTACCTCCCTGTATTGAACATATTTCTTCCTATTGGGGATGACCCCATGTTTGACCAACACTTCCATTTCAAAATCTTGCAACTTTCTCCATGCTTCAAGATCTTGTTCTATGAGCCGCATATCTTGAGAAAGTATCTCAAGTGTCTGGTCAATTTCTTTCTTTACCTCACCCAGATTGTTGAAAAATTTAATTGAAGAAACTATCAACTGGGTGCCTTGGGACAATATTCTTTCAATCTAGGCACTGACTGCCTAACCTTGAGTCCCAATCCTTTTAGCCTTCTAAATGGCTGTATCATTTACATTCACCTCAATAGGTTCTACATGCTCTGATGTTTGAGCTATCTTGAGTAGCACAGATGTTAGCTGCTCCACCTATGCCTTAAGTTGATCTTTGATCACTTTGTCTCTGTCATACCTCTCAAGCAATGCAACACATGCTACTTGTATATCTTCTTTGACACCTTCATGAGTTTTTTTGCCAAGATCTATCCTTGAGACAATATAGTCTGACACCTGAACTTTCATGATACTTTTATCTAGTGGAGGCATAGCTATTTCAACATATTTGTGTCCTGATGGGTCAATAAGCACCCTAGACTAGGTTTTAGCCTTTTTGGTCTCTTTTGACCTCATTGGAACTAAATGACCAAAATCAAAATCATTAGGAGACACAACTTGGTTCTTTCTTTTTGACTTCTGTGTCATAAGCCATGGGGGAAGTGTTGGAAGGTTGGTGCCTTTGTCCCTTGGTTGTTCAGCATCGGCCTTAGGATTTGTGACATGGCTTAACCACCTCCTGTGGTCTGTATATCTCTGGTGTTTGTATCAAGTGTTAATAGGTTGATATTTTGGTGGAACGACAAAACCTTGGGCCAACAATTGGTATCAGAGCCTAGGTAACGGGTTTGAATTACTCGGTCTTGTTGAGGGTGGTTTGTTGGAAGGTTGGTGCTTTCATCCCTTGGTTGCTCATCGTTGGCCTTGGGATTCATGACATGGCTTAACCACCTCCCACAGTCTATATATCTCTAGTGTTTCTATCAAGCGTTAATAGGTCCATCTTTTGGTGCGACAATAAAACCTTGGGCCAACAGGAAGAACAAAAGAATCACCTCCTATTTCTATCGCTAGTGTTTGGGAGGATGGGGTAGGAATTGCAGGTTCTTTTTAAATAGGTAGTATGGAGGAATCTTTCATTAGTGAAGACACAAGTGAGGTGAAAGTAACAATAGGTGGAGTTTGTGTTTGCATAGTAGTGGAATTAACATCAACTAACACTTTTGATGAGATAGAAGATAAAAACATATAAAAATCTAATTGTGTAATTGAGTCAATCATAGATGTGGGTACATCTAATAAACTTGGAAAGGAGTAAAGGGTACCAAACACATCTTCCATGTTACCTTGAGGAATATCAAACAATGTTTCATTGACAGGTGTAGAGGGGGATGAATGAACAGAATGTATGGACACATTGGGTGTAGTAGGAGTAGTAGAAATAGTTGGCAATTGTTGAACACTTAAAGACAAATTGGGAATAGGTGTTTGAACCATTGAAACTACAAGAGGGCAAGGAGGAGGTGTTACCTATGTTGATTCAGGTTGAGAAGTAACAAGAGGTTCCTAGGACCCCTCGGCAACAATTTCTTCTTCTTCAACATCTGCCTGAATAGATGTTCCCTCTTTCTCCTTCCTTTTACCTTGATCTCCCTTTGTCCTTAAGATAATTCTCATCTTCCGACCAGTGCTAGGAGTGTCCTCCTTGTTCTTTGTCCTCAATTCTTCCTTCTTACCAAAAGGTCCCTCTGTGTGTTCCTCCTTTGAGCCTGTTTTGTAAATTTTCAATTTTATTCCCTTCTTCTCCAACCAGACATTGGTATTTGCGAGAATAGGTTTAAACCTTCATCTTATTGAGGTCATCTCCTTTTGAGACCACTGAATTGTAGAAAGAGGAGTATTGGCAATCTTGTTACCTACATATATGGCTTCGACTATGTCGCCTTCTTCTTGCAAATCCTCTGGGATATCAGTGAATTGAAAGTTCCTGATTTGATCCAAAGAAAGTTGACTATAGTCTAGTCTCCTCACATCTTCCTCATTTCTGCATTCGGCCCATATGTCTTTGACCTTATGAACATGAGTGTAATTACCTTTTATCTTATCCTTCATTCCCTAGTAATCAAAATCAAGTCTTTTCATATACCTCTTCATTGTGACCCATTACATTTCTATTTCCATTACCTTTGACTTGGGAGTTGTGGAGATGGAATACCTACCAATTTGAAATTGAAACTTAAACCCACCTCGGTGTGACCCTACCTACTAGTTGTGTACATCCACAATTTATTTGCATAACTCCATCAAAATTACCTTATCACCTGGGTATCTTGGAAGCATATATGGTTGCCCACTGAAAGAACCAAATCTGATATAGGTGAAAGTAGGAAATTATAGAAATATGCATCCAAACTTCTTATGTTCCCAAGCTTTATCAGAGTCTCTCTTCTTCTCAAGATCCTTTTCTAACAGACAGATGCAATTATAGAAAAATGCATCATTCACTCTACTAAAGTGTTTGATGCTTTCCTTCAATGTTAGTTGGGGGTAATACTCATGTACAAGAATACACCTTCTGTCATCTTCTGAAGTGAGCCCTGGCAAATGCTTCATGGCCGTAGTAGCATACACCAAGTACAAAGTCATGTAGAACTTCAATGATGTAGTCACCTTAGACAATTGATCACATATTGAGTCACTAATCTGTTGCCACCCTCATATCTTCTGGTTGCCCTTTTTGATGAAAAGGATATACTGGTACATCCATTCCTAAAAAGTATTGGATGTTGGAAGACCTTTTACCCTATTGAAGAGGGTAATAAGATCACCTACCTCATCTATAAACTTACTTTGGAAAATGTTCTTAGGCCACCTTGAAATTGTAGGCCTGACGGTCTTAAGCCACCTGGTGTTGATGATCTTCTTGCACTTATCTGAATGTTTATCATAGTAATCTTGTGCATCTTCAATTGTGAGATTGGCATAATCATCAATATCTGGACACATGAAGACCTTGTCAAAGAACTTTGCATCCAACTTTATGATGACTTTACCTTCTGCATCCGATATGCTTCTAGTGTCTTTGTCAAATTTCCTCACCATTGCCAATATGAAATCAAGATTTTGAGTAGACACCAAAAACATGGAAACCAAATGGATATCACTATTGAGAATGCATTGCATGTGTGCCAGTACAGGTTGTTGGTTTATCCTTTCCAAGAATTCTGACATGTCCACATGCCCAATTTCCGTATCTTTGATGTCATCAATATTTGATTGCATGGAGGTCATTGGGATGACTCCTTGATATTTGTACTTCATGTTTTTCTTCTTTGGAGAAGGATCAAACATCTGGCAATCAACTGCAAAAATTTGATTTTTAGAAATTTTCCTAGAGTTAGAAAAAATTTAATGCATCCATCATCGTGCAGTTGTGGAAAAAATCTGCACTTCTGCAATATAAAAACCTTCATATGCAAAGTGAGAGAAAATCTCCCCTTATGCATTTTCTATTATTTCCCAAGACGTAAATTGGAGAAAAATCTCCGCATTGTATGCATTTGACGGTTTAAACAAAAGGGATGCAATTCGGATAAAATTCTCTGAAGTGCATCCTCTTTAAAAATTAGTCAGTTAGTATTTTAGAGTGGATGATCGAATGTGTTGTGCAGGTTTTAAACTCCACACAACATATTCATAACAGTGTTGTGCAGAGTTTAAAACTTGTAAAACACATGTTATAAAGTGTTCATGTAAGCAAAGGAAAATGTTATGTTTTGGGTATGACGTGTTGTGCGGGTTTTAAACTCTGTGTGCAACACATAGACAATAGTGTTGTGCAGAGTTTAAAACCCACACAACACAAGTTTGTGCTTGAGACTTCAAATGGGTGGTGTTAGGGATGTTGTGTGGGTTTTAAATGCTGCACAACATCTAACACCAGATGTTGTGTAGAGTTTAAAACCTACACAACATCTCAGGAATGTTGAAGTGTAAGACAAGGTTAGGGTGTTGTGTGGGCTTTAAACTTCACACAACACCTAACAACAGATGTTGTGTAGTGTTTAAAGCCTGCACAACACCCTGAGGATGGGTATTGCAAACAAAAATAAACATGTTGTTCAGATTTTAACTTCTGAACAACATGTGATCTTAAGATCATGTTGTTCAGAAGTTGAAATCTGAACAACATGTTTATACAGAATATGCCACAAACATGAAAGAAAACTAAACATAAAGAGGAAACTAGGGCATGACAAAAATGACAGGGAGAACAAAACTTTAAATATGTGAAAATGAAAACAAAATTTTTCTTAAAGATTTAAAACATTAGGGTTTCTAAACCAAGAAACACAAGCTTGTAAATGACAAAAAACATAGAAAGACAAAGAATAATAACATACCTAGAAATGATTCTGAGCTAAAAAACCAAGGAAAATGTTGGCTTGATCACATAACAATGATGGACAATCCAACATGTGTAGGGGACAGGGATAAATAAGATGATGCAATAGAGAAAAGAAAATGATGAAATAACCCCTAAATCAAAAAAAGTAAGGAGATAAAAGATTCTCAAAAATCTGCATTAATGTCCATAAAGAGCCATACGTGCCATGATAGGAGTGTAACTTTGTGGAGATTTTCTCCACAACTACATGTCATGTGTAGTTGCAAAGAAAATCTTTGCAATTACACATCTCATACAATTGCATATTTTTTAGCACATTTACATGAAACTCAGAAAAAGACTAACAGTGAAATGTAAACATTCACAAAAAACTAAAAACTAACAATGACACAAATCAGAGAGATTCTTTGGAGGGTCAAACCGTGACTGAGACAACCTAAAAAATGTCTCGATTTGCATGCTTAGATGACATGGGCTACGAAATAGACAAGTTTAGTAGGGGTTATCCCACGAATTGAGCAAGCTAAATTCAAGGATAACAAGGTGAAAGACCAAACATATTCAAAATCATGATTTCTCTTATCCTCATTATCTTAGGAGTAGATTTAGGTTCCATCGTACTTGTATGATCTATTAATGAAATTCATAATACATCTTATGCTATCTCAAATTTGATAAATTCTTTCTAGATCATACAAGCATGTTGTCTTTCTTGCACATGTGTATGTGGATTATCTTTGGGTGCATGTGCAAGAAGGTTTTCATCTTCTCAAATTTAGAGGTCTTTGTGCTCTAATTGTAGTTAAACATGAAAATTAGTGATATATTTTGGAGTTCATAGTGTATCAGGTATGGTTTTTAGGGCCTTGAGCTTATCTTTCATTTCTCTTTAATTGTCATATATTGAAGACCTTAGGGAACAACCACATTGGCCTAATAGAGCCTTAAGTAGAATAAGTTACCAACCACCATTACTTTGCCTAATGTTGGCCCTACCCAATCATAAGCTACATTCTCTACACCTTAAGTTGGCATCCATGGTACTTAAGGTATAGTTTATCTTTAGGGAGTTGGGGTTTCACAACTTTGAGAGCTAATAGGGTGTTATTAATCAAATATTATGAGGTAGAAATAGAAATAGATGTATTATTTAATACTCTATTAATGAAGTGTTAGGGCATATTAAGTTTATATAATGAATCCCCCATGTGGAAAAGTAAATTATCATGGCCCACATTATGTAATCCTTTAATGGTGACTTCTAATTTTGGTGAATTATTAGAATCAACTTTGATCATATCTAGATTCCAAGAAGTCCTTGCTACATACATTTAAATCAAATCCATTATCAACTTAGAGGCTTTTTTGATTTGGATGTCCCCATATTTAACCACAATATGTAATGGTTGATGTTCTTGAGTAATATGTAGAGAAGGCCCAACTCATGATGTGCAAATAAAATAGAATTATTCTAATAAATAGGCTCAAGAATGGCAACTACCTTTATAAGAGTGACAACATGTGGAACAATGATTTTAGCTAAAGCTTGGCTCAAAAAATTTCCACCTATATCAGATTGTTGCATTAAATCTCAAAGATATATTTAGGTGGAGTAAATTTGTAAGTTGATCAAGTAAATCATATTTGTTAGTCATTTTATGACATATATGTCTAATTGTATGATAATTCTATGGAGTAGTTAGGCATGGAAAGTAGGTATAACTCTAGGAGGAGATGACTCAGCATGAAAGTTAGGATGTGAACATGCACAAGCCATATGAATAGTGGAAGAAATAGATATAGAAATAGGATGATTAGGACATATAGGAAGAGTGTGAAAATGTAATATATGTTGAAATGAAGAAGGAACATCAAATTAAATATCATCATACAATGGAATAGAGGACTTCCTGAGGTGTTTAATGGTATGACCTCTAAAATGATGAAAAAATGAAATTCTAATGGACATCACTTTAGGCCATGTGCAAGAATAAACATGGAAAATCATATCATAGCATATTAAAGTATAGAATCACACATGGATGACTAGTGATGTAACATAATGTACATGTAAATGAAAGAATCCATCATTCACATGAAAAAATTGTGGTATATATACTCTTTAGGGTTGTAAAGAATGTATATTTCTTATAAAGTTCATACACCTTTCAAAAGTCCTAGGCAAAAATAACTACAAATACGAAGCCAACATAGAGATACAATCATTTTCTATGGTATCATCATGAAGGAGAAAATAATAATCATCAAAGAACAAAATGGATTCCATTCTAAATTTTATATATGATATTAAAGATTACTAAAATAAGTGAATATTAGATATAAAATCGAAGAACCAAAGGGTGAGAGGATGTGGATCAAAGAATTATTAAACTAAAGTCTAGAAACCCTGGGAAATAAATAAAGCAATAATAAACATGCTCAAGGGTGAATCCAAACTCTAATTAGATTTTATAAATGTATAACAATTAATATTATTATATCTAAAACCCTAATGGAGAAGGACTAAACCCTAGGGAATGTATGAAAGTTTGTGAGGCCCATTCCTCCTTATAACTACTTTTATATTTGGATAAGCTTTCTTGGTTTATGATTATTAAGGTACTTATTATATTTTGCTACAATAATAGATTTGTGTGGATACTAACATTATGGCTAGATTAGTGGCTTCTATCAGTTCATTACACCGATTATTCAGTTAGTAACTATGATTACTCACATTATCGATATGATAGAATTAGAAGAATATATATTTCATCTTGTCATTCTGATTTGATTTTATTTGGATTCAATTATGTGACGAATTTTAATTTAATTTACTTTAATTTAATCTTTGTTTTTATGAGATTTAGAAAGGAAAGTATGAAATAGCATTTTAGGGATTATTGATGATTAATTTGATTAATTTATGATTATTGATTTGATCGTAATTTCTAGATTTAAAGGTTTATGAATTAAATTAATTTATAATTATGGATTTTGTATGAATATAATTGTGTATGCTTAATATGTATCGCATCTAGTTGAATGAGATGTGGTTATGCGATCTTTTATCAATATGATCTCGATGATCGATTAAATGTGTTGTTTAGATTTTCATTTAATTATGATAATATTGTTAATTATGAAATATTTACAAATTGTATATTAATTTTATTATGAATTTTGCTTTGGCTATCATCCTAGATATATTAATGCTGGTGTGCAAGTGCACAAGTTAAATTCCATGACCAATGGAAAAACCATGGAGGTTCACTAAGAAACCATTGCTGTGTTTTCCCAGTATACCTAGGCCTTATCCTAGGAGAGGGTTAAGGTCTTCATGTTTAAAGTGTTGTGAGTGTAAAAATGTTAATTAAATATTTTTATATATATTTTTTGTTTTATGTGGGGTGTGGTTAATTCCTTTTCAGTGTCAAAACTCAGATTTGAACTTGAAAGTAAGTTTTAGGGGTCGTAAATTGTCTTTTTCCTTTTTTATATAAAATGAAACACATATAATGATAACCTATGAGTGGGGCCCTTATTTAACTATTTAAAAAGTTTTTTTGAAGTGTTTTGAGTTGGTGGTGTAGGGGCACCTAGTCCACATTTAGTAAATATGGGTCAAATGTGAGTTTTATGTGTTGAGTCATGTTTTTGATATAATAAGGTCTATTTAGACCATATGTG
Organism: Cunninghamia lanceolata; assembly: GCA_027924645.1. Taxonomy (NCBI): domain Eukaryota; kingdom Viridiplantae; phylum Streptophyta; class Pinopsida; order Cupressales; family Cupressaceae; genus Cunninghamia; species Cunninghamia lanceolata. Next base: position 5,538,326 of record BSBN01000914.1, on the reverse strand, counting down.
ATGTTTTAGTCATGTACAGTCAGTTTTGAGTCATGATGTCAAGTTTTGCAATGTTGCATTTTTGGTGAGTATGGGAAGTTGAACAGTTAAGTGTTTGAAAAACAATCTTGAACTATTGGTTTTGGTTTTTGAAGTGTTTATATATGCCTTGGGATGTTCAAGGCAAGTGGTTGGAGACATTTGGAGTTCAGACAATAATTATATACCTTGTTTTACTGTGTTTTTCTTGTGTTTTTGTTGTTGCAGATGTTGGTACAGCCCTGTATGACCTAGAATTGAGGTAAAACTAATTGGTATTGATGACATATTGATTCTTCTCTCATTTACAGGTGATTTCATTTTTTTTTATCAAACTTGAAGAAAGATAAAAGGATTTTATTGAAAACACCAGGAAAACCTAGGTAGACATAGGGTTTTGTAGTTTGGTGATTTGGTGATAGTTCTAATTGATAAAATTGGCATATTTAGAACCTATGTGATGTGAGGAAAGCCTTGAAGAAAATTTTTGTAATCTAGGTTTTGAATTTCATATATTTGCTTTGGAAAAGAGGCCTAATTTGACCTAATTGCAGCGTAGCAGTCAAAATTAGAGGAATTTGTTTCAAAGTAACCCTACCCACAAATTTGATATGTTGAAGAGAGCCATAAAGGGTATCTGTAATGGTGATGTTTTTCTAGGTTTGAGGCCTTCTCCAAAAGATATGCCATGTTCCAAGTACTACAAGGAGAATTGAAGGGTTTATGAGAAAACCCACCAAGTAAGAGTCTCAAATTTGTAAAGGTTGTTCATTTGTGATTGTGTATATAATATCCACCCTACTCTACATCATAGTGGTATTAGAGCATAGGTTTTTGTCAATAAGGGAAAAGCTTGAAGATTGAAGAAACAAAGATGCCTCCTAAAAGCAATCAAACTGCTAGAGAAGTGAGAGAGTTGAAAGAAAAACATGCCAAGGAGTTGAGATAGGTAAAAGAGGTTTAGGAAGTTGTCCTTGCAAGGATTGCAGCACTTGAATCAAATCAAAGCAGAGGTGTGGTCATCGAAGACCAAAGTGATGAAGAGGAAGAGGAAGAGGGTGAGAATGAGAACCCTCAAGAAGGAATCCAAGAAGAAGAGTTGGACCTTGATGAATTGAGAATGACCAAGTTGCAGAAGGCTGTGAGGGGAGATACTCCTAAGGTGAAGATAGAATTACCCATGTATTGTGGGAAGATGGATAGTGAAGAGGTGCTAAGTTGGATTGATACACTTGATAACTATTTTGATTATGAGGAGGTGGCAGAAAACCAAAGAGTGAAATTTTCCAAAACAAAGTTGAAAGGACCTGCCTTAACTTGGTAGAATTATGTGTAGGAAGGAGGTTGAAGAAGGGTAAGTCAAGGATTAATTCATGGCACAGAATGGTGTCTAAAATCAAGAGCCAATTTCTACCCAGTGATTATGCAATTCAGACATTTAGAAAGCTTCAAAACCTCAAACAAAAGGAGATGGATATGATGGCTTATACTAAGGAGTTTCACAAGCTAATCATAATTACAGGTCGTGTTGAGGATGAAGTGGAAAAAGTAGCAAGGTACATAAATGGGTTGAGGTTAACTATACAAGATGAATTAAGCTTTACACCCCCAAGAATGGTGGAAGAATGTTTTCAAATGGCAATCAGGGCAGAAGAAAGGTTGAATAGAAGGTAGGAGAAACAAAGTAGGGGTAGAGGAACATTTGGAAGAAGAGGATAGTCCACATAGCCACAAGGAGAGTCAAGCTGTAGTCAAGAACAAGGGGCAGATTAGAGAGGTGGTTTCAGAGGTAGAAGACCAAACAATAGAGGCAAATTTGGTGGTCAAGGTAGAGGCTCAAATACATTCTTAGGAAGATTCTATCAATGTAATTAGTTTGGCCATCAAGCATGGAAATATCCAGATAAGCAACCTTCTACTTCACATGGTGGAGAAAGGAGAACTCAATTGGTGCAAGAGGAAAATAATAAGAGTATCAACTCTTCATCTCAGCATGCTATTCTAGAAATTGGAGAAACTCTAATGATGAGGAGAACATTACTCAAAGTTCTTGTGGTGAAAGAGCCTCCACAAAGAAAATCTTTGTTTAGAACCACATGCAAATCTCAAGGTAAGGTGTGTAAAGTTGCTATTGATTCCAGTTCCATAGATAATTTAGTTGCTTTAGAGATGGTTGAAAAGTTAAAACTAAAAAGAATTCCACATCCCACTCCCTACAAGGTTTCTTGGTTGAATAAGGGTCAACGGGTCCTAGTTAATGAGCAAACATGGGTGGAATTCAACATAGGAGGGTATAGAGACAAAATATTGTGTGACATCATCCCAATGGATGTTTGTCATATACTTTTAGGGAGACCCTGGTAGTATGACAAAAAGGCTAATCATGATGGTTAAAATAACACCATTGTGATTGAAAAGGATGGGGTCTCATTCACCCTTGTTCCATTGCAAGATGAAGGTGTAGATACATAAGTTGGGTCTAGTGTAATGCTAGTTAGGAAAAAAGAGTTTTTGAAAACCATGAAAGAGGAAGGTAGAGAAGGTTATGCCATTCTAATTAGACCAAAGTCTATCATAATAGTAACAGAAAAAGTTGAAGATGTACCTAAAGTGGTCCAACCCTAGTTGAACAAATACAAAGACATTGCGGTAGATGAACTTCCTAGCTCTTTGCCACCAATAAGAGATGTGAGCCACCAGATAGATTTTATACCAGGAGAAAACCTACCTAACAAAGCTACATATAAAATGACTCCAAAATTGAATGAAGAAATCAAGAGGCAGATTCAAGAGTTGCTTTACAAAGGCCTAATAAGGGAGAGTCTTAGCCCATGTGTTGTCCCCACTATTTTGGCACCAAAGAAAGGGGGAGATTGGATAATGTGCACCAACTCAAGGGCAATTAATAAGATTAACATAAGTTATAGGTTCCCCATACCAAGAATGGAAGATTTGAAGGATTGTATAGGAGGGGCATGTTATTTTTCTAAGATTGACCTCAAAAGTGGCTACCACCAAATCAGAATTAGAGAGGGGGATGATTGGAAAACTACCTTAAAAACAAATGAGAGGTTGTATGAATGGCTTGTCATGCCATTTGGGCTTTCAAATGCACCAAGCACTTTTATGAGATTAATGAATGAAGTTCTGAAACCCTTCATAGGTAAGTTTGTGGTTGTCTATTTGGGTGATATTCTTGTGTTTAGTAAGACTAAAGAGGAATACATGCAACATCTAGACTTGGTTTTGAAGAGGCTGAATGAAGAAAAGTTGATGATCAATTTGAAAAAGTGTGAATTCATGAAGGAAGAGTTAGTCTATCTTGGATTTGTGATCTCCAAAGTCTCTTTGAAGATGGACCCTAGCAAGGTGGAAGCAATTCTCAATTGGCTTACTCCAACATCAGCAAGTGAGGTAAAAAGTTTTCATGGTCTAGCTACTTTTTATAAAAAATTCATTAAGAATTTTAGTCACATATGTGCTCCCATCATTGACACAATCAAAGGAGATAAAAGGAAAAGGTTTGTATGGACTGATGAGGTAGAAAAAAGATTTCAATATCTAAAAAATAGAGTACCACAGCAACCTATCTTAGATCTTCCTAATTTTAACAAAGTTTTCACCATTGAATGTGATGCAAGTGGGTTTGCAATTGCGCCAGTATTGAGCCAAGAGGGCAAGCCTGTTGCTTTCTTTAGTGAGAATCTCAATGAGGCAAAGAAGAAGTATTCATCCTATGATTTGGAGTTGTATGCAATGGTGCAGCCATTGAAGAAGTGGAGATACTATCTCCTTCCTAAGGAATTCATTGTTTTCACTAACAATCATGCTTTGCAGTTTTTAAATAGCCAAGAAAAGCTCAGCCACAGACATGTGAATTGGGTGGAGTACCTACAAAGTTTCACTTTTACATTAAACACAAAAATGGGGCAGTCAAACAAGGTGGCAGATGCTTTAAGCAGGAGAACATTGTTGGTTCAAGAAGTTCAACTCCAAAGTGTAGGTATTGATGCTTTGAAAGGTATGTATGAAGGGGATGATGACTTCAAATATATTTATGTTGTTTGTAATCAGTTTAATGGTGCTTTTCATGAAGAACACTCTGAATTTCTATTACAAGATGGCTTATTGTTTAAAGGGGCTCAGTTGTGTATTCCCAAATGCTCCATGAGGACTAATCTAATTAAGGAAAAGCATTGTGGCAGCTTAGGGGGTCATTTTGGTGTGGAAAAAACCTTGGAATAGGTAAGGAGATATTACTATTGGCCAAAGATGCAAAGTAACATCAAAAAATTTGTTGAAGGGTGTGTTGTTTGTCAAAGGGCTAAGGGTTGTAGCACAAATGTAGGTCTTTACCAGCCATTACCAATCCCAAGTAGACCATGGGAGTCCATTAACATGGATTTTGTGTTGGGGTTGCCCAAAACTTAGAGAGGCTATGATAGTGTGTTTGTTATTGTAGACATGTTTAGAATTATGACACATTTTATACCATCTAGAAGCACAAATGATGCCACACATTGCAGGATTGTTTTTCAAGGAGGTGTCAGGATTCATGGATTGCCATTAACAATTGTTTCAGATAGAGACAGTAAATTTGTAGGTTACTTTTGGAGAACTCCTTGGAAGAAGTTAGGTAAAAATTTGACCTTTAGATCTACCTTTCACCCACAAATAGATGGGCAGACTGAAGTAGTCAATAGAACTCTTGGAAATCTTCTTAGATGCCTCACAAAGGAGCATGCACAACAATGGGATCTAATTCTTCCATAGGATGAATATGCATATAATGATTCTATCAACATAAGTGTTGGAAAAAGCCCATTTGAGATTGTATATGGATTGAAACCTAGAGGAGTGTTTGAACTTAGATATTTGAGTGGCATGGAGAGAAGGAGTGCTGAAGGGGAAGAATTTGTAGTTGCCATGAAGGAGATACATTAGCAAGTTAGGGAGAACCTCCAAAACAGTGTTGATAAATACAAACAACATGCAGATTTGAAAAGAAGAGAGGTCCATTTCAAGGTGGGAGATCTAGTTTTAGCTCATTTGAAGAAGGAAAGGCTACCAAAGGGGAAGTATTCAAAACTATAGATGAAGAAGATAGGCCCATGTAGGGTGGTCTACAAATTTGGAGCCAATGCCTATGAGATAGAACTCCCTCCTGGAGTTGCTATTTCCCCAATTTTTTATGTTTCTAACCTATACCCTTATAAAGGGGCTGTAATTGCAGGTGAAGATGCAGGTTCCTCAGAGGTTGCAAATGAAGATTGGGTCAGAGACTTACCACCAAGTGAACCATTGAACCTTGAATGCATCTTGGATACCAAGGAAGCCAAAAGAACAAGGCACAAGGTGTATTATGAGTACCTAGTGAAGTGGCAAGGCCTTCCCGTGGAGGATGCCACCTAGATGACAGAGGAAGACATCAAGAAGCATGGTACAATAGTCCAAGATCTAATCTCAAGTGGAGCTTGAGATTTTGTTCTCCTCGAGTGTATGGTGCAGGGGCACCTAGTCCACATTTTATAAATATGGGTCAAATGTGATTTTTTATGTGTTGAGTCATGTTTTTAATGTAATAAGGTCTATTTAGACCATATGTGATGTTTTAGTCATGTAGGGTCAGTTTTGAGTCATGATGTCAAGTTTTGCAATGTTGCATTTTTGGTGAGTATGGGAAATTGAACATTCAAGTGTTTGAAAAATAGTCTTGAACTGTTGGTTTTAGTTTTTGAAGTGTTTATATATGACTTGGGATGCTCGAGGCAAGTGGTTGGAGACATTTGGAGTTCAAACAATAACAATATACCATGTTTTCCTGCATTTTTCTTGTGTTTTTGTTGTTGTAGACATTGTTATGACCCTATACAGCCTGGAATTGAGGTAAAACTAATTGGGATTGATGGCATATTGAGTCTTCTCTCATTTGTAGGCAATTTCATTTGTTTTTATCAAACTTGAAGAAAGTTAAAAGGATTTTATTGAAAATAGCCAGGAAAACCTAGGTAGACATAGGGTTTTGTAGTTTGGTCATTTGGTGATAGTTCCAATTGATAAAATTGGCATATTTAGAACCAATGTGATGTGAGGAAAACCTTGAAGAAACATTTTGTGATCTGGGTTTTGAATTTCATATACTTGCTTTGGAAAAGAGGCCTAATTTAACCTAATTGCAATGTAGCAGTCAAAATTAGAGGGACTTGTTTCAAAGTAACCCTACCCATGAATTTGATATGTTGAAGAGAGACATAAAGGGTATATGCAATGGTGATTTGTTTCTAGGTTTGAGGCATTCTCCAAAAGATATGATGAATAAACCATGTTCCAAGTACTACAAAGAGAATTGAAGGGTTTATGAGAAAACCAACCATGTAAGAGTCTCAAATTTGCAAAGGTTATTCATTTGTGATTGTGTATATAATCTCCACCCTGTTCTGTATCAGTTGGGGAAAATAGCAAAAAAATAAATGATGAAATTTTGAGAAGGAAAACCTAACCCTAGTTTTATTTCCTTCTGTTTATTTTTATTTGGAAACTAGTTTTGGGGTTGGTTTTCATTATCATTAGAAGATTTCTATTTTGGGAGGAAAGGGTTTGGAGGAGCTTGGAAGCTTGGTAAAGAGGTAGTTAGTAGAAAAAATTGGATAATCAAGGTTTCCCTTAACTTGGTTGAAGCAAGAGGTAGGCCTTCATACCATTTTTAGAATATAGAAAATGACATTTTAGATTAAAAACAAATAAATTTATTTAGCTATTTTTTCTGTATACTTGTTGGTTGGTGTGCTTGAAAACCCTCTCTTGTGTGTTATTTTATATTTAATAGGTTTATTTGGGGTATGGGTTCTTTGGGGTGTTGATATTTCCTCTCTTGGGTTAGGATCTACCAATGTTTGGGGTTAAGAGAGGTGTGGACCCTCTCTTGAGAAAATTTTCTTTGATATATGATGGCATGAGTGCCCTTGTTATTTTGGTGATTGGGTTGTGAAAATGGAGTAATCATTCATTTTGTGTGGTATGGTGGTGATTATGCATTATGGGTGAAAAATATTATGGTTGCATAGAGAGTTGAGGGTTATGAAATGGGTGGAGATAGAAATCTTGGTTACATATTTTTCCCATGAGGTTAGTGAGTCTCCTTGATGTCCCCTCTATTATGGATTTTGTGAGAATCTATTTGTTGTAAGTTGGTCTTTCGAGTAGATTGTTATTTTGTATTGATGTGTGTGATTTGGTGGTGCAACTAGGTTTTTTGGAACCTCTTAGCTAGGGACTGGACTTGCTTGCAAGTCCTACAATTGGGAGGTGAGCTAGACTTGGTCATGTGAGGCCTTTATATTTTGTGTGTTGTAGATCTAAAAACCCATTGTAATGGGAAGGTTTGTAATGTGTAAATATTGAGATAGTCTCTCATAGAATTGTATACTATGTTGGAGTCAAGAAAATATAAATTATTCTTCCACTGCTCAATGCAAGTATCCTTTTAGATATATTTATACAAACTACATGATTCTTTATTTGAGAAAAATGGTTTCACTTTATTTTCTGAAGGGTATGTGTACACACCTGAAATGACCACATCCTAGACATGATCTTATAACACCTCCTAACCCCACTTTTGACACCTTGCAACACCTTCATCCTAGGAGTCCCCTTTAACATTCCTCCTTCCATTAGCCAATTAATTAAATAAATATAATTCATTTAATTAATCAATATTATCCATCCCACAAAATTAATTAAATAAATTATATCTATTTATTTAATTAATTTTAATCCATATTATCTATTTCCCAAATTAATTAATTAAATTATATTTATTTAATTATGTTGGGAATTAAGGTGTCTCAACCTTGGTAATTCCTTGCATTAATTTGATTGTATTTATTTATTCATTTCCTATGATGTAAATTAATTGTAAATTCCATATTGTCATCTTGTGGGATGTGGCACGGTGATGTGTCATCCTACATGGAAGATGACAACTTGTAATTTTGTCCTCACATGAGGAGATAGGCATCCCACTTTGTGGAAGGAATATTTTTCCATGTGTCAGCATCTTGGATGTTGTATAAGGGAATATTGACCATAATGGTCATGACAGATTCCTATGACAAAGTTATGACATGTAAGAGTCAAAAATAGGAGATTCTATAATAGGTGAAGACATGTGTCAAAGAGAATCTTTGAAAAATGCATCTTTGGGCACCCCAAGGTGGACTATGACATGTTGTAAGAGAATATGCTATTTATAGTCTATGTATGATAGATTCTCTTACAGCTGTAAGTTGTAACTGCTATGACAGATTCTATGACGGTCGTAAGAGCATCTATCATAGCCCATTTTGGAAATAGGTGACCTCTTTGGGATGGAATCTGTGGACAAGTGTCAGAAGAATCTTACAATGTTGACCAAGTGTCCATAGGCATAGGTTTTGGGCCATGAGGCCAAGTTGGATGCCCATTCCAAGATCGAGGCAATTTTGCCTTGTATTTGCTATATAAACAGGTGCTTCGAGGAGAAGATGTACTACAAGTTTTACAGGTACTGTTATGCTGCCAGATCATCTCCAGATACAAGTGTTGAAGACTTCTACAAGAACATTGGCTCTAATTTGTATTGTAACCTCTTTGTTGACATAATACAGTTGAGCAGTGTTTTGGAGTGGGGTTTTTCACCCATAAGGGTTTTCCCCACGTATATCTTGTGTCTTTCTTCTTCTATCTCATCTTCTTGTTTGTGTATTTGCTACAATATCTCATGTTAATGGTTTAATGTTGCTATAATAGTTATGATAAATTTGAATTTGCACTCTCCTCCCCTCATTAGATTAGTGTAGGAAGTGATTTCTACACACCTAGCTTTCTTTTAGTTGGTATCATAGCCTGGCCAGTTTTTAGTTCTAGCTACTGGGTAGGGGTTTTTTGAGCTAATCTTAGGTTGAGTAGGAGTCTTGTGCAGAGTATTATGTATCTTATTGCAGCAAGGAGATGGCAACCACATCCAAAAGGTTAGAGGTTGAGAAATTCAATGGCACTAATTTCAAGTTGTGGAAATTCAAGATGGAAGACCTACTTGTTGATCATGATCTATGGGAAACTGTTGATGGCACTAAACCTACATCAATGTCACAAGTTGATTGGGACCTCAAAGATCAAAAGGCTAAGGATCTCATAAGACTCTGTCTTATTGAATATCCATGAGGAGAAGACCATGAAAACTCTTTGGAAGAAGCTGGGAGATGTTTATCAGGCCAAGTCCTTGGTGAACAAGCTCTTTCTAAAAAAAGAAATTATTTTCTCTAAAGATGGAAGATGGAGGATCTATTACAGACAATATGAATGCTTTCAACATGATCATTGCACAGTTGACATCCATGGGTGTGAAGATGGAGGAGGATCGATGTATGACCCTATTTTGTTCTTTGCTAGATTCGTGGGATCATCTTGTAATGGCTATTGGAACACCACATCCACATTCACAATGGAAGAAGTGGTATCTTTACTAATATTTGAAGAGATGTGGAGAAAGTCTTCTCAGGCAGCCAAAGAGGCTCTTGTGGTTCATGGAAGATCCAAAGAGAAAGGGAAGAAGGACAAGAAAAGTGATAAGGGAAGATCCAAATCTCCTGGAAAGTCCAAGGCTCTCTGTTGGAACTACGGTAAAACTAGGCATTTCTGAAAGGAATACAAAGAGGAGAAGAAAAAGAAGAAGAAAGCTCCTGATTCAGATTTTGACAAGTCACAAGATGATATTGTTGCCTTCATCGCAGCCCTGGCCACCCATGCATCTGATGATGTGTGGTTGATTGATTCTAGTGCATCATTCCACATGACCTCGCATTGAGACTAGTTCATAAAGTATGAAGAGTGTACCTAGATGACGACTCTCATCTGAAGATTGTTGGTCGTGGAAGAGTCTCAATCTGATTCCCTAATGGACGAATGAAGGGGATCAGTGGAGTTATGCACATTCCAGGCCTTGTATGGAACCTTCTTTCTGTAAGTATGTTGAATGATGCAAGTGTGCAGGTTGTCTTTTCAAAGGATGGATACAAGATGACAAGAGGATCTATGGTGCTTGCAAAGGGTACTTAGAGGGGTACTCTATTTCAGCTGGGGGCATGCACTTCATAGTGCAATAGTTCTTTTGACTCAAGGAAACAAGATACTGTCACTTCATCCCCACCATCTGAACATGCAGTGAAGAAATTTGTTGTAACCAGTTTTGATGGTAGTGCACATGCCATGGAATCTAAGCTTCATGTTGAAAAGACTATGTTATGGCATTTGAGATATGGCCACATTGGTGAGAAGGGTCTATGTACCCTAAAAAATAAAAACCCCATTGAGAGGTTAAATGATTGTAATCTTGAGTTTGACTTTTGTGAACATTGCATTTATGGAAAGCAAATCTGTGTTCAGTTTTACTCTAGTTCTCACAAGTCTTCTGGTGTATTGGATCTAATTCATTCTGATGTGTTTGGTCCTGTGAATGTTCTTTTGATTTCAAAATCTGTATATTTTGTATCTTTCATAGATGATTATAGTAGGACATGGGTTTATTTTATCAGAAGCAAGATTGAAGTCTTTAGTCAGTTTAAAGAGTTTAAAGCCTTTGCTGAAAATTAGACTTGTAAAAAGTTAAGTGTTTGAGAACTGACAACGGTGGTGAGTTTTATTCAGTAGAGTTTGATAATTTCTACAAAGAGCAAGGGATTGAAAGGCATAAGACAATTCCATATACCCCGCAGAAAAATGGAGTTGCAGAGAGGATGAATAGGACACTGATGGAGAAGGCTAGGAGTATGCTTATAGAGCAAGCCTCAAACAAAAGTTTTGGGCTGAAACTATTGCCACTACTTGCTATCTGGTAATAGATCTCCTCCATTAGCTCTTGTTGGCAAAACACCTATGGAGGTGTGGTCTGGTAAGAAGCCTTCAGTAACACATCTTCCTATTTTTGGTTGAGGCATATGCACATGTGCTAGGGAGAAACGGTCTAAGTTGGAGAACAAGATTGTTAAATGTATTTTCATTGGCTATGGTATCGATGTGAAAGGATACAAACTTTGGGATCTTGTGACTGAGAAAGTGTTGTATAGCAAAAGTGTTATCTTCAGAGAGCTAATACCTTCTTCTATTGTTCTATAGTCAGAACAGTCAAAAAAGAAAGAAGATGTGGTTTAGTTTCCTTCTACCCCTGAGAAGACTGAACTGACAGACCCTGTGAGGCTTGATGATGAGGAGAGCTCTAACAGCTCTATAAGTGAAGAAAAAGAAGTAGAACCTCAACCTCAGCCATTGAGGAGGTCTACATGAACAAGAAAGCAACTTGATAGGTTTGGTTATTCATTACTTGATTCTAGTTGTGCTTTTGCTTTCCTTTCTAACACTGATGAGCCTAGAACTGTGAAAGAGGCTACGCGCATGAAAGATGCAGGTTCCTAGAAGGAGACCATGGAGGATGAGATGGCTTCTTTGGAAAAGAACAAAACATGGGACTTGGTGCCTTTGCCTGATGGATGGAAACCCATTGGTTGCAAATGGGTGTTCAAGAAGAAATTCGGTGCAAATGGTAGTGTTGAAAAGTACAAGGCTAGATTGGTTGCGAAGGGGTACTCACGAGTGGAGGGAATTGATTATGGTGAAATTTTCTCTCCTATTGCAAAGCTGACATCCATTAGATTTCTGTTATCTCTTGCAGCTGCTTATGATTTAGAGATAGAATAGATGGATGTGAAGACAACTTTCCTTCATGGTGATTTGGAGGAAGAAATCTACATGTCACAGCCAGAGCATTACATAGAGAAAGGTAAAGAAAATTTGGTTTACAATCTTAAGAAGTCTTTGTATGGTTTGAAGCACTCTCCTAGGATACGGTACTTGAAGTTTGATGCTTTTGTGTTGTTAATTGGTTATCTGAGATCGAAATTAGATCACTATGTGTATTATAAGTTTGATGGTGATCACATTCTCATTGTTGCATTATATGTTGATGATTGGGAAGGGTAAGAATATGATTTCTGATTTTAAGTCTCAATTGGTAGCATAGTTTGAAATGAAAGATTTAGGGGCAACCAGGTACATTCTAGGAATGGAAATCAGAAGAGACAGAGCTAACAGAAAACTTTGGTTGAGCCAGAGTAAGTATGTGAAGACTATGTTGGATAGGTTTAGCATGACAGATTGTAGACCAATGAGTGTTCCTATTTAATTGGGAACAAAACTATCTATTAGTGATTGTCCAAAATCTCCTAGTGAGGTGGAGGACATGAAAAGAGTACCTTATGCTAGTGTTGTTGGCAATTTGATGTATGCTATGGTCTGTACAAGACCAGACATTACCCAAGCAGTGGGAGTCCTTATTTGGTTTATGGCTAATCTTGGACGAGTACATTGGGATGTAGTTAAGTGAGTGTTCAGATATTTGAGGGGTACTTCTGAGTATTCCATTTGCTATCATGGAAATGCTACAGGACCTCTGCATTCAATTTGTATTCATGGATTTGTGGATTCTGATTGGGCAGGTGACATTGACAGTAGGATATCCACCACTGCATATATGTTCACAATATTTTGTGGTGCAATTAGTTGGTTGAGTAAGCGACAACCCGTGGTTGCTTTGTCCACTATAGAAGTTGAGTATATGGCTGCAACTCATGCTTGTAAGGATGTCATTTGTCTTAAGAGATTGTGTTCAGATATCAATGTTGATGTAGGTCAAATTACGATCAGTTGTGACAATCAGAGTGCAATTTACCTATATTGATGTATAGTTTCACTTCGTACGAGACATGATAGAGGATGGGAAGGTAAATTTGGAGAAGGTAGATACTTTAAAGAATGTTGCAGATGCATTGACGAAGCCAGTGGGCATAGAGAAGTTTAGATGGTGTTCAGAGTCTATGGGCCTCTCAGCCTATAACAATTAATTCATGTTATTCTATTGGCTCTTACAAGGTGTTTGACAAGTGGGAGAATGTTAGGAATTAAGGTGTCACAACCTTGGTAATTCCTTGCATTAATTTTATTGTATTTATTTATTCATTGCCTATGATGTAAATTAATTGTAAATTCCATATTGTCATCTTATGGGATGTGGCACAGTGATGTGTCATCCTACATGGAAGATGACAACTTGTAATTTTGTCCTCACATGAGGACATAGGTATCCCACTTTGTGGTATGAATATTTTTCCATGTGTTAGCATCTTGGATGTTGTGTAAGGGAATATTGACCGTAACGGTCATGACAGATTCTTATGACGAAGTTATGACATGTAAGAGTCAAAAATAAGAGATTCTATGACAAGTGAAGACGTGTTCAAGAGCATCTTTGAAAAAGGCATCTTTGGGCACCCCAAGGTGGACTATGACATGTAAGAGAATGTGCTATTTATAGCCTGTGTATGACAAATTCTCTTACAGCTGTAAGTTGTAACTGCTATGACAGATTCTATGACGGTCTTAAGAGTCATAAGAGCATCTGTAATAGCCCATTTTGGAAATAGGCAACCTCTTTGGGATGGGGTCTATAGACAAGTGTCAGAAGCATCTTACAATGTTGACCAAGTGTCCATATGTGTAGATTTTGGGCCATGAGTCCAAGTTGGATGCCTATTCCAAGATAGAGGTAATTTTTCCTTGTATTTGCTATATAAACAGGTGCTTGGAGGAGAAGATGTCCTATAGGTTTTACAAGTACTATTATGCTACCGAATCATCTCTAGATATGAGTGTCGAAGACTCCTGCAAGAGCATTAGATCTTATTTGTATTGTAACCTCTTTGTTTACGTAATACAATTGAGCAGTGTTTTGGAGTATGTGGTTTTTCACCCGTAAGGGTTTTCACCATGTATATCTTGTGTCTCTCTTCTTCTATCTCATCTTCTTGTTTGTGTGTTTGCTACAATATCTCATGTTAATGGTTTAATATTTCTATAATAGTTAGGATAAATTTGAATTTGTACTCTCCTCCCCTCATTAGATTAGTGTAGGAAGCGATTTCCGCACACCTAGCTTCCTTTCAAATTAATTTAATCCATTTTCCCTATAGTTAAATTAATTAAATAAATATTATTTATTTAATTAATTTATCCTCCCACATCACCCTTCTCCAATAATTAATTAAATAATTCTATTATTTGATTAATTATTGAGAGTCACATGTCTAGCTAAAACTAATTATCCAAATTCATTGAACCTGGACATTTACACAAAAGTCAAACTATTTTTACATCTCAACCATCCATTTCTTACCACATCTACAAATATCAACCGTTCACATAAAGATATGCTCTAGAAGCATCCATCCTTGCCCAAATGTTGTCTCATCAAATCCTAACCATCCATTGCACCTCTTAATCCTAGCCCTCCATTCCTCATATCATGAATTTATAAATCAAACATCAATCAAGTCAATATCATATCAGGATCTCTTAAGTAAAGTTATGCTACTGGTGTGAGTAATAAACATATCAAATCAATATCAAGAGCATATCTAGTGGAGCTAGGGTACACTCCATTTTCACTCTATCAGAGGAGAAAGAGTAATTATATGTCAAGGTATTGTATTGTATGCTTTATCTTATGTTATTTACCTTTGGTTATTTCTTGTCTTCATTTTGGCACACTCGGTGGAACCCACGTCCCTTGATCTAGCTTGATTTTGTAGGTTTTGTGAGATTTTTGTTATACATTTAGGCTCTTTTAAAATAAATATTGGGGGTGACTTGTCATAGGAAGCATCTTAGGGAAAAATAGACTTCACAGTTGAGTCTAGAAGGCCCAAAAACCCTAAGATCCATATAAAGTTTGTTATATTTTTGAGGTAAAACTTTTTTAAAAATATTTGAATTTTTTTATATAGGTAGATATGTACCCTATGGATCCATATTGTACGGACCCGCCATACAAGTTTGTTGCATAGGTACACAGGCTCAAAGTATCTATTACTAAACATTACCCTTTAAACATATATTTTGTAGCACGGTTAAAGCATTAACTTTCGATTTAAACCTTATTCTTTAAACAAAATATATATTTTGCAGGGCACTTAAAAATTGTTTTGGCCATGGACTGCTAATAGTTTATCCCCAAGAAAATCAATTTATCTACCAATCTTTTCTTGGTGGTTTTCTCTTTGGTTTTGTAGGCTACACGATGCTCAGTCCTAGTTAGCCTTGAGGGCCAATGCCGAGGGGCCAATCCCACATGTGTTCAACACCCTTGTTGTAGGACATGGTCATATGGGTGACTAGAAGCTACCTCCTATGCCCTGACAACCACTTTAAACCACCAAACCCTTAACTTCTAATTTAATCGTACATACTCTATTCCATATAATCTCCTTTTAAATTTGACAGTGACTTTAACTTTAATTTTTATGTTAAATTTGTTGTTAATGGCTAACATTTGTTCATAGAAATCAATGTTTGTGATCAGTGGTTAGCACTAGCATTTATTGCTAACAGTGGTAGTTAACAAAGACTATAACTGCTAACGGTTACCTAAGCCACTAGGAGTTTATCCTAGACACTTAGACCACTAGTAGTTAGCATGACTGCTAGGCAGGGACCCGCACTTCATAATTGTAAAACTAGTTGTGTTTTTAATTTTCTCATAACTTGGGCAAATTGTATCAAATATTTGCAAAATTATAGGCATTCGAAAGCTAGTTCAATGAACTTCATAGTGGTGTAGGCCTCTTCAACAAATCTGAACAGAATAATTAGGTATATGTTGGAAACTTGTTGGTGTTATCATTGATGTCAACCTCTAGCAGGTAATTCACTTGGTTTCCAAGTGCTTTTGAAAAAAATTGAATAAAAAGGTGTGCAGTGTGATAGAGGTGTGCTCAGTATTATGCTCCGCATTTCTTCCTAGTTGAAGATATGCTTGTGTGGTTTGGAAGTGTTGGTTAGAGGTGTTCAGAGGTGTTATATCTAGAGTTTTAGGTTCTGGATCGTGCGGCAGTGGAAGATGTGTTTGACAGAGTGTTTGGCTATGAAGAAGGTTGTCTAGGAGAAATGAAATTGCTCTGCATTTCTCTACATTAAGGTTTATTATCTTTTAGTTCTAGAAACATGCTATATTGTCTATATATATCTTCCTTTTAATTCTCTAGTGTTGGGTTGCTCCACAAGATTAGTTTTTATGTTGAACATCAGCAATAGTGCATCCTAATGTGCACAATGAAGACATTCTTTGTTTGAGGAGGTTGAAACAGTGTTGCAGAAGTAACTGATGATGTTGAATATTATACAAAGGTGTGTGGATGTTGTAGAGTGGTTCTTTGTAGTCCACATGATGTTTTCAGACTTGGAGAGGTGTGGAGGTGATCGCTTGTTGTATTAGTTCAGGTTTGACTGACCTGACCTACTAGCACTATTTGTGGAGATACCTCGTGGATTGTGGATGTGATGAGCAACATGGTGATATAGATTTGAGTCCTAGTTAACCCTTGGCATGGTCCACTTTCACTTCTTTCCACCATAGAAGTGTTTAGTGCCGACCTATTTTGGAGTTGCATGTTTGAGGTGCATACATTTCATTAGGATCGACCTAATTGAGATGGTTTTTGGTTGTGGATGGTATAAATACAAGATGAAGTTGAATGGAGTAAGGCAGAGAAGATGATGTGAATGTGAATCAAGGGTTGTGAATTGAGTGTGAGCTTAAATGCTTATGACTCCCGAATGCAGTGAGCAAAAGGTGTCTACATTTTAGTTCACTTAAAGTTGTTGGAGGTAGTGAGCCAAAGGTTGTGGATGGCATAAAGCTATAGTGGTGGATTTCTCTTATTGCTTTGAGATAGTGAATCTCTCTATAATAGTCCTCTTCTATGCTTCTCTCTTCTGGATAGTGAGTCCTTCTGGGCAGTGAGCCTTTCTTCTAGAGAGAGAGCCTATTTGTATTTGGTGTTGCTATTCATTTATGAGTTAATCCTCGCCATGGGTTTTCCCTTCTTGGGTTTTCCACATAAATTTGGTGTTCTTATGTGTTTGGATGTGTTTGCATTAATGCTTCATATGTTTACATTTTGCTAATGCATGATAAGAGGTTGATGTTTGGAATTGCTTTGAGGGTTTAATGTTTTAATACACAATTGATTCACCCCCCCTCTTAGTTGTCATGTGCATACTAACAATTGGTATCAGAGCAAGGTTCCTTGAAGAAGCTTAACCTCTTGGGGTAGATCCAGATGGCATATAGGAAAGTTATTAAGGTTCCAGTGTTTAATGGAACAAATTATGCTTTTTGGAAGACCAGGATGGAAAGCTTTCTTGTCTCATTAGGATATGGCATATGGAAGTTAGTTGAGAAAAAATATACTATACCTACTAATGGTCCAAAGGATGAAGATGAGATTAAAGAATATGAGAACAATGGCAAGGCAAGGAGTGCTCTTCTGAACAGTCTTTCTGATTATGAATTAGTGAAGGTAATGAGCTACAAAACTACTCATGAGATCTGGAAGAAGCTGGAAGGTATCTATGAAGGAGATGACAAGGTCAAGCAAGCAAAAATGTAGAATTTGAAGGCCAAGTTTGAAACCCTAAGGATGTCAGAGGTTGAAAATATTGCAAGCTACATGCAAAGAGTGGATGAGGTTATCAATTCCATTAATGGTCTAGGTGGGAAGCTGGAGGAAAGTGAAGTGGTAAAGAAGGTATTAAGAATTCTTCTAAAATCTTATAGTGCTAAAGTTTCTGCTATTGAAGAGACTCAAAATTTGGATAATTAATCGAGGGATCAACTGTTTAGCACTTTAACTACTTTTGAGATAAGATAATTTGGTCAAGATGATTCAAGAAAAGAAACTACTTTTAAGGCTAGCAAGATAGAAAAGAATGAAAAGTTAGATCCATGTTGGGTGAATATTTTGTTGTCAACTCACTGATGGAAAAATGGTTATATCAACCACAGTGTGATGAGATAAATCTCTCCTCTCAGCAAGGGGAGGCTCCATTCTTACATTTATTAAAACAAAATTACACTACCTTAAGCTAACAATATTTATGCTAGCTCTAACCATGTAGGGGGTGTGTTACATTCATCCTTTTCTCTTCATTCAGAAAAGATGTTTACAATGTCTCACAGTAATATTCAACAATGCTTCCAAAGAATAACAATACAAATATGTGATAAGAGACTGGAAGACACAAAAAAGCACAAAGTCTTTTTGCTGCCTTCAATGAGAGTTTTATAGTAACCAATGACATAAGTTGAAGCATAAAGTCTTTCAACTCACTTCACAAAAGATTCATGAACCAAGTGAATAATCTCAAGCACAAAGTCTTTAAATTATCCCTAGAAAGATTTTAAAAGTAATTGTATCACCAGTTGGAGAACAAAGTCTATCAACTAACAATACCATTGATCCACACAAATGTGATTGAAAATCATAGCACAAAGTCTACAAGTTCTCAGTACGATTCATGTACAAGGTGAACAACTACAAGCTCAAAGTCTTTATAATCCTCCACCAAGAGATGCTTTAAACATACATAGTTTCAAGGAAATAATATAACACAAAGTTTATATAACTTATCTTGAATGTCCTCCAATCATAATAACCAAACACCAATTTGTCTAATCAATCAAAAAGAGAAATCAATAAAAATGACATATGTACATCCTCACTCATAAAAAAATGATTCAACACAAAGTTTGATATCAAAACTCGCATTCTTTATTGATTGGAATTGATCATGCAATTTGAACTAAAAATCTCAAAGTTGAGTCTCAACTTGGGTAGCACTTCATTGCATAAGATTAAAGATAAAAATTACAATAGGGGCCCTCTTTATTTATAGGGAGAGGCTTTGAGCTAATCTAGGAAAAAATCTAACTACTTTGACTTATTCAACAAAAGAGTCCTTATTGATTTAGGACTTCCTTTGTTCCACATGCAATTGCATTTTAGAAAAATACATATGGATATGTCTAAAACTGATTACAAATTACATATACAAAAATTAGGAAAAATAAACTAAGGCACTGAAGAAAGAATATTAGTTGCCACTATCATTCTTCTTTAGAAAATTGTGATACATGGCCTTTACTACTTCCATCTCATAAATGTTCGGTCTGAATGTATTGTCTGAAACATCATGAGCCTCGACAATTGTATCTTTCACCACCTTTATCACCTTTTCATGCTTCCCAAGATTGTCTTTCAAATTATCAAGGGTTGAATGATAATCTTGGAGTTTATCCATTGAAGCAATTGAAAATGCTTCATCTTCAATGTTCTTCTATATCATCTTGTCAAAGGCATCGACCATCTCTCTTGCAGGAAGAAACTTGTGATTTTCAACTATTAGGGTACATCAGAAGTCTTCAAGCCTATGCAAAAGTCTCACATCATTGTCTTAGCTTTGGATGGAGATGGCTTGGACATTGGCTTTTGAAGGAATCACTAAAACTAGTGTTGACAATAGCTGTTTCTTGCAGAAACTAACAAAAAGTCATGATCATAACAGTTAGGGGAAAATTTGGTATTTTGGGAAAACTGTGTAATGTTGACCATGTTCACAGGGATGAGCTTGAAAGAGCTAGAGCATGCGCAAGTTGAGAAACTACGTGAAAGCGGGCTACAGAATTCATTTTTTGAGAATTTCCAGTGAGGAACTGTTGCAGAAATTCATGCATGGGTGGTCACTTTGACCGCTTTTGCATGTAGGAGGTCAATTTTAGGTGTAAGAGCGGTGGTTTTAACCACTTTTGCATGTTGATAAGATTTAATGATTTCATGTAGAAGTGGGCTTTTTGACCACCCTTGCATGTGAATGAGTGGTTGATATTTAAAGTGCACAAGTAGTGTTTTTGACCGCTCATGCATTTGTGAAAATTTTGCTAAAGTGCACAAACAACAAAAAATACTGCTTGTGCATATGAGATTTGTCATGAGTTTGATGTAGGGGCGATTGAAATGACCACCCTTACATGGGGTATTAAAAACAAGAACAAAAAGATACATCGACGGTGAAATTCACTGCTGATACATCTGGGTAATCAAACACGTAGGGATGGTGAAAATTGCCGCCCTTACGCACCTAGACGAAGAAAATCACAAGTTTAAAAATGATAAAAACTAGAAACTAGGGTTTTAAAAATGTCAACATAAAATCTAAAAATGATTCTACAATCATAAACAAAAATAAAAACCAAAACATCGAAAATAACAAACTAATGATTTAGACAGCGGAATATACAGAAAAGAAAACATGACAATAACGAAAACTTAGTTTGACTGAAAAAAAACTTCAAATCCAAAAACCCACGCGCTAGAATCGATCAAAGGCTTCTTTGAGGGTTTCAAACGTGTCAAGGGAGGAGCAAATGCAAAAAATGAAATGAAAATAAAAAGAGATTAAAACAAATAAAAAATCTCTAATAATCCCACACGTAGTGCATTTATTGCACTTAAAGTGAACTCAAGTTGCACGAGAGGCAAAAATTACCACCCTTGCACTCAAAAGCTTTCAATCAATATGTAATAGCAGTAGATATTACCGCTCGGACACAAAACAACAAAATATGCATGGGTAGTCATTTTGACCACCCCTGCACTAAAACAAAGAGCAACATGCTTGGGTGGCTATTTTCGCCGCCCTTGCATATTCCAAGGACTCAAACATGCACCGGCGGCAAAAAATGCTGCCCTTGCATGATAACAAAATTTTTTTTAACTCCTAAAAATTGTCAAAAAATCAAGTTTAATGAGTTCACCACTTGATCTATTTGTGCAAAATTCAAGAAACCAAGGCGAGAAGATGCTCAAATGGATTCTCAGGAGCTAAAGGACCACGCATGAGGACAAGATAATTTTCCTTGAAATACGTGCTTAGATTTGTAGGCTACAAAATAGACTAGTTTCATAGGGGTCATCCTACAAAATCAAACACAACTAATTTTGAGGATAACAGCTGGCTCTAATTAAGGAGCTTCCTTTGATCATTCTTTGAAATGATCAAAGGGAGAAGAATCCAGTCTCTAAGTGCCTTCATCCATGCCATTGGAACATAGAGTCAAGTGAACAAAACAAAGACACAAAAAGACAGAACATAAAAGAGAAACCACAAACTGTACAAATATACAAAAACTTATCTCGCGCTTCACTTTGAGAAAAGCTTCAGATGTTGTCTGTTGTGAGGTAGAAGAAAAGGTGTTCCACTTCTTTTTCTTTTACTATTGAAAGAATAATACTTCCCAGTGTTTGCCATCCTAGGGTCTTCTTCTACATCCAAATTGAATTGCCCAAATTCCGTTGATGAATTTTTTCTGAACTGTCATCGCCATTTGACAAAGCGATCATACTCATCAAAACGTTTCCTTGGAGAAACCAATCCTTTAGAAATTCTATTTCCTTTTAGCTACAAAATCTCTTCACTTGAAGAGGAAGATTCATCTATTTCTAGACCCTCATTTGAAGCATTATCCAATGACTTAGGATCTTCATTAGTGGCGAAGGAATAAGTACCCATTCTAGAAAACTCAAAGAGAATTTGAGCTTTTGGATCCTTACATTTTATAACTATGTACTTGGCCTCCCTTTCAGTATGAAGTTTCTGCGTAATACCCTTAATAGGTATTCTTACCTCTGACATTATAATCTTTGTCTCCTCAACCTGATCTATGATATCAACAAGCTGATATGGACTTGCTACGAAAGATGAAAAACTCCCATCTTGAGGTTTTACATTAGGGGTATTGGTCTTAGAAACAAGGGATGAAGGATGAAGATTTGATGTACTTACTTGGTTGTCACTAGCCACATATTGATGATTAGATTGATTCTGTGATCATGTGAGAACAACATAGGATTCACCAAAAGTAACTTCTTGTCCCATCTCATCTTCCAAGTTCAGGAACCTGATAGTAGAGTCACCAACTAATTGCTCTTCAACTTTTGTGAAAAGATTAGCATCATCTTCTCCTTGATCATATTCTAATTGAAGAAGATTGTCTTGCTCCGATTCATAATAAAAGATTGTTTCATTCACAGGTGGTGCTTCCAAAGCAAGTATTCCTTGTTGTGGAGGAAACCTGTTTTGATTATGATCCCTTGAAGCATTACCTTGGTAATTCAGAGCATTTGGGAATGTCTTTCTCTGAATGTCCTTGTATAGAGGAATGGAAAAACTCTGTGACAACTATTTTTTTAGAGCTAATAGCTCATCAACCAATGTTTGCACTATAGGATCTGTAGTGCTTGTAGAAAGTAAAGGAAAAGGAGGCTATCCACTAGGCCTAATAAAATCCTTCTTCAACTTTTCCGCCAAGATCAAATCATCTTCCACTTCAACTACCAAACTTTGAGCAATAGCAAGATCAGTTGGTGCTGCTCTTTGTAAACGAAAACTTACTTCCAGAAATTGTGAACTGATGAAGAAGAATTTTAGGTTCTCAGCTGTGGGTTGAGTAACAGTTGGGATCCTATTCTTTAGCTTATTGAACTTTTCCACAAACTCATGCATGGGATCATGCGGTTCCTTTTTCATTTGAGTAAGTTGGGCCAACAAGGCATAAGCATCTTCTGCTGGCTTGAATCTGGCTTCAAACTGGGTTTGAAGTGTATTCCATCCAGTGATAGTTCCTGGTGCAAGGTGATAGAACCAATTACCTACAACCCCTTGGAGTGTTTCTACAAATAGTCTCACAGAAACATCTTCATACTCTACTCCAAGAATACCACATGCAATGTAGAATGCTATAATGTGCTCATCCGAATGTTGTTTATTGTCCCCGTATAACTTGGGAAAGTTCTTATGCGAAGCCTGAGGTAGTTCATGTAGAGGTTGAGTCAAATTTAAAGGACCAAATGCATTTCCCCATGGACCTGAGGCAGCCATACTCCTTGATAAATCTTTAGAGAAGATATAACAAAAATGTATTACAAAAGATGAGACCGATATGCTTCAACCAAAGGCGAGAGGCTCTTGGTTGCACATCTGTTCCCTAGTAGACTCGCCAAAAACTGTTGGGTAAATATTTTGTTGTCAACTCACTGATGGCAAAATGGTTATATCAACCATAGTGTGATGAGATAAATCTCTCCTTTCAACAAGGGGAGGCTCCCTTCTTACATTTATTAAAACAAAATTACACTACTCTAAGCTAACAATATTTACACTAGCTCTAACAATGTAGGGGGTATGTTACATTCATCCTTTTCTCTTCTTTCAGAAAAGATGTTTACAATGTCTCACGGTATTCAACAATGATTCCAAAGAATAATAGTACAAATATGTGATAAGAGACTGGAAGACACACAAAAGCACAAAGTCTTTTCATTTCCTTCAATGAGAGTTTTATAGTAACCAATGACGTAAGTTGAAGCACAAAGTCTTTCAACTCACTTCATAAAAGATTTACGAACCAAGTGAATAATCTCAAGCATAAAGTCTTCAAATTATCCACAGAAAGATTTTAAAAGTAATTGTATCACCAGTTGGAACACAAAGTCTGTCAACTAACAATACCACTGATCCACGCGAATTTGATTGAAAATCATAGCACAAAGTCTACAAGTTCTCAACACGATTCATGTACAAGGTGAACAAATACAAGCTCAAAGTCTTTATAATCCTCCACCAAGAGACACTTTCAATATACATAGATTCAAGGAAATAATATAACATAAATTTTATATAACTTATCTTGAATGTCCTCCAATCGTAATAACCAAACACCACTTTGTCTAATCAATCAACAAGAGAAATCAGTAAAAATGCCATATGTACACCCTCACTCATACAAATTTGATTCAACAAAAAGTTTTATATCAAAACTCACCTTCTTTATTGATTGGAATTGATCGTGCAATTTGAACCCAAAGTCTCAAAGTTGAGTCTCAACTTGGGCAGCACTTCATTGCATAAGTTTAAAGATAAAAATTACAATAGGAGCCCTCTTTATTTATAGGGAGAGGCCTTGAGCTAATCTAGGAAAAAGTCTAACTACTTTGACTTATTCAACAAAAGGGTCCTTATTGATTTAGAACTTCCTTTGCTCCACATGTAATTGCATTTTAGAAAAATACATATGGATATGTCTAAAACTGATTACAAATTACATATACAAAAATTACGAAAAATAAACTAAGGCACTGAAGAAAGAATATCAGCAACCACTATCATTCTTCTTCAGAAAATTGTGATACATGGCCTTTACTACTTTCATCTCATAAATGTCCAGTCCAACTGTATTGTCTCAAACAACACGAGCCTCAACAATTGTATCTTTCACCACCTTTATCACTTTTTCATGCTTCCCAAGATTGTCTTTCAAATTATCAAGGGTTGATTGATAATCTTGGAGTTTATCCATTGAAGCAATTGAAAATGCTTCATCTTCAAAGTTCTTCTAGATCATCTTTTCAAAGGCATCGACCATCTCTCCTACAGGAAGAAACTTGTGATTTTCAACTATGAGGGTACAGAAGTCTTCAAGCCTGTACAAAAGTGTCACATCATTGTCTTAGCTTTGGACGGAGATGGCTCGGACATCCTCTTTTGAAGGAATCACTGAAACTGGTGTTGACAATAGCTATTGCTTGCAGAAACTACAAAAAAGTCATGATCATCGCAGTTAGGGGAAAATTTGGTATTTTGGGAAAATTGTGTAATGTTGACCATGTTCACAAGGACAAGCTTGAAAGGGCTAGAGTGCACAAGTTGAGAAACTAGGTGAAAGAGGGCTACAGGCTTCATTTTTGATAATTTCCAATGAGGAAATTTTGTAGAAATTTATGCATAGGAGGTCATTTTGACCGCTCCTGCATGTAGGAGGTCAATTTAGGTGTAAGAGCTGTGGTTTTAACTACTTTTGCATGTTGATAAGATTTAATGATTTCATGTAGAAGCAGGCTTTTTGACCACCCTTGCATGTGAATGAGTGGTTGATATTTAAAGTGTATGAGTGGTGTTTTTGACCGCTCATGCATTTGAGAAAAGTTTTCTAAAGTGCACAAATGGCAAAAAATACTGCTTGTGCATATGAGACTTGTCAAGAGTTTGATGTAGGGGTAGTCGAAATGACTGCCCTTACATGGGGTATTAAAAACAAGAACAAAAAGATGCATCAGTGGTGAAATTCACTGCCGATACATTTGGGTAATCAAACATGTAGGGACAGCAAACATTTATGCCCTTATGCACCTAGATGAAGAAAATCACAAGTTTAAAAATGACAAAAACTAGAAACTAGGGTTTTAAAAATGGCAATGTAAAATCTAAAAATGATTCTACAATCATAAACAAAAATAAAAACCAAAACATCTAAAATAACAGACTAATGATTTAGATGGCAGAATATACAGAAAAGAAAACATGACAATAACAAAAACTTAGTTCGACTGAAGAAAAACTTCAAATCCAAAAACCCACGTGCCAGAATCAATCAAAGGCTTCTTCGAGGGTTTTAAACACGTCAAGGGAGGAGCAAATATAAAAAATGAAATGAAAATAAAAAGAGATTAAAACAAATAAAATGTCTCTAATAATCCTACACGTAGTGCATTTATTGCACTTAAAGTGAACTCAAGTTGCACAGGCGGCAAAAATCACTGCTCCTGCACTTGAAAGCTTTCAATTAACATGTAATAGCGGTAGATATTGCTACTTGGACACAAAACAATAAAAATATGCATGGGCGGTCATTTTGACCGCCCTTGCACTAAAACAAAGAGCAGCATGCTTGGGCAGCTATTTTCTCCACCCTTGCATATTCCAAGGACTCAAACATGCTCCCGCGGAAAAAAATGCTGCCCTTGCATGAAAACAAAAATATTTCAACTCCTAAAAATTGCTAGAAACTCAAGTTTAGTGAGTTCACCACTTGATCTATTTGCACAAAATTTGAGAAACCAAGGCGAGAAGATGCTCGAATGGATTCTCAAGAGCTAAAGGACCACGTATGAGGATAAGATAATTCACCTCAAAATACATGCTTAGAGTTGTAGGCTATGAAATGAACTAGTTTCGTACGAGGATAACAATCCAGATAATTTTGATGAAGTAGAAGCAATTTTTGTAAGTAGATTTTGAAAGGGCTCTTGAAAATACAGAGATAAGTTACCCTTCAAATGTTTTAACTGTAGAAATATAGGTCATTATTCTTCAAAATGTCCAATCAAAATATCTAATGACAAATATAAGGATAACAAAGGAAAATCATTCAAGAGGAGTTATTGTAATGTCCCCTTCTTAGCCCATGCAGAGAGATGGAGTGATTAGCCCATTCTCGGGTTCTCGTAGGCTAATAGATGTGGTTAGGGAACCTTTTTGGGTTGTTATTTTAAGATTTACTATTAATAGTAAGTCATGCATGAGGGATCAGGTGGCGTTGGTCTACTTTCTATTTATAGTTTGCCAATTGGAGCACCTATCACTTTGTAGTTGAGTTTCGTGATGGCCAGGGGACTATTAGTCGAAGTATAAGTTAAATTAAATATTTAACTTATAATATTTTAATGGCTATGGTTACTTTAATTTATTTAAGGTAACTTTACTTTATGAAGTTTAAGTTATAACTTAAAGTAATATGCTAGGAAAGTGGGCGCTCCATGAGGGGATAAGGGGGTCAAATTTCAAATTAAAAATTAATAAAAGTTCCCTCCTTGGGCGTTGGGAGCCAAGGGTTTATATAGAGCTTTTGGAGCTCATTTCTCTCTCTCTGAAAAAAAAAATTTGTTGAGTAATCTTTAAGCTTAGCTTTGGGGTTTGGACATGGTTTTTGTAGGGAGGTATACCTCTATAAGAACACTCTTCTTGTGCTTGAGAGACAACATCAGGAGGGTAGCTGGGAGCTTCATACGGAGGCTTCACAATGCGCTTAGATTGGTTCATTTGATTAAGTTTCACCATGAAAATACTTACATGTTTGAGAGCAACTAGTAATAAGTGTTTGAGGACAGATTTTAGTGATTTGAGGTGGGTTTTTGGACTATAGCCATTTCCTTGTTAGGCCGTACATGTTCATGTCTGGCCATACCATTATATGTGATGATAATTTGTTGTTGATAGTACAAACCTTCTTATTTGTGTGATTTCCTTGAGGGACTTCTATGGTGTTATTGCAGACCTCATACTATATAGAAATCAGGGTTTTCTGAGCATAGTTTTCATTATTGCTAAAGCTACGACATGGTCATACAAGGATTTCTAGGTGTAGAATTTTCCTAGGTTGGAACACCTATCAGTTGTGACAGGTTTTGCATTAAATCTGGGTGCCTAGTGTTAGGAAAATCATTGCAGCAGCTTGTTTGAAGGAGAACAATCATTTGATAGTGTTTTTGGAATGATTTATCAACTTGTACTGTTGGTTCAGCTACAACAGTCATATAAAATCAAAGAACAAAAAATGGGTATGCATGAATAATTCATTTTACATGATTTTATGATCTAGGTCTTTGTTCATTTATGAATTAGGGTTATAGTTTTTCTGCATTATCAATGCATGTTATATATTTCATTGTATTTGGAAAAAAAACATTACATGCAAAACATAAAACTCCTTCTGCAACTTCTATCTAGTTCTAAAAGACCACAATAATAATAAAAATAACACAAATAAAATAAAATAAAATATTACAAACTGTAGACACCCTAAAATGACTAAGTCATCGCACTACTTGTATTTCATCTAATCTGTCACATCGCTTGCATTTCAACATTAATTAAATAATCTAATTATTTAATTAAAATCATCAAATTATTCTAAATCTCTTAAATTTGACATTAATTAAATAAATCCTCGTTATTTAATTAATTAAATTAAATGCCTCTATTATTCTTCCTCAAGTCTCCATTAATTAATTCATCACAAATTCCCTCTTATCTACAATTAAATAATTCTTAATTATTTAATTGAATCAAATTCATTCTTACAAAAATAAAATATAATCAAATATTTTATTTATTCTTCAAAAATCATGCACAATAATTAAATAAATTTATTTATTTAATTTGCTTTCTAAATCTTCTAGATTAAATAATCTCAATTATTTAATTATTTCTTCCAATAATATCTCCTCTAAATTTAAATAAATCAAATATTTATTTAAGTTACTTTTTCTTCTAAATCAAGTTATCTCCAAATATAACTCAAGCTTTCTTGCACATGCAATTAAATATTCCTAATATTTAATAAAACAAAATATCTTCTTATTCTCATGCAAATCCCTTCTTCTTGTTTTAAATCACTTAACTGATTATTATATTCTTTTAATTGCTTTAACTCATTCTTCTATTCTTGATAACTCCTCTCATGCAAAAGAAAGCAAGACACATGTCTTTTCTTATTCATTGCATGTTCCTCAACTGTTCTTCTCTGTTGATTCTTCTGAATTATCTGGACCATTGATCAATCTCTGTTGAAACCTATATAACCCCCCCTCATCTCCTTCATTACCCCTCTCTTCGATCACTTATTCTCAGGCATACTTAACAGTGCTTTGAGCATACATCGCATCGATTGAGCAACTTTATGATCTCTTAACATTGATCTTTGAGCACGCTACTTTCTTATTGCAACCATGGTTTCACAGCACTATTGAGCAATCTACATTCATCCAAAGGGAACAATACAAATCTCGGTAAAAGCTTTCAGGTTTTATTGATTTATTAGTAATGGCTTTTATTTAGATCAGTTCTCTTTATGTTATTAGTTTTTGATTTATTTAGTTTTGTTTTAGTCAATTTTCCTCATACACATTCGGGTACGCCCGGTGGGACCCACTAATCCCTCTTTTTCTTTGAAAAATTAATTTTTTTGAGGTTACAGTATGAAACAGCGCAAAAGATAGAAAATCACTTTTGGCAGTATCCTAAAGTGCTTCTGGAGGCATAGTACAGTGCCCTCGGGCGATACTGCAGCACTTCTGGTAACACAGAGCCATACTTTTGGTAACACAAACCGGTGCTTTTGGTAGTATCGTTAAGCGCTTTTGGCAAAATAGGTTTTCTGACATTGTTTGGTGTTTTTGCAGGGTTTTATTCATATACATATCTTTGATTTGTTTGACAAGCTGTTGTATTTATTTTTCAACTGTCTTTTGATACTTCCTAAGCTGACTTATTTAGAGGTATTTTCAATATTTGAGTTAACCTATCTTTTCACTACACCTTCTGAGTTTCCCGCCCTCCTTTTCTCTTCCCCATCCCATTCTACTTTTTCTTCTAACTTCTCGCGCAATCGTCTAGTTGAGCGTCAACCCAGTCCTTCTATCGTTTCCCCATCTTTCCACTTGAGGGGGCATATGCTAGGGTAACTACCTACACTGGGGCATCAAAAATTGTATCATATCTTCAACAATTAATTTCTTTGACGCAACGCTATAGACTACATCGCATCAGAGAGGGGCAAAATGTAGACACCCTAAAATGACCAAGTCGTCACACTACTTGTATTTCATCTAATCTGTCACATTGCTTGCATTTCAACATTAATTAAATAATCTAATTATTTAATTAAAATCATCAAATTCTTCTAAATCTCCTAAATTTGACATTAATTAAATAAATCCTCATTATTTAATTAATTAAATTAAATGCCTCTATTATTCTTCCTCAAGTCTCCATTAATTAATTCATCACAAATTCCCTCTTATCTACAATTAAATAATTCTTAATTATTTAATTGAATCAAATTCGTTCTTACAAAAATAAAATATAATCAAATATTTTATTTATTCTTCCAAAATCATGCACAACAATTAAATAAATTTATTTATTTAATTTACTTTCTAAATCTTCTAAATTAAATAATCCCAATTATTTAATTGTTTCTTCCAATAATATCTCCTCTAAATTTAAATAAATCAAATATTTATTTAAGTTACTTTTTCTTCTAAATCAAGTTATCTCCAAATATAACTCAAGCTTTCTTGCACATGTAATTAAATATTCCTAATATTTAATAAAGAAAAATATCTTCTTATTCTCATGCAAATCCCTTCTTATTTTAAATCACTTAACTGATTATTATATTCTTTTAATTGCTTTAACTCATTCTTCTATTCTTGATAACTCCTCTCATGCAAAAGAAAGCAAGACACATGTCTTTTTCTTATTCATTGCACATTCCTCAACTGTTCTCCATTGATTCTTCTGAGTTATCTAACCGTTGATCGATCTTTGTTGAAACCTATATAAACCCCCCTCATCTCCTTCATTACCCCTCTCTTCAATCACTTATTTTTAGGCATACTTAACAGCGCTTTGAGAATACATCGCATCGATTGAGTAACTTTACGATCTCTTAACATTGATCTTTGAGAATGCTACTTGCTTATTGCAACCATGGTTTCACATCACTATTGAGCAATCTACATTCATCCAAAGGGAACAATACAAATCTCGGTAAAAGCTTTCATGTTTTATTGATTTATTAGTAATGACTTTTATTTAGATCGGTTCTCTTTATGTTATTAGTTTTTGATTTAGTCAGTTTTCCTCATACACACAAATAGGGCAGCCCATTATAGTGGTATTAGAGCTCAATATTTCCTGCCATACAATGGGTTAATGAATTTTTATGAGCATTAGTGATAGAGAAAGAAGATATCAAGAAAGACAGAGAAAAAAGGGAGATCGTTGGGAGCATTGGCCTTCTGATACAGAAGAACAACAATCAGCTCACTCAAGAAATATGGGTGATAGAGATAATAGAAATTTAAGACCAGATCATACAACACTTCTTTTAGATTCTTTGGTAGAAGTCAGGAGCAATCAAATCAGCACATGCCTCATTTGGCTGATGCGATTGCCTTATCGACAGTCAATAATAGGGGTAATGGGGATCAGAGGAATGGCCAAAATCCACCCAGAGTAGAAGATCCACATTAGAGAGCAGTAGTAGCGAGACATCTTATGCCAGTCTTTACACCTAGAGTTGAACCACCAGTAGGGAATGAACTCACTCTAGTTGAAATGCAAGATCAATTTTAATAGGATTGGAGAGATGTAGGACCTAATTTTCAACATGACATATCTCTATGTGACTATATGGATGTTAGGATGAGGCATATGCCCAATAGAGACAATAGAGAGCAACATAATGAATTGTGTAAGAATCTTGGGAAGCTTAGTCTCCCTTACTTTGATGGCTCCGAGAAGACATCAGCTTGTGCATGGGTCCAAAAAGTTGATACTTTCTTTAGTCTTAATCCTATGCCTAAAGAAGAGTCCATAAAATATGCTACCATGTATCTTGACATAGTTGCTCATGAGTGGTGACATCATGGTATGATCACTTTGGGACATACACAGATCACATCATATGTAGTGTTTACTAAAAGAATAATTGAGAGGTTTGACAAGAAGGATCTAGAATTGCAATTTAAGGAACTAGCACAACTGAAATAGTGGGGTATAGTGGATGCTTATGTGGCTGATTTTCAGTAGTTGTCAGTGCTAGTGATAGATATTTCTGAGAGGAGACTTGTTGTGCTCTTTATTGATGGGTTATCAGAACCTTTGAGGGGATTTGTTAAGGCATTCAACCCACCTACTCTACAATATGCAATCAAGAAAGCTAGAGAAATGGAGTCCACTAATTCACAAAGAAAATCTCAGTCTAAAGGGTTCCCTCAGAAGAAAGAAAAGGACAAAAAACATTTTACAAGGGAGCTTGAATAGCCTAAGAAACAATACACTAAGATTGACAGTGGGACCTTAAATGAACTTAGGAGGAAGGGATTATCTTTCACATGCAAGGAGCCTTGGTCCAAAGTCCATAAATGTTTAGCTAAGGGGAAGGCACTCCTAATTGAGTACCAATTTGGTGAAGATAGTGCATCAGAAAAATTAGACCAACAATCTAATTATGAAGAATGTGAGGAGAAAAATGCACCAGAAGAAGGTGGAAAGGAGGAGAAAAATGATGGGAAGCTAGTACAACTCCATAGCTTTTAGAAAAATGAGTCTCTTCGCATTAGAGGAGTACTTAAGTGGCAACGAATGATAGCTTTGATTGATACAGGAGCTACTCATAATTTCATTGATGAGGGCTTGGTTGTTCGTAGAGGCCTTCAAACACAGGAGGTGAGTGGTTTTCAGGTAATGGTAATTGATGGTTTCACTATCAATTATACTAAAAAGGTCCCACAGTTGAGTATACAGTTTGGGAATTATGAGGTTAAGGAGGATTTCTATGTGGTTAGTATTGGAGACACTGATGTAGTTATGAGAATTCAGTGGCTACGTTCTTTGGGAGAGATCACTCTTAATTTTTAGACCATGGAGTTGAAATTCAAATCAGAAGGCAGGAGTGTGGTTTTGAGAGGTCTATCAAATGGAGGACCACATGTGGTTTCTTTCAAATGAATGGAGAGACTTTTCATGCATGATTAGGTAGAGTGGGTAGCAGAGTGTGTTATTATGCCTACGGTGACAGAGGAGGTTAAGAGATCTTATCCACTAGAGATACATGATATTCTTTCCAAAAGAATAAAGGTGTTTAGTAGTCTTCCTCTAGGTAGGCCTCTTGATAGAGGCATTAAGCATGTGATAGGGTTAGAAGAGGGGACTAAAGCAGTGATTACTACTCCCTACAGGCATCCCAAGAGACTTAAAGATGAGATTGAAAAGACTATTAAGGAACTTTTAGAGATGGGACACATTCGGCCAAGCAAGAGCCCATTTACTTCTTTAGTTGTCTTGGTGAAGAAGAAGGATGGGAATATGTGTATGTGTGTGGATTATAGGGCACTTAACAAGAAAACAATTAATAATAGATATCCCATCCCAGGCATTGATGAGTTGCATGGCGCAGTATATTTCTCCAAAATAGACTTGAGATCAGGATACCATCATATTAGAGTCAGGGAGGAAGATGTGGAGAAGACTACATTTAGATGTCACTTTGGACATTTCAAGTTTCTTGTCATGCTTTTCAGTTTGACAAATGCTCTGGCCACTTTCTAGTCATGCATGAACAGGGTGTTCAGCAAACAGTTACGTAAGTTTATGTTAATCTTCTTTGATGACATCCTTGTTTATAGTAGATCATGGGAAGAGCATTTGAAACACTTGGATGAGGTGTTGGGTATTCTTGAGATTGAGTCAGTTTTTGCTAAAGAGTCCAAGTGTGAGTTTGGGATGATTGAGTTGTTGTATTTGAGGCATATAATTAGCATTGATGGTGTTTGTGTGGATCCTATTAAAATCAAAGCAATCCTTGATTGGCCACCACCCACTAATTTGACATAGCTTAAGGGTTTTTTTTGGATTGTGTGAGTTCTATAGAAGGTTTATAAAAGGATTTTCATAGGTTTTTGCCCCACTTACTAATTTGAGTAAGAAAGGGGCATTCTCTTGGTCAGAATCAACACAGGATTCATTTGATCAGTTTAAGAAATTGATGAGTTCATGTCCTATTTTAGCACTTCCTAATTTTTCCAAGCCATTTGAGCTTGATTGTGATGCTTCTAGTGATGGTATAGGGGATGTCCTCATGCAAAATAAGCATCCAATTGCTTTTGAGAGTATAAAGTTGAAAGGAAGTGAGAGAAGTTACTCGATTTATGATAAGATGTTAGTCGTAATGCATGCTTTGGCTAAGTATAAACAGTATCTTGTTGGGGGCAAATTTATTGTTAAAACTTCTCATAATAGTCTAAAATACTTCCTTAATTAGAAGGATTTGAGTGAGGGATAGAAAAAATGGGTTAGTAAACTTCAAGCATACGATTTTTACATTGAATATGTCAAAGGGAAACAAAATGTAGTGGTTGATGCACTATCCAGGAGACCTCATTTGTGTGTTTCTTTTAAGACAGTAGCATATTGGAAGGAAAGTATCCAGGCTGATTATGCAAATAACAACATTGCCAACAACATTCTTGATGGTACTTTGGATGATGATAAATATAGTGTGTAGGATGGCTTGATCTTCTATAAGGAGAGAATTTATTTAGTGCTTGAATCAAAGTTGAAAGAGCAAATTTTCTAATCTTTTCATGACACTCCTATGGCTGGTCATTTGAGGTTTTATAAGACATATAGGCAGATCCGTGAGAGATTCTCATGGAAGGGAATGAAGGAAGACATTACCAGGTATGTACATGAGTGTCTAATGTGCCAACAAAATAAAAATGAGCACACATACCCTGCTGGTCTGCTACAACCTTTGCCCATTCCTACTCAAAAGTGGGAGATAATTTCAATGGATTTCATCACAGGGCTTCCCAAGGTGCAAGGGAAGGATTGTATTTTTGTTGTAGTGGATTGTTTGACCAAATTTGCCATTTTTTTTGCCATATCAGTAGGATATACATCACTACAAGTGGTAGATTTGTTCTTTAAGGAGGTTTTTAGACTTCATGGGGTACCAAAGAACATCATAAGTGATAGGGAAAGCAAGTTTATGAGTTTGTTTTGGTAGGAGTTGTTTAAGTTATGTGGTGCTGAGTTGGCTCCCAGCACTAGTTACCCTTTCATGGCTTTGTATGGTTATGAAGCACCTAGATTCATTAATTTTCTATTTAGTGATTGCAGAGTGCCCAGGGCTAAGGATTTCTTGCAGGAGAGTCAAGACATAATGAGATCTTTGAGAGAAAATATCCAACATTTGAGGTGGGTGACATAGTTTATGTGAGATTGTAGCCATACAGACGGTCCACTCTCAAGCAGAGTGGAGCAGAGAAGTTGAAACCTTATTTTATGGCCCATTCATAGTCACCAAGAGAGTCAGAGAGGTAGCCTATGAGCTGGAGTTACCTGAGGGGAGTAGAGTGCACAATGTGTTTCATGTATCTTGCCTCAAGAAGGTGCTTGGTCATAATGTGACTCCTTTAGTAGTGTTTCCCTCAT
Organism: Cunninghamia lanceolata; assembly: GCA_027924645.1. NCBI lineage: Eukaryota > Viridiplantae > Streptophyta > Pinopsida > Cupressales > Cupressaceae > Cunninghamia > Cunninghamia lanceolata. Next base: position 5,503,484 of record BSBN01000914.1, on the reverse strand, counting down.
TGGATGAGGAGAGTAAGTTGGTACTTGTTCTAGAGGTAGTGATTGATTTCAGGGAGAGGACCGTCAAGCAGAGAGTGATCACAAAGTACTTGGTGAAGTGGAAGGACTTACCAAATAAGGATGCTACTTGGGAAAGTGAATAGATTCTATAGCATCCAGCACTACAATTTCTTGAGGGCAAGCAATTCTAGGGAGGGTGGACTATAATGTCCCCTTCTTAGCCCATGTAGAGAGATGGAGTGATTAGCCTATTCTCGAGTTCCTGTAGGCTAATAGATGTGGTTAGGGAACCTTTTTGGGTCGTTATTTCAAGACTTACTATTAATAGTAAGTTAGGCAAGAGGGATTAGGTGGCATTTGCCTACTTTCTATTTATAGTCTACCAGTTGGAGCACCTAACACTTTGTAGTTGTGTTTCGAGATGGCCGGGGGACTATTAGTCGAAGTATAAATTAAATTAAATATTTAACTTATAATATTTTTAAGGCTATGGTTACTTTAATGATTTAAAGTAACTTTACTTTATGAAGTTTAAGTTATAACTTAAAGTTATATGCTAGGAAAGTGGGTGCTCCATGAGGGAATAAGGGTGTCAAATTTCAAATTTCAAATTAATAAAAGTTCCCTCCTTGGGCGTTGGGAGCCAAGGGTTTATAAAGAGCTTTTGGAGCTCATTTCTCTCTCTCTCTCTCTCTCTCTCTCTCTCTTTGGAAAATAATTTTGTTGAGAAATCTTGAAGCTTGGCTTTGGGGTTTGGATAGGGTTTTTGTAGGGAGATACACCTTTGTAAGAACACTCTTGTCATGCTTGAGAGACAGCATCAGGAGGGTAGCTGGGAGCTTCATATAGAGGCTTTGCAATGAGCTTAGATTGGTTCATTTGATTGAGTTTAACCATGAAAATACTTACATGTTTGAGAGCATCTGGTAATAAGTGTTTGAGGATAGATTTCAATGATTTGAGGTGGATTTTTGGACTCTAGCCACTTCCTTGCTGGGCCGTACATGTTCATGCCTGGCCATACCATTATATGTGCTGATAATTTGTTGCTAATAATACAAACCTTCTTGTTTGGGTGATTTCCTTGAGGGACTTCTATGGTATTATTGTAGACTTCATACTATATATAAATTAGGGTTTTATGAGCATAGTTTTCATTGTTGTTAAAGCTACAACATGGTCGTACAAGGGTTTATGGGTGTGGACTTTTCCTAGGCTGGAATGCCTATCAGGGGTGGTAGGTTTTGCATTAAATCTAGGCGCCTAGGGTTAGGAAAATCATTGTAGCAACTTGTTTGAAGGAGAACAATCATTTGATAGTGTTTTTGGAATGATTTATGAGCTTGTATTATTGGTTTAGTTACAACAGTCATATAAAGTCAAAGAACATGAAATGGGTATTCATTAGTAATTCATTTTACATGATTCTATGATCTGGGTCTTTGTTCATTTATGCATTAGGGTTATAGTTTTTATGGGTTATCAATGCATGTTATATATTTCATTATATTGGCACAAAAACATTACATGCAAAACACAAAACTCCTTCTATAACTTTTGTCTAGTTCTAAAAGACCACATTATTAATAAAAATAACACAAATAAAATTAAAAAAATTATTTCAAACAGGGCAGCCCATTATAGTTATTATGTTAAAGAAGATGACATCATATCTGATGATGAGTTTGACTATCCAGATGATGAAAGTGATGAATACTTGTTCATGGATATGAATGTTGAAACTAATTCTAAAATATGTATGAAGGAAATTACTCTAGAAATAGGGCACACTATCAAAGGAGCATTGGTAATTGCTTTTCATGCAAGAGAAGAGGTGAATGATTGGTTAGTTGATAGTGGGTGTTAAAATCGCATGACAGGTGATAAGGATAAGTTTGTTAAGCTTGAGAAGTTTGATAGAGGTTTTGTTAAGTTTGGAGATGATGCATCTACTAAGATTTGTGGAAAAGGTTCAATTAGTTTTGATGGCAAGCACAATACAGATGATGTTCTTTATGTCAAGTGTCTCTGGCATAATATTCTAAGTGTAGGATAAATGTGTAGTAGAGGATATAACCTTGTGTTTTAGGATGGTGGCTATGAAATTAGAAAAGAAACCTTCGTAACTCTGGTTACTATAGGAACAAGGACAAAAGGAAATGTATATCAGCTCAAAGGTGCTAATGGTATGTGCTTTATGACTTGAATTAATGAAAGTTGGCTATGGCATAGAAGAATGTGTCACATCAATTTTAATAGCCTAGTAAGGATCACCTCTACTCAGGCTGTGAGAGATCTGCCAAGAATTATAAATCCCATCAATGCAATTTGCAAGAAATGTCAGATTGGGAAGAAAATAAGGAAAAACTTCAAAATCAAAGAATATTCCACCACATGACCTCTAAAATTGGTACATACAGATCTATGTGGACCTACAAGAACAAGAAGTTTTCAAGGTGACATGTATTTAATGTTGTTAATTGATGATTATTGTAGAATGACGTCAGTAACCTTTCTCAAAGAAAAATTAGAAGCCCTAGATAATTTTAAAGCATTTAAGGTTATGGTTGAAAATGAAATCGATCTGAAAATCAAGTGCTTGAGGTCTGACAGAGGTGGTGAGTTCACCTCCACTGAGTTTAACTATTTTTGTGAAGATCATGGAATAAAAAGGCATTTGTAAGCTCCTAGGACTCCTCAACAAAATGGAGTTGTGGAAAGGAAGAATAGGACAATTTAAGAAGAAATAAGGACAATGTTGAAAGAAGGAAGTCTATTGGATATCTATTGGAGAGAAGCTATTCACACTGCAGTCTACATACAAAACAGAGTACAAGCAAGGGTCAACAATTCAAAGACTCCATATGAACTATGGTATGGAAGAACTCCTATTGTAAAATATTTTAGAGTGTTTGGAAGCAAGTGCTACATTAGGAGAGATGAAGACAATTTGGGAAAGTTTGATACAAGATTGGATGAAGCAATTTTTCTTAAATATTCTACAAAGAGCAAGGCTTATAGGTGCTACAGCAAGAGGCTAAAGAAGTTAGTTGAAATTGCAAATGTCAAAGTGGATGAAGAACCACATCAAAGCACAATACTGATAGAAGGATATGAATCTGATGAAATCCCTTGTAGAAAAGAGGAAAGAGAAGAAGAAAAGGAAAAGGAGATGCAAGTTGATGAAGAAGATGCTCTGTTAAGGGTTCCTAAGACTCCCAAGTATGTGTAGAGGAATCATTTTGAAGATCAAATCATTGGAGATAAGAACAAAGGTGTATTAACAAGAAGGAAAATTGCTATGGTAGATGAACATGTAAATTTGTGTTTATTATATAAAATTGAACCCAAAATAGTGACTGATGCATGCAAAGATGAACATTGGATCAAAGCTATGGAAGAAGAATTGATGTAGATTGAGAAAAATCAGACATGAGAAATTGTCCCAAGACCAGCAGACAAAAATGTAATAGGAACTAAATGGGTATTCTGAAACAAATTGAATGAGAATAGAGAAGTAGTCAGTAATAAGGCTAGGCTTGTGTGTAAAGGATACTCACAAGTGGAAGGAATATATTATGAGGAAGCATATGTTCTGGTGGAAAGAATGGAGGCCATTAGAATGTCCTTGGCCTTTGCAGCTCATAAGGACTTCAAAGTTTATCAAATGGATGTGAAATCTACATTCTTGATTGGAGAAATGGAAGAAGAGGTATACATTAAGCAACCGAAAGGATTTTAGTTATTAGATGATCCAAGTATGGTCTGCAAATTGAAGAAGGCATTGTATGGACTCAAACAAGCTCCTAGAGCTTGGTATACAAGATTGGATAGATATCTACTACAAGGATTCAAAAAGGGCACTACAGATAGCAATATGTACTTCAAAGTTGAAGAAGACCAAATCTTGATTGTGGAGGTATATGTTGATGATATAATCTTTGGAGGAAATGAAGGTATGTGCAAGACATTTATAGAAGAGATGCAGAAAGAGTTTGAAATGTCAATGTGTGGGGAAATCAATTTATTCCTTGGGTTACAAATTAGTCAGTTAGAAAAAGGTATTTTCATTTCATAGTCAAAGTATGTTAAGGAAATGTTGAAAAAGTTTGGAATGGAACACTCCAAACTAGTATGTACTCCCATGACTACTGGTTGTAAGTTAAACAAAGATGATGAATCTCCTAAGGTTGATCAGAGCAAGTATAGATCAATGATTGGTGGACTATTATACCTAACTACCACTAGACCAGACATCATGCATTTAGTTTGTCTTGTGGCTAGATTCCAAGCAGATCCCAGATAATCACATGTTATAGCAGTAAAAAGGGTATTTATATACTTGAAAGGCACTTTGAATTTTGGCTTATGGTATCCTAAGGATACTAACTTCTCTTTGAGTGCATATACAAATACAGATTGGGCATGATGTATAGATGATAGAAGAAGTACAAGTGTTGGTGCTTTCTTTCTTGGAAGCAAACTAGTTTCATGGTTGAGTAAGAAGAAGGATTTAGTATCATTATCTATTGCAGAAGCAGAGTAAATTGCAACATCTTGCTGTACACAAGTATTGTGGATGAAACAAACATTGAAATATATCAAAGTATCATATGATGAACTTATTCCTATCTTGTGTGATAATACAAGTGCTATCAATATTTCAAAGAATCTGGTAATGCATTAAAGAACAAATCATATTTCAATCCGGTATCACTTTCTAAGAGAGAAGGTTGTAGAGAATAAGGTGAAGCTGGAGTATGTGCCTACAAAGGATCAAGTTGCAGATATCTTTACAAAGGCTCTTCCTAAAGATACTTTTGAGTATCTCCAACAAAAGTTATGGGTTATTAACCCTCCTTCCTTTAATTAGATGCAAAAGAGTGTGCATCTGTTCGGGAAGCATTTCAAGATACATTCTTAGTATTGGATTGATGTTAAAGGCTACCTCTTAGGGGGAGTAGATAGTGGTATTATTGGTTGGTGCAGTCAAATGGAGCATATCTTATGACCCTAAAGGGGAGAGTGCAGAAAAGTGATAGTAGTGGAGAGAAAGCAAGTGATTGCTGGTGTTGTAAGTGTCACCCTTTGCCATTGATGTCAAAGGGAGAGAGAGTTAAAGTGGCTAAAAAACCATTGTGCAAGGAAGATTGTGTAGGAAAGTGTGTGAAGAGTAAGAGTTTCTCTAGTCAGGGGGAGCACTACTGAGCTACCAATTGATTGCTTTAGGTCTTGAAATTGTTTTTGAGAAAGTTGGTGTTGCCATCAATGACAAAGGGGGATAGTATTGGAAACTTGTTGGTGTTGTCATTGATGTCAACCTCTAGCAAGTAATTCACTTGGTTTCCAAGTCCTTTTGAGAAAATTTGAATAAAAAGGTGTGTAGTGTGACAAAGGTGTGCTTAGTATTATGCTCTACATTTCTTCCTAGTTGAATATATGTTTGTGCAGTTTGGAAGTGTTGATCAGAAGTGTTCAAAGGTGTTATATCCAGAGTTTCAGGTTCTAGATTATGCGGCAGTGGAAGATGTGTTTGACAGAGTGTTTGGCTGTGAAGAAGGTTGTCTGGGAGAAATGAGATTGCTCTGCATTTCTTCACATTGAAGTTTCTTGTCTTTTGGTTTTGGAAACATGCTTATATTGTCTATATCTATCTTCCTTTGAAGTTTCTAGTGCTGGGTTGCTCTGCAAGATTAGTTTTTAGGTTGAAGATCAATAATAGTGCATCCTGATGTGTATAATGAAGACATTCTTTGTTTCAGGAGGTTGATGCAATGTTGTAGAAGATTTTGATAATGTTGAATACTATGCAAAGGTGTGTGGATGTTGTAGAGTGGTTCTTTGTGGTCAGCATGATGTCGTGGAGGTGATGGCTTGTTGTGTTAGTTTAGGTTTGGCTGACCTAACCTACTAGCACTATTTGCAGAGGTACCTTGTGGATTGTGGAGGTGATGAGAAGCATGGTGATATAGATTTGAGTCCTAGTTAACCCTTGGCATGGTCCACTTTCACTTCTTTCCACCACAAAAGTGTTTAGTATTGACCTATTTTGGTGTTGAACATTTGAGATGCATACATTTCATTAGGACTGACCTAATTGAGATGGTTTTTGGTTGTGGATGGTATAAATGCAATAAGAAGTTGAATGGAGCAAGGCAGAGAAGATGATATGAATGTGAATCAAGGGTGGTGAATTGAGTGTGAGCTTAAATGCTTATGACTCCCAAAATTTAGTGAGAAGAAGGTGTCTACATTTCAATTTGCTTGAAGTTGCTGGAGGTAGTGAGCCAAAGGTTACAGATGGCATAAAGTTGCAGTGGTGGATTTCTCTTGTTGCTTTGAGATAGTGAATCTCTCTGTAACAATCCTCTTCTATTCTTCTCTCTTCTGGATAGTGAATCCTTTTGGGCAGTGAGCCTTTCTTCTAGGCAGTGACCCTATTTGTATTTGGTGTTACTATTCATATATATGAGTTAATCCTCACCGTAGTTTTTCCCTTCTTGGGGTTTCCACGTAAATCAGGTGTTCTTATGTGTTTGCATCAATGCTTCATATGTTTACATTCTTCTAATGCATGATAAGAGGTTCATGTTTGGAATTGCTTTGAGGGTTTAAAGTTTTAATACCCAACTAATTCACCCCCCTCTCAGTTGTCCTGTGCATACTAATAGTATAATCATTTGAACTTATTGTTTACTTACAAACTTTAATTGCTCATATCTTTTGTATTTTAAATCAAAATTTGATGATTTTTTTTTAAATTGCATAAAAAATTGTGAAGAATCCAGTGGATATTATCGTCCATTTCTGATTTTTTCAGATTTAATAACTTTGAGATAACACTTGTTTTGTAGCCTCACTCTTGTCAAACGTTAAATTCTCTCAAACTACTAACAATTTTTTTGCAGGCTCATTGGTCAAAGACTTATCATTAACCCACTAAATATGTTTTTTTATGAGCTTGATTGTGACTTGAGGTGTGTTTATGCTCTTCCCTCATATTGAAAAATGATCTTGGGAATCAAAAGCACCGTTTAGCCACTTTGATTTTCACAGCACACATTCATTTTTAATGGCTAATTAATCTTTTTTATGTGGATCAAGTGTGTGTGTCTACTCTCCCCTTGCACCACAAGGTGATCTTTGGGATCAAAACACCTCTTGATTCACTTTTGTCACCCAAGGTATGTTAGTGTGTGTATGCTCTTGCCTTGTGCTTTGTGCAAGATTGGAGATCAAAAACACCTAGCATTAACCTTTCCCACTAGGAGGCCTACTTGGGGATTTCATCACCCCAAGGGATGACCTCAACCACATGTTGTAACATGGTATATCAAAGGGGAAAATTTAATTTGTACCTCAATCTAGTTATCATCATGTCTGGCACAACCTTGGGGCCCCTATTGATTCAAGACACAAGGTGAAGAGATTGTCCAAGCCTTTGCTCTGGTCTCTATCACAACCCATCCCATTAAGACTTGAATATTTTATAATTTAATAATTCTATATTAAATTATAAACTTATTTTTTGAATATAGCAACAATATTTGATTATTTTGAAATTAAATTAATGGAATTATGAATATTATTTTGACTAATGAGGACTAATCATTTGATGTTGTTTCAATGAATGAGATAGGAAATTTATTGCTTCTTTGAAGGGTTGATCATTGTGAATTCAACTATTTATCCATATATAAATTTAATTAATGTTTGATGATTATTATTTTGACTAACAAAAATTAATCACTTGATGATTGTTTCAAAAGTGAGACAGGGATAATTCAACTCTCTCTCATGAGAGAGAGTATCATTGGAGAGAGAGAGAGAGTCTAACCATCAAGAAGCGAATGGTGGTGATGGGAATCTCAAACACACACTCACTTAGGAAATAATTTAATTTCTCTTAGTTTATGTTATGTTTGTGATGTCTTTCATGTTTAGTTAATTTAATACATTCCTTTGGTAGAAATATTTACTATCTTTTGTTAATAAAAAGGAATAAATTTATTTATCTTCTTAAATAAATAAACTTTAAATTATTTTATGATAGTTTCATGCAATTGTAACTGATAGGAATCTTTTAATTGTTGGAATAAATTTTATTTTCTTTAGTTAAAAGAAGGTGGGTTTATATTTAGAAAAGGTAGCTTAGTGGGAAAGGGAGTAGAGGAAATTAATTGCCTTTTTCTATTTAATTTTCTTTATGGAGAAAATCCTTTAAAAGGGAAAAAGAGGAAAGGTTTGGGAAGTAAAAAAAAACCAAAATCTAGGAAAAAGTAGAAAACTTGAAAAAGTAGAAACTAAGAAAAGATAAGATTTGGGAAAATCTCTGATTATCTGCATATGCATTTTGTTGAATAATTTCTTATTTCTATTGTATATGTATGAATCTAGAAAGGGTTTAGTATATATCTATGAATTTTGAGTTTTAAAATCTTATGTTTCCACTAATGTTTGAGGCATCTTCTGAAGTTGGGACCATGTTTCAAAATTTTTGTTTATGTAATTATGGTATGAATTGTAGATCATGACTCTATTGGTTCTTGTTATCTGCTTGTTCCTTGTTATGCTTCCTCATTCATATGTAAGGCACTTAGTTTATCCATCATTGTTCTAGTCGCCATCATTCTAAACCAATTTCTTCAACTGTGCTATGATCATTCATGTCTTTAGATGTTTTATTCGATGCATGTAGGTTGTTTTTTGTATTATAGCAAGAGTAGAATGGTGGAGTCACCTTGTTGTTCCTCTAGATGGTCAAATGAATGGGATTCACCATTACTCTTCTAGATTTTGCATAATTTAAATCAACTCAGTCTATAAGAACTGATAAATATGCCCTTAGCTTATGTTTTCTATCACCTCTGGTTTATGATTTTGATACTTGTAGACTTCTTATATTAGTCTGCATGCTTCTTAATCATTTTTTTTTAAGAAAAAGAGTGCACAACACCCAGACAAAATATATTAAATAAATAAAAGAAAAGTACAATAGTGGCCCTGAACAAGCCAATAAATGGTGCCATGATCCCTGATCAAGGCCCAAAAGGGTCAATACCAAAAAAAACCCCAATTAGATGACCAGCTACTGATATGAGCAGCGCCAAAGCAAAAGAAGGTCTGTAAAAACACTAAGGGGAGTTCAGCAACTAGAAACCAATAAGAGCTGCTAAAGGAGAAGTTGTCAGATCCTCTTGGCCAGCATAGATCAAAAGACAATTTGAAAATTCTGACAGAAAGACCGTTGATCCCCCAATGGTACTAATAGATGTTACTAGAGCTCATACACATTTTGAGAGGGCCAATAGGGGATATTAGACATTTGCAACCAGAGCTGAAGGATTGAAAAATGACCATTGTTAGCTCCCATGAGTTCATGTGCCATCCAAATGGATTAGTGCAACACCAACCATATCTGAGAAAGCATTCACATAAAAGATCTTTCCAAACATATTTCTGAAAAGACACCAAAAAAGACACTGCATACATAGCTGAGAGCCTTTTGGGGATCTCATAAAAGACTTCATGATTGGATTTGTTTCCAAAATTTTTGCCTAGCATTCCATACAAGGCCACAAGGAATAGCAAAATAAAAAAGGCTCTGCCATCCACACAAGATGACCTTACAGATCCTCTGGTGTAGTGGGGATTATAGGCACCAGAATCCATCCATGTCATCCTGTCACTCCTATATCATAGGCACTGTTCCTCCACTTTCAGGCTCTACCCACCAACTCAACCCAGAAACAAAACATGCACTAAAAAAAGCCTCCTTCCATAAAAATAGGGCATCATCGAATCATGTCTCCAAAGACACACCAAACAAAACCTTAGATGAATTCTCCTAAAAGTGAGATTTATCTTTATCCATGAGAGAGAGCACTCCCTTAGGCCAGTGAGACAGATTATCAGAGAGAATGACCTCTTGATCCAGTTGGTCTATCGTATTACTGGCTAAGTAGTCAGCTACCATGTTTGCTTCACAAAAGCAATGAGAAATTTTGAAAGATTCAAATCTATCCAAAAGCAACTAGACCTAGTTTAAAATGTATGAAAGATACCAATTATCCACCTTTTTCTTTTTGGCCGCAGAGATTATGACTTGTGAGTCTCCTTCCACCCATATGTGTTGAATCCTAAAATCCACAGCCAACTGAAGACCATACAAAAGAGCCATGGCCTCTATTGCATTGTTCGTGCCTTGGGGAATCTTAGTGCTTTTAGCAATTAAAAGATTACCTACCTGATCTCTAAGAATGCAGCTGGTACCTGAGAACCCTGGGTTACCCCTATAGGCACCATCAAAATTAAGTTTTATAAATGGTTGGGAAGGCCTAACCCATCTGACCCTTGATTTGTCTATTTTATGAGCTTTACCTTGGCTAATAGACACCAGAGGAATCAAAATCAAACCTTTCCAACTTTTATACATATACTCATCCCAACTAGTCCAAGGACATTTATTAGATATTGACCTTCTAAAACTTGCATTCATTACCTCCATGATGGCAGATTGAAGACTCTCAAGGAAGAGGGGCAAGAGTTTGGACTTATGTCTGAAGATCTTGAAGTTACGGTCCTTCCACAAATGCCATATCAACATTGAGGGCACAATTATCCAAAGGCTATGAAAAGTGGAATCCGGGAAAAGAGAAGGCCAACCTTTGAAGAGATGGAGGTAACTAGGAAGCGGAGAGCACCAATTTAATTTGTTTATCAGCCAATACCAAGCTTCTCTACTAAACCTATAGTGTAGGAGAAGGTGGTCTACAGATTCTTCTTCCTCCCCACATAGGACACATCTAAATGATTTTCCTATGGCTAATTTCTGGATCCTATCCCCCGTGAGAATCCTGTTATTGAGTGCAAGCCACGTGAAGGTTCCCACCTTGGGGAGGATGTTCTCGGACCAACAGAGAAGCACCAGCCAATCCGAGCACATTTTAGACGTCAGTCCTTTATATCCCTACTTTACTTTATATTTACCCGAGCCATCACCTAGCCAAATCACCTAGCCAAGTCAGTCCTATTATCATTCATTTCAGGTTGCAAGCTACCGATAAAGTCAAAAGGTGCTAGGAGTGAGATTTTGCATTCCTCAGCTCATGGGGCTAAACTGACAGTGTCAACACATTGGGGTGGGTGGGTAAATGCTAGGGGAGGTCTCATTTCATGTGCTAAGTGTCCTAGTCATTCTGGGCTATAAGCTACTAGCAAAGTTGAAAGGTGCTAGGAGTGAAGTTTTGTATTCCATAGCTCGTGGGGCTAAACCGACTGCACCAACATGTCAGGGTGGGAGGGTAAATGTTAGTGAAGGTCTCATTTCATGTGTCAAGGATCCCAATTATTCTAGGCTATAAGTTACTGGTAAATTCATTAGCGAAGGTCTAGTTTCATGTGCCAAGTGTCCAAGTCATTCTAGGCTACAAGCTGCTGACAAAGTGACTTTGCTGGTAGCTTACAGCCTGGAATGAGTGGGACCCTTGGCACACAAAATGAGACATTCCTTGGCATTTACCCACCCACCCCAATGCGTTCACATAGTCGATTCGGCCCCACGATGAGCAGAACAAAAAATATGGCTCCTGGCAAGGTTGTGCTGCATGAAACTGAAGCATTTTGCAAGAATGCATTTGATTTTGGCATGGTCAAATGGATTTGAGTTAACAGAAACTAAGAGAGGTTATTGTGGATGGACACCACATGCACCTATAGGTCCAAACAAAATGTTCCCTACTACCATGAATTCTGAGAACTACTCCATCAAAGTTTAGTAGTTTTTGCTCTTAGGATCTTAAGTGACTTTGTCGGTAGCCTATTGCCTTGAATGACTGGGACACTTGGTGCATGAAACAAGACATTAATTGGCATTTACCTACCCACCCTAATACATTGGTATAGTTAGTTCAGCCCCACGAGATATAGAATGCAAAATGTCACTCCTAGCACCTTTCCACTACAAGAAACTAAAGCATTTTGCAAGAATGCATTTGATTTTGGCAAAGTCAAACAGACTAGAGTTGACCAAAACTAAGAGTGGTTATTGTGGAAAAAACCCACATACACCTATAGATCCAAATGGAATGTTCCCAGCTACCACGAATTCTGAGAACTACTTCATCATAGTTTGGCAATTTTTTAGTCTTAGGGATCTTAAGGGACTTTATCGATAGCCTATTGTCCTGAATGATTGGGACACTTGGCACATGAAACAAAACCTCCCCTAGTATTTACCTACCCACCCCAATGCATTAGCATAGTTAGTTTAGCCCCATGATAAGCAGAACAAAAAATATGGAACCTGACAAGGTTGTGCTGCATGAAACTGAAGCATTTTACAAGAATGCATTTGATTTCGGCATGATCAAATGGACTTGAGTTGACCAAAACCAAGAGAGGTTATTATGGATAGACCCTATGTGCATGTGTAGGTCCAAATGGAACATTCCCAGCTTGCATGAATTCTGAGAACTACTTTGTCAAAGTTTGGTAGTTTTTTCTCTTAGGATCTTTGGCCCCATGACGAGCAGAACAAAAAATATACCACCTAGAAAGGTTGTGCTACATGAAACTAAAGCATTTTGCAAGAATGCATATGATTTTGGCATGATTAAATGGATTTTATTTGACCAAAACTGAGAGACATTATTGTGGATGGACCCCACATGCACTTGTAGGTCAAAACGAAACATTCCTAGCTACCACAAATTCTGAGAACTACTCCGTCATAGTTTGGTAGTTTTTGCTCTTAGGATCTTAAGTGACTTTGATAGTAGCCTATTGCCTCAAATGACTAGGACCCTTGGCACATGAAATGAGACCTCCCTTGGCATTTACCCGCCCACCCCAAAACGTTGGCGTAGTCGGTTTGGCCCCACAAGCTATGGAATGCAAAATGCCACTCCTAACACCTATTCACTGCATGAAACTGATGCATTTTACAAGAATTCATTTGATTTTGGCACAGTCAAACATACTATAGTTGACAAAAACTAAGAGAGGTTATTGTGGATGGACCCCTTGTGTACCTGTAGGTCCAAATGAAACATTCCCAGCTTCCACGAGTTTTAAGAACTGCTCAATCATAGTTTGGCAGTTTTTTGGTCTTAGGGATCTTAAGGGACTTTACTAGTAGCCTATTGCCCCAAATGATTGGGATGCTTGGCACATGAAATGAGACATCCTCTGGCATTTACCCACCCACCTTGACACATTGGTGTAGTCAATTCGGCCCCATGAGCTATGGAATGCAAAATGTCACTCCTAGCACCTTTCATAGTTTGGTAGTTTTTTCTCTTAGGATCTTAAGTGACTTTGATGGTAGCCTGTTGCCTTGAATTACTGGGACCTTTAGAACATGAAACAAGAGCTCCCTTGGCATTTACCTGCCCACCTTGAAATGTTTGCATAGTCAATTCAGGCCCACGAGCTATGGAATGCAAAATGTCACTCCTAGCACCTTTCCACTGCAAGAAACTGAAGCATTTTGCAAGAATGCATTTGATTTTGGCGTGGTCAAATGGACTAGATTTGACCAAAATAGAGAGAAGTTATTGTGGATGGACCCCACATGCACCTATAGGTCTAAATAGAATGTTCCCAACTACCACAAATTCTAAAAATTGCTCCGTCAAAGTTTTGTAATTTTTGGTCTTAGGGATCCTTAAGGACTTTGCTGGTAGCCTACTGCTTTGAATGACTGGGACACTTGGCACATGAAATGAGACATCCCCTAGCATTTAGCCACCCACCTCGACACATTGGTGTAGTCAGTTCAGCCCCATGAGCTATGAAATGCAAAATGTCACTCCTAGCACCTTTCCACTACAAGAAACTGAAGCATTTTGGAACAATGCATTCCTTGCCACCATAGGCAAATGAAATTGATTTAAAATAAATCAAGGTAGGTGTTTGTAGGTAGACTTTACATCTATCTATACATGCAAAGAATATGTTCCTAAGTGTCATAGTTTGATGGAACAGTCGGTCCAAAGTTTGTCACCTTTTTTTCTTAGGGCTCTTGAGAGATTGTCTGCATTCGATATAGCCAAGAATGACCATGAGGCTTTGCCACCAAAAATATATCTCCCCTAGCATTTTCCCGTCCACCTGGATATGTTGGCACCATCTGTTGGCCCCAGGAGATGGTGAATACAAAATTTTAGGGCATCAATTGAGGCTGCCCTTACCGCTGCTATCAATTGTTTGTCATTAAAACTCATTAAGAATCATTATAAAATAGTAACATCATTAAAGAAAATTAAAACTCATAGTAACATCATTAAAACTCATGAAAACTCATTATGAAATAGAAAGTAAAAGACATATCATCGTGAAATAATCATGAAAACCTACCTTACTTTCCTTCCAAAGGCAACTTCATAAGGATTTGCCTACCTCCATCATACTAAAATCCTGCATGCAAATACAATTGCACTATTTAGCTAAAATGAGTAGCTAAAATATACAAGGTGAAATGAGGATAGTAAAGAAAAATAACATACCTTTCTATCATTCTACTAATTCAATCCAATGAACCATCTGGATCTTCTCTACTCTTTATTATGTCAAGTATTGCCTCGTGATCAGACTCAAGAACCTTCCACAAGGTTCTATTCAATAGTCTACCCCCATATTTGATCAAATAAACATTTTATACCACAACAAGGTTAGAATAATGAAGTATCTTCCTATGTGTGTCAAAGTCCTCGAACAACCACACATCAGACTTCTTCACTGGGTACCTTCTAAGCCATGTTCCAGTAACAACCACTAATCCTATAGGGTACTTGATGTTTTCTCCACCTATAACAGGGGAATCTAATTTTTTTTTTTCCTCAAAACAATGACAAATAATAATCCATTCCTTCTTCAATGCCTTTAGCTACAATAACTGCATAAACATTCCTAGAATTGATACGTGCACTCAGTTCGATGAATATAGTCAACAATACAAGAAAAACTAAAAAATAAGATGGTGTATTGATTTTATTAAATTTGAATACTGATAATACCTAGTTGAACTAGATCCTAAACATGGTCAAAATCAACTGATGGTTCAATCTCTATGATTTGTAGTGTTGTCGGTGGTCGATACATGTCAATTGGGCTTAGGCCTCTTGTACACCAATCATCGCCCCACTCCTTTGACTCACAATCATACCAAGCTTCATATGTACATGAAGAACAAAAGCATGACATTCACCATGTATGAATACTCCATGAAACAACATTAGAGCTTCTAAAAGAGTGTAGATAAGTTGATCCTATCAATGTACAACAATCCTCATATTTTGCAATGTTAGTATCATCAACCAACCAAAAATATCTATGAACTGTAGAATTCCCTTCATTACCTAGACCCATTGTAGGTTACACCATTCAACAATAGATCTTGCATCTATCAACTTTGCATTGTCTTTGTACTTCAACTCTTGTCATGCCAATGCTCTTTTGATACATGCTCCTACACCATCATGCTCCCCCTTTCCATTTTACTCACAAAAATTCCACATATGTTGAACACCATTCATCGTATGCATCCTACTCAACCAATAGAACATCCACGAGTTCTTGAATTGTGATGCATAATTATCTAACCATATGATTTGCTGGTGAAATGATATGATCTTGCTATTCAATCATGGTAGAACATATGAAAGCAACCTTGTACGAACTCTGTAGAATGTGTGTGATCATCATTAATATAAAAATGATATTCCCTCAAGATCTTCTCATCATCCTCTGTACTATCTTCTACATGAATGAATGCTATTTGCACAAATATAGCAACCTATGTAGAGTTGTAATACTGTGATTGCACCTCATTCTATGGCTGTAGTGTGTAGTTAACTACAAAGTCAACAATTGAAATGATGGTACAAAGTGGAAACGTGTCCTTGTATAACTTGAATTGCAAGTCCAGCCATTGAGCTCTATGGGTATGCTTTGCATACTCGTAAACTATATTATCTCAGAAAATAGAGATAAACTGATACAATGGAATCTTTTCAATGACCAATTCACACCTTTTTGCTTCTTTTCCATCTTTTAGACTATATGCCACTATCTTGTATTTAGCAAAACTTACTAGCTCATTTCCAATTGCATGTGTGTTCTCCATATGTTGACAAATTGGTAAATGTTGCAACCCACCACAATGATCACATGTGCCATCCAAGCATAAGCTATTGTGGAATAATTGACCATCCTCTTTTTGGCATAAGATGCTCGATATGAAATCTCTTGAAGATCTAGGTGGGCACTTTACATTACACTCCTGCAAAACATTGTTAGTATGCAAATCTACACATATATCTATAAACATCATAATGATTAGAAAAATCAATATGTACTCTACAACAACAAGTTGTGCATGTGTGATTTATTTTGACATAAAAAGGCTTTACCATTTCAAAATACCTTTGACTAATTTTGACTTGAGGATACATCTCTTGAAATTTATTGAAAAATTGTGTTTGAGTCACATCCAAAAAATTCTTTGGATGTGGCTCACGGTTTCAACAACCAATTCTCCTTCTTACAACATCTCTTGCGTTAGGAGATACTCTTGTGTTATTTTTCCAAAATTCTTCGATGATGGATCTCAAGGCTTCAACAACAACTTTGTCTTTCCATGGGATTCTCCTAGAGAATGCCCACAATTCATTGGTTCTTGGGTCCTTAAGTCTTTCACGTCTTCCAACGACTCTCATTAGAGTTTTTCTACTTATTTTCAATGCTTGACTTGTCTTTCTAATGAGGCAATCTTTCTTTGTTTGTTGGCTTACTATTGTCAATGTAATGACATGTCATGTGGCATTACTATCCTTGTTGTGTGAGGTGGAACCCACACTCTCATATGCACTCATTAGAATCTTTACAATTGATTTTTCACTTGAGGTATCTGATGTTCTTAGGCCAAGAATCTTCATAATGGGCCTAAATTTTAGATTTCTCATCAATTCCACAAATAGTTGACATCTTTCGGTTTCATTTAAGTTCTCAAAGAATGATTTACATATCTTATTGACACATCTTTGGCAAGTACGCTTGGGAATCGTATCCCACATGGGCTTCAAGACATTCTCATCTATATCAATTAGAAACTTAGGCTTTCTATGTAAAATTCTAGGAGGCATTTTCATTGGTAAAGTTGACTCAACATTAGGAATTTCTTCAATATTTACTTGAGATGGGATAGATGATGTACCTTCAATTGGAGATGAAAAAGATAAAAAGGCTTGAAGTTGAGATGGAGAAGATGGTATACTTTCAACTTGACGTGTGAATGATGGTGTGCCACCAACTTGAGAAGAGAATGAAGATGTACCTTCAACTTCACCTGTGAAAGATGGAGTGCCTCCAATTTGACAAGATAATGATGGTGTTCCGTCAACTCGACCTGGGGATGATAATGACATAGGACATAATGACAAGATTTGAAATTCAATTTCATTCCAATGGCCATCAGAGAAATCATATGTTGAGTGTGCCTCCAACTTCAAGATTCAACTTCGTCATTGAATAGAGGTTTTGCATTCATTATATTTCTACCACCAATTCCATCTCTCTCTTAGCTTCATTAGATGTGTAATGTTCCTCTTCAATTGGCAATGGTGGAATGTCTTCTTGTATGGTTGACAATTTCCTACTTTCATGAATTTACCTCATTCTTTCTCTTTTCCTCTCATTCTCAGCTTCGTTCTCTTCTGGTGTTAGAGTATTTTCTCATTTCCTTGGCATGATGATGATTTCTATGTGCATCATGAATAAGACAATGATGATGTTAGAAGCATAATGAATAATCAGCATATAGAAATTAGCATATGATGACTAATGAATAAACAACATATGGAAATCAACATATGAATAATCAACATATATGATGACTCCAAACTTGTTGATTTTGACATGATTAGATTCTAGAAGTGAAATGTGTAATGACAGTCTAGGCCTAGAAGTTCTTGATGACATAGATGAGCACATGTTGATTGTTGATGTTAATTTACAAATGGTGGTAGGCACAATCTCTAGGTTAGTTTCACATTTTGTTAACATATCTTCTCAAACACAGTTTCTTAACCTCCCATGGATACACCAACTCAAGACAAGATAGAAGAAGTCACTAGCACTAAGGAGAGTTATGACTAGCACTAAGGAGAGTTATGACAAGCACATTAAAGGGCATCCCAAATTCTTAAAGGACAACATGTTAAAGGACAACCCAAATTCTTATATTGTAGGTGGTGAATTAGTTATCTAGTAGCTCATGAAGACAAGTATGAAGTCATTTATATGCTTAGATGTGATCATTGTTATTTCAAGTAAGTAGATGGGACTACATAGAACTTTGAGGGGGCTTTTGCAACAAAAGCCAAAATTGGAGAAGGAAGCAACAACTCTTAACAATTCGCAATAATGAAAATGGTAGACAATTCTTTTTGAATAGAGGAAGAGACTATAGTAGTAGAGGTTGTATATGTTCTACAAATAAAAGAAATATTTAATACCATCACTGTAAAAAGAAATTGAGCTTTTTGAAAAGGAGTGTAGGCTCAAACAAAGTCACATGTGAAATAAGAAAGCAATTTTCACTTGAAATGAAGGAGAGCATCTCAATTCCAATATTTGTTTCTTTTGTCATGTAGAAGAGAAATCTTACGATAATGTTTGGTTTCTTGATTTTGGTTGTTCAAATCATATGATAGTCAATGAATACTTATTTATGCTAGTTGATAAAGTTGTAAATAGTTGATTAAAATTTGGAGACAATAAAGTAGTGTAAGTTGTTGGAAAAGACACCTTGGTTGTTCACACCAACCAAGGTGAGGTAAAAAAATCAAGATAGTTTATTAGTTGATGACCTTAAGCATAATTTATTGAGTGTAGGTTAGCTTATTAAAAATAATTATAGAGTTTTGTTTCATGATGGTACTTGTAAATGTTTTGATAAAAATCATGGTGGAAAAAGTTGTAGCAGAAGTTCTCATGACAACAAATAGAATGTTTCCATTGCAAATGTGTTTATTAAAAATATATGATCTAAAAGCAACTCTTGAGGATAGCAATTGGTTATGTCATGGTCAGTATGGTCAGTTGATTGTTACATACTAAGATTTGTGGATTGTTCAAGATCTTGTTGAAGAGTTTGATCATAAATTGATAAGATAGTGATAGAAGCCTATGTGGTAACCATGTATTGAGAGTTGGATATTGTGCTATGGCATGGAGATTTATTGCAACCAAGTTTTGCTATGGTAGAAATTGCAAGATGCTTGGTGAAGAACTTGCTATTGTATCATGAGCTAAGTGAGTTTCTAGAGCATGTATGGTAGTGCAAGTGCACATGTGGCAGTGTTGGAGTGAATGTAGTGACAATTGAGAACATGTATATGTTATAGAGAATGTTCTAAGGTATCACAAGTGATAAGAAGCAATTGAGAGTTTCTCTTTGTTATTGCAAGCCATTGTTGGATTTTGGTTGCAGTGTACAAAGATGAAAGACTATAATATAGAGTTTATTGTAGCCTAACTAGTGTGATTTCTTGCAGAAACCTAGAGATGGCACTATATTTTAAATGTTGATACAACTTGTTACATTAGAGAGAATGATGATAATACTTTGTTATAGGGAGGTATTGATGACATAGTTCAAATTCAAGATACAACAAATTCATGTATATATCATATTTTAATGATTCTAATTCTATTAATGCACATAATCATGACTTTTTAACTTAGATAGTTCCACTTTAAGTGATTGTGAGTGTTCTAAAGAACATAAAGTGAAGTACATAAATACATAAAGAACATACCTTAGAATCTGCTATTCGAGTTGACCAATCCTCCAAAATTTGGCTTCAAAATCCTCAAATTGATCTTTTTGGCAAGTTCCTTCATATTCAATATTGAATTCTATATAACTCTAGAATAAGATTAGTGAAATTTATGAAAAAACAAACATATATCATCAAATCCAATCTAAATACATGAGAATTAGCTTTGAAACAATATGAAACATGAAACTTTTAGATTAAATAATCAAATTTTGTCCAAAAATATGGAAAACAAGTTCTTCTACATTGAAAAAATAAAAAAATGTGGTGGATTGATCAAACAATGATTCTTAAAATGTCAAACACCATGAAAAAGTGTTTTCTTGTATGATATAATGCATGAAAAGCAGGGAATAACACACATGTGGGGTCTAAATCATGGATCCCAGGTGTTTTTTTTCTCATTTTTTTTCCTCTTTAGGTGTAAAAAGAGGGTTTTCAATTCAAGGCAAGATATGGTTAAATCCTCCTTTCACATCTAACATTCAAGGACTTTCAAATGAGTAGAGGGCTCTACTACAGATTATCTATCACTTGGAATGAAGAGGAAATTTGGAATTGTATAGTTAATGTATTACTTTAATGCTCAATTATTCTAAAAACCCTAATTATGTAAAACAATAAGCAAATTGATAAATTATGACAAATGCTCGCAGACTAAGATAGTAGATAGGGATTAGATACTAGCTATTTTTTGAAGTTTATGATTCAAAATATTTGTGGACACTTCCCTAGGCTCCCAAGTCCAAGGTACAATTTTCTTCAGGGAATGTAAAACTCCTTCTAACACTGATAATCACTATTCTATTTGTTTTGGTCACGGGAGATGCAGAGGACACTACCCTAGGCACCCTAGTCCAAGATAGGCTATTCTTTGGGATGTTAGGGGCTTCTTTAGATGTTGATTTCCACTGTCACAAAGATTCTTGTGTCTGAAACTCTGGAGGACATTGCCCTAGGCGCCCATGTCTCAAAAATCTATGATCTGCTTCTTTCCACTAGATTATGAATCCTTATCTTCGGCAACTCCACTCTGTGAGATTCAATACTAGTAACTTGTAATCACAAGGAGTGTGGTTGGGGGTTGTGGTGTTTAGGAGCTTGCCTTAGTCAAGCCCTGGAAGGACATTCAAATCTTCTAAACACCATTGTTAGATAAAGAGTGTATCCTTGCAGGATAGAGGCAAAACCAAATGATAAATGATTCAAACACAAATAGATATCACCTCAGAGGTGTATCTTGCATGTAGATGAAGATCTTTCACCACATGAGAAGATGAAGCTAAATCTTCAAACACAAACACAATAACAATGCTTTACTCTGCAACAATGAATATCTTGAATGCTCTAAAATCATAAGTTCACCAAAAGTTCATAATCATCTTCTAGTTTTCAAATAAAACCCTAAACATGCTTATATATGCAACAACACACATTCCCACTACAAATTTCATAATTCAAACTTAAGATGTCAACATGGGACATAACTAACGATCACGTATCTGACATTTAAATTTTAGACCTACCTAAATAGGGTAGGATAAGGGCATGAGTGCCCATGTCCTAGGTTCCCTTTTTAGGCCAAGTCTAAAGCACACAATGTCCCTCAAGCCCCATGTGATATGGGTTTCAGGCCATTTCTTTCTGGGAGTTCAAATGATCATGCAAGATGTAAAACAAGGGACCCAGGAGCTAAATGTAGGAGGGAAAAAGTCTAGGGAGACATTTTTCGACATAACATTTAGCCCCCACTTTAATGTATGTATGAACACAAGGCATATACATGCATTAAAGTATAGTCAAAACACAACAAACACACTAAGCACTTAGAGATAATGCATACGCAAAGAATGGGGAACTATTTCTAGCCCCCAGTCTCAAGTAGACATTAGAGAAAACATGTCATAGGCATGCCAAACACATTGAAGATAGTAACAGGTACGCAAAAGATAGATAAGATAGTAACAGTCATGCAAGACATAAAGAACATAGTATTGAAGACACGCAAAGCACAATGAATACAATGATTACTTTATTTTCATTTTCTCATATATATGAATGCAAATGCAAGTACATGGAAAGTAAAAACACAACCCAAAATGTAGGAGGGACTCATCGCCACACATCTTTAGACTACATATGGGGCAACAAACATGCAATACAAATCTCAGAGTGTAGGAGGGACTACACTTGAGAACAATCATGCCATACAAAATCCCAAATCATAGGAGGGATTCATCGCTACAGTCTTGATCTCATTAGTGAAATTAGAGAAATTTTCAAAATCCAAGATATATTCATCCAAATATTTCCATGAGGGTGCCATCTTAAGATGTCTTGTAACATTAATGTCCAATGAAACCTAGTGAGACAATTTATGGAAAGTTATATGTTGATTAAGGTACCCTAGATGTGTGACTATTTCACTCCTAAACACTTGTTTGAGGGAAAGGGATAAAAGGACACCTAACATTGAATCCTCCTTTCACATATAACATTCAAGGACATTCAAACGAGTAGAGGACTCTACTATAGATTGTTTGTCACTTGGAATGAAGATGAAATTTGGAATTGTATAGTTAATGTATTACTTTAATGCTCAGGTATTCTCAAAACCTTAATTATGTAAAACAGTAAGGAAATTGATAAATTACGACAAATGCTCACAAACTAAGATAGTAGACAGGGATTAGATACTAACCATTTTTCAAAGTTTATGATTCAAAATATTCATGGACATTGCCTTGGGTGCCCAAGTCCAAGGTACAATTTTCTTTAGGGAATGCGGAACTCCTTTCGACACTGATAATCATTGTTTTGTCTATTTTTATCATAGGAGATGTAGAGGACATTGCCCTAGACACCCTAGTCCAAGAGATGTTGTTCTTTGGGATGTTAGGGGCATGTTTAGATGTTAATTGCCACTGTCATAAAGATTCCTATGTCTAAAACTCTGGAGGACATTACCCTAGGTGTCCATGTCCTGAAAATGCTCTGATCTACTTCTTTCCACTAGATCCTGAATCCTTATCTTCTGCAACTCCACTCCACAAGATTTGATACCTATAACCTGCAATCACAAGGAGTGTGGTTGGGGGTTGTGGTGTTTAGGAGCTTTCCTTAGTCAAGTCCCAGAAGGACATTCAAGTCTTCCAAACACTGTTGTCAGATAAAGAGTGTGTATCTTTGTAGGATAGAGGAAAAACCAAATGATAAATGATTCAAACACAAATAGATATCACCTCAGAGGTGCAGCTCGCATGTAGATGAAGATCCTTCAACACATGTTAAGATGAAGCTAAATCTGCAATCACAAACACAATAACAATTCTCTACTTTGCAACAATGAATATCTTGAATGCTCTAAAATCGTAAGTTTGCCAAAAGTTCATAATCATCTTCTAGTTTGCAAATAAAATCCTAAACATGCTTATATATGCAACAACACATATTCTTGCTACAAATTTTGTAATTCAAACTTAAGATGTCGGCATGGGACCTAACTAATGGTCACATAACTGATATTCAAATTTGGGACCTACCTAAAATAAGGTAGGACAAGGGAGTGAGTACCCATGTCCTAGGTCCCCTTTTTAGGCTAGGTCTGAAGCACACAATGTCCCTCAAGTCCCATGTGACAAGGGTTTCAGGCCATTTCTTTCCAGGAGTTCAAATGATCATGTAAGATGCAAAACAAGGGACATGGGAGCTAAAATTAGGAGGGAAAAAGTCTAAGGAGACATTTTCCAACATAACACTTCCCAAAACATGCTCATGTTATAAAGCGCTCATGTTATAACGCGATCACATTTTGGGAAGCATGAAACCTTTACATGCTTTCATGCATGCAAACAAGTGTTTTCTCTGTATGTATAAGTATATATCTTATATGTATATATCTATAAGTATATATCTATACAAACCTTTATGTATATGTATATATTTATCTCTCTATCTCCCTCTCTCTCTAAACCCCTAAACCCTAAATAATGCCCCTAAACCCTAAACCTTTATCTCCCTATCTCTCCCTCTCTAAACTCCTAACCTCTAAACCCTAAACCCCTGTCCCCCTATCTCTATCATCCCTCTACATCTCAATCTCTCTCCCTATGTCTTAATCCATGTCCCTCACCCTCTATCTCCCTATCTCTCCCCTCAGTCTCCTCTATATCTCCCTATCAGTCCTCTCTCTCTCTCTAAACCCTAACCTAAACCTCTAAACCTTAACCCCTAACCCCTAAATCATAAACCCTAAACCCTAAATAATTCCCCTAAACCCTAAAACAGAGCAACCCTAAACCCCTAAACCTCTATCTCCCTATCTCTTCCAATCTCTATCAGTCTCCTCTCTCTATCTTTCTCTAAACCCTAAACCCTCAATCCTAAACCCTAAAACCAAGAAATTGTAAACCCCTAAACCCCTAACCCCTAAACCCTAACCCCTAAACCCTAAACCCTAAACCCTAAACCCAAGCAAACCTAAACCATAAACCATAAACCCAAGTAACCCTAAACCTCTAAACCATAAATAATTCAGCTAAACCATAACCCCTAAACCCTAAACTTAAGAAACCTTAAAATCATAAACCTGACCAACCCCCTCTCTCTCTCCCAAAATCCCTAAACTCTAAATAATGCCCCTAACCCCTAACCCCTAACCCTTAACCCCTAAACCTGAACAACCCTAAACCTTTGTCTCCCTATCTCTCCCTTATCTCTGAAAGGAAGAAAGGTGTGCAGAAAATGCTTCCTACACTAATCTAATGAGGGAAGTAGTATGCAAATTCTTTTCAATCTTTACAGTTACAGTGATGTTAACACAACAATAGAGATATTGCAGCAATACACACAGACATAGAATATAGATAGGAGAGAGAGAGAGAGAGAGAGAAGATATACCGTCGGGAGAACCCTTTCAGGAGAAAAACCCCACACTCCAAAACATAGCTCAAATGTATTATAGTAAACAATGTAGATTAGAATACAGTTTCAGAACCAATGCTCTTTCAAGAGTCTTTGACACTCGTATCTAGAGATATTTTGGTAGCATAACAATACCTGTCAATCACTATATACATCTCCCATCCAACCACCTATTTATATAGAGTTTACAAGGGAA
Source organism: Cunninghamia lanceolata (assembly GCA_027924645.1). NCBI lineage: Eukaryota > Viridiplantae > Streptophyta > Pinopsida > Cupressales > Cupressaceae > Cunninghamia > Cunninghamia lanceolata. The sequence goes on along the minus strand of BSBN01000914.1, from coordinate 5,478,524 downwards.
AATAGGAAGCTTCTAGAGATGGGCATCCAACTTGGCCTCATGGCCCAAAACCCATGCCTAAGGATACTTGTCCAACATTACATGGATTTGACACTTGTCACAACACCCCATCCAAATGTGGGTGCCTAGTCCAAAGATAGATTATGACAGATGCTCTTATGCACCTTACGACTGTCATAGAATCCATCATAACTAATAGCACTTACAACTGTAAGAGAATCTATCATAAACTGAATAAAAATAGTATATTCCTCTTACAACACGTCATAACCCATCTTGGACACCCAAAGATGCCTTCCTCAAAGATGTTCTTCGACACATGTCTTCACCTATCATAGAATCTTCTTTTCTTGACTCTTACACATCATAGAATTTGTCATAGGAATCCATCATAACACTTATGCATCATAACTCCTTACACACTACACAAGATGCCAACACATGGCAGAAAACTTCTACCACAATATGGGACACCTATATCCACATGGGATGTGTAGTTGAGTGACAACACACCATGCCACTTCACACTAAATGACAAAACATGATGTGCAACACAAATTACATCATAGGTAAGAAAATAAATACATAATCAAATAATTAATGCTAGTAATTACCAAGGTTGAGACATCTTAATTCCCAACATTCTCCCACTTGTCAAACACCTTGTAAGAGCCAATAGAAATAACATGATTTTAACTGCTATAGGCTGAGAGGCCCATAGACTCCGAACACCATTTGAACTTATCAGTGCTCACTGGTTTTGTCAATGCATCTACAACATTCTTCAAAGTGTCTATCTTCTCCAATATCACCTTCCCATCCTCTACCATGTCTCGCACAAAATAAAACTATACATCAATATGCTTTGTTCTGGCATGGAAATTCAGATTCTTTGCTAAGCAAATCACACTCTGACTATCACAATAGATAGTAATCTGTCCTGCATCAACACTAATATCTGAACATAACCTTTTAAGCCAAATGGTTTCTTTGCAAGCATAACTAGCTTCCATATACTCATATTCTATCATGGACAAAGAGACCATAGGTTGCCTCTTATGCATCCAACTAATTGCACCACTGAACATAGTAAACACATTAGCACTGGTGGATCCCCTATTGTCAATGTCACCCACCCAATCAAAATTCACAAAACTTTGAATACTCATAGAATGCAGAGGTCTTGTAGGATGACAATGATAACATAGGGAATACTCAGAAGTACCCTACAAATATCTAAACACTCTCTTCACTGCATCCCAATGTACCCATCCAAGATTAGCTATAAATTGACTAAGGACTCCCACTACTTGGGCAATGTTTGGTCTAGTACAGACCATAGCATACATCAAGCTGCCAACAACACTAGCATAAGGTACTCTACTCATATCCTCCATCTCAGAAGGAGACTTTGGACAATCATTAATAGATAACTTTGTCCCCAAAGAAATGGGAACACTCAATGGTCTACAATCGGCCATGCTGAATCTCTCCAACACAGTCTTCACATACTTACTCTGGCTTAGCCAAAGTTTTTTATTTTCTCTGTCTCTTCTTATTTCCATTTCCAAAATGAACTTGGCTGCCCCTAAATTTTTCATTTCAAACTGTACTAACAACTGAGACTTCAAATTAGAAATCATATTCTTACCATTCCCAATTAACAACATATCATCAACATACAATGCAATAATGAGAATGTGATCATTATCAAATTTATAGTACACACAATGATATGATTTTGACCTCAGAAATCCAATGGACAACACAAAGGCACCAAATTTCATGTACCACATCCTAGGAGATTGCTTTAAACCATACAAAGACTTCTTTAACATGCAAACCAAATTTTCTTTACCTTTTTCTATGTAATGCTCTAGTTGTGACATATAAATCTCTTCCTCCAAATCACCATGAAGGAATGTTGTCTTCACATCCATCTGCTCCACCTCTAAGTCATAAGCTGCTGCAAGAGATAACAGGAAATGAATAGATGTCAGTTTTGCGATGGGAGAGAAAATTTCACCATAATCAATTCCCTCCACTTGTGAATACCCCTTTGCAACCAACCTGGCCTTGTACTTCTCAACACTACCATCTACACCGAATTTCTTCTTGAACACCCATTTACAACCAATAGGTTTCCATCCTTCAGGCAAAGGCACCAAGTTCCAAGTTTAATTCTTCTCCAAAGAAGCCATCTCATCTTCCATGGCCTCCTTCTAGGAAGTTGCATCTTTCATGCCCATAGCCTCTGTCATAGTTCTAGGCTCATCAGTGTTAGTAATCAAGGAAAAAGCACAACTAGAATCTAGCAATGAATATCCAAACCTATCAGGTTGCTTCCTTGTTCGTGTAGACCTCCTCAAAGGCTAAGGTTGAGGTTCTGCTTCTTCTTCTGAGCTTTCATAGCTGCTAGAGCTCTCCTCATCATCAAGTCTCACAGGATCTTTTGGTTCAGTCTTCTCAGGGTAGAAGGAAACTGAACCACATCCTCTTTCTTTTCTTTCTCTTCTAGCTGTAGAACAACAGGAGAAGGTGTTAGCTCTCTAAAAACAACACTTCTTCTATACAACACTTTTTTAGCCATAGGATCCCAAAGCTTGTATCCTTTCACACCGACACCATAGCCAATGAAGATACACTTAACAGCCTTGTTCTCCAATTTTGACCTCTTCTCCCTAGGCACATGAGCATATGCCTCACAACCAAAAACATGAAGATGTCTTATTCAAGGATTCTTACTAGACCACACCTCCATGGGTGTCTTTCCAGCAAGAGCTGATGTAGGAGACATGTTTACTAGGTAGCAAGTAGTGGCAATAGCTTCAGCCTGAAACTTCTATTCAAGGCTAGCTCCACTAAGCATACTCCTAGCCTTCTTCATCAGTGTCCTATTCATCCTCTCTACAACTCCATTTTGCTACAGGGTGTATGGAGTTGTCTTATGTCTTTCAATCCCATGTTCTTTATAGAACTTATCGAACTTTGCCAAACAAAACTCACAACTATTGTTAGTTCTCAAGAACTTAATCTTTTTACTAGTTTGATTCTCAACAAAATCTTTAAACTCTTTGAACTGACTAAAGACTTCAGATTTTCTTCTAAGAAAATAAATCCATGTCCTTCTACTATAATCATTTATGAATGATACAAAATATACAAACTTAGAGATCAAAAGAACATTAACTGGACCAAACACATCAGAATGAATAAGATCCAACACACCAAAAGACTTATGAGAACTCTAGTAAAACTAAACATGGTTTTTCTTTCCATATATACAATGTTCACAAAAGTCAAAATCAAGATTACAATCATCTAACCCCTCAATGAGGTTTTTATTTTTTAGGGCTCTAAGACCCTTCTCACCAATGTGGCCAAGTCTCTTATGCCATAACATTGTCTTCTCAGTAGGAAGTCTAACTTCCAAAGCATAAGCACCCTTAGGTACCCAAAATGCACTACCATCAGAAGTTGATACAATAGATATTTTCTTTGCTGGTTCCAATGGTGGAGATGAAGTGATTGCAGCTCTTTTATTTGAGTTAGATGAACTATTTCACTATGAAGTGCATGCCTCTAGCTAAAACAAAGTACCTCTCCAAGTACCCTTTGCAAGAACCATAGCTCCTCTAGTCATCTTGCATCCTTCTTTTGAGAAGACAACCTGCACACCTGCATCATTCAATTTACTTATAGAAAGTAGGTTTTATGCCAAGCCTAGGATGTGCATAACCCCATAGATCCCCTTCACTCGTCCATTAGGGAATCAGATTGTGACTCTTCCACGGACAACTATCTTCAAATGAGAATCGTCACCTAGGTACACTCTTCCACCATCGAACTCTTCATACTTTGTAAACTAGTCTCGATGAGAGGTCATGTGAAAAGAGGTACTAGAATATATCAGCCACACATCATTAGATGTATGGGTGGCCAAGGCTGCAATCAAAGCATCACCATCATCTTGTGACTTATTAGAATCTGAATCTAGGACATTCCTCTTTTTATTTTTCTCCTCTTTGCATTCCTTTCAGAAATGTCCAGTTTTTCCACAGTTCCAACATAGTACCTTGGACTTTCCAAGAGATTTGGATCTACCCTTCTCATCTTTCTTGTCCTTTTTCTTCCCTTTTTCCTTGGGTCTTCCACAAACCGCAAGAGCCTCTTTGGCTGACTCGGATGATTTTCTCCACATTTCTTTAGATAACAATGAAGACACCACTTCATCCATCTTAAAGGTGGATGTGGTACTCTTGATGACCATTAAAAGATGGTCCCACGAGTCTGGCAAAGAACAAAGCAAGGTCATACGTCGATCCTCCCCCATCTTCACACCAATGGATGTCAACTATGCAACTAGCATGTTAAAGGCATTCAAATGATCTGCAATGGATCCTCCATCCTTAGAGAATACAACTTCTTCCTCAGGAATAACTTTTCACCAAGGATTTGACCTAATAAACATCTCCCAGTTTCTTCCATAGTTTTTTTTAGTCTTCTGTTCATGGACATTTAACAAGACAAAGTCAGCCAAACAGAGTCTCACAAGACCATCAGCTTTCTGATACTTGAGATCCCAATCATCTTGTGACATTGCCATTGGGTTTACACCTGAAATGGTTTCCCATAGGTCTCTATCAACAAGCAAGTCTTCCATTTTAAGTTTCCACAACTTGAAATTGGTGTTATTAAACTTCTCCACCTCTACTCTTCTGGATGTACCTGCCATCTCCTTCCTACAACAAGATTACATAATACTCTGGATAGACTCCCACTCAATCTAACGTCAGTACAAAAAACCCCTACCCAGCAGCTAGGACCAAAACTGGCCAAGCTCTGATATCAACTGAAAGGAAGCAGGGTGTGCAGAAAATGCTTTCTACACTAGTCTAATGAGCGAAGCAGTATGTAAATTCTTTTCAATCTTTACAATTACAGTGATGTTAAAACAACAATAGAGATATTGCAGCAATACACGCACACACACACAGAATGTAGACAGAAGAGAGAGAGAGAGAGAGAGAGAGAGAGAGAGAGAGAGAGAGAGAAGATATATCGTGGGGAAAACCCTTTCGGGAGAAAAACCCCACTCCAAAACATAGCCCAAATGTATTACAGTAAACAATATAGATTACAATACAGTTTTAGAGCCAATTCTCTTTCAAGAGTCTTCGATACTCATATCTGGAGATATTCCAGTAGCATAACAGTACCTGTCAATCACTATATAAATCTCCCATCCAAGCACCTGTTTATATAGAGTTTACAAGGCAAAATAGGAAGCTTTTAGAGATGGGCATCCAACCTGGCCTCATAGCCCAAAATCCATGCCTAAGGACACTTGTCCAACATTACAACATGGATTTGACACTTGTCACAACACCCCATCCCAATGTGGGTGCCTCATCCCAAGATAGACTATGATAGATGCTCTTACGCACCTTACAACTATCATAGAATCTGTCATAACTGATAGCACTTACAACAATAAGAGAATCTATCATAAACTGACTAAAAATAACATATTCCTCTTACAACATGTCATAATCCACCTTGGGCACCCAAAGATGCCTTCCTCAAAGATGATCTTTGACACATGTCTTCACCTGTCATAGAATCTTCTATTCTTGACTCTTACATGTCATAGAATCTGTCATAGTAATCCGTCATAGCACTTACATGTCATAATCCTTACACACTACACAAGATGCCAACACATGGCAGAAAACCTCTACTACAATATGGGATGCCTATATCCACATGGGATGAGTTGACCATCCTAGTCACATTCCAATTGGAGTGACAACACACCATGCCACTTCACACTAAATGACAAAACAGGATGTGCAACACAAATTACATCATAGGCAAATAAATAAATACATAATCAAATAATTAATGCTAGGAATTCCCAAGGTTGAGACACCTTAATTCCCAACAATCTCCCTATATCTCTGTGACATTAGAAATGTCCCCTTGGGGGCTTTTCCCTCATACGTTTTAGCTCCCAGGTGTTTTGCATGCATATAGGACATCTTAGTTCATATTTTGGCATCCTGATGGAATGATACCTAGGTTCCATGGTAAATTGGACCTAGGTGGACCCCTTGAGCTGTATCCTACCCAAAATAGGGGGGAGGACTTGGTTGCCCATTCCCTAGTCCTGCCCTATTTTGGGGAAGCCATAATTTCTAGGTGTCAGTTTGGTCCTTTTGCCGACACAGTAAGTTTTGATTTTTAAAATCTTGGTGGGAGTTCTTGTAGTTGCATATATAAGCATGTTTAGGCATTCATTTGTAAACTAGATTTCAATTAGATGATCATTGTGAATTTTAGGCATTCTCAAGGTGATTCAAGGCTTTCATTATGTTGCAAGAGTAGACTTGTGTGTTTTATGTGTTGATATTTGTAGATTTGAGCATCAATTTCCTCATGGAATGAAGAGCTTCTTCCTCCCATGAGAGCTTCACTACAAGGTGACATAATATCATGTTTTGATCATTGATTCCTTTATTTTTTGCCTTTGCCTCACAAGGGCATGCAATCTTTATCTGATAACAGTGTTCAGAGACTTAAGTGTCCTCTGGGGCTTGACTGAGGCAAGCCTCTAAACACCACAACCCCCAAACCAAGTCTTGTGATTGCAATATAGGTGTCATATTTAGGAAAAGTGAAATTGCAGGAAGGATTGGTAGTTATCAAGGATTCAGGATCTGAAGAAAAGCAAGACACAGGAGCACTTCTAGGACTTGGGTGCTCACTCTAGTGTCCTCCGCATCTGAGTTTCAGGAAATAGAAGTTACAGGGCTAATCAGTGCCGAAAGGAGGTCTGGATCCTATGAAGAAACTGGTACCTTGGACTTGGGTGCTCGCTCCAGTGTCCCTGACCGTTCCACTCTAAAATCTTGAAAACAAGTACTCTATGATTTGGTATTTTACTCCTATCTGCAAGATATTTTTCCATTATTCGTCAATTTGTCATCGTATTTGCATAATTAGGGTTTTAATGGTCAATTGGGCATAAGAGAAGGAAAATTGATAATTAAATTCCCTAATCCAAGTTTCCCTACATTTGCAAGTGACCTAGGGTATGATAGTGCTCGTCACTCGACCCTAGATCCTTGAATGTATAGTGGAGAGGCGGATTTAAACATCTAAATTCTAAAACATTAACAAATCCAATTTTCCCTTAAACATTTTGGTGAACCCATGTTTTTAGACTTAAATTGGAACTTGATGAGTGTGTGTCTTCAGATTTGAATTGATTTCATTCATTCATATAGTCATTCATTTTATCGCATTGAGAAAAATTCAAAAAAATGGAAAAATTCAAAAAAATTGCATTGTTTGGCTTACTAAATTGCATCAATTCTTCCTAAATTTTCCTAATTCATGATTTTTGCATCAGAACTGATACAAACTATAGAAAAATCTAAAAATTCAGAAATTTGCATTGCATTTTTTTTTAATTGCTAAGGTTTTGTGGAAATTTTGACAATTTTGATATAACCTAGTAATTCCAAAATCTGGGGTTAGTAGGCAAAATATTTTTTTAGATTTTTATACTGATTTTAGAGGCTCATTCAAATTTTTATTTGGCTTTAGTCTTTCATTTTAGTATAAATTTGCATTTAGATTTAAAATATTTGCATTTTTGCATAGAAAATTTCAACAAAACTAGCAATTTTCATGCATTTTCATTAGATTTGCATTGGCATTTTGCATATTAAGGCTTGGAAATCATTTTCAGATATGAGATTAAGTTATTTTAATCATAAATCAGACTTCAAAACATTCGCATAGAATTTGTCCCAAGATCTCAAACCTAGGGCTTCAAAAACAATGATTTTCACTAAATTTGGCATTATCGACTTTGTAAACTTGCATCATAGGTGTGTTGTGAAAGGTATTTTGGAATTAATTTTTTATTATCAGGGTAATAGTTTTATTCACCTCATAAAAAGATTCACAACCTCCTTTTAATGTGCTTTTGTAGTGAAAATTCGGTGAAAAACTACATATTTTGGCTTTTTTTGCCCTAGGGTTTGACCTAGTTTGCACTCCAAGTGTGTTGTGGTCAATTTTATGGATTGAGGTGACTGATATCATTGCTGTTATTTTTTTTACCTCATGATATTCATTACAACACCTCCTTTGCTAGGTCTTGGAATTGAAAAACCGTGAAAAATAGCTTATTTTTGCTATATTTTCACTAGGGCTTTACCTTAAGTGGCACTAAAAGCATGTTGTGTTGGGTATTTTTGCATAAAGTTGCTGTTATTACTGATGTTATTCTCTATCCATCATCATTTTCCTCACAACACCTTTTGTTATGCTCTTTTGCATTGAGTTTTAGTGAAAAAAGTGCCTATTTTGACATATTTTCACTATAGTTTGACTTGGTATTAACTGAAAATCACATCAAGAGTGTGTTGAGAAGGATACTTTTTCTATTTTGGACTGATACTAGACATATAAGTTTCTTTCCTTGACTGAAATCCTTACAACACCCTTTGGTTCATTCATTTGCATTGAAAAAGTACAAAAAATCAAGCATTTTTGCATATATTTTGCATTTATGGATTCTCCTAAGGATACATCTTTAGAAGACTTATATGAGTCCATTGTCAACTATGATAATTTTTGCAAATTCACTGACAAATATGCTCAAGTCTTGCATCAAATCGCATACATCTATGGCATTGACATAACCAATAGTGCTACATGTGATATTCTTCGATCAATAGCCTACTTTGATAACTTTCATGACACTGTGGATGTTTTTCCTTCAATCATGGAGAATCTCAAAAGTTTTATAGCTAAAAAGAATCACGGGGAAAGTAGTGGTGACAACTTTACTCCCGCTCTCCCTTTGTTTCATGATGATATACTGCAAATCCTTTTTGAGACCTATGAGAATGAAATAGCAATGGGTGATCTATCAAACAAAGAGACTTGTCCCAACATAACCCCACTTGGTGAGGATAAATTAGCACAAGAAAAAGATATCATCGATACATTTCTCCACACTACTTTTCCATCCCTTCCTACTCTCCCTAATCAGGATGAAGCTTTGGATGATGCATATTCTCTTTGTGACTATTTGCTTGAATCTAATGATAATTTGCCACCTGATGTTCAATAATTTCTCAATTACATTCTAAACAAGAAAATAGATCATGAACCATCACATACTTTGGAAAGTAATGAAATCCTACATGCTATGGAAGAACAAGCTATCCCTTTGACACAAGCCATTCCAACAACCTATATAGGGATTGAAATGGGTATCTTTCGAATGCCTCCACAAGCTCATTTAAATAACATTTCAAATGATCCTATAGCTGACACAGACAATGGCAATATCCCCTCTCAACCATCATTAAGAGAAACCTTTCCTACACGGTTACCCTCACAAACTCATGAACATATGGAAGAGAGAAGAAGTAATAACACCTTAACCATTAAGATAGAGATCAAGATTCATGATACCTGCTAGCCTAATAGGAACCCTACAAGTAAGTAGCTCTAACACTTTATCTCTCTCATGATGTGCTTCCCCTGTGATGTGTTATATGTTGTTTAGGCCTCTTGGGATGACCCCTGATTCTCTTGTAAGGTCTGAGAGACCACCTCTATTGTGACCTTCTTCTATTTGTATCATCATTCTTCTAAATTGCTTCTCTCTGATTTCATTGTTGTGTGTTGTGTCTTGCGGACATGGTGTCGTGGTTGGTGACTTGGAGGCACCCTCCTATGTGACTTTCCCTAAGACACTTGTTTCCCCTCTCTTATTTATTGTTTCCCTTCCTCTAGTGTTTCCATCTAGAAGGTGGATGATGACAAAAATTTATACTGATGTGGACCTAGTGTCCCTTTCGAGAGCAATCAACAAATGGACTTAGCTCCTAATATGATGATGGGTTGTATATCTTATCTGATGCTTGGCTAGTGGAAGCACTCATGCTTTCTGCGTAGTGAATTTGATGATGTTTCTGTCGCATTTACAAACCTTAACAATGCTGTTGCTCCGTGCACCTTTGTCTACCTTTGAATTTAGCCTTGGTGGTACTCGATTCAGAGAGCTTCATGATATAGCCCCAAGGTTATCCTTAAACTTTTAATTTATCATATAACCTTAGCTCTTTATGTGGTTAATCATATGCATTGATGTTGTTGTTTATCATGATTTCATATACACTAACATGTTTCTTGAACGGATGTGTTTGTGGGAACATTTGGCAATCGTAAAGTACATGTCACCTCCGGGGGGCATGGGCTTTGCAAAAGTTAGTGTTTCCTTGTGTGTTTTCTTCCTACCTTAACGTGCTTGATATTGATAACTGATATCAACCACCTTAAGGTGGGGGCATATATAAGGTAAGCTATTTGTTATAGATGTTAGCAATGTGTTTGACCTTAGATGCAAAGACTTGCACCCCATAGTAGTGCATCGTGCATCCTGAGTTTGTTTGCAATCAATCAATCAATCAATCATGTAAGCCCTCTGCAGATGTGGGATATCAAGCATATCCTTTTTTTCTTAAGCCCCTCTACGGAGGTGGGGATATGTTGATGATGATGTTAGTCATAAACAAACATAGAATAAAAGTTACACAACAACCTTTACTCATCTTGAAAGATACGATGAATTCAAAGAATTCACGATCCCAAGTCTCCATTAATTAGTTCATAATCTACTGACGTTACTCAGTGGTTGATGTGTGTTGCTGTTAATCATTCAGGGTCCTTATGTTCTTCAGTAATTTTTTGCAAAGTTCATCAATATTTCTCCAAATATCCTGTCCTTTATATCTGCTCTGCATAAATCTCCAACAATTCTACCTCTGCACTATGAATTCACTCAAATAATGTGCCTACAGGTTGATATTTGCATGATTTCTACCATTACTTGCAATTATTTGCATGATATTTTCAACACTACATGTATTTAGCTCAAATATGCTAATGATATTCAGTTATCTACATGATGTCAACATATTTCATGTTATTTGCTTCTGATTATCTGTTATTTGCAATTATGATGGTGAATTATTCTGAAATTTAAAGAATACTTCAAATTTGGTAAATCTTAGCTATTGAACCACATACATACCAGATACAGTCATGAGGAGAAGAAATCAAACTATATTTTCACTAGGATGTTCCACAGCTAGATACAAATGATGCTAACTTCAAAGGAAAAGGAATGAAGGACAACACATACAAACTGATAAGCACTCCAAGGGACGCAACAAATCAAAGCATGTATTAAGAATTCAAACACTGATTACTCAAGATTTATGATGATTTGTAATCAAATGGTCTTCTCTTTCATTAAGTATGCAATGATATGTATGCTTACAATAACTTTGAAATAAGCCCCTGATATTTTAGCAGTCAAATTTCAATTAAGCTTCTGAACAATCCAATTATCACATCCCTGCACCTTTATAGAATAAGGTGAGGGAATGGTTACAGGTGACCTACGGTCAAGATTTATCCATTAAGATCAATAGTCCAGATGAATAGCACGTGTCTGCCAGTTAGCAACTACACAGCTGGTACAAAATATTCCAGTATCTTTGACCTAGTCCATCGTCCAGCTAGCAAACAACATATTTGACAATATCCTCCTCAGCTCTGGTTCAGGTTGCCTTCGTGTCAGCAACTCTGTAATTTTCAGCTGTACTCCAAAATAGCTTCAACATCTTGCAATAAAAGACAAGAATCAAGCATCAGCTTCATTAATAACTAGCAGGAAAATAAACATTTATATTTTATCAGGCTATGAGTGTGCAAACCTATACATATCGAGTTATGAATATTGAGCATCTATGAAAATTCGCATAATTAAATGTCCATAGGTGGTCAAGAGGGTCCGGGTGACTATCGTTGACTAGAAAACATGCTATCAGGCCCTAAATAGTTTCAATATCTGATCAGGTCCGCGGTCATTTGAGTGATTTTTTGATAAAAATGTTAAAAAATATGATTTTTCGGTATTTTCTACATCTTGGTAAATTGCATTTTCGGAGGCCTTCGGAGCGAAATTAGGGCCTCAACACTCAGTCGGTTACTTGGCATTAAGCCTAAGTGACTGAGCAACTCAAACTAGATAACTAGTTTATCTTTCCAATGATTCCAAAAAGTTTAAATTCTGACACAGTAGCTAGGAGTTATGACCCTGCCAAGGAGAATATCAAAAATTTCCCTAACTTTTTGAGTTTCTCTAAAATTTTGTAAATAGTTTCACCTTCCGGTAGCTTTTTTTTGTATTCCAAGGGTAATGTGACCCTTCATTATGATATGCAAGCCTTACATTTTTAGTTATCGCATGCATAAGTCATGCATATGCAATACATGTGCTTTTGTTCACTAAATTCCATTGAATAAAACTATCGGGTTTGGGTATGCACATTAGTTAATATGAGGGATATTAACTAATATGACTCTCTTCATAGATCGGGATATGATGATGATGTCATCATCATGGACGGGCTTCGTTAAAATGTGAAAGGCTGACGTCATGGTCATACTGAAGGAAATGGGGTGATGTTAAGAAATATGACCCTAATATTGAGGAATATCACCCTCTGAATAAGATGACGTCATGGTCATGTTGAGATTTTTATATTGGGTTAGGATGATGTCACCATCATGTTGTAAAGATCAGTCATATTAGAAAAGATGATGGATGTTAGAGAATAGACGAGCTTTGAATGTCAAGCTGATTGATGATGTCATCGTCATATCAGGTCCTTTGTGAAATGGGGATAAGCTGACGTCATCATCATGTTAACGAAGATGAGTCATATTAATGAATGTGACCCCCTTTCAAAAGATCAGGATGACATCATCGTCATGCTATTTAAAAGGGTGATCGTTGGAGAAATACCTCTGCGAGGTAAAAGGATGATGATGTCACCGTCAGGGTGATTTCCTCTATTCATCAAGGTTGGATGATGTCATTAGCATATTGGCTTTGGGGTGATATTTTAAATATTGGGTGATATTCAAAATATCGGTGATATTTGAAATATCAGATGATATTAAGAAATATCACCCCCGCAAAATATATGACGTTGTTCGACGGGTAAATGCTTATATCACCTAAACATTGATGTCCAGATCTCTAGATAAATGATTATCGGGTGATAAAATTGGCATCAGGGTGATCTTTTGTAAGATGACTGATGTTAAGAAATATGATCCTCCCCTCAGAATATTAGGTTTGACTAGGACTTTGACTCACCATAACTCTCATTCCCTAAGGAATATCAGGGTGGTCCAAAAGGCAAACCTACACAAAATTTTGTAATCTATCCAACTATGAGGTTATTGTCATGAAATATGAACTTTGAAAAAACTGAACCTCATCATGATGACTTACCCAGCCCCTCTTATGCAGGATCATCTGCATGACTTACTTTTACCAGATCGTCGAAGAGAAAAAAAAATGACACAAGCCAAAGTAGCAAAAAGTTGGGTCCCCTGTTTTGTCAAGTCAAAATGGGGGCATGTTATGTAACCACACAATAGAATGGTGTATTTCTCAGAGCAGATTGCATCATCCTGTCATTTTAAAAAGTCCCTCTGCGGAGGTGGGGAGTAGTTCTGTGACCTAACTCACCCTTAAGTGTGTCTTCAGTGATTGTTGTGGTGAAGCCCAATCATCAGTGTGTGCTTCTGAGCTGGTGTTGGACATAGAAATAGGTACACTCCATCTCTTATCTGTCATGTTTTCTCCGTGTCTTCAAGTGTGTGTGTTCTGGCATGCTTGTTTTGTGTGGCATGTTTGCTACCCCATATGCAGAGACCAGCACCCTCAAGTAGTGCTTCCTGCATTTTGGGAGGTTTTGCGTGTCTTGCATGTGTGTTACCCCATATATACAAAGACCTACACCCTAAGGTAGTGCATCCTGTATTATGGGAGGTTTGTTTTACTTTCTAGTACTTGCATTTGCATTTCATATATATGAGAAAAAGAAAAGATATCATTTCTATCTTCCATGAATTAATGTATCTTCTATGCATTGACTGTATTCTCTGTGTTCTTCATGACTGTAATTGTCTTCTCCATGGTTTGCATGCTTGTTACTATCTTCTATGTGATTGGCGTGTCTTCTCCATGCTTGATGTGTTTGTTGTGTTTGTGACCTTACTTTAATGCATGTATTGCCTTGTGTTTATACATACATTAAAGTGGGGGCTAAATGTAATGCTAGAAAATATCCCCTTGGGGGCTTTTCCCTCATAAGGTTTAGCTCCCAGGTCTTTTACATGCATTTAGGACATCTTAGTTCATATTTTTGCATCCAGATGGAATGAGACCTAGGTCCATTGGTAAATTGGACCAGGTGGACCCCTTGAGTTGTATCCTGCCCAAAATTGGGGGGAACTTGGGTGCCCGTGCCATAGTCCTACCCTATTTTGGGGCAGCCCTAATTTTTAGGTGTCGGTTTGTGACCATTATTTGGTCCTTTTGCCAACACGGTAAGTTTTGATTTTTAAAATCTTGGTGGGAGTGCTTGTAGTTGCATATATAAGAATGTTTAGGCATTCATCTATAAACTAGATTTCAATTAGATGATCATTGTGAACTTTAGGCATTCTCAAGGTGATTCAAGGCTTTCATTGTGTTGCAAAGAGCAGACTTGTGTGTTTTGTGTGTTGATATTTGCCAGATTTGAGCATCAATTTCCTCATGGAATGAGAGGCTTCTTCCTCCCATGAGAGCTTCACTACAAGGTGACATAATATCATGTTTTCATCATTGATTGCTTTGGTTTTTACCTCTACCTCACAAGGGCATGCACTCTTTATCTAATAAACAGTGTTTGGAGACTTAAGTGTCCTCTGGGGCTTGACTAAGGTAAGCCTCTAAACACCACAACCCCCAAACCAAGTCTTGTGATTACAGGTTACAGGTGTCATATTTGGGAAAAGTGGAGTTGCAGGAAGGATTGACAAGCATCAAGGATTCAGGATCTGAAGAAAAATAGGACACATGAGCACTTCCAAGACTTGGGCACTTGCTCTAGTGTCCTCTGCATCTAAGTTTTAGGAAATAGAAGTTACAAGGTTGATTAGTGCCGGAAGGAGGTCCAGATCCCATGAAGAAACCGGTACCTTGGACTTGGGTGCCCTCTCCAATGTTCCAACTGTTCCACTCCGGAACCCCGAAAATAGGTACTTTGTGATTTGGTATTGTACTCCTATCCATAAGAGCTTTTTCCTTTATATCATCAATTATAGCCGTATTTACATAATTAGGGTTTTAATGGTCAATTGGGCATAAGAGAAGGAAAATTGATAATTAAATTCCCTAATCCAAGTTTCCCTACATTTGCAAGTGACCTAGGGTATGACAGTGCTCGTCACTCAACCCTAGATCCTCGAATGTATAGTGGAGAGGCAGATTTAAAACATCTAAAATCTAAAACATTAACAAATCCAATTTTCTGCTAAACAATTTCTATTGTCCCTCTACCTCTCAATCTCTCTCCCTATCTCTCTGGACATCTCACTCACTCTCTATCTCACTATCTCCCTATATCTCTCCTCTATCTCTCCCTCACTAGGTTATTGATGAAGGAAATGAAAATAAGAAAACTAGGAATCTCTCTCTCTCTCTCTCTCTCTCTCTCTCTCTCTCTCTCTCTCTCTCTCTCTCTCTCTCTCTCTCTCTCTCTCTCTCTCTCTCTCTCTCTCTCTCTCTCTCCTCTCTCTCTCTCTCTCTCTCTCGCTCTCTCTCTCTCTCTCTCTCTCCTCTCTCTCTCTCTCTCTCTCTCTCTCTCCCCTCAATCTCCACCCTCCCTCTTTCTTCCTCCCTCTCCCTCTCCCTTATCGATAAAGAACATGGAAACAAGAAAACTAGGACATGCAAAGACGGATGAGGATATAAATTGGGAGGATGAAATGGAAATAAGATAATTTACAAAAGTTCATTGGATGGGAAGAATGATGAGGAGTGGTAGAGAGGGTAGGGAAGTAGAGAGTGAGAGAGAGGGTAGGAGGTAGAGAGGGGAGGGAAGTAGAGAGTGAGAGAGGGTAGGAGGTAGAGAGAGGAGGGAAGTAGAGAGTGAGAGAGAAGCATATAAGGTAGATAGGAGAGGGAAGAAGAGAGAGAGTGAAGGTAGGAGGTAGAGAGGGGAGGGAAGAAGAGAGTGAGAGAGAGTAGGAGGTAGAGAGGGGAGGGAAAGTAGTAGAGAGTAAGGAGAGAGAGGGGAGGAGGTAGAGAGGGGAGGGAGGAAGTAGAGAGTGAAAGGGTAGGAGGTAGAGATGGGAGAGAAGAAGAGAGTGAGAGAGAGGGTAGGAGGTAGAGAGGGGAGGAAGTAGAGAGTGAGAGAAGGTAGAGGTAGAGAGGGGGAGAGAAGTAGAGAGTGAGAGAAAGGGTAGGAAGTAGAGAGGGGAGGGAAGAAGAGAGTGAGAGTGAAGGTAGGAGGTAGAAAGGGGAGGGAAGATGAGAGTGAGAGAGAGGGTAGGAGATAAAGAGGGGAGAGAAAGTACAGAGTGGGAGAGAGGGTAGGAGGTAGAGAGGGAGGGAAGTAGAGAGTGAGAGAGGGTAGGAGGTAGAGAGGGGAGGTAAGTAGAGAGTGAGAGAGAGTGTAGGAGGTATAGAGGGGATGGAATAAGAGAGTGAGAGTGAAGGTAGGAGGTAGATAGGGAAGGGAAGAAGATAGTGAGAGAGAGGGTAGGAGGTAGAGAGGAGAGGGAAATAGTGAGTGGGAGAGAGGGTAGGAGGTAGAGAGGGGAAGGAAGTAGAGAGTGAGAGACGATAGGAGGTAGAGAGGGGAGGGAAGTAGAGAGAGAGAGAGAGTATAGGAGTTAGAGAGGGAGGGAAGTCAAAGAGAGTGAGATCCAAGGTAGGAGGTAGAGAGGGGAGGGAATTAGAGATTTGGAGAGAGAGTAAGAGGTAGAGAGGGGAGGGAAGTAGAGAGTGAGAGAGGGTAGGACGTAGAGGAGGGTAGGAGGTAGAGATGGGAGAGAAGTAGAGAGAGAGAGAGGGTAGGAGTAGAGAGGGAAGTGAAGTAGAGAGTGAGAGAGGATAGGATGTAGAGAGGGGAGGGAAGAAGAGAGTAAGAGTGAAGGTAGGAGGTAGAGAGGGGAGGGAAGAAGAGAGTGAGACAAAGGGTAGGAGGTAGAGAAGGGATGGAAGTAGAGAGTGGAGAGAGGGTAGGAGGTAGAGAGGGGATGGAAGAAGAGAGTGAGAGAGAGGGTAGGAGTAGAGATGGGAGGGAAGAAGAGAGTGAGAGAGAGGTAGGAGGTAGAGAGGGGAGGGAAGTAGAGAGTGAGAGAGGGTAGCTGGAGGTAGAGAGGGGAGAGAAGTAGAGAGTGAGAGAGAGGGT
Source organism: Cunninghamia lanceolata (assembly GCA_027924645.1). NCBI lineage: Eukaryota > Viridiplantae > Streptophyta > Pinopsida > Cupressales > Cupressaceae > Cunninghamia > Cunninghamia lanceolata. The sequence continues at coordinate 5,461,167 of BSBN01000914.1, read as the reverse complement.
AGGAGGTAGAGAGGGGAGGGAAGAAGAGAGTCAGAGAGAAGGTAGGAGGTAGAGAAAGGAGGGAAGTAGAGACTCAGAGAGAGGGTAGGAGATAGAGAGGGGAAGGAAGAAGAGAGTGAGAGATAGGGTAGGAGGTAGAGAGGGGAGGGAAGTAGAGAGTGAGAGAGAGGGGAGGAGGTAGGGAGGGGAGGGAAGAAGAGAGTGAGAGAGAGGGTAGGAGGTAAAGAGGAGGGAAGTAGAGAGTGTGAGAGAGGGTAGGAGGTAGAGAGGGAGGGAAGAAGAGAGTGAGATAGAGGGTAGGAGATAGAGAGGGGAGATAAGTAGAGAGTGAGAGAGGGTAGGAGTAGAGAGGAGAGAGAAGTAGAGAGTGAGAGAGAGAGGGTAGGAGGTAGAGAGGGGAGGAAAAAGAGAGTGAGAGAGAATGTATGAGGCAGAGAGGGAGGGAAGTAGAGAGTGAGATAGAGGGTAGGAGGTAGAGAGTGAAGGGAAGAAGAGAGTGAGAGACAATGTAGGAGTAGAGAGGGGAGGGAAGTAGAGAGTGAGAGAGAGGGTAGGAGGTAGAGAGGGGAGGGAAGAAGAGAGTGAGATAGAGGGTAGGAGGTAGAGAGGGGAGGGAAGTAGAGAGTGTGAGAGAGGATAGGAGGGGAGGATAGAGATAGAGGAGAGAGGGTAGGAGGTAGAGAGGGGAGGGAAGTAGAGTGAGAGAGGGTAGGAGGTAGAGAGCGGAGGGAAGTAGAGAGTGTAAGACAGGATAGGAGGGGAGGGAAAGAGATAGTGAAAGAGAGGGTAGGAGGTAGAGAAGGGAGGGAAGTAGAGAGTGAGAGAGGGTAGGAGGTAGAGAGGGAGGGAAGTAGAGAGTGAGAGAGAGGGTAGGAGGTAGAGAGGGGAGGGAAGAAGTGTGTGTGTGTGTGTGTGTGTGTGTGTGAGAGAGAGAAGAGAGTAGGATGTAGAGAGGGGAGGGAAGTAGAGAGTGAGAGAGAGAGAGAGAGCAGGGAAGTAGAGGGAGAAAGAGAAAGGAGAGGAGTGAGAGAGGAGGGGTGGGAGTGAGTGTTTTAGTTCAACATAATGTGAGCATGTTATAATGTGCTCGCATTATGCTTTGTCTTGGAAATTTCCATGCAGGTTAGGATTGGATTTGCCTTGGGATTCCAACCCAAAGGATTGGACTGTGTTTAGGTCATCCAAGGATGTGTTTTTCTAGATTCTGGAGTGTACTCCCCATCAGGATTGCACTTTTTCAATGAAAACTCGAAACAAATACCACCATAATCTTAATCTCTCTGTTAGTTATCTAACCATATAATTTTTTTACCATTTGAGTGTGTTAAGGATTTCATCTTAATTTCTTTTGTTAGTGTGTTCATTTTTTGTCAAAACCAATGTCTGGTATTTTTGACTTTTTTTAACTATTCATCGAAATTTCAAATAAGTTACATTTTTTAGAAACTAAAATCCATTCTACACATTAAAAAAAAATCAATTTTTGATTAGTTTTCAAAAATTTAGGGTGGAGAATGCTCAATTTTTTGTTTTGAAGATGTGGTCCACTTTGAAATTAGTAAAAAATCAATTATTTCATGAAAAAATTATCAGAAAAATCAGGGATAAACTACACAGTGTTAGCTAATTTCCTCACTGAAGCAATTTTTGAAATACTAAAAAAAATTAACATTTTAGGGGGAACACACCAAATGCTATGTTATGTTTTTTTGAGAAAAATAGGACCCAATTTGTGTTCTCCCCCTTTTAAACCCCTTAATCTCAACCATTTTGAAAAAAAATAGTAGTTTAGAAACTAGATTCGGAGCACTAGGACTCTTATTTTTGTTGTATCTTCAAATTTTGAGTGTAACTATCTTCAATTTCTCATCTCAACGTCAGTCTTTCCTGATTTCAAAAAAAAAGTGGCATCTTAAGACCCCCTTTTGGTCCCTCCTCTTTGTGCACTTACCCACCTACTTTAATAATATAAGGTGCTACTATGTTTGGTGTGTGCATCCATTTGTCAAAACCTTGCACTTCCCTGATCCAAAATCCAAATCCTTTACAAATTTGTGCATGTATGTGTGAAATCTATTATTTGTAAAGTTGCCCAAGGTCAAGCTTTGATCCATCCTTAATCACCTTCTAATCATTCATTTCATCAATCCAATCCAATCCAATTTCATCCTAATCATCCTAATCACCCTATCCCATCATCCTTCATCATCCTAATCCAATCAACTTCATCTAATCACCCTATCCACATCATCCCTCATCATACTAATCGCAATCAACTTCATCCTAATCATCCTAATCACTTCCTCCCAACTATCCTAATCATCCTAATCACCTATCCACATCATCCCAATCTATCCCCAATCCATCCCCTAAGCCATCATTTAGGACCCTAATCCTAATCAATTTTCCTAATCCAATCAAGCACCTAATCCCAATCCATTCTATCCACCTAATCCACTTCCGAATCATAATCCCATCATTAATATTAATCCACTCCTTAGTTTATCATCCTCATCCATTATCATCATAATCCACATCATGAATCCACTATCCTAATCTAAATCCATCATTCTTCCTTATCCTAATCATCCTTCATCCATTATCATCCTTAATCCACATCATAATCCAATATCCTAATCCAATTCATTTTTTTTCCTGTCCTAATCATCCTTCATCCATTATCAGCCTAATCCACATCATAATCCACTACCTTAACCCAATTTCACCATTCATATTTTTCCTAATTATACTCTATCCATTATCATCCTCAATCCACGTCCTTTTTCATCATCTTAATCCAATCCCTACATCAACCTAATCCCATTTCATCCAAATCCTAATCTAATCCATTTATCCCTCATCCACAATCAATCATCGATTATCCATCTATCTATTCCAATCAAACATCCAATCCTCAATCCTTAATCAAAAACCATCCTTTGAAAATCAAATTTTGGTTAAGGACTTAACCTCCTTCATACGCCATCAAATTTCATATCCTAATCATTATTTATCCAAATCATCATTAAAATCCTTCACCCAAGAGCACTAGCCCTAATCCTCCATCATCCATTTCAAGTCTAATATTCAAATCAAAAATCAAGACCTTGAGTTGATCTCATTATCCTTAATCCAAACTCTCTTAAGAACATATCGTATCTTAAGTATAGTCATCCAATCAAATCCAATCAATTATTTTTGAAGAACTTTGCCTATCTTAAGTAGAAATCCAATCCAATCCACTCTTACTTAAGAACTTTGTCTATCTTAAGTATAGAGAATCATCACTCATTCAATCAAATCAAATCATTTTAAGGTCTTGACATTTGATCCCCAATCATCCATCATCCTATATCGTCCAAACCCATCCTCATTAAAACCCACATACAAACATCCTGATCTAGTTTGCTAGATTAGTTATGGAAGCTAGAACTCCTATGTCCCTTCCTTTGTGTGAAGTCCATGCCAAAGCCAAAGTCACACTACTAGGAGGTCTTCAATATGCCAAGCCCAAATTCACACTCCTAGGAGGTCCACAATATTCCAAACCCAAAATGACAATCCTAGGAGGTCTATAATTTGCCAAACCTAAAGTCACAATCCTAGGAGGTCAACAAATTGCCACTACTAATGATGATAGCCTTGTAGAACAAGAGGAGTCTACAAATTATCCTAGCACAAGCTATCCCTCACATCCAAATAAAATGTCCATAAGTCCTCATACCAACCTTGACAAGGGAAACACCACTCTAGCTTTTGCAGCCTATGCAAATCCTCCACCTCCCAATCCATCAATCCCTATAGTCCCTCCATCACAATATCCCTCCAACCCTCCTAATAATAATTCATTAGTCCACATACCTTCCAATACATCAATCCCTTCAATCCCTCCATCACATTCTTCCCAACCCTCCATTAAAGGGATCCTGTAGAAATGGCTTTATAGAAATTGGTCCAAGGAAACTTGATTGAAGTTCCCAAGATAGAACCATATGATGAAATCCTATTTAAACCCTCCTAGTTTAAAGATCATGAATATTGTGAATATCATAGGACAAAGTTCATAAAACATCTGATTATATAAGACTCAATAAGTGCATCCAAGATCTCATCGACCATGGTGAGATTGTGATTGATGATCCCCCCCACCAACTCCTCATGTCAACCCAATTTATCCTTTTTGAATGGTATCTAAGGACTATTAGTAAGGAGCCCAACACTGTCATGCAATCTAATTCCTATCCTTGAACCTATCAAAGAGCCTTCAAGCACCATGCCTATTCCTCTGAGATCATCATATAGTCCAAAAACTATAAAGCCTATTGAAGAACCTCTTACCATAAATGCAAGTAAAGATCCATCATGTAGCCATGTTGTCAACCATCCAAAGCCTATAAATCCTATCCAATAAACTTCCACTTCCATCCAAATCCAAGAGCTATGTCAAGAATCAAATCCAAAGCACGATCAAGCTTGCTCCTCACAAAGTCGAGATCAAACTATCCAAGCTACTCATGAGAATACTATCCAAGCAAGTCAAGATTTGTACATTTCTCTAATTGTGACAAAATATCATAATAATTAAATCAAGAAACAAACACATCAAATATCCTTCAAACACAAGGATTTCCAAAAATTATATATTTCATCAACTTAATGTAAGTGATGTACTTAGGAAAAGAAGAATTTCCTTTATATCCTTTAAAAAATGAAGTTACAATAAATCATCACATCAATGATTACACAAGTAATCTGATAAGGTAATGAATAACTTCATTAACACTTTCACCAAATGATGAAATCACAAGTATTCATGCCATACCAAACCATACAACAATGATTCTCAGCATATGATATCAACCTATCATAGTTGTCATAAGCTAGCCAATTAATACAAGTAGTTTGAATATTTACAAATATCTCACGATGCAATACAAGAGGACCAAATCATTTGTACACGAGTCCATATCATGTTCATAATCCATGTTAAAGATGCTAGTGTTTTATGTTACCTGATAGTGGAATTTCTCTGTGAGGCCTACTTATCTCACTCCTATATTTTCCTTACATCACATTTACATTTTGATGACATATGGACATTGATGCAGAGGCATCCACACTAAAACCTTGACATACAACACTGTATGTCTAAACCTACCCATCATCATCATCATATTTTCTTAACACTGTCAGCATCATCATATTTTCTCTACCGACCGATATCCTCCTGTGGACAAACCTTCGACCCTTTGCCTATCAGCAGCATCATCATATTCGGCTATCGGCAGCATCATCACATTTGACAAGCGCAAACATCCACCTGATGTCCACTGTTCATCTTACCGCCAAACCTCTATCTTCAGCATCATGATGTTCAACATCATGTTCATCAGCAGGATATAAAATATCCGGTTCCCTCCATATATCCTAATGACGACAACCTCACGCACCTTTCCTTCGATGCTTACATCACCCCGATATCCTGATGACAATTATCCTGATGACGATGACGTCACATGCAGTTCCTTCAATATCCTGCTGTCGGCCAAACTTAACATTATCGGCCCGCGATGGTTTTATCAACCCGATCTTCTACCTTATGCCGATACGCTCCTCCTCGGCAACACCTGATGATGATCACCCCAATGCACATTCACTTTATGCAATCGATTGCATCATGCCTCACCTCCATCTACTCGGATGATGCCCGAAGTAACTGCAGGATATACACAGAAATATCTGATGATGCTGTTGCGATGGATTTTCCAACCTTAGCGAATTTTGATCCGCCGAACCTCCTGAGGTGACCTGATCCACTTCCTGGACAACTTTCAGACTCTAACTATCAGCACGACCTAGCACATACCCATGCTAGGGTTCTCAACACATCTCGACTGCGATCCTGCAAACATGCACATGAACAAACAGAAAAATGCAAACTAAATCCTAAACTATTGTACATAACCATTTCACCGATTCGATGAATCAACCAGTGGAATGGATCAGCGAATCCATGAAACCACCAGAACAGCCAACTCGATTACACAAAGGAATCCAAAACAGAGAATGGACAAAACAGGATCTCTTTATTGATTTCAAAAGATGCCAATACAGTACTCTGTCTCACTCCCTGCAATCTAGCTTCTCAACATCTATATCTATATCTCTAAAACCAACGATCCTCATGCATAAATAGGATCTCGTGCGAGTACTACCGACCCGACTCCAAGCGCCTAGGAGCTTCCAAGCGGCTGGGAGGATCCAACCGGACATATAGCATAACAGCTGTCCTAACAACCTACCTAAAAATAGTATAGTATGGTCAACATGACCTTATTACATGCATTGGTCTTATCAGACCTTCTGGAAACATTAACAAGACTCAAAACAAACTAACTGCCTCATGGAGGCCAGCTGTCAGGTAGGTGCTCCTGCACCATACTCCCCAACAGAAAAGAACTCATGTCCCATGAGTTAGGTTGTGGAAGTCCTCCACCTTTACACTTTGTCATGTCAGTGTTCTGACCTGTTCCAGCTTTGTCCTCTGCTAGCTCTTGGCTGCTCCAAGACTTCTGAACTGTAACTTGCTGTCTTGCAAGTAAACCCTCATGCCTGTCAATGTAGGCCCTTCTCTCACATACCTTGTGTTTGTCAGGTTGTCTGACCAGAACCTCTGTCTGAACTGCCTCTTGAACTTCTGTAATGTTCAACTCTATCTTCCTTTCAACCTTTATAGGACAAACAATAGTCCCAACTATGACAACATCCTTGTCATTCCTCTCAACTGGTTGTTGTTTGCAAACCTGTTTCTGAGCCTGCTGCTGACCTCTGTCAATCAAAACTGAAACTTTCTTCAACCTGTTGTCCTTAACAACTTCTTTCCCTGCAGTGTCCTCAACTGCCTGTACTGCCTACTGCTATAGGCTTCTGCACAATTCCTTCTTTCCCACTAAATTGATTTGGGCTGCCCCTTGTGCTGCAGCATCTTCCTGCAATGGCATCAACATAATAGTCTTCCCATCTTTCTTGATGGTGTAGGTATTAGCATACCATCATACAGTACCCTTCTATCAAATTGCCATGGTCTACCCAACAGTAGGTGACAACATTCCATGGGCAAAAATGTCACACAAAACTCTATCCTGATATGCTCCAATCTGAAAATCAACATATGCCTGTTCATAGACAAAAAGTGATTGACTATCACTCACCCAAGATGCCTTGTAAGGGTGTTGATGTGGAATCCTTTCCAAATTCAGTTTATCCACCATTTCCTGAGATACCATGTTGTCTGTTGAACCAGTATCAATGACAACCTTACATACCTTACCTTTGCTCTTGCATGTGGTCTTGAAAAGAGCTCTTCTTTGCATCATATCCTTTGATGCCTGCAAACTAATTCTCCTTAGCATCAATGCTTCTCCCTCCTCAGGATATCCATAATTGTCGGAAACTCTATCTCCTTGATAAGTGTTTGAACTCTGCACACTTTGCTCTACTTTCTCTTCTTGCACAAGTTGTGCTCTCTTGTCATTCATTCTATCATCTCTGGATGATGAACCCTTGCTTTCTGGACATTTGAAAAATGGATGACCAAACTCACCACAGGTGAACACTTTCCTGAAAATGTAGTAGAACCTCTACCACCTCCAAATCTGCCTCTATTACCTTTCTATCCACCTCTGAAATCAGACTGTCCCTGTCCTTTACCAGTGTCTTCTTGACCCTCATTGGTTTGCCTTGTTGTAGGGGCTGCTCCTCTTCCCCTCATATTGTTTTCGCTTCCCTCTCATGGACTTATCTTGTCTCCTATTCATCTTTTCTTTAACCCTGATTGCCATTTGATAATAATCCTCCACACTCTTAGGGTTAGCTAAAACTAACTCATCCTGTATGTTCAATCTCAACCAGCCAAGTACCTAGCCACCTTTTCTACCTCATTCTCATGAAGACCAGATCTCATAGCTCAACTTATAAAACTCCTCAGTATATGCCTTCACATCCATTTCCTTCTGCCTTAAAAATTGCAGCTTCTTAAACATCTGAATTTCATAATCCTTGGGCAAGAATTTACCTTTTATCCTTGCTACCATTTTATCCCATGAAGTGATCTTTGACTTCCCTTGTTTCCTTCTCTCGGATTGTACATAATCCCACCATACCAAAGCATGACCTCCTAACTTGGTCTTTGCAATCTTTACCTTCTGATCCTCAGCAACATCTTCACATCTCAAAGTGATTATCAAGTGCAGCAATCCAATCCAGCAACTTATCTTCATTCAAACTTCCATTATACTTGGAAACATCAACCTTTACCTTAGGTTTATCACTCTGCACTACCTTTAACAGTTTTGCAAATCTCTGGTCTTCAGCATCCAGATCTTCAGCTACCTCTTCATACTCTTCAACAGTATCTTCATCTTCTTCAGACTCACTATCTTCCACTTCCCTCTTTTTGTTCTTTTCCAGAGCTACAAGCCGGCTTTGAAGTGCTTCAGGCAAGCTCCTTCATCTTCCTCATCTCTCTGGCATGTTTTTCCTTCATCTCCTGCAATTCCCTTGCAGTACCCAGTACCTTTCGAAGGCATTTTGTCAACCTCTCACTCCTCTACCTCTGTCCTTTCAGTGACAGAATCAACTCTATCTCTGCCCTTTCGGTGACAGAATCAACACACAACAGCCCAGACCTTTGCTGAGCTCTGATACCACTATGATGCAGAGGCATCCACACTAAAACCTTGACATACAGCATGTATGTCTAAAACCCATCATCATCATCATATTTTCCTTAACACTGTCAGCATCATCATATTTTCTCTGCCGACCGATATCCTCCTGCGGACAAACCTTCGACCTTTTGCCTGTCAGCAGCATCATCATATTCGGCTATCGGCAGCATCATCACATTCGGCAAGCGCAAACATCCACCTGATGTCCACTGTTCATCTTACCGCCAAACTCTATCTTCAGCATCATGATGTTCAACATCATGTTCATCAGCAGGATATAAAATATCCGGTTCCCTCCATATATCCTGATGACGACAACCTCACGCACCTTTCCTTCAATGCTTATGTCACCCCGATATCCTGATGACGATTATCCTGATGACGATGACGTCACATGCAGTTCCTTCAATATCCTGCTGTCGGCCAAACTTAACATTATCGGCCCGCGATGGTTTTATCAACCCGATCTTCTACCTTATGACGATACGCTCCTCCTCGGCAACACCTGATGATGATCACCCCAATGCACATTCACTTTATGCAATCGATTGCATCATGCTCACCTCCATCTACTCGGATGATGCCCGAAGTAACTGCAGGATATACACAGAAATATCCTGATGATGCCGTTGCGATGGATTTTCCAACCTTAGCGAATTTTGATCCGCCGAACCTCCTGAGGTGACCTGATCCGCTTCCTAGACAACTTTCCAGACTCTAACTATCAGCATGACCTAGCACATACCCATGCTAGGGTTCTCAACACATCTCGACTGCGATCCTGCAAACATGCACATGAACAAACAGAAAATGCAAACTAAATCCTAAACTATTGTACATAACCATTCCACCGATTCGACGAATCAACCGGTGGAATGGATCAACGAATCCATGAAACCACCAGAACAGCAACTCGATTACACAAAGGAATCCAAAACAGAGAATGGACAAAACAGGATCTCTTTATTGATTTCAAAAGATGCCAATACAGTACTCTGTCTCACTCCCTGCAATCTAGCTTCTCAACATCTATATCTATATCTCTAAAACCAACCGATCCTCATGCATAAATAGGATCTCTTGCGAGTACTATCGACCTGACTCCAAGCTGCTGGGAGCTTCCAAGCGGCTGGGAGGATCCAACCGGACATACAGCATAACAGCTGTCCTAACAACCTACCTAAAAATAGTATAGTATGGTCAACATGACCTTATTACATGCATTGGTCTTATCAGACCTTCTTGGAAACATTAACAAGACTCAAAACAAACTAACTGCCTCATGGAGGCCAGCTGTCAGGTAGGTGCTCCTGCACCAGACATTGGGACTGTTGATCCTGCTTTGTAGACCTTCAGGATTTATTTCATATGCTATGATTGGATTAGATAGACTATGTTATGATGATGTTGATTATAGTTCTCATGTTATATTTCATTTGAATTTATAATGTTATGCGTTATTTGATTTTGATGAAATTAAAATGTTAGTGGTTGAGTTAATGAATGAAATTATTATGCAATCTTGATCTTGAATTGATGAATAGAAATGCAATTGAGGATTAGATAATTATATGACTTGGTGTGTGTGTGCATTCTTTCACTTTGGCTATGATGAACATGTGTTACTAATCTATTTTTGTAAGTATGCAAATGATTTTTGATGCCCATGGAAAATCAGAGATCATCCCACACCCTATGTGAAATCCATGTTAAATCGATTTAGTCCCAGGAGGGACCAAGGTCATATGTGTTATTGCATGATGATTTCATGATGTCTTCTTTTGATGTCCTTTCGATTAGGTCGACCCCTTTTTATTTGATTTAATTAAGGTGTTGTAAAATGTAATGTTTGATTTGGCACAATTTAGTGCTTTTTATTTTTTTGGTCTTTTCATGTGGTTTTATGCTACCTAAGGTGTTTATTTTGGGTTAATTTTGACCCTAGGTTATACCCCTAGGGTCTAGGGCCCATTTGAGCATGCTAAACCCTAGGGTAACCTCCATCTAGTCACTCTAACTTCACCTTGAAGTAAAGTGACGTTTGAATTTGGAAGGAGTGGTGGATGGGTCAAGCATTCAACCATGACCCACTCCCCTTCCCAAGAATTTGGTTTCCTTACCTTGAAGACTTGGGGAGTCTTCAAGACTCCCAAGTGTGAGAAGCCCATCTCCAATGCTCTCACACATGTGTGAGAGCATCTTGGAGTGAATGGGATTTCTTTGAAGGATAGGACTATGACAAGTGTCATTTCCTTATCCTCATGGAGTCCACCTTGTGACATTATTTCTCTCCACCTTGCTCTCACACGTGTGAGAGCACATGTGGAGAGAGTGAGGCTTGGTGGGATGGGAGAGTACCATGTCTCACCTCCACATCCCATAGAGCTTGCAAGTGGGTTTTGAGGAGGAAGGAGAAGGTGACATGTGTCACCTTCTCATTCCTCGAGGCTCTTATGTGTAGCCTATAATAATCCCTCTTTGAGAGAGGGAGAGGGTTCTTCTTTTTACTTTCTTTTCTTTGATGATGGCTTTTGGGGAGAGTTAGCTAGATTTGGAGGCACTTTGGAGGCAAGAGCTTGGAGAAGGGTTTGGAAAGCTCTTCATCAAATTTCTTCCATCATTGAGATTTAATAGGTAAGCTTCAAGGCTTGAGGCCTTTCTCTTGTTTTTACATTTCATTTTGTGGTTGTTTATTTTGTGTGTTTGCACCTTGTTGTTATTAGGGTTATTTGTGGGTGTTTGGATGAGACTCTCAATTTTGGAGAGCTCATCTTGTATGCGGTGGGAGAGGAGTGAACCTCCTTGAGTTCATCCTCTTTATTTATTTGACATATTGATGGCCATGATAGTATTTGGGGAAGTATGGAGCTTATTTTTGAGAAGGCATGAGTGCCTTGGAGATGTGATATTAGTTTTGAGATGTTTAAGGCTTGAGGCCTTGTATTTGAGAACTATGAGATTTTGGGTTTTGGAGTGCACCTCTTGAGTAGATAGTTGTCCACTCTCCTACCCCCTAAATCCATGAAGAATGGATTTCATTGTGTGTGAAACCTTGGGTGGGTGTTCTTCTTGCTTGTGAGTGTTTTTGTGCAATGTTGTTGTGGTGTGAAAACCGTGTGAGGGTGATCTCCTAGCTTGGGGGTGACCCTTCTCGGGTCTATGGCAGGGTGGAGAGCATTTTGTGGGCATCAGAAAGTTTCCTTTAGTTCTATTGCAAGTTTGGAGTCTTAAGCATTTGGAGCTTGGAGGGAGTTATTATCACTATTGTGATTTTTGTTTAGTTGGCTATTTTGAAGCCATGGCCCAAGTGGCCTTGTTGTAAATCTATAAGATAGTGAGCTCTCTTTATCTATGTTGTAAACTGAAAATTTTCAGTTATGTGTGCAATTTAATGTCAATGTGAGTTACTATTTTGTAGTTCAATGTTCTCTTCAAAAGAAAGCAAATGATATTTCATTATTTTTGTGTTGCAATGGCCTGTTATAACAAAAAGAAAATAATATTTCAATACCTTTATAGTTGATGTAAATAATATATGTTTGCTATTCTGTATTTGTAATGATTCCTAAAAGAAAGAATATGTGATTGTACTATTTTTGTAATTGTTCTTAAAAAAAAAGGATTCTATCTTGTTATTGCCTTGTTTTTTTTTTTTAAATGTTGTTTCAAAATACTGTATTAAATCTGGAAATTGGTTTTCAAAAATACTATACTATGTGAAATGTATTTCTGTTTGGTTTCAAGGAAAAATGGGAAAAGAAATCACTTGTGTTTTGTGAAGAAATAAATTAGGCGTTTATCTTAGCTTGTTGTTAAAAGCTTTGCTACTACATTATTTTTCAAAAAGAAAATGACATAATGAACATACTGTTGATATATATATATATATCTTCTTTTTAGATTTAAATTAAGTTTATTGGTTTATCTTATCACAAAGGTTTATTTACTACAAAAATGAGTTTACATGTGAATATATATATATATATATATATATATATATATATATATATATATATATATATATATATATATATATAATAGCCTTTATATTTTCTGTCTGTTTTAAATAACAAAAATAAAAAATAAAAAATAAAAAATAAAAAAATAAAGAAAAAAGGAAGTTTTTATTATGTTTGAAATAGGGTCGAATGACCAGGCATAACAAGAGAAGGGGTAGTGGAACCAGGGGGGTTGGCAGAGCCCCGCCCCACACCACACACACAGTCATATTTCAAAATTGGTGCTCAACGCCTTCTTTAAACATCGTGGCCCTTCATGATATTCCATCAGTGTCCTTTGGTCCACAAACTCTGTCAACTTTGGTCGCTATTGCTATTTGTGACCTACAACGTATATGCATCATATTCATAAAACACACAAACACACACAGATATATATATATATAACCCTCTCGGTAACATTTACAGTGTGTAAATCAAAACTAATAATATATACATTTTGCCTTTTGGGTTTCATCCTAGTACATTTTAGTAGAGTATATATATATATATATATATATATATATATATATATATATATATATATGCTTCAAAAAAGGGGAGATCAAACAAATATATAAAAATATAATACTATGTATACCTTCTTACAGTAGTGGCCTCCATGGCAGCTTGAGTAAACTGTAAAACAAAATAGAGAGAACAATACTATGTGTAAGAGAAGAGAGAAAATGAAAATAGGGTTAGGGCTTTTTAGAGAAAATAGAAAACAATAGAGTAAGGAAATTAGGGTTGAGGAGAAATAGGGGATAGAAAAATGATAAGAGATTAGAGTTTTAAATTCCCTTGTGCACATGACTATCTTTCCCCCATTTCTAATTTGAAAATCATTCTTCCTTTTGGACTTAGCCTTTTATTAAATTTTTGAGATAATGGGTTGAGTGGCTTAAATTATTTATCCCTAGGCTTTTATATTTTTATTTAGTGATTAATATTGTAATGTTGGGCGTTGGTGGAATTTTATTCAAATGTTCCAGGGGTTCTATGGGAATGTTAAATTATTAAGTTTTATCACCTTAATGCTATTTGACTAGAGTTTAATATAAAGGGGATTTTAATTTAAATATTCTATGGATGTAACTGTTTTAATTAATCTAAGGGTATGGTCAAAAAATGTTAATGTGGAATTAATTTAATGGACGTATTTAATATTTTATTATTTTAGTTGGAGGGCATGGTAGGGCTTTTATTTAATTATTTTCCATGAATGTTAAAGAGGCGTTATGTTGCTGAAGTTTATCTAGGATAGTATGGTTCACTTAGTAATTTATTTCCTATCCATTTTAACGCATTTAATTATTGAGAGATTTAATTATGTCCTAGATGTATTTAATTTAATTTAATTATTCTAGTTCCTAAGGTTAGATTTCAATACGTGTCAAAATCACTCCACTTCACTTAGGAATCTTAGGGTTAGACCCAATTTGGAAACTAATCCTATTGGTGACGCTCCTTGCGTCACATAACCCCTTTAGTAGACTATCATTTTGTAGGGGATGCGAAAGGACTTCGTACTATTAGGGTTAGCCGGAAGAAGATATCAATTAAATGCAAATAAAGATTAAACAGATGAATGGAAATACACTGAAATAATAACAGTGAGAGACAAGTTTTAACGTGGTTCACCCAAACTCGGGCTACATCCACCAAACAAAGAGTCTAATATTATTATCCAGTAAATCCCCTCAATACTGCTACAAAATGCTACAATACAATCTCCAAACCCTAACCCTTGGCTGCTTTTTATTAAGCTTTTTGTCGGTTACAAAAAATAGGGTTTTCTTATGTCGGTCAATGAAAAAATAACTCCCGGTGCTTTATAAAATAATAAAAAACCGTGTGAGGTTTCGGGGGGGTTGCCCCTTGACCCCGTAGGGATTTGGGGTGAAACCACGCCGATAAAAGTGGGGTAAATATAACATCTGATTCTGATTAGGCTCCATATAACAACACGCACTTCCTCGACTTTGACTAAGGTTTTTGCCTTCGTGCAATCATCTCCGATTGTGCATGTTGCATGTGAGGGGGTTTTTAGAGTCAGGTGGGAAAAGTTTTTGATGTTTCGTGTCATGACCACATGGAAAATGTGGACATGACATGTGTGTTGTGTGTTGTGACCACATGGGAAATGTGGGCATGACATTTGGTATCAGAGCCCAAGTTTAAACACTAGGCTTGTTTGGGCACATTATTTATTCCATAATTTCAATTAATTTTGTAAATACCTTGTTCGTGTAGGATACCTCCTAGATCGAGATGAGGGTTCTCATGTGCCAATGAGTCTAGAGGAGTTGAGATACGTAGTGATTCATCAGCTGAGGGACAGGCTCCACAAGCATCATAGGCACTGCAGGCACTTGACTTAGGACCACAGATTCTTCAGGCACTATAGGTAGTTCTAGAGAGATTACCACCGATTGCAGCTGAGCCATGTGTTAAGCCATGTGTTGAGTTGCGTGTTGAGCCACATGTTGAGTCACGTGTTGAGCCGTGTGTTGAGCCATGTGTTAAGCCACATGTAGAGATACCAGCCACTATAGTAGAGGATGGCACATTGGTGAATAGAGCTTGCAACATGAGCCCTCCACATCATACGATGTGCGAGGAGGGAGTGAAGATAGAGCTGATCTACCATGGTCCATTTGACTATGGGTAGTGAGACAAGGTGGATGTACCATTCAGAGGACATAGAGACCACGAGGACCCTATTAGGGATTTACTTAGACTGAATCCACCCACGTTTGTCAGGACTACCGAGGGAGCTGAGGCTGAGGCTTTTCTCATTAGTCTTGATAGGTGCTTCGTGTTGTATCCCTATGGGAGAAACATGAAGGTATGAGTCGTAGTTCACTTATTGCGTGATGTAGCAGTGACATGGTGGCACACTGAGGAGCACAAGCACTACCTATCCTTAGACACGCTCTCTTAGGACACATTCCTTGAGTGCTATAGGACACGATACCTATCAGAGCATTTCAGATAGTGCAGGATTGATGAGTTTCATGATCTTCAATAGAGGGGTTCTACAATTGCATAGTATGAGTGCAAGTTTGTGGAGCTATCATGTTATGTTGAGTACCTACAGGATGAGAAGCTCCTAGTTAGTCATTTTATTAGAGGGATTAATCCTAGTATCGTAGGACCTATTCACATGTCAGACCCACAGACTATGAGTGAGGCCACCGAGAAGGCGCTCATCATCGAGGAGGTTTATGGATGAAGTCATGAGTCACAATTGTAGTTCCAGGATCGCAGCCATCATCAGGTTCAAGGATTCTGTAGGCCCCAACCACCTCATAGGGGTGATTTTAGTTCTACACCACTACCTCCTAGATCTCCACAATAGTAGCACCACCAGCAACAGAGGTCTAAGCCACAGTAGAGGGCACAGGGGGGTCATAGTCATGGATGGCATTAGCAGGGTCCACGTAGAGATTAGTGACAGTAGGTACCAGATGTGGGGCTAGCTAGGTCATAGCAATCCTTCAGAGGTTCACAGAGTTCCACAGATTGACCTGGATAGCAGCAGTCTAGTAGGACATAGACAAGACTGGTTTAGGCTCTGGGACCATGTTATGTATGTGGTGGTGCGGGTCACTTAGCCAAAGAGTGCCCACAGGGATATACAATAGGGGGACAACCTCATGCATGAGGATCTGAGTACATAGTTGGAGATGTGGGTAGATCCCACCGCATGTTTGCAGTGGTTGATAACTACCAGGTTGACTTTTAGGCCTCCATTATTGAGACTATAGGTATGATTGGGGATGCTCCCATTTCTATTTTGTTTGACTCTGGTACTATGGATTCTTTTATCTCTCCATCATTAGTGGAGCGTTGCATGCTAGTGGCCTCTAGGTAGGACAATAGGTGGGAGGTCAAGTTGGCCGCAGGGGCCAAGATGGCAGTACATTCAGTGGTGCATGATTGTGAGATAGCATTGGGAGACTTTACTATAGTAGAAAACCTTAGGGTTATGCCCTTAGGGTCTTATAGTGTGGTGTTAGGCATGGATTGTCTTGTGGTTCATAGAGCCAAGATGGATTATCACCGGAAGGAGATAGGTTGCTTAGACGACCATGGCACGATAGTAGAGATTTTAGGCATTCAGAAGCCCACATCAGTTCGCATGATCTTTGCTCAACAACTTAAGCACTGTATGTAGAAGGGTTGACATATATTCTCCATTATAGTTAATGATATGTCAGAGGAAAACCTAGAGGCATCACTAGACGATCATCCCATTTAGAGAGTTTGCCAATATATTTCCACCTGAGTTTCCTAGGATGCCACCTTGCAAAGAGGTTGACTTTCACATTGACCTTGTACCAGGTGTCGAGCCAGTGTCTCGTGCACCTTACGGGATGACTAGCCATGAGATTACAAAGCTCAAGCTTCAGTTGGAGGAGTTTCTCGAGAAGGAGCACATCTGACCTACTATTTCACCTTGGGGTGCACTGGTCATCTTCATGAAGAACAAGGATGGGTCTCTTCATCTTTACATGGACTATAAGCAGCTGAATAAGGTGACAATGAAGAACCATTATCCTCTACCTTGGATAGATGATTTATTTGATCAGATGCGGGGAGCCAGGGTGTTCTCTGAGATTGACCTAAAGTCCGGATACCACCAGTTGCACATTACAGAGGCGGATATCCATAAGACCACATTTCAAACTTGCTACAGTCCCTATGAGTTCCCCATGGTGCCCTTTGGATTGACAAATGCCCCTATAGTGTTCATGAGTCTCATGAACGGGGTGTTCCGCACATATTTGGATCAGTTTGTGATCATTTTCTTAGATGACATATTAATTTACTCATGGACTGAGGAGGAACATGAGGAGCACTTGCGCCAGGTCTTGCAATGTTTGAGAGAGCAATGTTTGTATGGCAACTTGGTGAAGTGTGCCTTCTTTAGATTAGAGGTACAATACTTGGGTCACATCCTGTCTGGCGATGGTATCTCTGTAGATCCATCGAAGATTAGGGCTATTAGGGATTGGCCAGCACCCACCAGCTTTATAGAGGTTAGGAGCTTTATGGGACTAGCAGGGTATTATCATAGATTTGTTGAGGGCTTTTCTAGGATAGCACACCCTATCACTTCCCTTTAGCAAAAAGGGAAGAGCTTCACATGGACAAAGTAGTGTGAGAGGGCCTTTGGGGTCCTCAAGGAGTGTCTCACAAGTGCTCCTATCTTAGCAGTACTTGATCCAGCAGCTGACTTCATGGTTTGCTCAGATGCTTCATTAGAGGGATTAGGAGCAGTACTTATGCAAGGCAATCAAGCAATTGCATATGAGTTGTGAAAGCTCAAGACCCATGAGCTAAACTACCCTACACATGACATGGAGCTCACAGTAGTAGTTCACTCTTGTTCGATGGAGGCACTTTCTTTTGGGACGTCATTTTGAGCTACACTCAGACCATCATAGTCTACAATATATCTTCATGCAGCTAAATCTAAATGCCTGCCAATGGCATTGGATGGAGTTCCTTTGTGAGTATGACTTTGATGTACATTACATCAAAGGGAAGAAGAATGTGGTTGCCAATGTATTGAGTCAGAGGCACCATGAGATCCTAACCTTGATATTAGGTGTAGACTTGAGAGGGCACATATTACAGCATCTGCCAAAGGACGAGTGGTTTCTTGAGCTATAGCAAGAGATCTAGTCATAGAGGGCCCTTGTGGTTAAGTTTATAGGTTATTCTCTAGAGTAAAATGGGCTCCTTAGACATTGACAGCACATCTATGTTCCCTATGTAGGTGACCTTCGCATAGTATTTTTATCATAGGCTCACAGAGCACCGTATGCAGCACATCCAGGGGTGAAGAAGATGCATGTTTATTTGAGATAGCTATATCATTGGGAAAGTATGAGATGTGACATTACAGACTTTGTAGCTTGATGCCTTGAGTGCCAAAGGGTCAAGGCCAAGCATTAGCATCCAACAAGGCTTTTGTACCCTCATGAGATACCAAAGTGGAAATGGGACACCATTTCCATAGATTTTATAGTTGGTCTACCTATGTCATCTTGTCGCCATGACACCATCATGGTGACAATTGACAAGTTGACTAAGGTGGCACATTTTTCACCGGTACACATGATGTACAATGCACCTATAGTGGTGAGGGTCTTCTTGGATGACATTGTGAGACTACATGGGGTTCCTCACTGCATTATATCTAATAGGGACTCATTATTCACATCAACCTTTTGGAGGGCATTGCAGCAGGCGTTGGGCACTTAGCTCAACTTCAATTTAGCCTATCATCCTGAGATAGATGGATAGATAGAGAGGGTGAACCAGGTGTTAGAGGATATGCTCTGCATGTATGTGATGGACCACCAGTCAAGATGAGAAGAATACATGTATCTAGTTGTGTTTGCCTACAATAATGGGCATCACAGCTCTTTAGGTATGCCTCCCTATCAGGCCTTGTATGGTAGACCTTGCAGGACTCCGCTGAGTTGGGACCGCATAGAGGACAGGGTTGCTATTAGGCTAGAGCTGGTGTGGGATATGGAGCAGCATGTGACCTTGATCAGATAGAGATTGCAGGAGGCACAGGATCGACAAAAGAAGTATGCTAATGCCAAGAGATTGGATCAGAGCTTCTCATTCGATGACAGAGTTTTCTTGAGAGTGCGGCTGCATAAGAGTCCAATCCATTATGGAAAGGGCTCTAAGCTTTCACTGAGGTTTGTTAGGCCTTTTGAGATACTAGAGCGGATAGGACCCGTAGCTTACCGTCTGGCCTTGCCACCTAGCTTGTCACGCATCCACAATGTGTTCCATGTGTCTGATTTACGACGTTATATTTCTGATGTGTCTCATGTTTTGGACTAGAGTGCCTTACAGGTAGAGTGGACGAATAGTTGGCTTTGGAGCCAATTTGCATATTGGCTCGTCAGATGCTAGGCCTTTGAGGTTGAGAGATGGACTAGATCAAGGTTTAGTGGGATAAATATGACAAGGTCTCAGCCACATGGGAGGACACATCTAGATTGAGGTCACTTTATCCTCACCTCTTTGATGACTTCCAGGAGGAAGTTTAGTCTTATGGGGGGAGGATGTGAGGCCTACTTATCTCACTCCTATATTTTTCTTACATCACATTTACATTTTGATGACATATGGATAGTCAGACTGTTGATCCCATTTTGTAGACCTTCAGGATTTATTTCATATGCTATGATTGGATTAGATAGACTATGTTATGATGATTTTGATTATAGTTCTCATGTTAGATTTCATTTGAATTTATAATTGAAAAGGGAAATTGTAGGATCAAAAGTAATATTCTTCTTTCAAAAAATAATATTCTTCTTTCAAAAATTTAAGCAATTTTTTTAAAAAAAATTCTTTAATAATAATAACAAAGCTTTTTTAAAAATTAAAAAACCCTAAATATTTTTTTGCATTTTTAAGGGCTTCATTGGCCTAAGGAGGCCTTGGCCCCCTTATTTTTCCTTTTCTTAAAAAAAAAAAACAAATTATTAAATTCTTTTATAGCTCTCAATCAAAATTTTTTAGGGCCTGCGATATAACTCCTGCTGCCCCGTTCCTCCAATGGACTCCCTGCCCCGTTCCTCCAGCGGACTCCCGTGCCCTTACCACTTCCCCTACAATCAACGCCACCTCTTTTGTCCATTCTCCCTTCTCAGTTCCTCCTCCACCTGGCCTTCTGTCTACCACCAGTCTCCACCTCTGGCCTTTGCTCCTGGCAGCTCCTCCTGCACCCGCAACCCCTCTGCATATCGGCTCGTCCTCAATTTTTTTAAAAAAAATTCACAGGCTTCAAACCCTTAACCTACCATCGCCACTGAGTGGTCCTTTTTTTTCTCTACATTAAAAAAAAGGTTTCAAACTTTAAAACAAAAATCTCTAACTTTTTTATGTTGCCTTCTTTGATCCTTTAATACAAAAAGGCTTTCTTTTTATTTTAGAAAGTTTCTTTTGTCAAGATTAGTAACATTTAGGTTTTTTTAATAAAAATTTATTTATATTGTTTCCTTTTAAATACCATATGAATACTTCGTGCTTTTTTTAATAATAATTTTTTTTACTTTTGTCTTTTATAAGTTTTTTTAAATTGTATATTTAAAAAAAAAAAATCTTTAGGGCTTTTTTTTTTTAAATTGCCTTTTCTTCATCTAATAAGGTATTTTTTTCAAAAAAAAATTGCTATTTGTTTAAGCAATTAGGCATTTTTTTTTTAATATGTCGACCCTAATTCCTGAAATTAAACTCAATTCAACTAATTATCATTCCTGGAAGCAACATATTAGTTTTATTTTTTGATTTAAGCATCTTTTGGATGTAGAGATCGATCCAAAGTCAGAACCTGCAGCTACAGCAACTCATGATGAAAAAGACAAATGGATGGCAAAAAATGACGAAGCTCTCAGTCTAATAGGTATTTCAATGTCTCTTAAACTCTATGTTCACATAGAGGCATGCACAAAAGCCCATTCTGCATGGGATATTCTTAAAAATATTTACGACAGTGCAAATAAATCTAGGAAGATTCAACTTCAAGATCAACTCGAAGATCTCAGGTATACAAATTTCAAAAGCATGGATGAATTTCTTCTTAAATTTAATGATATTAGTGCTCAATTAACTGATTTAGGAGTTAAACTTGACAATCTTAGATTAATTCATCTTATTCTTAAAAAAATGTTTACCTTATCAGTTTCAACAATTTATTACAAATATTCATTCTCAATTAGCTATTCCTACCTTAGCTACTCAATTATCTTTAGATATATTTCAAAGTTTGTTACGACAAGAAGAAGCTAAGTTAATTCAATTTGGTACTCTTAGAAATAATGAGCATGCTTTTATGTCGAAACATAATAATTCATCTAATTCAAATCACTATTACCATTCAAAATTTCCCAACAATCATACTTCTGATAATCGCAAGCACACTACTTCTAATAATCGACACAATTCTGAGAAGTCGCATTGTAATTATTGTAATAAAGATGGTCATTGGACTAGTGATTGTTTCAAAAAGCCTCATGCTAATTTGAAGCAAAATTATAGGCACAATTCTCAAAGTTTTTGAATTTTTTTTTCCTATAGTTTTAACATGTACTTTGTCATTGGACTTGATCAACTCAATAACCTTGAACATGTCTTCTATAATTTATCTTTAAATAGAGGATATTCATGTAGTCATGAATGCATAAATATTGTCTTATTATGGGAATTTTATTCTCGTAATTTCTGTCCTAATGCTAGGTTCTTGCTTGTATCATTTCTCACAATTTGTACTTTTATCATTTTTATACCTAAGTCTTGATTTATCATAATATTTAAAACAAGTCTAGTGTTTCATTCTCAACTACACTTATGTTGTTTTGATAAAGGGAATCTAATATTTTCTTGTGCCTCATTAATCTAATATTTTGTCGTATTGGTAAATTTGCCTTCTTGATGGTTTTATCCCATCTATACAATTTTTGCGAAGTCCAATGCTTCATCTAGTCTCAATGGAGTTTTTTTTATGCACTATATGCATTTGCAGTAATGTTGCATAGGGAGCCCTTTAAGTCTCATTAGAGTGCTTTTTTGGCCCCATGGAAAATATTTCCATCCACTTTGATGGTATGTACTTACTTTCTTATGATGAACTGATCATTGGGGATCAAGTTCTTAAAATTTGACGAAGTCAATATGGTCATTATACCATCTTATAGGGCTATTTTCAAAGTCCTTTGATATTTTATGAAGGCATTATGGTTTTTAAAAAACATCTATAGGACTGTGTTTCAAAGTCCGTAATATTGAATTTTCATATGATGGCACTATGATCTTAGGACTAATTTTCAAAGTCCATTATTATTAAACTTGACATAAGTTCCCTTTACAATTCAACAAATGATGTAGTGAGAAGTAACCTAGAACTTTTATTGCTATGCCTATATGTTGGCATTTTATAATTTAGGCTATAAGCCATGATTTGTGCTACAATTTTTTACTAGCACTCTTATTCAAGACTTAAGGTTATCTACATTGAATCACTCTTATGTTAGCTAAGCTAACTTTTGCCTTCTTGGCTTCGTGACTCAAATTTGGATTCATTTTATCCACAAACTTGTGTTATGCAATATGCAATTTATATCTCTTTATATGATTATACTAATTCAATTTAGGAGATAATCCCAATGATGGGAAATCTATTTGTGGTTATGGTTTCTTTGATGAACAGGTTCAGTATCTTGGCAGCACATGAACTTTTAATCCACTTCTTTTGGCTCTAAAGAAGATCAATGTTTAGATTGTTCAACGGCATCTATATAGGCACTTTGGTTCACTCAATTCCTTAAAGACTTGAATAATTGTCTTTACATCAAGCTACATCTAAACTTCTCTTCAACCTTCTTTCTCAAATTCTATATTCTTATTCATTGTAAAGGCTTCTATGCCATTCATGTAACATGTAATCATTCCTTGATGGATTTATTGTAAATCTCCCCAAGTAAAGCTTAAGGGGGGGTGTTAGAAATTAATCTTTACTTAGTGAAGATTATATTATATTTTTGTATTTTATTAATTTTGGTGTTTTATCCCCACATGTCGAATAACACCTCTTTTATTCCTTCTGTAGGAATAATCTATTTTGGTAGATTCCTCCTTAAGAGGAAACATGTGGCACACACCTTATGCAAGGTGGCATATGGGAGTTATGCATAACTCCTTTCTTCACCTCTATTTAAGAGGTGTCCTTCTCTCTTTCTACATGTATTCTCTTCACTGATTTCTTCTTCTTCTTCTTCTTCTTCTCATTTCTATCATTGAGAAGATTCTTGATATCTTTGTAATCTCTCTTTTTTGGCTTCTTTCAACTTGCATATTCACAGGGGGTTTTTCTTTGTTTTTCTCCCTTCACAATCTTGGTGTTGGTCTCTCTGCTGCAACTTACAATCTGGTATTTCTCTTGTGTTTGTTTAATTGCTTTGCATGTTTGATTGGTACTTTTGATCCTACAATTTCCCTTTTCAATAATGTTATGTGTTATTTGATTTTGATGAAATTAAAATGTTAGTGGTTGAGTTAATGAATGAAATTATTATGCAATCTTGATCTTGAATTGATTATTAGAAATGCAGTAGATAGTGAATCTTATCAATGATGTTGTGTGTTGTTATTGAGGATTAGATAATTATGCGACTTGGTATGTGTGTGCATTCTTTCACTTCGGCTATGATGAACATGTGTTACTAATCTATTTTTGTAAGTGTGCAAATGACTTTCCATGCTCATGGAAAATTGGAGATCATTCCACACCCTATGTTAAATTCGTGTTAAATTGATCTAGTCCCAGGAGGGACCAAGGTCATATGTGTTATTGTGTGATGATTTCATGATGTCTACTTTTGATGTCCTTTCGATTAGGTCTACCCCTTTTTATTTTATTTAATTAAGGTATTGCGAAATGTAATGTTTGATTTGGCACAATTTAGTGTTTTTTTTTAGCCTTTTCATGTGGTTTTATGCTACCTAAGGTGTTTATTTTGGGTTAATTTTGACCCTAAGTTATACCCCTAGGGTCTAGGGCCCATTTGAGCATGCTAAACCCTAGGGTAGCCTCCATCTAGTCACTCTAACTTCACCTTGAAGTAAAGTGACGAATATTTGAATTTGGAAGGAGTGGTGGATGGGTCAAGAATTCAACCATGACTCCTCCCCTTCCCAAGACTTTGTTTCCTTACCTTGAAGACTTGGGGAGTCTTCAAGACTCCCAAGTGTGAGGAACCCATCTCTAATTCTCTCACACATGTGTGAGAGTATCTTAGAGTGAATAGGATTTCTTTGAAGGATAGGACTATGACAAGTGTCATATCCTTATCCTCTTGGAGTCCACCTTGTGAGATTCCTTCTCTCCACCTTTCTCTCACACATGTGTGAGAGCACATGTGGAGAGAGTGGGGCTTGGTGGGATGGGAGAGTGTCATGTGTCACCTCTAGAACCCATAGAGCTTGCAAGTGGGTTGTGAGGAGGAAGGAGAAGGTGACATGTGTCACCTTCTCATTCCTCAAGGCTCTTATGTGTAGCCTATAATACTCCCTCTTTGAGAGAGGGAGAGGGTTCTTTTTACTTTCATTTCTTTGATAATGGCTTTTTAGGAGAGTTAGCTAGATTTGGAGACACTTTGGAGGTAAGAGCTTGGAGTAGGGTTTGGAAAGCTCTTCATCAAATTTCTTCCATCATTGGGCTTTAATAGGTGAGCCTCAAGGCTTGAGGCCTTTCTCTTGTCTTTACATTTCATTGTGTGGTTATTTGTTTTGTGTGTTTACATCTTGTTGTTATATGGGTTATTTGTGGGTGTTTGGATGAGACTCTCTATTTTGGAGAGCTTGTCCTGTACGGGGTAGGAGAGGAGTGAACCTCCTATTTATTTATTTGACATGTTGATGGCCATGAGAGTATTTGGGGAAGTATGGAGCTTATTTTTGAGAAGGCATGAATGCCTTGGAGATGTGATATTATTTTTGAGATGTTTAAGGCTTGAGGCCTTGTATTTGAGAACTATGAGATTTTGGGTTTTGGAGTGCACCTCTTGAGGAGAAAGATGTCTACTCTCCTACCCCCTAAATCCATGAAGAATGGATTTCATTGTGTGTAAAACCTTGGGTGGGTGTTCTTCTTTCTTGTGAGTATTTTTGTGCAATGTTGTTGTGGTGTGAAAACTATGTGAGGGTGATCTCCTATCTTAGGGGTGACCCTTCTCAGGTCTATGGCAGGGTGGAGAGCATTTTGTGGGCATAAGAAAGTTTCCTTTAGTTCTATTGCAGGTTTGGAGTCTTGAGCATTTGGAGCTTGGAGGGAGTTATTATCACTGCTGTGATTTTTGTTTAGTTGGCTATTTTGAAGCCATGACCCAAGTGGCCTTGTTGTAAATCTATAAGATAGTGAGCTCTCTTTATCTATGTTGTAAACTAAAAATTTTTAGTTGTGTGCAAGTTAATGTCAATATGAGTTACTGTTTTGTAGTTCAATGTTCTCTTCAAAAGAAAGCAAATGATATTTCATTATTTTTGTGTTGCAATGGCTTGTTATAATAGAAAGAAAATAATATTTCAATACCTTTATAGTTGATGCAAATAATATATGTTTGTTATTCTGTATTTATAATGATTCCTAAAAGAAAGAATATGTGATTGTACTATTGTTGTAATTGTTCTTCAAAAAATATATATATAGGATTCTGTCTTTTTATTGCCCTTTAGATTTAAATTAAGTTTACTGGTTTATCTTATGACAGAGGTTTATTTACTACAAAAATGAGTTTACATGTGAATATATAAAAAAAATGAGTATATGCTACTATAGTGTATATATATATGTATATATATGTATATATATACATGTATATATATAAATAGACATATATACATATATACATATACATTTATATACATATATATATATATGTATATATATATATATATACGTAATTTTTTTATCCTTATTTTTTCTGGTTGTTTTAAATAACAGAAAATAAAAATAATAATAATAAAAATATGTAAAGAAAAAAGGAAGTTTTTATTATGTTTGAAAGAGGGCAGAACCCTAAGGTCCGAATGGCCATGCATAACAAGAGAAGGGGCAACAGCCATGGCTATTGCCGTTGGCATTATACAGGGAACCGGGGGGTGGCAGAGCCCTGCCCCAAACCACACCCACTGTCATATTTCAAAAGTGGTGCTCAATGCCTTCTTCAAATGCTGCAGTCCTTCATGATATTCCGTCGGTGTCCTCCTTCGGTCCACGAACTCTATCAAATTTGGCTGCCATTGCTATTTTTGACCTGCAATGTATATGCATCATATTCAATAAAAAAACACACACACACATATATATATAACCCTCTCTATAACATTTGCAATCTGCAAATCAAAACTAATAATATATATACATTTTGCCTTCTAGGTTTCATCCCAGTGCATTTTAGTAGAGTATATATATATATATGCTTCAAAAAAGGGGATATCAAACAAATAAATAAAAATATAATACTGTGTATACCTCCTTCTAGTAGTGGCTTCCATGGTAGCTTGAGTAAATTGCAAAACAAAATAGAGAGAACAAAACTATGTGTAAGAGAAGAGAGAAAATGAAAATAGGGTTAGGGCTTTTTAGAGAAAATAAAAAACAATAGAGTAAGGAAATTAGGTTTGAGGAGAAATAGGGGATAGAAAAATGATAAGAGATTAGAGTTTTAATTTCCCTTGCACACGTGACTATCTTTCCCCCACTTCTAATTTGAAAATCATACTTCCTTTTGGACTTAGTCTTTTATTTAATTTTTGAGATAATGGGTTGAGTGGGTTAAATTATTTATCCCTAGGCTTTTATATTTTTATCTAGTGATTAATATTGTAATGTTGGGCGTTGGTGGAATTTTATTCAAATGTTCTAGGGGTTCTATGGGAATGTTAAATTATTAAGTTTTATCACCTTAATGCTATTTGACTAGAGTATAATATAAAGGGGATTTTAATTTAAATATTTTATGGATGTAACTGTTTTAATTAATCTACGAGTATGGTCAAAAAATGTTAATGTGGAATTAATTTAATGGATGTATTTAATATTTTATTATTTTAGTTGGAGGGCATGGTAGGGCTTTTATTTAATTATTTTCCATCAATTTTAAAGAGGTGTTATGCTACCGAAGTTTATCTAGGATAGTATGGTTAACTTAACAATTTATTTCCTATCCGTTTTAACGCATTTAATTATCGAGAAATTTAATTATGTCCTAGATGTATTTAATTTAATTTAATTATTCTAGTTTCTAAGGTTAGATTTTGACACGTGTTGAAATCACTCCACTTCACTTAGGAATCTTAGGGTTAGACCCAATTTGGAAACTAATCCTATTGTTGACGCTCCTCACATCGCATAACCCCCTTAGTAGACTATCATTTCACAGGGGATGCGAAAGGAATTCTCACTTCCCCAACTTTGACTGAGGTCTTCACCTTTGTGCGATTGTCTTCGAGTGTGTATGTTGCACACCACCCATAATGTAGGAGGGACTCATCACCACCAGTCTTTAAGACTGTATATGGGGCAACACACACGGTAAACAAATCAAGCATGCCATAGAAATCCCAAAGCATAGGAGGGACTCATTGCCACTGGTCTTTAAACTATGCTTGGGAACAAACATGCAATACACACACATTTGGAAGACATAGAGAAAACATGATAGACAAGCGATGGAGTGTTCCTATTTCTAAGTTCATCACCATCTTAGGCACATTACAAGCACACACCGATGATTGGGCTTTGCCACAACAATCACTGAAGAGGGTTGAGTTAGTCACATAATTGCTCCCTGCCTCCGCAGAGGACTTTTGAAAATGATAGGATGTGCACTCTTATTGAGAAATACACCTTCTCCACCTCCGTGAAGGGCTTAAGAAAAAGGATGTTATATCTCACCTCTGCAAAGGGCTTAAATGATTGTAAGTTGATTTCAAACAAATCTCAGAGTGTAGGAGGGACTCATCACCACCAGCGTTTAAGACTGCACCTGAGAACAAACACATTGCTAACATCTAAAACAAACAGCTTACCTTATATATGCCCCCACCTTAAGGTGGTTGATATCAGGTACTGATATCAAGAACGTTAAGGTAGGAAGAAAACACATGAGGGAACATGAGCTCTTGCAAAGCCCATGCCCCCTAGAGGTGACATGTACTTTACGATTGCCAAATGTTCCCACAAACACATTCCTACAAGAAAAGTGTTAGCATTTATATAATCATGATAAAAAATAATGCATATGATCATTCACACAAAGAGCCAAGGTTATACTATGAATTCAGAGACTGAGTATAATCGTGGGGCTATACTGCAAAAATATCAAAACTGAGTGTAACCAAGGCGAGATTCAAAGACAGACAAAGTGCACAGAGCAACAATATTGTTATGGTTTGTAATTGTGATAAGACAACATTAAGATCACACGGAGTGATTCTACTAGCCAAGCATCAGATAATATATATCAACCCCATCATCATGTATGGACTTGGTCCATTTTCTGACTTCTCACTGAAGGGACACTAGGTCCGTATTAGTTTAAAATGTTTTTTGTCATCCACCGGCTAGATAGAAACACTAGAGGAAGGGAAACAATAAATCGAGAGAGGAGAAACAAGTGCCTCAGGGATAGTCATGTAGGAGGGTGTCCCCAAGTCACCAACTGCAATGCTATGTCCATAAGACACAACACATAACAATGAAAATAGAGGAGAAGCAATATAGAAGAATGATGATACAAATAGAAAAAGGGTCACAACAGAGGCGGTCTCCTAGTATCCTGGACCTTACAAGAGAATCGAGGGTCATCCCAGGAGGCCTAAACAACACATAACACATCATGGGGGAAACACAACACGGAGGTAAAGGGTTAGAAATACTTACCTGGTTCAACCCAATATTAAGAGCATACATATCTTGGACATCTCTGATGTTGTTTTGGTTTTTTTGATATTGTATTAACATTAAGTTTAGGATGACGAGAGGCTTTAGTGGGATTTAAAGAGTAGTATCCTATACCGGTTGTGTAATTAATTCTAGCAACTTGTAAAGGTACTATGATTCCTTGTTGATTTACACCACATCCATTACCTGCATAGTCATGATTTTTGTACAATATTTGAAATCCACAACCATAAAGAGAGTCCATTTCTTTTGAAGATGGTGAAGCCTCATAAATCTCATAATTTGTATTATAAGTGAGAGTATTGTCTTTGTTTTTTACCAAGGAGACTTTACATTTCTCAAATGCTTCAAAAGATTGCTTAGATGATATCAATGCTACTTTTGATGTGTCAAGGTTATTAAGTTTATATTCTCTTTTAAAGGAAGGAGTACAATCTAATGAACCCCAATCATCACCAAAAAGTGATTTCAATGGCCTAGAATTTTGCACAACATAATTCATGGCAAGAGGCATTAATGAACCAACTCATAAATTATTTAAGCTCATATGATTGTAAACTTGTTTTTGCATTTCAATATGTAAATAGTTATCTAGTTCAGGATCAACATGAATAGGATGAAGTTTGTCTTTGAATGTAAATTTGATTGAACAATGTAGGGTGGAAGGAACCTCCCCCAAT
The DNA here is from genome assembly GCA_027924645.1 of Cunninghamia lanceolata. NCBI lineage: Eukaryota > Viridiplantae > Streptophyta > Pinopsida > Cupressales > Cupressaceae > Cunninghamia > Cunninghamia lanceolata. The sequence continues at coordinate 5,431,253 of BSBN01000914.1, read as the reverse complement.
GCATGAATCCAAGGTCTATCAAGAATCATGTTGTAAGATAAAGAACTAGGCATGGCATGAATCAGGGTAGATAAAATCCCAGGACCCACGTTTATAGGTAAGGTTAGAGTACCTACCAATTGACTACTATGATTATCAAAGCCACAAATGCTAAGTTTATTTGGTTTGATTTGTGATGTGTTGGCCTTGATTTTGTGTAGTAGGTCAATGCTACAAACATTAAGAGTCAATCCATTGTCTATCATAACTCATTTTACCAATGTTTTATTTATTGTGACAAAGATCATAAGTGGATCATATTAGTTTTGAACTTCAATTAATGGTAATTCATGTGGTTGAAAGAGAATATCTATTTTTTTCGCATGCATACTATCTAATACAGCTGCCACATCATTAGGCTTAGTAGTAGGTGGGACTATCACCTTTTGTAAATCTTCTTGGAGCATTCCATGGTATGTAGGTGAAGTTTGTATTAAATCCCAAAGAGACATCTTAGCTAGAGTGGCACAAATTTGTTCGACAAGATCATATTCTTGACCACTTTTATGAGTAAGATGAGGTGGTGGAGGGAGCATAGGTTGAGAACATGGAAGAGAGATAGGCACATGTGGTGCTTGCTTACTTTGCTTGTTATTATGGGTGTTGTATGTGTGAGAAATCACATTGTGGTGTGGTTGTTGTAACACATTTTGAACACCTTGACTTGGTTGAGAAATTTGTTGTGCATATTTGTAGATGTGATAAGGAGGTCTACCCTGAACCATAATCATTGTATTTAAGCAAGAGGGTGCACTAGGTGCCCCTCAGACAATCATATGGATATTTCTACAAATTCTATTAATGAAGATAGAATTAACATTGTTTTCCTATTGATTATACCCAACATCTATCCCTAAAGGATTTAATGTGAGAGACCTTTTCTCATCCACTAATGCTACATCTTGGCCAAGGAGAGCATTGAGATGAGAGGAAGGTATGGTATTGTTAGGCAAAATAGAGCTATCCATAGTCTTCTCATTGAAGGTTCTTGAGTTTTCAATCAAAGGTGGAAGGTCTAATGGATAATCTGTAGAGGTCTCATGCACCAAATGATCATTAGGTGAATAGTCTTTTTCCACTCATGAAGAATCCTTCTTGAGAGGGAGCCCTTTATCCACTGGTGTTTCATTTTCCAAAGAGGGTGGGGTAACGTTTAAGAATGTGTCAATGATTTCATCCTCTTTTGTTAGTATATCCTCATAGGAGGAATCATTTTCTGTGTCATCATCACATGTTTTAGTTATGATATCCAACGCATTAAGAGGAGTTTCACACTCATTATTCTCAATGTGTCTTGTTAAATCTTCTACTACCCAAGGGTATGTATTCATGAGAGATGTGAAGTTTTCAAAATAAGATACATAGTCAAGGATTTCAAATGAAAAGCATTTAAATATATCCTTGTGATACATATCTTGTAAATAAGTGAGAACATGAGGATTCATATTAAGAAATTTGTAGAAACTCTCGAAGTTTTGGATATATACATGTAAAGATACCAAAGAGAAATGAGATGAATATTCCATGGTGAAATTTATTGTAATATCAATGTAAAATCATATTTTAAAAGCTTTTCAAAAGTTATGCAAATGACAAGTGCAAACTATGTGTAAAAATAACCTAAAATGCTTGATTTTTTCAACTATTTTCAATGCAAATAAGTAAAAGAAAAGGTGTTGTAAGGAAATTGATCAAGTGTAGAAAATAATATGTCTGATATCAGTCCAATAAAGAAATATTATCCTTCACAACACACTTTTGATGCAAACCTAGAGTGATGACAAGTCAAAACCTAATGAAAACACACAAAAATATGTGATTTTTCACAACTTTTCAATGCAAAGACCCAATAAAAGGGGTGTTGTAAAGAATTTTAGGATGTGAAAAAGATTATAGCAGTAATATTAGTCACCTAAATCCATAAAATATGTCACAACACGCTTGGAGTGCAAATCTAGGTCAAACCCTAGGGCAAATATAGTCAAAATATGCAATTTTCACTAAATTTTCAATGCAAAGGCCCAATAAAAATGGTGTTGTAAAGAATTTTAGGAGGTGAAGAAGATTATAGCAGTAATATAAGTCTCCTAAAGCCATAAAATCCATCACAACATGCTTGGAGTGCAAATCTAGGTCAAACCCTAGTGAAAATATAGCCAAAATATGCAATTTTTCACCAAATTCTCAATGTAAGGGCCCAATAAAAAGGTGTCGTAAAGAATTTTAGGATTGGAAAAAGATAATAACCCTGATAACAGCCAATTATTGCATAAAAATCCTTTACAACATGCCTATGGTGCAAATCTAGAGAGACGATAAGGCCAATATCTAGTGAAAAATCAAGGTTTTCAAACCCTAGGCATGAAATTTTGCAAGCAAACCGCTATGATGCAACACTAAAGTTAGAAATCAGTCCTAATGAGTGTTTTAAAAGGGCAGTAAAATTTGAAATAAGATTTTGACTACAAACCCTAGCTAATGCAAAACTAGGTTATATGGAAAAATGCACAATTTCAAGCAATTTTCAACAATTTAAGCATGAAAATGCAATCTAAATGAATGATGAATGAAAAATTTCTATATTTTAAATCAGATCTGATGATAATGACAGAAATTTATTGAAATTAAATTCCAATTAATCCAAATTACTTGAAAATGCAACCTAAAAATGCCAATTTTTTCAAAATTTTCAATTTTTTTTGTAATTTTCCAAATGCAATAAGATGAACAATGATATGAATGAATGTAAATATGAAGCACAACACTCAAAAAGGTTCAAAATTCATTAAAAACATGGGTTCACCAAAATGTTTAGGGTAAAATTTGAAGAGGGTTTATTTTCAACAATTTGTGTTGATCCTCCTTTCACCACTAAACATTCAAGGACATTCAGCCGAGTAGGAAGTCTACTAGAGGCTTCTTGTCACTTGGAATATAGGGGAAGATTGGAATTGTGTGATTTAGTTATTCAATTAAGCCCAATTATGCTCAAAACCCTAATTATGTAAATTTGTGAACAAACAAACAAATTACAGAAAATGAGCACACACAGAGATGTCAAATAACAATCAAATGTGTACCAGATTTCAAAGTTTAAAAAGTGGAAAAGTTAGGGACTAATGAGTGGATGCCCTAGTCCAGTGCCACCGTTTTTCTCAAGATTTGGAAACCTTGTCTGTAACCTATTCCTGCTATTCTAGAGATTTTCCTATTGCGAGATCTGGAGGACTAATGAGCAGGTGCCTGAGTCTAGGTCCCTATTTTCTTCTTTGATCTACAATTCTGACAGTATGCACTACTCTCCTGTAACTCCACTTTTTTAGCTTTCGCAACCTATAACCTGAAATTTGCAAAAAAATGGGTTGGGGGTTGTGGTGTTTAGAGGCTTGCCTCAGTCAAGACCCAAAGAGACATTCAAGTCTTCTGAACATCGTTGTCAGATAAAGAGTGTGTATCCCTACGGGATAGAGGCAAAATCCAAATGATAAATGATAAAAAACACAAATTGATATTACCTTGTAGTGAAGCTCTCATGGAAGGAAGAATCTCTTCATTCCATAAGGAGATGGCTACCAAATCTGCAAACACAAACACAAGAACAACACAAATTCTACTCTGCAACACACAATGATTGCCTTGAATCACTTTCACAAAATCTCTTGAATAAAAAATACCATCTAGTTTACAAATGAATGCCTAAACATGCTTATATATGCAACTACAAGCATTCCCACTAAGAATTTCATAATTCAAACTTACCGTGTCGGCATAGGACCTAAATAATAGTCATGAATTGACACTTTCAAATTGGTCCTGACCTAAAATAGGGCAGGACTAGGGCATGGGTACCCAAGTCCTCCCCCCTATTTCAGGTAGGATTTATGTTAAGTGCATCCACTGAGTCCTATTTTCCATGAAACTTTAGATTTTTCTCATCGGGAGTCATCAAAATCATGCAAGATGCTCTAAATGCATTCTAAAGGACCTAAGAGCTAAAGCTTAAGAGGGAAAAGCCCCCAAGGAGACATTTTCTAATGTAACGATAGGGACTGATGGTAATGCAAGATAAAATTATAATACACACACACAAGCAAGCACACATGCACAAAAATGATTTAGAGACAAACATGATGTTGCCCCTGATCAAGATGAAATGCCAAAGATTGATGCATTGATGATGTTGGAATGTGTTTTAGACAATAAGATCAACATGAGGATTGGAAATGATATATCTTAATGATGATGATGGATGATTTGGATCAAAAGCTTGCAACAAGGTTGCGAACAAGACATTGGATGTGATTGGATGATTGTGCATAGATGCTAGATTGTGATGTGCATTGTTAAGGATCTTCTTATAATTAGATGTTGGGGAGATTTGGATATTGAGGGATTTGGATTGTTGGGAGGGGATTGTGTTGGTTTACGTTAGGTGGCTTTTAGCTAGATACCAATGATAAGGGAAAGCCAAGTCTATGGATGAGGCTTGAGAGGATGGTTGGGATGAAATGATAAGGGGATAATAGATAATGGATAGGAAGGATTAGTGATGGATGGTTTAAATAGGGTGATGAAGTGATTGGGTGATAGATGGGGGAATATAGTACTTAGACCATATTCATGGTATCAAAACCATGACTAAAGGGAGGATGGGATGGGGATGGTGGGAAAGGTGGATGGATAGGTGGATGGAGGAAGAATGAAAGGTGGATGAAGGAGTCTGGATGTAATGGGGTGAGGGGACACTACAGCCTCTTGAACTATAGAAAAACCATAAACTGAGAATAGATTGAGGGAGGGGAGGTTAATAATCGATAATGGATAGGAGGAAAGGAGAGGGCTAGGATAGATGATTGAAGATGGGTGGATGGCAGGAAATTGGATGTGTTGTGGGATAGGGGATGCTTCAGCCTCTAGAACTATGGAAAAACCATAAATTGGGAATAGGCCAATGGAGGGGAGTTGGATGGTTGATAATGGATAGGAGGAAAGGATAGGGGATTGATGATATATGGATGGAGGAAGTATGGAGAGTATCTCCAAGGACTACATCATATAGGAAGAAGATGCCCCACTCAAGATGTGTGTCATGTATCACAAAGTGGTGGGATGTGTGGGGATGGATGGACATTGGTAGGATATGATAGGGATTAAGATATGCCAAGAGGTATCCAAAGCATGTGTTAGATATTTTGTCCCTATCTTTATCACAAGTAGGGAATGAGGATAAAGTGATGATGGGATGGATAGGGAGATAGTGGATGGGAAGGATGGGAGATGATTGGATATATAGTGGATTGGATGGATGGGTGAGTAGATAGGATGACCAACTAAGTAACTTATTGGTGGTGTGAACTATGGATGTAATAACACCACAAGTGAAACTAGGGAATGATAGGGTACAAGATGGGAAGGATGACAAGAAGAAGATATGTGATGGGGAAGTGATAGGCTAGGCAAGATTTGCCCCCAAGTGTAGAGTGCAAATGGATGGAGGGTAGATTACAGATGATGTCGACATGGGGTTTTCATCATGGTACTTTCCTAAGGCACCACGAGAAGTGGTTTTCACCATTGGATGATTTTTTTCTCTTTACTTTTTTTTTTTCTATTTTTTGTATTTTTGAGTTTTTAGATGGGATGGGTGGATGCTAGAAGGACATTTGGAGGAGGATGGGGACTCAATCATTAGTTTTCATAGCAAGGTGAGAGCTTCCCATGTTGTATGGATGTTGCATGTGGACCATGTCAAGTGTCACTATGTGCATGGATGTTGGTATATAGGTGTACATGAGATGATGATGGATGAAGATGGAAGAAATGGATGATGGATGGATGGATGGGGGATGAGATGGCCTATGATGTGGATTATGGATGGAAATGGATGATGGATGAATGGATAAATGATGGATGGATCATGTGAAAGCATGGACCACAGGGATGTGATGGGGGAGATATGCATGATAGAGGATATAAGATGGGAGAATGAAGGTATGTGGGAATGTTGTGGGATTGAGGGGAACCAAGACCAATAGTTGCACACACCATAATGGATTTTGAAGCTTATTCTTGGGATGGGGAGTGGGGAGTAAGGGTGATTTGGGATTCATGATAGATTTGTGGCATTGGGATGGGGGATTACCAATTTGGGTATTTAAGGACCCAAATGGACTTAGGATTTTTATGATTCATTTGATGGGGAGCAAAATTTTTGGGATTTGGGGATGGAGTAGGATGTGGATGCTCCACTTGGATTTATCAATTTTTGTTTGGGGACCCACACCATTTTTTCTTTTGGGGGTGTGGGCTTATGTAGCCTTTTGGATTTTATATTTTGCTTGGCTTTTGCGTATCAATGCCCTACAACATGATAGTCTTTAGGCTTTTGTGGATTTGTAGCTTTATGTAGGGAGGCATCCAAATTATTACTTTTGAATCCCATAGATTTGGGGGTAGCTTCATGTTTGGATGATGTGTGTGCTTTTTGATCTTGATTAGGAATTTTGGAGGATTAAGATTTAGGGATACAAGATTTATGGATGGAAGGATTGGGGGATTTGAGGATGGGGATATTAGGAGTTGGTAGGAGTGGAGGAAGTGTGGATATGGGGATGGGACTATGTTTGGATTTATGGATGGGATTGGATGTGGGATGTATGTTTGCATTCTTTTTGGATTGATGGATGAAATAAGATGGAGGAGGAGGGATGGTGGCATATGATTTGGGGGTGCGATGAGATGCACCAGGGTTTGGGATTAGAATAATGGATTTTAGAAGGCATAGGGATGGTACCAACATGTTTGTATTTTTCTCCTTGGGATGTATAACCAAGGCCATGTGTGTGTGGTGGATTTTGATATGGATGGGCTCCAAGATGCCTTTTTCATGAAGGATTAAGCCTTTACCTTAATAGTTCATATTTTGGAATATACGATGTGCAATGGGATGTTTGTTGTTTTAGAAACATGATGTAGTCCACTATTAGATGGGGGAGGGTAGATGGTGGAGAAAATTTGTTCCTCTCCTATGAGATAACTACCATGGATGAACATAGAAAGACCAAGGAGATAGGATAATGGATTTGGGATGGGGTCGATAAGCAATGATATAGAGTCAATGGGAGGTGGTAAAGGATTAATGGGGGACAATGGGGGATCAATAGGAGATGATGTGGGGTTGGGAGAGGGAGGAGATGGGATTATTGGATCATGATTAGGAAGGGGGTGGATGTTTCCAAATACTTTAGACTAGGCTCTTGACATAGCTAGATTTGTGTGGATGATGTGGTGGGGGAGGATTATGTAGCTTAAATTATTTTCATAGGCTCCTCAGATTGGGTGGATGGAGAACTAGGTGATACTTTGGATAGGACTTTTGATAGAATGGAGGAAGGGTAATTTAGTTTTGATGGTGTGCTAGGTGGGTGATGAGGTCATCAACAACACATTTGGATGAATTGGGACAAGTGGGGTGACATGACTCCACAAGTTGGATTTGGCAATATTTCTCTAGATCCTTACCGAGGAGTCCTTGAAGAAAGGATGATTTTGATTTATTAGGAGAATTGGATGACAACATGGACGATAAAATAGATGGCAAGGTTGATAGATAAGAAGATGGTGGTTTTGGATAAATGTGATAAGGGGATGAAAGATGTGGGTAAGAGATGGAGGTGATGGGGATCTCATACGGGGATGGATGTTGGGATATGGATGGAGGATGAAATGGGTTTCCCTTGTCAATGTAGTGTAAGGATGACCATAGAATATGCAATTAGGCATGGGGCATAGCTTGTGCTATCCAATGCATGGTCAAAGGGTGCTTGCATGTTTATGGATGGGTGAGGATGGTTTATGGAAAGCTTACTTGCAAGGATTTCATCAAGGATTTTGATTTTATCTTTGTCAACAAGACTATCATCATCAAAAGTATATGAAGTCATGATTGGATTTGGATTTAGGATGATGTGATGTAGGATAACTTGATGTTTTTATTTGGATTTGGATTAGATGGGGTTGAATTGATGTGGATTAATTGGGATTGGATTAATCAAGGCCAACGATGTATGACACTTGATGCTAGGATGAATTTGATTTGATTTGATTATTCAAGGCCAATGATGTATGATGCTTGATCAAAATTGGATTGATTGGGGTTGATTTGTAGTAGGCCAAGGTCCCTTTAAATGGTTGTATTAGATTGGATTAGATTAGGATTGGTTAAGGATGGAAGATTTTGGTGATTATTTGGAGGAAAATGATTAAGATTTGGAGGAAACTGATTAAGATTTGGATAATTTAAATGGATTATGATTAGGATTTGGAGACGGTTGAAGGGAGGGTTAATTCATTAACCAAAGTTTGATTTTAAAAGGATGATTTTGGATTAAGGATTGGGATTCGATGATGATTAGGGATGGATAGAAGAATAATGGATGATTAATATTGGATAAGGGATGAATGGATTAGATTGTGATTTTGATGGAAGGGGACCAATCTCAATGATGGGATTGGATTAGAATGATGGATTAGGAAGTTATTAGAATGATGAGATGGGACTAAGATCAAGGATGGGCATTGATTTAACCTTAAATTATGGGATTGAATTAGGAATAATGATGATGATGATTAGGAAGTGGATTAGGTGGATAAGAAGAATTAGGATTAGGACATTTACTTGATTTAGAGAGTTTATTTGGATTAGGGCCCTATAATGATGGATTAATATGGATTAGGAAGATGATTAGAATGATTACCTAATATTGACTAGGGGATAATGGATGAAGATGAGATAGATTAGGAGGAAGTTGGATTTGAATGACTTGGATTAGGAAGAAATTGGATGGTTTTGGGTGAGGGATAATTGGATTGAGTGAGGATTTAGATGAAAGGGGATTAAGCTCAATGATGGGATTATGACTATAATTTGTTAATGGATATAATGATTATGGATAAATGGATAGTGATTAGAAAGTTTATTTGGATATGATTAGGATTAGGGATAGTTGATTAGGAGATGGATTAGGGAAATGGATTATGATACAAATGGGTGAAGGATTAAATGTTGGATTAGGATAAGGATGGATGATGAAATTGGATTAGGGAAAATGGAATATAATTAAGATGGGATTAAGATGGTGATGAAGAATTGGATTATGATAGAAGTGAGATGATTTAGATAATGGAAAGTGGATTAGGATATGGATTAGGATAGAAGTGTGATTATTAGGATAATGGAAAGTGGATTAAGATATGATTAGGGATTATAATAAATGGAGGATAATTGATTAGGAAATGGATTAGGATGTAAATGATTAGGGATGGATGGAAGTAGATTAGGATAATGGATTATGATGTGGATTATGAGTGATAATGGATGATGGGTTAGATGTTGGATTAGGATAAGGATGGATGATGAAATTGGATTAGGATAGTTGGATTAGGGAGAAATTAGAAGGGATGATAAGTGGGGTTAAGCTCAAATATGGGATTTGATTAGGAAAATGATGATGATGATTAGGAAATGGATTAGGTGAATAAGAGTGGATTAAGGTGGATTAGGATTAGGACCTTTACTTGATTTAGAAAATTGATTTGGATTAGGTTCCTAAATGATGGGATTAAGATGGATTAAGAGGAATGTTAGGATGGTTAGTATAATTGGATGAATGATTAGGAGGAAATTGGATTGTGATAAGATTGATTAGGAGGAAACTGGATTTGGATGAATTGGATTAGGAAGAAATTGGATGAATTAGATTTGGACTAGGATGGTTGATTAGGAGGTGATTAGGGATGATGGCTTGATGGATGATTGACCTTAAGCAACTTTGTAAATAAAATTCACACACATACATGCACAATTCTTGCAAAGGATGGGGATTTTAGATTAAGGGAAGTGCACAAGCTATGACAATGAAGACATGCCAAAAAAAATAACACCATAGATTATTCAAGTGGGAGTGACTCCTAGTGTTGGCCCACAAATATACTATTTATCAAGTGATAAATAGCTAGGGCATGCAAGGTAATGTATCACCATTACACCCCTTACCTTGGATGTTAGAATTCCTTTCCCAAGGTGATTTCTATCTCCCCACTATGAAAGTACATTGTGAGTGACTTTAGGGGGTGATCCACAACCTTTGCACCACAATAGAAGACGACTGAATGTCTTAAACTAGGATGAACAAGGTTGCTAGGGGTATCCTCGATACACTCAAGGTGTGTGAGACCTATGTCTGTGAAATGAAGGGTATGTCTAATGGTGTTGTATGAGAGGGTAACCATTCTCCTCCTTCACTTTGCAAGGTATAAAGTTCTTGCAAGCTTCGCTGAAATGACAAATGTCCCTGAATCGGGGAGTCTTTTGATTCTCTCAAAATTTTTATACCCCAGTGGAACATGTGGGTTGAGGTCATCCCATTGGTGATGAAATCCAAAGAAAACCCTCTAGAGGAAAGAATCCAAGGTGGTTTTGATCTCCAAGATCACATGAAGTGCAAGGAGAGAGCATACACACCAAGGACCTTGGGAATAACAATGATTAACAAGATTAGATTAAATCATGGTTTTTGATCCCCAAGATCACACAAAGTGCAAGGGCAGAGCATACACCTTGAAATGATCCCAAGAAAAGAAAAGAAGATTCCTTTTACCCCTTAGAAACATAAATGTTCCTAGATTAGTTGAAAAAAGATGGATCCTTTGACAAATGTGATACAAAACCACAATATTAGTAGTTTGATTATGAGACTTGGACCAATGATATCTGCACAAAATAGTGTTAGATGAAAAAGAGCATGCAAGTGATTAGTAGATTCAAGGGTTATAGTTAAAAAATTTCAAGAAAATAATGAAAACTGCACTCATGACAAATCCGTCCAACACATGGGATAGAACCACCCAAGTGTAGACAGGGCCACCAATGTAGAGTTAGAGGGTGAAAATGATACTTGATAGTCTTATAGGGCCGCAAAAATAAGTGACATAACTGCTGAAGTGCAAACAGGGCTGCCAAAATAGGTTCAGGAGCTTGAAAATGACATTTTCACAAGAAGATAATTCATTTTTGATGAAATGAAATGATTATTAGAAATTTAAGTAGCATATCCCCTTGTAAAATGGACCCCCTATTAGAAAACAAAATGTTGGAATTGATAGAAAGTGATGGGAATAAGTTTGGAAGGATGAAAGTTAGATATGCAGTCCCTAGGACAGAACCACCAAAACATGATACAGGGCTACCAAAACTTAGACAAGGTCATTGATGTAGTGTTAGACATTGGTGATGAAGTCGGGATTGCTACAAAATTACCCAAGCAGGGTACAAGGCCTCCAAAGCATAGATGGGACTGTTGAACTGAGCCAAAATAGTCAAAATGAGACCTACAATTTGAAAACAGGCTAAGGGCAAGAAAATGATGTAAGATTAGGACCCAAGGGGGTCCCACCAGGCATGCCAAATGTATGCATATGAAAATGAACACAAGGAAATGAACTAAAGTAATATTAGACTACTTCATTCATCCTCAAATACACTTTAGGTTGAGAAAATAAGGAATGCATAACATAAAAAAGGAAGAGATATTTAATTAGCTTATGAAAAAAAATTGTGGATTTTTTTGCAAAAAAATGCCACACAATTTTTCCAGAAGCTAACTAAATATCTCATGTCATGGACAATGGAAATATCATGTCTACAATAAATAGGGAAGTTAAATCA